>CM064579.1:51212559-51299887 GCA_032716605.1 Paralithodes platypus | reverse complement strand
TGGATTAAGGGGAGTTTTATTATTATATTTATTTTACTATTTATCTAGTATCCTCTCGAGACCTCCATCAGGCTTAAAAAAATACCCCCAAGTCCCCCCCCCCCCCACCATTGAGATTAATTTGTGCATTTTTCGTTGGAAAATTGTCCTGGCCAAAGGCCTATGTCTTCTAAGTTGCAGGCTCGCTATCACTCGTCAGGAAAAATCGAACCTAAATGGCACGAGAGGTCTTAAAATTGTAAAAACAATGGGGCGAAAGGCCTTCAATTCGCCAAACTAACGGTGCGAACGTCTTCATATTTCAAAACTAATGCGACTAAATTTGAGGGAGAAAGGTGTCCAGAAAAAATAAATAAAAATAAATAAAATTAATTTATGAAAAGATATGTAGGAAACGAGTACACGAAGAATATTGACATTGTTTGTGAAATGTAAAATGACTAAAAATGAGAGAGGACATTTAATAAAACATACAGGTATTCTTATATATATATATATATATATATATATATATATATATATATATATATATAAACACGGTATATATAAGATAATATTCTTTCTGTATTTTCTTTCAAAATATTAGCATTGCTTTACCCATTTTAATTGGATTATATATTATCATTATTATTATTATTATCATTATACTGTTTAAATATTGTATGTGTCTTTCTTTCCAGGTACGGCAGATGACAGGTGACTCATGGGTTGTAAACAATTAACAGGTAGGTCTATGCTAAGAGAGAGAGAGAGAGAGGGAGAGAGGGCGTTGCGTAGGAGGGACTGGAGTAGAGAATGGCCGTATAAAAACCCTATTGGGAGGCGTAAAAACTGAAGGAGGAAATATAATGTTACCTCACTTCCCCCCCCCCCCCCCCCCGAGAGAGAGAGGTGGAGGGGGGGATGCTGGAGTAGTTCCTTGTACTGTAGTATATCTTTTTACCTGGAGTTCCCCTCCCATCTTTTTTATTTGAATTCCTCGTATCATTATTTTGCTTAAGGGGCTATATAGTGGCTGTTTTTTTTGTTTTTTTCTATTAATTAATGTATTCATTTATTTTTTAGTTTCCTTGCTAGACCTCCCTCAAACTTAGAGAACCACCCCCTAGACCCCCCTCAAGATAATTTTTTTCATTTTTCGGTAGACAAATTTTCCGGTCAAAGGCCGGTTCCTCTTATAATTACAGGCATGCTATCGCTCGCCAGGAAAAATCGATGGCACGATAGGTCTTAAAATTGACAACGAAATGGAGCTAATTAAGGTGTTATAATCGCCAAACTAATGGGTCGAACGTCTTAAAATATGAACACTAATGGGGCTAAGCATGAGGGAGAAAGGTGTCCAGAAAAATTACCCATCTCCCCTTCAAGTTTTATTTTTCCACACGCCTATTTTGTGCCCTTTACATTCTTTTGTCTCCCGGTGCTTTCATTTCCATCTCATACATATCTTCCCTCCCTGACTATTTATCCTCCTCCTCTTCCTCCTCCTTTTCCTCCTCCTCCTCTTTCTTCTGCTAGTCCTCCTCCTCCTCCTTCTAGTCCTCCTCCTTCTCCTTCTAGTCCTCCTCCTCCTCCTCCTCCTCCTGCTAGCCCTCCTCCTCCTCCTCCTCCTCCTTCTCCTTCTCCTCCTAGTCCTCCTCCTCCTTCTGCTAGTCCTCCTCCTCCTCCTTCTAGTCCTCCTCCTCCTCCTCCTCCTCCTTCTAGTCCTCCTCCTCCTCCTTCTAGTCCTCCTCCTCCTCCTTCTAGTCCTCCTCCTCCTCCTCCTCATTCTAGTCCTCCTCCTCCTCCCCCCTCCCTTCTCCTCCTCCTCCTCCTTCTAGTCCTCCTCCTCCTCCTCCTCATTCTAGTCCTCCTCCTCCTCCCCCCTCCCTTCTCCTCCTCCTCTTCTACTTTACTATCCTTTTCTTTACCTAGTAGTTTTAGTCTATTTGTTAGAATTAGGCCACAAATCTTGTTCACTAGCCTCTATAACTCAATAACGACTATAGCAACCCAAGCTGATATTTCTACCATTTGGGAAGACTCAGCCAGGGAATAGGAGTGGAAATGTACAGCCCATTTGTTCTGGCCTTTTTTAAGTTACAGAGGTTAGAGTTTACGATTTCTGGCCTACTTATAACGAGTTAACCCATACAGTTCCGGTGACGTCCTATCCTTTATAACGAGTTAACCCATACAGTTCCGGTGACGTCCTATCCTTTATAACGAATTAACCCATACAGTTCCGGTGACGTCCTATCCTTTAAATTGTGGCAACTATTAGACGGTTTTATTGAGGTTAGGAAAGACCTCTAGCAATGATAAGGCTTCAAACTACCTCAACCAACCCTTTTAACTACCACAGATCCTTCCTAAGCTGCATAATATCGTCTAAATACAGCTAGAACAAAAAAGATAACACCCGTCGCTGGTACTTAAAGGGTTAACTATAGTAGCTTAGCAGTGTAGATATCCAGACTGCCCCGTAAGGATCAATAAGTTTGTTGCAGTTTGTAAGACCCTTTTGTATTTCTTCTTCATTGTCTTCGTCTTATGGGTTCTTTCTTCTTCACCTCTTCGTTCTAGTATTTCTTCTTTTCCTCCTTTGTATTCCTTTTTTAATCCTTTGTATTCCTTTGTATTCCTTTGTATTCCTTTGTAATCCTTTCATTCCTCTCCTTCCATCCCTAGCCCCTTCTGTACCGGGGTCGACTTTTTAATTTTTATTCTAGCTATATTTAGACGATTGCGTGCAGTTTAAAAGGGACCTGTGATTGTAGAAAAATGTAAGTGAGTTAGTTCGAAGCCTGTTCATTGCTGGAGTCCCTTTTTCAACTGAATACAATCGTCTAATAGCAGCCAGAATAAAGTTTGAAAGGACGTCGCCGGTACAGAAGGGGTTAAGGGGAGATTTTGTTTTATGTATTAATTATTTATTTTTAAAGTTTCCTCCCTAGACCTCTATCAAGATTACCAATGCCCCCAAGATCCCCATTCGAGATAAATTTGTACATTTTTCGGTAGAAAACCAAAAATGCCCCGGCCGAATATCGGTTCCTCCTAAATTGCAGGCTTGCTATCACTTGCCAGGAAAATATCGATAATTGGCACGGAAATTCTTAATATTGACAAATAAATGGGTCGAAAGGTCTAAATATCGCCAAACTAATGGGGCTACGCATGAACAAGAAAGGGCTCTAGATTTTTTTTTTTTTTTTATCCTTTTCGTACCTTGGTCATCTTTATTCATTGTTCTCTTCCTGTCTAATTTATTGTAAAATGATATATCCATTCCTTTCTTTTAGTTCCATCTCCTTTAGGTGCTTTACTATATTTTTGGATTCTTCCCCATCACATCTCTCTCTCTCTCTCTCTCTCTCTCTCTCTCTCTCTCTCTCTCTCTCTCTCTAAGTGACTCGTAAATCACTTAGAGGAAAATAGCATACTTAAAGATACTCAACACGGCTTTCGTAAAAAACGTTCCTGTTTAACAAACCTCTTAGACTTCTTCCACGATATCCTCAACCTCTACGATGAGAGTAAAGCTGTAGATATTATATACCTTGATTTTCAAAAGGCCTTTGACAAAGTTCCCCACAAACGTTTCTGCTAAAACTAAAAGCGCATGGAATACAAGACGGTGTGTTGAAATGGATAGAAAATTGGCTCAGCAACAGAAAGCAAAGGGTAGTCATAAACGGTAAGGCATCTAAATGGACCAATGTAAGTAGCGGGGTACCCCAGGGATCGGTACTAGGACCAATTCTCTTTCTAATTTACATCAACGACATAGATGAGGGTCTCACCTGCACAATCTCAAAATTTGCTGACGATACAAAAATTGCAAATAGCGTACTCTCAAAAGAACAAGTTGACGATATGCAACACAATCTAGATAAATTGTCATGTTGGGCCCAAATTTGGCAAATGAGTTTCAATGCGGATAAATGTAAAGTACTACATGTCGGATACCTAAATGAGAAAGCAAACTATTCGATGAATGGCACTCAGCTTAAGAATGTAAACAGAGAAACTGATCTGGGAGTAACAATATCGAGTAACCTAAAACCGAGTCAACAATGTTCAGAAGTTGTTAAGAAGGCAAACAAAATAATTGGCTTTATAGGCAGGTCATTTGAGCATAAATCCAAAGAAGTTATCCTAACCCTTTACAATTCCTTAGTCCGCCCTCTTCTGGAATACTGCGTTCAATCCTGGTGCCCTTATTACCAAAAAGATATAAACAAGCTAGAACGAGTTCAACGTAGAGTTACCAAAATGATACCTAGCCTAAAGAACAAACCATACGAAGAGCGTCTTAGAGAAATAAATCTATTTCCTTTAACCCAGCGCAGATTAAGAGGCGACTTAATTCAAGTGTTCAAAATCATCAAAGGCATCGACAATATGAACTGTAGTAAGTACTTCACTATCGACCAATCTAATTACACGCGGGGAAACGGTTGCAAAATTATTGGTAAATCTTTTAACTCGCACGAATCTAAGAATTTCTTCTTCAATCGAGTTGTCAACTTGTGGAATGGGCTTCCCCGAGACGTTATAGACTGCAGCACCGTTGATTCATTTAAATTCCGCCTAGACAAATATCTCGCATCAAACCCGCGACTGACTGCGTTTGTAAATGAATAACTTTATCCTCCCCTCAGTTACTAACCCATATGTCCCCTACTAACTTCCTAGTCCTGCCACGTTAGTGGCAGGGCAGTAGTTCCCTTTCCAATGTTCCCTTACCCACTCTAAACCACTGTTTGGACACTTGATCCTCAGTGTTTTGGAGGACAAGCAACCTAGAAGGGTCACTAGACCTGTTGTTGCTTGATTTCCTTTGTACTCCTTTGTACTCTCTCTCACTCTCTCTCTCTCTCTCTCTCTCTCTCTCTCTCTCTCTCTCTCTCTCTCTCTCAATTACAAAATAATTGGCTTTATAGGCAGGTCATTTGAGCATAAATCCAAAGAAGTTATCCTAACCCTTTACAATTCCTTAGTTCGCCCTCTTCTGGAATACTGCGTTCAATCCTGGTGCCCTTATTACCAAAAAGATATAAACAAGCTAGAACGAGTTCAACGTAGAGTTACCAAAAATGATACCTAGCCTAAAGAACAAACCATACGAAGAGCGTCTTAGAGAATTAAATCTATTTCCTTTAACCCAGCGCAGATTAAGAGGTGACTTAATTCAAGTGTTCAAAATCATCAAAGGCATCGACAATATGAACTGTAGTAAGTACTTCACTATCGACCAATCTAATTACACGCGGGGAAACGGTTTGCAAAATTATTGGTAAATCTTTTAACTCGCACGAATCTAAGAATTTCTTCTTCAATCGAGTTGTCAACTTGTGGAATGGGCTTCCCCGAGACGTTATAGACTGCAGCACCGTTGATTCATTTAAATTCCGCCTAGACAAATATCTCGCATCAAACCCGCGACTGACTGCGTTTGTAAATGAATAACTTTATCCTCCCCTCAGTTACTAACCCATATGTCCCCTACTAACTTCCTAGTCCTGCCACGTTAGTGGCAGTGCAGTAGTTCCCTTTCCAATGTTCCCTTACCCACTCTAAACCACTGTTTGGACACTTGATCCTCAGTGTTTTGGAGGACAAGCAGCCTAGAAGGGTCACTAGATCTGTTGTTGCTTGATTTCCTTTGTACTCCTTTGTACTCTCTCTCTCTCTCTCTCTCTCTCTCTCTCTCTCTCTCTCTCTCTCTCTCTCTCTCTCTCTCTCTCTCTCTCTCTCTCTCTCTCTCTCTCTCTCTCTCTCTCTCTCTCTCTCTCTCTCTCTCTCTCTCTCTCTCTCTCTCTCTCTCTCTCTCTCTCTCGCGCGCGCGCGTTTGGCCTGCTCCCCTTCTCTCTCCGCCACCAAGTAGGCTAAATAAATACGGTATCAAAGTTTCTTCTTCGGACGGAAAAAAAGTAAAATCTCTCCATATTGGGTCTAAAAGTTGCCCCCCTCACCTTCCGCCTGGCCCTAATTTTCCGATTCCCTCTCCTCCCTCTTTAAAAATACTCTCTCTCTATTTTTTTTTCTCTCTCTCTCTCTCTATATATATATATATATATATATATATATATATATATATATATATATTTAACAGAATGGGAAAAAAAAAAATTATATAATAGTCCATTCCCATAATGGTGTTGTTAATTCTTGAAAATCCTAAGCAGTTGGATTTAAAATTTTGTGGATTGAAAGATGGGGAACTTGTACTCTGAGGAAGGGAATGACAAAGAGATGTGGTTCGGGGTATAAATTATATTATGTATTATTTTTTATAAGCAGTCCTAGAACGTGGATGAGTGATTATTAAGTCATGGGTGCTAACAGATGCCCTAGTTACCTAGTATCACGGGGAAAGATGTGAAGAGGTGGCACAATTGCAACAAGTTCAACTGAACACTACCATAAACGTATTTATAAAATATTGCAAGGGATGCAACATTTCTTCGTAAATATAAAGGGGATTAATTAGTAATAATTCCATAAACGTATTTATAAAATATTGCAAGGGATGCAACATTTCTTCGTAAATATAAAGGGGATTAATTAGTAATAATTCCATAAACGTATTTATAAAATATTGCAAGGGATGCAACATTTCTTCGTAAATATAAAGGGGATTAATTAGTAATAATTCCATAAACGTATTTATAAAATATTGCAAGGGATGCAACATTTCTTCGTAAATATAAAGGGGATTAATTAGTAATAATTCCATAAACGTATTTATAAAATATTGCAAGGGATGCAACATATCTTCGTAAATATAAAGGGGATTAATTAGTAATAATTCCATAAACGTATTTATAAAATATTGCAAGGGATGCAACATTTCTTCGTAAATATAAAGGGGAATTAATTAGTAATAATTGAGTTACTAATAATTCTAATTGTTCTTTTTTGTGTTATATCTAACTGTCTCGGTGCCACCTCTCCACGTCCACTTCACAAAGGCAAGCAATACTAAAGCTGAGAACACACAAGACTTTTATATAATATGGCCAGCTGCTCGTCAGTCAGCAATTCTGGAACTCGGTAAAAAAATAATCAAGCTTGTTTGAGGCATTTATAGCAATGGATCTTACGTGAGATGTCCAGCTGAGGTTAGCACTAAGGGATACAGCAAGAATCTCAATATTGGAAGAGTGGAAATGTTTGTTTCATTGACCATCAGTGTTTTGGAGGGCAAGCAGCCTTGAGGGGTCGTTGGATCTGTTGTTGCTTATTTCCTTTGTCTAAGTAGTTTTTGATAACTCATTATTAAGAGAAGCGGCAGTGTTTACTTGCAAGTCTACCAAGTTAAATTTGTTAAAAGCTGTGTTAAATACGAATGATCTATGAAGTGTTGCGTCATCTGTATAGTCCGAGTGAATAGGGTTATGAGTATTAGACAGGGAATCTGTGATGTGAATTAGGAAAAGAGTTGCAGCTAACACGGAACCTTGTGGAACCCCAGCAGTTATCAAATGAAAAGTTTAAAATAGGCTTTCTACCTTTAGGCCTACACGTATCTTTCAATTGCAGAGATATGATGAAATTAATGGAACTAGTGACGTTAATCCATAGATTGAAAGTTTGGATATTAGGGAACAGTGCCATACCATATCAAAAGTGTTTAATATCTCAGGGGCCATAGTATGATTTTCACCATGAGTATCAATTGTTTGATGAAATATGTATTGTATACAGTATAATAAGGTCGAGTATGTTTGTAGTGGAACGCTCATGTCGGAATCCATATTGTCTCTCATTAATTAGATTCTGCTTGTTTGTGTGTGTGTTTGTGATTTTATATATATCACACTTACACACACACACACACACATACATACACAGATTAGCAAGTGCCTCTGTGTTGCCTCCTGAGTCCTGTGGACCAATCAACGCCCAGAGTGGCCCTCCCCAAGTGACCAATCAGCGGGTAGGACTGAAGGCTCTTGAGTAGGGCCAGAGTCAAGTTGCAGATGATGAGAGAGAGAGAGAGAGAGAGAGAGAGAGAGTGAGTATGTGTGTGTGTGTGTGTGTGTGTGTGAGTATGTATGATTGTATTTGTTTCCTCTTGTGTGTATTTAAGTGTGTGATTGAGTGAGTGAGTGTGTTTCAGTTTGGACGTGTGTGCTTACGTGTGTGTACCTGTGTATGTATATATGAGCGTCTTGGTCCGTTTGAACGTATACGCAACTAGCATATTGAAACTGAATATGTAGTACCGGTATGTAGAGTATATATCTGCTTGTGTGTGTGTGTGTGGGGGGGGGGGGACGGAATGTGCAGTATGTATATATCCGCTTGCCTCTGATTGTGTGTGTGTGTGTGTGTGTGTGTGTTGAAACAAGGATATGAAATATACCTCTTAAAAAGACATTTTAACAAACTACCAATTAGATATTTTAACTACAATAAATTAAAAAATATTATAACAAGTGACGTATTTCAAGAAACACCATCTTAGAACTTCTAGAGATGATATGAGTAAATTTGTGAAGAGCATCTCAGCTAATAATGATGACGTCATTGAATTTACCACACACTGCATCTACTGAATATGTCGACGTATTATTACCAAAATGTTGATGCCAAGGAGATGGGCTGATCCTGTCAGAGTGGGGGTTGAGCGTCCCCTGCCTCCCAGAGCTCAACCTCACTTTATCTCATGCTAAATATGTTTCAATACTTGTTGACGTAGTTAATGGATTTCTTCTTCGATATCCGACAACAAAATGTGACTTCCCCAATTTGAACTAACTGATTTTGTCTACTCTACTTCTGACTACAAAATTGACTTCCCGGATTTGTCAACCCCCTGATTTTGACTATTTCATTAGTACTATACTACTTTTTCTTTTAGGGCAAACACTCTACACCAGGTATTATAGAGATAGCCGGTTTGCCACAGTTATAAGAGAAAACCGATTACGGCGGATGGCTGTGGCCTGATGAAGTCCATCCGCCTCTCTATTTTGCCTTGGGGTGGGTGTTTGACTGTCTCTCTATATTTTTCATATATCTGTGTTAATTTCAACTCTTTTCACATGTGTGTACTTACTCTAGTTGTACTTACTCTAGTTGTATTGCGGGAGTGAGCATGCTCGTTATTTCCCGCCTCCTATATGTGTAGGTGTTATATGTATCGTTGGAATGGCTGTGGATGTGTGTGTAGTCTGTATTTTTAGCCAATTGGCGACATCGGAAACGAAGGCTTAGGGTGGATCTGTATGGTACCATTCTCACTATAGACGGTACCGTCTCGCCCGAAGGCTTAGGTAGCCATCAGCTTAGGTGAACCATATGATACCCATCTCGCCTTGTACCATTTTTGCCAACCCCAGATGGGACGTCACAACGTCGTCCACTTATTCCAGGTACCTATTTACAGCTAGGTGAACTGAGGCTAACACATGAAAGGAGACAAGCCCAATTTGTCTCCGCCCGGCCGGGGATTGAACCCCCGACCCCTCGTGTGTGAGACGAGAGCTCTACCTACTAGGCTACGGGCTGTGTGTGTGTGTGTGTGTGTGTATGTATGTGTGAGAGAATGGGTGTGAGTGAGAGATATTATGTATGTGTGTGCCCTTCTGTAAATCTTATCCCCCTCTCTCTCTCTCTCTCTCTCTCTCTCTCTCTCTCTCTCTCTCTCTCTCTCTCTCACACAAACACCCACACACCCACAGGTACACACAATCATACCTAGAGCGTATTGAAATAAATAGATGGAGATTGAATGATAAATATATACAGTATAGTCACCTTCTACTATAGTTCGTCTATTATAAGTAGGCCAGAAATCCTAACCCCTAACCTCTGTAACTCAAAAAAGGGTTAGAGAAAATAGGCTGTACATTTCCACACCTATTCCCCGGCTGACTCTTCTCAAATCGTCGAAATATTAGCTTGATTACGCTAGTCTTTTCTGAGTTACAGAGGTTAGTGGTCAAGTGTTTTGGCCTAGCTATAATTAACTGGGTATAGGTGAACAGAGAAACGGGAATCGAACCCTGCACCTATCTATTGTGAGACGAACGCGGTACCCTGGCAACACAGATGTCCCTCAGAGTAACGGTCAGTAATTTATATTGCGTTAAAGCGTATTATGGTACCGGGCTGGTACATGGTTGTGCGGTAATTAAGGGGGGATGGGCGTTATTATTGGCTCATTTATGTATCTTTTTATTATTTAATTAGTTTCCTCCCTAGACCTCCATCAAGCTTAAAAAACACCCGCCCAAGACCCTCCTTCATGATCAATTTGTACATTTGTCGATAGAAAAATGTCCCGGCCGAAGGCCGATTTCTCTTAAATTTCAGGCTCGCTATCGCTCGCCAGGAAAAAATCGACACCTAAATGACACGAAAAGTCTTAATAGTGACAAAGAAATGTAGCGAAAGGTCTTAAAATCGCCATACTAATGGGCCGAACGTCTCATAATATGAACACGAATGGGGCTAAACATGAGGAAGTAGGGGGACCAGAAAGACGACCCATCTCCCCTTAAGGTTCTTATGTACACAATAAAAATCAAGTTAGTTATGCAGGTGTGTTTACTAGGGTGTATATATATATTATGTGTGTTTACTAGGGTGTATATATATATTATGTGTGTTTACTAGGGTGTATATATATATTAGGTGTGTTTACTAGGGTGTATATATATATTATGTGTGTTTACTAGGGTGTATATATATATTATGTGTGTTTACTAGGGTGTATATATATATTAGGTGTGTTTACTAGGGTGTATATATATATTAGGTGTGTTTACTAGGGTGTATATATATATTAGGTGTGTTTACTAGGGTGTATATATATATTAGGTGTGTTTACTAGGGTGTATATATATATTAGGTGTGTTTACTAGGGTGTATATATATTAGGTGTGTTTACTAGGGTGTATATATATATTAGGTGTGTTTACTAGGGTGTATATATATATTAGGTGTGTTTACTAGGGTGTATATATATATTAGGTGTGTTTACTAGGGTGTATATATATATTAGGTGTGTTTACTAGGGTGTATATATATTATGTGTGTTTACTAGGGTGTATATATATTAGGTGTGTTTACTAGGGTGTATATATATATTATGTGTGTTTACTAGGGTGTATATATATATATATATATTAGGTGTGTTTACTAGGGTGTATATATATATTATGTGTGTTTACTAGGGTGTATATATATATTATGTGGTCGTATATTTGAAGGGGAGAACCGGGACTCCCTTATCCCTCATGTTTAGCCCCATTACTTAGAGATTTTTAGATATTCGCCTCATTATGGGAAAGTTTTGGAATTGAAGCTGGTACGGGACGACTTTATGGTCCGTTTATTCTAGGTTGGCCAGTAATCGTAACCTCTAACCTCTGTAACTCAAAAAGGGCTAGAGCAAATGAGCTGTCAATGTCCACACCTATTCCCTAGCCAAGTCTTCCCATGTGATAGAAAAATGATGAGCTCGATTACTCTAGTCCTTTTGAGTTACAGAGGTTAGAGGTTACGATTTCTGCCCAACCTAGCATGAACGGACTATAGTGGGGATTGAGGAAGAGTGTTGGGGTCACACAGCAGATATCCACTCAAGGGATTTCTATTATTGGACCACTTTCTCCCTCATGTTTAGCCCCATTGTTTTTAGGATTTTGAGACGTTCGCCCCATTAGTTTGGCGATTTGAGAACTTTCGCCCCATTTCTGTTTATTTTAAGACCTTTTGTACCATTTAAGTGACGAGTTTTTCCTTGCGAGCAAGTCTCTTTTTTTGTGAGCGAACTGTGATGTGTTCTTCTGTCACCTCTATTTCCTTTCTCGTGTCTCTTGCTGATCCTCCTTACTCCTTGTGGGAGTAAGGGCTGACTACTGACCAATTGACTAAGCCATATTATAAGTGTATAAGTTTTAGTTAAGTGAACATAAGGGTCATACAATATACCAATAAAGTATCATCATTTGGAAGGCTGGGACATTTTCTACCAAAAAATTTACCGGTAATAATTTATCTTGAAAGGGGGTCTAGGGGGTGTTATTTTAAGCTTCATGGAGGTCTAGGTAATATACTAAAAACCTCCCCTTAATATGATTCCTGTTCACCGGGAATGATAAGTTTTGTATTTTAATCTTTAAGTTTATGCAAGTTTCCTGTATGAAAAATATAACTTCCGTATATAAGTATTTGCTATTATTTACTGTTAATGTAATGGTAGTGTACAGGTATATGATCCCACACACACACACCTGCCAGACACACCTGAGCACCCACTAACGAAGGTGGTTCAACTTACACCTGTGGCGGTACATCACGCAGAGAGAGAGAGAGAAAGAGAGAGAGAGAGAGAGAGAGAGATTTACGTAGATACACTGGTCTCACAGATCTTAAGGTCCCTGCAAGGTGGTCAGAACTTAATCCTAGTAGAGATAGCAACCCTAAGAGTAAGGGCAAGTGGAAGGAAAGGATAGCAAAGATGAAGGCTCTCTCTCCACCCTCCGGCATTTTGCCGTACATGAAAACGGTTAAATGTGAAAACCTTGCAGGGCCTGGATATTGCCTGAAGGAATTTACAGAATAGTTAGAAATGGAAAGGATATGTCATGCATACCTTCAACCACTTATGTCAGGTTCTCTTATCTTATAAGTACCGGTAATCATTGTCTAGACTAAGTTATCTATGGTATGAATCTAAACACTTCTTAAGGGGAGATGGGACGTTTTTCTGGTCCCCCTTTTCTCATGTTCAGGCCCATTGGTTTTCAGATTATAAGACGTTCGACCCATTAGTTAGTCGATTATAAGACCTTTCGCCCCATTTTTTGTCACTATTATGACGTTTCGTGTCGATTAGGTGTCATTTTTTTCCAGGCGAGCGATAGCGAGCCTTTAATTTAAGAGAAATCGGCCTTCGGCCGGGACATTTTTCTATCGAAAAATGTACAAATTTATCTTGAAGGAGGGTCTTAGGCGGGTGTTATTTAAGCTTGATGGAGGTCTAGGGAGGACATAAATATAATAATGAAAAGATACATAAATGAACAAATCAAAACGACCCATCTCCCCTTAAGGGGGGATGAACTGGTTTTCTGGACCACTTTCACCCTAATGTTTAGCCCCATTAGTTTTCAAATGTTAAGAGGTGTGCCCCATTAGTTAGTCGATTTTAAGACCTTTCATCCCATTTCTTAGTCAATACTTAGACCTTTCGTGCTATTTAGGTGTCGATTTTTTCCCTGGCGAACGATAGTGAGCCTGTAATGTTGGAAGAACCGGCTTTTTTCTATCGAAAAATGTACAAATTAATCTAGAAGGGGGATCTAATGGATGTTTTCTTTTTTAATTTGATGGAGGTCTAGGGAGAAAACTAGAACAATAATGAATACATGCAAAAATCGCCCAAAAAGTGAACCATCCTCCCTTAAATGTGTCTATTGAGCCACTATTTATAACTTCATTAGGGAGCTTATTCCACTCACCAATTATACTGTGGGTGAAGAAA
The DNA here is from genome assembly GCA_032716605.1 of Paralithodes platypus. NCBI lineage: Eukaryota > Metazoa > Arthropoda > Malacostraca > Decapoda > Lithodidae > Paralithodes > Paralithodes platypus. The sequence goes on along the minus strand of CM064579.1, from coordinate 51,286,395 downwards.
TATTTAGTTTTGTCTAGGTTCGCTTTCCTGCCTATTAGTTTTAATTTGTTTCCTCTTGTGGAACTCTCTTTAGCTATCTTAAACGGATTATTGACATTTGCGGTATTAAATCATTTTAGAATATTAAAGCACTCTATCAGCTGCCCCTTTCTTCTCAGTTTCCTAAGCAAAAACAGATCGAGTTTGCTTAATCTTTCATTGTATGGTTTATATACATTGGATGGGATTATTTTGTTGCAGTATACGTTGAACGGATTCGAGTTTTTCTGTCTTTTAGAAAGTAGGGTGAACAAAACTTACAAAGTGTGTGTACTTACTTACTCTAGTTGTATTGCGGGAGTGAGCATGCTCGTTATTTCCCGCCTCCTATATGTGTAGGTGTTATATGTATCGTTGGAATGGCTGTGGATGTGTGTGTAGTCTGTATTTTTAGCCAATTGGCGACATCGAAAACGAAGGCTTAGGGTGGATCTGTATGGTACCATTCTCACTATAGACGGTACCGTCTCGCCCGAAGGCTTAGGTAGCCATCAGCTTAGGTGAACCATATGATACCCATCTCGCCTTGTACCATTTTTGCCAACCCCAGATGGGACGTCACAACGTCGTCCACTTATTCCAGGTACCTATTTACAGCTAGGTGAACTGAAGGTAACACATGAAAGGAGACAAGCCCAATATGTCTCCGCCCAGCCGGGGATTGAACCCCCGGCCCTTCGTGTGTGAGACGAGAGCTCTACCACTAGGCTACAGGCTGTGTGCGTGCATGCGTGTGTGTGTGTGTGTGTGTGGAAGGTGGTTGTTAGTCTGGTAACCTCCATCCTCCTCCATCATATCCACCACCAACCACTCGAATAGCCTGCTGCATCAAACACTGGCAGCAAACATACTCGGGGGGAGCAACTCTCGCCGCGGCCGCTGAGGAGGCCGAAACAACTCAAGTAAACTCAAGTAAGTAAACCACCCCCACCCCCTCCATCACCACCACCATCATTGATTTCGGGGGCTTATGAGTGATTGGTGCTTTTGAATGCTTGTGTGCTTGTTTTGTGAGCGAACTGTTATATGTGTTCGTCTCCTGTCACCTCTATTTCCTTTCTCGTGTCTCTTGCTCATCCTCCCTACCCCTTGTGGGAGTAAGGGCTTGCTACTGACTAACTGACTAAATCATATTATAAGTGTACAAGTTTTAGTTAAGTGAACATAAGGGTCATACAATATACCAATAAAGTATCATAATTTGGAATACTTTTAGAACACTCATTTTAACATTTCTATTTCATATTCTCGTGTAACTCTAGTAATTTGCTTGAGTCGTATAAGAGCATAAGAACATAAGACAAATCGAAATCTGCAGAACGCCTATTGACCCATACGAGGCAGACCCCTTCTTCCCTAGTATATACCCACTTCCTCCTATACTCCGCATCTTACAGCTCACATTTTAACTTTCTAGGGATAAAAATTGTTCAATATGATTGTGGGCGGCTCTATAAGAAGGACACTGTGGATAAATCTAACTAGGAATGGAACAATACTGTATATATATTTTTTTTTTTTTTTTTTTTTAGAGACAATGAACGGAGGAAGGAAAAACACAGATAAAACAAAAAGGTCCATGTGCCTAAAGGCATCCTCCATTCATAAAATGTTTGTAACAACTGGATTTAAACATTTGTAGATTGTAAGTTTGTGGAAAGCAATTCGAGGGAAGTGAATTCCAAAGAGTAGTAGCTCTGGGGATAAATGAATTCTGATAAGCAGAAGTTCTGCATTGTGGAGGAGAAAGTGTAAATTCATGGGCGCTCTCAGCTGCCCTAGTTCTACGGGGAAAGATGTGGAGAGGCGGCACAATTGAAGCAAGTTCCTCGGAACAATTGCTGTGAAAATATCTGTAGAATAATGCAAGGGATGCAACGTTTCTTCGTATGGCTAATGTAGGAAGGTCCTGTGTGATTGCAGGGTTATTGATTAATCTAATAGCTTTATTTTGAATTTTGTCCAACTGCCTCAATGCAACCACTCCACTTCCACCCCACAGAGGTGAACAGTAATCCATCTGAGAGCGCACATGACTTTTATATATTACGGCCAACTGCTCGTCAGTGAAGAATTCTCGAACTCTGTACAGGAGTCCCAGTTTTTTAGAGGCATTCTTAGCAATGCTTCTAACATAATGTGTCCAGCTCAAGTTAGTAGTTAATGTTACACCGAGAATGTCAATACTAGGGGAAGTGGGAATATTTACATCATTAAAAAATATATGGGAGTCAGTGAGATTCTGTCGGTTAGAAAATTGAATGTACTTGGTTTTCTGTGCATTAAAGGAAACTAGATTCTCTTGTCCCCATTCATTAATTCTAGAAAGGTCCTGGTTCAGAGAAATTGCAGTGTTTATTTTTGAATTTATAAGATCGGGTTGGGTGAAAGAATTGGTAAATGTGAAGGAACTGTGGAGTGTTGAGTCATCTGCGTAGGAATGTATTGGATTATGTAGTGGTAGATATGAGATCATTGATATGAATGAGGAACAGAGTTGGGGCCAAAACTGATCCCTGGGGAACACCAGCATTTATTGAGTGAAATTGAGAATAAAGTGAGAATAAATTGAGAATATACTGTATATGTCGACTTTATTGGACCATAACTGCAACAAAATGCCCCCAAAAGCCTGTGTATAAAACATGTTTTACTTAGAATTTTTTCATTTCTGGAAGTATTTGACAAAACTCAAGGGACACCCTGTACAGTATTTCCAACTATTTTCTAATAGATTTTTTTTTTTTTTTTTTTTTTTAAATCTAATGGCCCTGCACGTTTCCGGTCCAAACCTGTGTTGGTAATAAAGTGTCATTAGTGTACGACAAGGATAACTGGCACAAGTTAAGGGGGGTATTTTATTTTTTTTTTTTTTGTATTGTTCTCCCTTTTTCTCTCTTTCTCTGGCTTGTATCCATTCGGCCCCATTCAGCCATCTGTTTGAAGACGTTTATCCCCATTAAGGTGTCGATTTCTTCCTGGCGAGCGATAGCGAGCCATCATTGTATGGAGAAATATGGCTTCGCCGGAGACATTTTTCTATGGCAAAATGTACAGATTTAGCCTGCTGTAAACAAAATTTATAAATATGCTGGCTCGCTACCACTCGCCAGGAAAATATTGACACCTGAATGGGGGTAAACGTCTTAAAACAGTAGGCTGAATGGGACCGAATGGATGCAACCCAGAGAGAGAGTGAGAAAAAGAGAAAACAAAAACAGGTGGGCCCCCTTAAGGCGGTGTCTCACGGACAGATTTACAACAGGTCTTTATATTATTAGCGACTCTGGTTATCACTGTTCACATAATTTCGTTTATAATTAATCATATTAAATAACATTAAGGTTTAGCAATGTGTGCATTATGGGGGATTTTAATTTTCCGAACATTGATTGGCAGCACCAAATAGGCGACTCCGATTCAGTAGAGTTTATTGAGGTAGTACAAGATAGTCTTTTATTTCAATTCATAGATACGCCGACTAGAGGTATTAATATTCTTGATTTAATTTTCAGTAACAATGAACATATGATAAATAATGTAGAGATTGGTGACCACCTAGGAAATAGCGATCATAAATTTATTTATTTTAATATACAGGACAGGGAATGCTAAAGAGAATACGACACTTATCCCAGATTTCAGAAAAGCCGATTATGGTGGGCTAAGAAGAGACTTAAGGGTGGACCCTATTGTTAAGCAATTAAGTCAGGATATGCCAGAGTTAAACTTGCCACCTACATATAACCAGTTTATTGCTTCACTCCACAATGCTCAAAATAAATATATCCCTAAAAGAAGATTTAGATCGACGCAGAACCAACCAAAATGGATGACTAATAAGCTAATATATCTTATAGGAAAAAAGAAAGGTATATATAGAAAAATAAAGAAAGACGAAAATCATCTACATAATACAGTATACTATCAGACTCTATCAAGACGGGTCAAAAAGGAAATCAGGAGAGCAAAAAGAAATTATGAAATAAGGATAGCCAGTGACTCAAAAAATAACCCTAAAGCATTTTACCAACTATATAAATCTAAAGTTAGAGATGTAATAGGCCCCCTAAAAAACTTCAATAGGAGACATAACAGAAAATGATTTAGAAATGTGCAGTACATTAAATAGTCAGTTTCTTTCCGTTTTCACTAATGAAAATTTGGCACAGATTCCAGAAGTCAATATGGTATATAGTGATAGTATAGAAAATATGTTAAGTACAGTTAGTATAAGTAGAAATGATGTGGTTAAGGAAATTGACAGACTGAAACCTCAAAAATCGCCTGGTCCTGACAAGGTATATGCTAGAGTATTAAAAGAATGCAGAGATGAGTTAAGTACGCCATTAGCATTTTTATTTAACAAGTCATTAGAAACCGGTTTAGTTCCAGAAGCTTGGAAGCTTGCAAATGTAGTTCCGATCTTCAAAAAAGGTGATAAATCGATAGCATCCAATTACCGTCCCATTAGTCTCACATCAATCATAGGAAAGTTGCTAGAGTCTATTATTGCTAGGAAAATTAGAAGCCACTTAGAAAAATTTAACTTAATAAAATCTTCTCAGCATGGATTCACTCAGGGACGTTCTTGCCTTAATAATTTTCTTAGCTTTTTCTCAGAGGTATATGAAGCAGTAGATAGTGACAAGTCATATGATATTATATATTTAGATTTCAGTAAAGCTTTCGACAGAGTCCCTCATGAGAGATTGATGAGAAAGGTTGAGGCACATGGAATAGGAGGGTCGTTGTTGGGATGGATTAGGTCATGGCTAATTGGTAGGAAACAGAGAGTCAGCATAAATGGTACCAAGTCAGAGTGGGGTTCCCCAGGGATCGGTATTAGGTCCCCTGTTGTTTCTTAAATACATAAATGACCTAGATTTAGGTATAACTAGTTGGATAATTAATTCGCAGACGATAATAAAATGGGGAGATCAATTGATTCAGATAGCGATATAGAGTGCCTCCAAAGGAATCTAGATACCTTACATGAATGGTCAGTAAATTGGCAGATTAAGTTTAACATTGACAAATGCAAGGTATTAAAGATAGGGAAGATGCAAACAAATGTTAAATATAAACTAGCTAATTTAGAATTAGAAAATTCAGACTGCGAGAAAGATCTAGGTGTGTTTGTTAGCAATGATTTGAAGCCTAGAAAACAGTGTATAAGCGTTTGTAATAAGGCAAACAGGATTCTCGGGTTAATCTCTAGGAGTGTGAGGAACAGAACTGCTGATGTTATCTTAAAACTTTACTTGTCATTAGTGAGACCCCATATGGATTATGCTGTCCAATTTTGGTGTCCTTATTACAGAATGGACATAGATTCATTGGAGAGAGTACAGCGTAGAATGACAAAATGATTCATAATATTAGAAATCTTCCGTATGAAGAAAGGTTGAAGAAATTAGGTTTACATTCGTTAGAGAGACGCAGAGTTAGAGGGGATATGATAGAGGTGTTCAAGTGGGTTAGTGGGATTAACAAAGGGGACATGACAAATGTACTAAAGCTCAGTGATAGCGAAAGAACTCGTACCAATGGTTTCAAATTAGATACATTTCGTTTCAGAAAAGATATAGGCAAATATTGGTTTGGTAACAGAGTTGTAGATGAGTGGAATGGACTACCAAGTGCTATAGTGGGATCAAAAACGGTAGGGAGCTTTAAGATAAAATTGGATAAGCATATGGACGAGAAGGGTTGGGTGTGAAGGGGGATCAGCCGGGTTGCGCCAATCAGCGCTCTGCAGACTCCCGTAATCCTGCGTTAATCTCTAACCGTTTTGGTAAGATGATCCTCAGGGTATTAGAGCGTTGAGCCTATAATTGGGCTTTGTAAGTGGGGTTGTGTGAGACAGGGATCTGCCTTGCTTAGGCCAATCCTGTTGTTCCCGGTGTTCCTCCTGTTGTTCTCAAAAACTGTGCTTCCGTGCTGACTCCCTGCCTAGGCAAACTCTTTCGTCTCTGTCTATCCTCTAACGTCTTCCCTTCATGCTGGAAGTTTGCTCACATTCAACCTGTCCCAAAGAAGGGTGACCGCTCTCAACCCTCCAACTATCGTCCAATTGCTCTTATCTCTTGTCTTTCTAAAGTTTTTGAAACTATTCTTGCTTCCAAATTTCTTAAGCATTTCTCTTCTCATAATCTGCTCTCAGATCGCCAGTATGGCTTCCTTAAGGGTCGCTCTACTGGTGATCTTCTTTCATATCTTACTAACTCTTGGTCATCCTCCTTTCGGGACTTCGGTGAGACTTTTTCTATTGCACTAGACATATCGAAAGCCTTCGATAGAGTCTGGCATAAATCTTTAATTTCTAAACTACCCTCCTTCGGTTTCTATCCCTCCATCTGTGCCTTTGTCTCTAATTTCCTTTCCGGCCGTTCCATAGCCGCGGTTGTGGGACGGCCATTGTTCACTTCCTCACCCTATAAACTCCGGTGTTCCTCAGGGCTCTGTCCTATCTCCTATTCTCTTTCTAATTTTTATAAATGATTTCCTTAACTGTACCTTAATTCCCATCCATTCATACGCAGACGACTCAACCTTACACTACTCCATTAGTTTTTCAGAACGCCCCAGCCAGCAATCCCTCAACGACAAACGTAATGAAGCCATAGAACTCTTAAATTCTGATCTAATACTATTTCCAATTGGGGCAGAGAAAACCTTGTTAACTTTAATGCTTCCAAAGCCCAATTTCTCCATCTATCTACCCGTCAGGATCTCCCAGCGGACTATCCCTTATTCTTCAACAATACAAAAATCAACCCTTCATCTTCTCTCAATATTCTTGGTGTCTCTTTTTCTTCTGCTCTTATTTGGAAGGACCATATTACCAGTCTTGCTAAGGCAGCCTCCCAGAAGCTGGGTGTGCTCAACCGCCTTAGGGGGTTCTTTTCCCCTGCACAGCTTCTTGCTCTGTACAGGGGCATAGTGCGCCCTTGTATTGAGTATTGTTCACATGTGTGGGGAGGTTCCTCTCACACCGCTCTCCTAGACAAAGTTGAAAGGAAGGCCTTTCGTATCATTAACTCCCGTCCACTCACCAACTCTCTGCAATCTCTCTCTCTCCGCCGCAATGTTGCATCTCTCTCGCTATTCTATCGCTACTATAATAATCAGTGTTCCTCAGAGCTATCCCAGTGCATACCACCTCCTTTACGTAGGGCACGTGGTACCCGTCTTGCAACTCAATCCCACCCCTACTCTGTGCAACTCTCCAACCCAAGAGTGAAACGTTACTCTCAAACTTTCTTCTACTCAACAGCTGAGCTCTGGAACTCTCTCCCAGAATCAGTCTTTCCCTCTTCCTATGACTTAAATTGCTTCAAACTCTGTGTGTCCAGGCATTTTGACTCGAACGTCCCTTGATTTTGGCCCTGTCACTCTTTCAACTATGGGGGAGGCACTCGCTATAGGCAGTTATGCCTTTTGCCTCCCTCAATCACATAGAAAAAAAAAAAAATCGGCTTTCTGCAGACTCCCATTTTCTTATGTTCTTATATTTAATTTATACAGAATCGTTATGAAGTCAAGGTAATAACTTAATGATAGAGTGAGGCACTTAATTTGTGTGTCTGACATGTGTTTTTATCCAAGAATCACAAGTCACAATCCAACATTGGCTAGTAAAAACGCCACATTAAAGGGGGATGGGCCAGTTTTCTGGACCACTTTCTCCCTCATGCTTAGCCCCATTATTGTTCAGATGTTAAGATGTTTTCCCCATTAGTTAGTCGATTTTAAGACCTTTTGCCCCATTTATTCGTCAATATTTAGACCTTTCGTGTTATTTAGGTGTCGATTTTTTCTCTGGCGAGCGATAGTGAGCCTGTAATATTGGAAGAATCGGCCTTCGGCCGGGACATTTTTCTACCGAAAAATTTACAAATTAATTTAGAAGGGGGATCTAATGGATGTTTTTTCAAATAGACTGCCTTCCACCAATGAACAACCACCACACACCCAGTAGCTCCGCCCACCTCCCTATTCTTGATCCTCGAATTTTGTATAAATATGATGCTTTGTCCCTATTCTAATCATTACCTCTCCTTCCCTGAAGATGCAAGATGTTTACTTGTGAAACGTTGGATCCACCATGAATTTTGCTAACCTGTTGTACCTCATCTCTGAACCCCAGAGGAAAATTGTTAGAACTATTGAAAGCTATAACAATAAAATCCTGAATGCTGAAACTGCTATTGCCTTTAACCTCGTCTGTTTAAAAGAGAATCTATTACCTGGCTATACTAACATATATATATATATATATATATATATATATATATATATATATATATATATATATATATATATATATATAATTATATATATACCGGTATATACAGTATATATATATATATAAGATAATATTGCATATAATATAATATATTGCTGTCTTAGTATATTTATACAAGTATGTTTTCTTAGTTTATGTATCATTAGTATTTTAGTATGGATCCACTCTCTCCTGACTCATACTGCCATCATTGTTCCTGCCGCTCTCATCATTCTAACGCGCCCGGGATAAAGAAAGACGTTTGATGGGAGTGTGGGCGGGGGTTTCTGAAGGGCGGCGATGTGTGTGTGTGTGGAGGGGGGGTGGGGGGGAGAGAGAGAGAGAGAGAGAGAGTTGGGTATTTTTGTTTCCATTCATTCATTAATTCCCATATTTCTTAGTTTCCTCGCTTGATCTCCATTAAGCTTAGAAAAATAAAAATCCTAAGCCCCCCTTCAAGTTGAATTTGTACATTTTTCGGTAGAAAAATGTCCCGACCGAAGGCCGATTCCTCTTAAAATTTCAAGTTCGCTATCGCTCGCCTGGATAAAATCAACACCTAAATGACACTAAAGGTAGTTGAAAGGACACATTGATAACGAAATGGCGCCAAACTAATAGACCGAACATCTTATAATCTCAAAACAAATGGGGGCTTAACACGAGGGAGAAAGGGGACCAGAAAAACTACCCATCACCCATCTTCCCTTAAGGGCGGAGGTGTGGTGGGGCGGGGGGGGGGGGGGGTCTAAAGGGCGGAGGTGTAAACAAAGCGGGCCAGGCCAGGAAGGCAGGAAGGTAAACAATGTCTTAAAATCACCGAGTAGCAACCCAGACAATGCAGGGAGAATAACCGGGAGGGAGGGTGTGGAAAGGGATAAAGTGAAGCCAACCCGGACAATGGAGGGCCTATAGCCGGGAGGGAGGGAGACAGAGGGATAAAGTGAAGCTAACCCAGAAAATGGAGGGAATATAGCCGGGAGGGAGGGAGGGATAAAGTGAAGCCAACACAGTCAATGGAGTGAATATAGCCGGGAGGGAGAGAGATAAAGTGAAGCCAACATGGACAATGGAGGGAATATAGCCGGGAGGGAGGGATAAAGTGAAGCCAACGCAGTCAATGGAGTGAATATAGCAGAGAGGGAGAGAGAGAGATAAAGTGAAGCCAACCTGGACAATGGAGGGAATATAGGCGGGAGGAAGGGATAAAGTGAAGCCAACCCAGACGATGGAGGGAATATAGCCGGGAGGGAGGGAGGAAGGGAGAGAGATAAAGTGAAGCCAACACAGTCAATGGAGGGAATATAGCCGGGAGGGAGAGAGGGAGATAGATAAAGTGAAGCCAACACAGTCAATGGAGGGAATATAGCCGGGAGGGAGGGAGGGAGAGAGAGGGATAAAGTGAAGACAATAGAGATGACCTGCGAAGATTGGCTACTGGGTAAAGAGTGGGAGGAGATGGGATTACGGTGTGTGTGTGTGTGTGTGTGTGTCGTAAAGCACACCATTACAGCAAGCAATCGTCACATCGCGAACAGCGCATGATTGGCCATGTGTGAGTGTATGTGTGTCTTGCTATCACACAAACAAACACACCCACACACACACCGTTACAACAAGCAGTGTATATGATTGGCCGTGTGTGAGTGTATGTGTGTCTTGCTATCACCCACACACACACACACACACACACACACACACACACACACACACACACACACACACCGTTACAGCAAGCAGTGTATATGATTGGCCGTGTGTGAGTGTATATGTGTCTTGCTATCACCCACACACACACACACACACACACACACCGTTACAACAAGCAGTGTATATGATTGGCCGTGTGTGAGTGTATGTGTGTCTTGCTATCACACACACACACACACACACACACACACACACACACACACACACACACACACACACACACACACACCCACACCCACCATTACAACAAGCAGTGTATATGATTGGCCGTGTATGAGTGTATGTGTGTCTTGCTATTACACCCACACACACCCACACAAACACACACACACAGCATTACAACAAGCAGTGTATATGATTGGCCGTGTATGAGTGTATGTGTGTCTTGCTATTACACCCACACACACCCACACAAACACACACACACCATTACAACAAGCAGTGTATATGATTGGCCATGTGTGAGGGGTTGTTCCGGAGTCCCCAGTGGCTTGTTAAGGGGAGATGGGCTGGTTTTTCAGGCCCCCTTCTCCCTCGTGTTTAGCTTCATTGTTTTTTAGATTTTATGACGTCCGGCTCATTAGTTTGGCGATTTAATGACTTTACGCCCCATTTCTTTGTCAATATTAAACCTTTCTTGCCATTTAAGTGTCGAATTTTTTTCCTGGCGAGCAATAGCGAGCCTAAATTTTTAAGAGTAACCGGCCTTCGTCCGGGACATATTTCTATCGAAAAATTTAGAAATATATTTTGAAGGGGGATGTAGGGGGTGTTTGTTTAAACTTGATGAAGGTCTAGCGAGGAAACTGAAACAAAAATTAACCCCTTGAAGATCTGACGCATTTTAGCAGTTTAATTTGGCTATCATTAGACGATTTTATGCAGCTTAGGAAGGATCTGTGAGTATTAAATGGGTAAATACTATATGCCAGATTAGCTGAACAAATATCGGAGAAAAAGCGCCAGCATAGAAGCCAAGTCATAACTTGGATGAGATGCCGGCTCTCTTTCTCTCTTCTCAGGTCTGCACTCCTATGTCTCAGGCGTACAAGGTCCTCCCCGCTACAGAGGACAAGAGTGAGAGACTTGGACTTTGAAATGGTCATGGCGGAGGGACGAATTGGGGAACAACTAGGTTGATTGTAGGGAGGTACTGGTACAAAAAGATAAACTAGAATGTTACTAGAATACGATACACCACTTTGTAACTGTCACCTTAATAAATACTATGTCAATCAACCCTTTGACTGGTGATGGGCTGGTCTATCAGAGTGAGAGCTGAGCGATCTCTGCCATACCCATAGCTTACTCTGACTGTTCCTTTTACTTATATATTTTCTAGATCTCAAGTGACGGCGTCTCTTCCGTGGATTGACCTCCCAATCTACCAAGATTGGAAGCTAAAGCGTCACATTTTTCCTTTGCCCCTCAACTTTCTCTTCATAATTGCTGAGGGGCACAGGGCCCTGGGTTGGTCTTTGGTTTCCTGGGCGTTTCCGCACCCTCCTCAGCTCCCCGCCATGGAGTGGCTTCGGTCACCCAGGCTTTATTGTGGTCGGCAGGAAGGGTTCTGTTGGGGCGCTTGGTAATGGCCTTGGCCTTGCTTGGGGCCTTGGGGCTGTTCGGCCAGGCAGCTTGGGGAACAACAACAACAACAACCCTTTGACTTCCATATACCGTTACTAATCTGAATAAAATCATCCAATAGTAGCCAGAAAACAGAACAGAAACGCGCAGTGGAGCTTGAAAGGGTTAATTTATTAGTGGCCCCTCCATCATTGACGAACATGCCTATTACATAAGGCATCCTCTTCAAACACTAATCCGCCGTAGTTTTGAATCTACCGCGCAGAGCATTTAAAAACTGAGGAGCCTTCATCATGAGCGCACGCGACCTCACTCATGGCTTCAGTCATTATGAATTGGGTTCTCACTACGAAAAAACTTTGTAAAAAATAAAAACAAAAAGAAAATAAGAATAACTATCCAATAAGCTTTCCATCATATCGTGGATGTACTTGTGTGGATTTCTGACCAGACGCTGATTCAGGCGTCATTCTTCCTTCTCTGCTCTGCGCTCAGCCCGCCCGGACGTGCCTCCCCACGCTCCGCTGGTTCCGCATTCGTTGCGTCCCTAGTGAGTTTTTTCTCATTTGTTTACTCCAGGATGTATCGAGTAAGGTTAGGATAGGCGTAGCAGGAGTGTCCTGGGCTGGTTGCCCGCAGTGCAGTGTATTTTGGGTCGAGTGTATGGGGCATCTATTTCGGATGTACCCTCGTGGTCACGTTGTGGACATGTGAACTTTTTCACAGTTGAGTTAGTTTGTGATGCAGGCGGCTTTCACTACGCGTTAATTATTGCTGCCTTTTATCTTTCTGATGAGGTAAGCTGTGTTTTCTGACGTTCCCAGCATATTTTTCTTCACTTAGTGAAGTTTTTTCTGGGTCCCGAGTCAGTCTTCCCTGGGTTGGAAGTTGTTGCTCGGTGGTGTGTTGGCGGTGGTTCCTGTTGTGATATTTCCAGTGTGTGTGTATATTTCAACTGTTTTTATGCCGTCTGCCTAGGCCTAGCCAGCCGCTCGTAGCTTTGCCACATGTACTAGTGTTATTATTTATTATTTATAAATATGCCCTACTGTGTCATGTGTATCCGGGTTTTAGTTGTGTATTGGCTAATTCCTCGGACTATAATTGTTTCCTGGTTTAGTTGTGTATTGGCTAATTCCACGGATTATGCTGTGACCTTGGGTTAGCCGTGCGTGGCTATCCTCGTGTCGTGTGTTGTTCAGATGGTATCTGTTCAGGGTGGGTTTCCTTCCGGCGGGTTTTTTTCTCGGTTTCACCGTGAAAAAATCCTGGCCGAGAGCAGTGTTGGGCCACACGTGGTTGTTGACACTGGCTTGTATCCCCGGCGGGTGGGGTGTCTGTGGCTCTCCAGGACTGCGTCTCTGTGGGTGCCTGGTTTCAGGCCTCCTTTGATTCCCGGCGGGATGGCTGTACCCATCCATATAAAACGGCGTCCTTGTGGACATACGTTTTAGGAGTTTTTTCTACCTGGTTTTACGACAACCACATGAAAAAACCTAGCTGTTGTTTAGGCTTTCCTCCCCGGCGATCTTTTACAAAGAAGCGGGGACAGGAACTTATGGGGTTAACTTTTAAAACTTCTCACCCGGCGGGTGCACCTGGGTAGGGTGAGATGAACGACTTAGGTCTTCCAGTTAGTTAACCGATCCATTATAGTGATACTCTGTGTATCGCTGCCTTTACTATTTACGGCGATTGAAGGTTCAATTGGGTTATATATCGATTCTCACACCCGGCGGGTGCTCCTAGGTGGAGGAATTAAGGAATTTTACAAAATTCATTTTAACCTATTTAATTTAGTGATACTATCAGGTATCGCCGCCTTCGATCTTACGGCGATCTTTTGGGACAATTCGTTAAACATTAGATCTCGTATCATCCTGCCCTGGGCTATTCTACTATAATAATTCAAGGGCCGGCGTCTTTTTGGGGGGTTGCTTTGTTACAAAATTGAATCTTGAGACAGTCACCTCCTCCGAGACTATAAGTGCCATGCTGGACCATTATATCAGAGGGTATTCTTCACTTTCTTTAGCAAAAGATTTGTTTAGACTTTACACCCCGCCGCGTAGCGAGATGTGTTAGTTGTGTCTTTGCATCTCGTTACCCGGCGGGTTATTAACACTGGTGTGCGATCATGTTGGATTACCCTTATGAGCATTAATTCCTGGAAATTTTCTTGTTTTTTCCAGAGCTGAGCTCCGGCGGACCAATACAGACCCGGCGGTAGTTTTCACCCACCAGTCTCTGTCATGGCTACCGTGGCCCCAGTTTTTGCCCTGTGCATTACCCCTACTTGTGCTGGTATCCCTATTTTTGCACACACCCTTTGCATAAGGTGTGTTAAATGTCTAGACCGTTCAAGGGGTCTCTGGGTGATGCATAATTGTTCCTTTTGTTCTCAATTAGCTGTTAAAGTCCTTTGTGATAATGATAAGACCGCGGCGGTAGCGTTGAGAGAGGTTCGACAACAAATGTCGGCCTACACTACCATTGTCGCGCATAAGTCACTTCAATGTGACAACGTCCCACTTTGGGATAGATTGCTGTCAGAACACCCTCCCCCTAAACGTTCCTCTAGAGTCACGAGTGTTAAGCCGACGGAGACTAGTCAGGGTTCTGTATCGTCTGCGACTACAACTAAACGCCCGAGAGAGCCTACACCCCCGGCATCCGCCTCCTCGTCGCAGGCGAGATCTAGGTCAAGGTCACCTCTCAGACAACAGTCTTCTAGTCGGGCCTCTTCGCCGGAGAGTAAGAAGAGTAAGACGGAAGATTCCACCAGTGGTCACGGCGGAGATTCTTCCAGATCTAAGACTAGTTCGCGGTCACACCGCAGCCATAAATCCTCAAAAAAGGATTCACATCGGAAGTCCTCTCGACATTCCCCTAAGTCTAGTGCATCTCATCGTACCTCTACACCTGACAGAGTTTGTGTTAGGGCCTCTGAGTCCAGTGCAGCACCTGTCCCTAAAGAGGAGTTGCCAATTAATATTTTAACCCTGGAAATGGAAAGTTCAGGAGGGTCAATAATTGAGAATGTTTCAGACTCTCAAGAGAGCGTAGGCCAGGGCCTTGGTGTTTGGCGGTTTGCCCAACCACGGTCTGACCACCCACGTCCGACTCATACGAGTCACACAGTAGCCGACGTCCACAGGGACGCGGCGACCCCATCCTCTATCCCAGACTTATCTTGGAAACAAGGTACCCCTGCCTCGGCGGGGTCTTCTCAGGAGGATCGGGAGGAAAAAGACGAAGTTTCAATAATTTCGGATATGGAAGGACAAGGGTCAGGCTCAGGCTTGGACGCCGCAAGAGATAATAATGATTCTCCTATAAGTTCTTCATCTAACCAGTTTGTTACAGCACAAGAAATTGATGGGTTGCTTACTCATGCTTTATCTAAATTTTTTGGTCAGCAACAAGAAAACCCCACAATGGACTTGGGGGCTCCCTCGACAAGCTCTATACGGTACGGCCTCTGATGACGTCAATTGATTTATCTAAGATTCCTAACCCTCCTACTCTGTCACCTGCAAGGAGCACTAAGCCTGCCACGGCGGCATTGACAACTTCAAATGTCAGGGTCATAACGGATGTTAATCCACCCCCTCTAGACAAAGCACCTCTTAGAAAGGTAGCTATGCCCCTCCTTTATGGGCCAGACGAGTCATGGGTTCTTTTGAACCCCTCTAAACCAGAGCTTGCCCAACCTACCTTGTCAGGGGAACTCCCGGTACCGCGTGAGTGGTTTATCCAGGGCAACAAGTCAAAGAAAGTAAGGGCCATGGATGCCTTAGGTAATGTTCTGGATGTAAACATTAAGGATATACCTAGTTATTATCACCAGGATTATTTTGTGTATGCTTCTAAGCCTGCTTTACCCCCTGCCTCAGCTTTAAAACTATTTTCAGACTGGTCTAAGCTGGATGGGTTTAATGATAGTAAGACTCTGTCAGCTCTTACTCCTGAACTAGATTTACGGACCGTCACAGACGACGCAGCTAATCCAGTTTTGAAGGTGGGACAGTTGGGTCCAGGACCTTGGGTGGATTGGGAGGTAGAGGCTCAAAACTTTGCAACCACTTTCACTTCTAAATCTTCCCACCAGATCCCTCAGGACTCACATTCATGGTTTTCCATGCCGGTGGGTTCTGCCGGCGGAGTCCCGGCGGCTTTGTTTGCATTCCTAGCTGCCCCTAAGATTAATCTTTGTGAACTGAAGGACCCGTTCACTACCCCTACCCCTACTCACCTAGACAGAGAATTTAGGCTACGAGGAAAAGCTTTTCGCCTGTTTTCACAGTACATAGTATCTCAGCAGGTGGCTAAGTCTTTACTATGATCTACTCAGGCAATCGCAGACGCGGATGCTCGAAGATCAGTTGAGTTATCCCGGCGACTGATTCTTCAGTCGTCAATCCAATCCTTAGGTGACATACGCACCGCCTTGCTTGAGGCGGTGCGAGCACGACAAGATCTTAGGATGTCGTTAGTTCGCAAGCTACCTGAGCGCATTGCTAACCAGGTGGTGATGTCACCAGTACTTACCCCTTCTTTAATGTCCCCTGAAGTATGGCGAACGGTGTTCAATATGGCACAGGCCGTTAAGCACAGTCCCACCCCTTCTAAGAAACCTGCATTTAACTTCCCCAAACCCAGGCCTACTACTAAAGCCCAGCCAGGGGGATCTAAACCATTTCTTCCGCCTAAGTCCTCCCACTCCCCCCAGGGTCAGTACAGGCATAGATAGAATAGGTTTTCAGGTCAGAGAGGACGCGGCCAAAATAAACCAGGTCAGGGCCAGTCTTCGACCAACACTAGCCAGCCGGCGAAGCGGCCAGCACCAACCCCACCATCAAAAAACTAAAGTCTCTCTCACTCCCGGCGCCTACCTTAAGGCCGGAGGAACCGAGGGTAGTACAGCCGGCGAACCCTTGTCTGCTAACTGGGTCGTTCCGAACGTGTCACCAAGCATGGCCGTTAAACACTTGGGCACGGATGGTGGCACGCAAAGGCATCACTTGGCAGTGGCTCCGGCGACCTCGATTACGTCAGCCGACAACGGCGAATTTTGTTTCTTTAGAGGTGGAGTCACTAGCCCAGGAAATGATTGCCAAGAATGTCATCATCCCGGTCCCCCCAAATTACCCTGTATTCACGTCCAAACTATTTTTGGTTCCCAAAAGGGACAGTGTTCAGATGAGGCCGGTCGTAGACCTGTCTTATCTGAATCTTCACATTCACAACGAATCTTTCAGAATGTTAACAGTACACCAAATCAGGCTAACACTTCCGCCGGGAGGTTGGATGTGTTCACTAGACCTGACAGATGCCTATTGGCACGTATCGGTCAACAAAAGATTTCAAAGGTTTTTGGCCTTACGGATCAGGCACCAAAATTTTGTTTTTCAGAGGATGCCGTTCGGTTTGAACCTAGCACCTCGATTATTCACAAAACTAGTCCGGCAAGCCCTGATGCCATTGTTAAAACAAGGGATCAGATTGTTGTGGTATCTGGACGACTGGCTGGTGGTGGCAGAGACACAACAATTATGCATAAAACATGTCAATATAATTTTGAATCATGTCAAAACTCTAGGCTTCAAGGTAAATCTGGTAAAGTCAAACCTTGTTCCCTCACGAGTAATTCAGTGGATAGGGCTGGTCTGGGACACCGCCGCTCTCACTCTGAGTCAGAGTGTGGACAATCGCAACAGGTTTCGCAGGAAACTGTTCAGGTTTCTTCACAGTCTGACTACGACACGGAGGGTCTGGGAGTCTCTGGTCGGCTCTCTCAACTGGATTCAACTAACTGTCAAGTTGGGCCGGTTGAAAGTAAAACGATTAATATTGGAAGGCAACAAATATTTCCCGCTCTTACCGGCGGGAAAATTATGGCCCATCCCGAAATTAATCCACACCTTGCTAGCGGTCTGGGCGAAGAGGGAAACATTGCACTCAATAATGTCATGGACCTCTCCTCCACCAACGGTATGGGTAGACACGGATGCGTCAGGCACAATAGGTTGGGGATTTCAGTCAAATCAGGGGCACCAGGGTCAGGGGCTTTGGTCCCACTTAGAAATCTCGCACATCAATGTCAAAGAATTACTAGTCCCCTTATATTTCCTTCAGGCTCACGGCCCGGCGTTACGGGACAAGTCGGTGGCCTTCAGAATGGACAATCTGAATGCAGTCCACTGTATTCAGAAACAAGGGTCAACGAGGTCAAGGAAGTTGCTAAACGTGTCAGAAGAGATTTTTGCTCTAGCCAACAGTCTAGATATTTATCTGCACGCTTCTTATCTCCCAGGCGTAGCGAACGTCTGGGCAGACGCTCTATCCCGGCGACAGAGCACGACAGTAGAATGGGAGCTCAAGCAACCCATTTTCAACCTAATGATTGCAGAGCTCTCCCATCCACAAGTGGATCTTTTTGCGTCCGAGGAGACTCACAAACTCCATCTATACCTCACCCGCCGGGCGAAAACGCCGGCAGGGGGGCCAGACGCCCTAGTGACAGACTGGAACAGATGGAGCTCCATCTATCTGTTTCCGCCGCCAGATGCGTCACTAATGTGCCACGTAGTGAACAAACTACGAGATTATCGAGGCTTAGTCTCGCTAATCGCGCCACTGTGGCCGGCGCAGTTGTGGTACCAGCAATTGAAAATGTGGTGCCCGGACCCGGTATCGCTCCCGGTCGGGTATTTCCACTTAGACGCGATTGGCAACCTCGCGACCTCGCTGACTTTTGCATTATGGACATTCAGGAGGCCAAGTGGCTAGCACCATACGGTAGAGATGTGACAAATAAATTACTTAATCAATATACTCAGTCTACAAAACGACAGTATCAATCACATTGGCAAGCCTTTACTTCTTGGATCGTTAGGACAGAACAAACTGTACCCTCAGTGGCATTAGTTTTTAATTATTTAAATTATCTGTTTGAGCAGAAACGTTTATCTGTGGTAACATTAAAAAATCACTTAACTGCGATTAGAGTGCCCTTTTTAGACCTTACAGGTCTCTCCATACCGGTGGCGGAGGAAACAGGTTTTATGAGAGCATGTTTTAAAACTCCGCCCACCTCCCCGTCAGCTCATGCCTACTTGGTCTCTGGACAAAGCTTTGTCTTTGCTTCACTCTCGTCTGTACCAAAATACTGCAGACTTTGCATTAATCTTAAAAAAGGCGGTTTTCCTTTTGGCTTTAGCCACCGGAAACAGAGTGTCTGAGCTGGCGGCGATGAG
Source organism: Paralithodes platypus (assembly GCA_032716605.1). Classification (NCBI taxonomy): domain Eukaryota; kingdom Metazoa; phylum Arthropoda; class Malacostraca; order Decapoda; family Lithodidae; genus Paralithodes; species Paralithodes platypus. The sequence continues at coordinate 51,267,510 of CM064579.1, read as the reverse complement.
CAACACACCTAATTGTCTTAGGTTTGGTAGACTTAATGAATGTATTTCCATTGCACCCTCCCCAGGTTTTGTAGCCAAGAATGAGCATAGTGCACACGTGTTTTCTGAGTTCACGGTGCCGGCGTTAAAAAGGGGAAAGGTGCATCATAATTTATGTCCAGTACAAGCTCTAACCAAATATTTGAGAGTAGCTCCTCACAACCCCCAAGGTGCTTTATGGGTAGCAAGTACGGGTAAACGCTTACTTAAACGGCGATTAGCCTCTCTTCTGGTAGAAGTCATTAAAGAAAGTAATCCCGGCGTTGTGGGTCGGGCCCACGATTTACGCAAATGGGCAGCCTCTTTACGTTTCCTGAATTTTTTTCAGTTGAAGACATAGCGTCCACGCAGTTGTGGGCGTCTAATCATACGTTTCTGTCTAGATACTTGTCAGTTGCTCTAGACAAACCTTCCTTACCATGTATAGCTTTAAGGCAGAGGGTCTAGGCGGCCCTGCAGTCACTTTTGTTTACTTTCATGGGAAAGGGGGGGGGGGGGGGGTGCAGTCAGTTGACACAGGACACCCTAGACCCCGCCGGAGTATGAGAGCTGTGATACAATTTAAGGTTAAAAGGTGTTATGAAAATTTCTCAGTGAGAAATTGTGCTAGTACAATGTTAAGTACAAAACAACGGTGTTGTTAGAGTAGTTTAGCTGCGAAAGCAATTTAGTTTTAGATTATTGGAGTTCCTTTGCAATTTATCTCCAAGTTTATGTGGGGGTTTATTATGTGCACATGTAAACTTATAACTTGTTATTTTTTGTCACCACTCGTTGAGTGGGGTGCCTTTGTAACTACAGATCTGTGTTCAGAATCTTCAGGGTTACCAATTTTTTTGTCAGGCAGGCTTCTTTGAAGCACGCACCTGCCTGAACCCCCTTTTTCTTGTATTTGTTCGGCTACGCCGTTAATTAAATATATTTTCAAAGTAAGAATACTGTGTGGTTGTTTTTATTATCTGCTTTTCTAGAGTTATGATATGATTACGAATGTCCCCCTCCAGTCTTAGAAATCAGGCATGTTCGTCAATGATGGAGGGGCCACTAATAAATTATAGGTTTGACTCCTGTAAGGAGATAAAGAAAACCTAATATTTAGTAGTGGCCCCGTAATCATTGACGACTGGGGCCCTCCCGACCGTCCCCTTCCCATTCGTTGATGTATTAAGGATTTTGGTTTACTTGATATGTCAGTGAAGGAAGAATGACGCCTGAATCAGCGTCTGGTCAGAAATCCACACAAGTACATCCACGATATGATGGAAAGCTTATTGGATAGTTATTCTTATTTTCTTTTTGTTTTTATTTTTTACGAAGTTTTTTTCGTAGTGAGAACCCAATTCATAATGACTGAAGCCATGAGTGAGGTCGCGTGCGCTCATGATGAAGGCTCCTCAGTTTTTAAATGCTCTGCGCGGTAGATTCAAAACTACGGCGGATTAGTGTTTGAAGAGGATGCCTTATGTAATAGGCATGTTCGTCAATGATTACGGGGCCACTACTAAATATTAGGTTTTCTTTATCTCCTTACAGGAGTCAAACCTATAATCTATGAACAATTAGACCCCAACAAAATATCCACTGCCCCTTAACTCTGGGGCTACCAAGGCGGCGTCACACCAATAGTTTTCCCGAGTATTTTTCTGGCGTTTTTTACTACGCAATATCGGATTATGATTTGTAATTTATCGGCTTAATTCACTGAAGTACGTTACACCGATCGATTAACCCCTTCTGTACCGGTGACGTCTTTTGCACTTTATTTCAGCTACATTTAGACGATTTTATGTAGCTTGGGAAGGATTATATGGTAGCTCAAACGATTCATTGAGATAGTCTTGTATTTTGTAATTGGCAGACGTCCTTCCTAAGCTGAATGAAATCGTCTAACAGTAGGCGAAACAAAGTGAGAAGGATGTCGTCGGTACAGAAGGGGTTCAGGCTCTTTAGTTTCAAATTAGTACCTGAATTTGATGTCGATCGTACACATCTTGAAAGCAAAGCCAGTACAAAATCGACACCTAAATGGCACGAAAAGTCCTGGAATTGACAGAAATGGGGCGAAATGTCTTAACATTGCCAATCTAACGGGGCGAGCGTCTTAACATCACAAAACTAATCGGGCTAAAATTGAAAACAAAATAAGCGAAAATTTGATGAAAACATTATAGCCAAATTTGGTTACATTGCAATGATTACAGGCTGGAAAAAATACAACTCTGGGAAAATTGCCCGTGTGATTATGCCTTAACCCTTTGAGTACCAGCGACGTGTCTTACATTTTGTTCTAGCTTCATTTAGACGATATTATGCGGCTAAGGAAGGATATGTGGTAGTTAAATGGGTTGGTTGGGATAGTTTGAAGCCTTATTATTACTAGAGGTCTTTCCTAAGCTGAATAAAATCGTCTAATAGTTGCCAGAATATGATTAAAAGAGCGTCCCTGGTACTGAACGGGTTAAAGACGGTGGTACACGAGCGGTTTTTTCCGGCAATTTTCGAAGATTAAGCTTTTAATCGTAATATTTTGAGGCTCTTCCACTTTGAAATCGGAAACTAGACTGAAGGTAGATTATGCTAGGTGGCTGATTATTGATGAAACTTAAAATTTGAATGAGACTACTATTGCCCATTTATCTCTCTCTCACACACACACGCACACACACACGCACACACACACACACACACACACACACACACACACACACACACACACACACACACACACACACACACACACACACACTACTATTGCCCGTAACAATTGACGGTAAAAGAGCTCGTGTGACACCGCCTTAAGAGGATGGGCGCACATTTGTTTATATATTTGTCTCTCTATATTTGTTTTTAGTTTCATCCCTAGATCTCCATCATACTAAAAAAAAAAAAAAAAAAAAAAAAAAAAACCCTAGGCTCCCCTTCAAGATAAATTTGTACATTTTTCGATAAAAACATTTCCCGGCCGAAGGCCGATTCCTCTTAATATTACAGGCTCGCTATAGCTCGCCAGGAAAAAATCGACGCCTAAATGACACGGAAAGTCTAAAATGTTGATAAAGAAATGAAGCGAAAAGTTTTAACATCTTCAAACTAATAGGCCGAACGTCGTAAAAATTGAAAACTAATGGGGTTAAACATGATGGAGAAGGGGAACCAGAAAATCCAACCATCCCCACTTAAGGGAGAGTCACAACATGACAATCTTCGGCAACATTTTTCTCTCTCTCTCTCTCTCTCTCTCTCTCTCTCTCTCTCTCTCTCTCTCTCTCTCTCTCTCTCTCTCTCTCTCTCTCTCTCTCTCTCTCTCTCTCTCTCATACACACTTTGGTAGACTTTGTTGGAATTGGATGGTTAATTGGGATTTTCCTCCTTGGATTACAAGTATTATTTCTAGTGTTAAGCTTCTACTGTCGTCTGAATATCTTATAGACATTATTTGTATCTGCGTTTTGCGTTGTTTAGTATAATTCTCATACGCTATCTCACTCACACTCTCTTTCTTACTCTCTCTCTCACACACTCACTCTCACTCACACACACTCACTCTCTCTCTCTCTGACTCTTTGTACCTTTAGTTGCCCGTGACTTCTTATCTGGCATTTAGTTTCTCTCTTTCCCGTCCATCATCTCCTTATCTCCTCTCTTTATTACCCTCTCTCTCTCTCTCTCTCTCTTTCTCTCTCGCTCTCGCTCTTGGGTGCTTCATGTGTGTCGCACTAGATGGTCACAGTGGAGCTTCAAGGTGTTGGTTGCTTCCTTTCTGCCACACTAGATGACGACACTTTATTTATTTATATACGTCACTTGATTGGAGAGAGCAGCTATACGGTCGTTCACAGCATCTTCGAATATGGTCGGACATCTTCGTTATGAATGTGTGACGATAAAAGGGGTGTTGTCTTGACGTGTCGGTGTAACCAGGATACTTGTAGAACAGCAGGAACGATCAGATCACCCCGGAAAAAACCCTGATGTTTGGCGTGGACTAGATCTGAGGTCCTTCTGGTCTGCTATCGCCTCCCCAATGTGATATTACTGACAATCTTCTAGTGATTTTTCTACTAATATTGTTAATGTGCACGAATACTTTTCATTCCGCTGGTCAATGCTTTTATCGTATATATCTTAATTTTGGAATTGAAATACGAGTGTCAAGGTCCGTAGAGTTTACATATAAGATCATGTTAATCACCTATATATTTTAGTTTTTGTATGCTTATCTTTTTTTGCCCATTGTTCTTCCCATTTACGTCATGTCTCCTCCTCCTCTCTTCCTGTCTCCCATCTTTACTTCCTTTCTTCCTCCACCTCCTACTAGCCTCCAGTTCTCATACTTTCTCTTCCTTCTCTCTTCTACTCGTCTTTTCCTATCTCTTCCTCTACCCTCTTATTCTTCCACTTTATCTCTCTTCCACTAGTACTACCTCTTCTTCCTCCTCCTCATATTCTTCTGTTCCTCCTCCTTCAAGTTCCCCTAACACCTCCCTTTCCTTCTACCTCTCCTCTCTCTCTCTCTCTCTCTCTCTCTCTCTCTCACACACACTTCCCCTCCCTGTTAGCCAAACTTTGTCCTCACTCATCACCAAATGTAACTTGTGTTCACTCAACTCATTTACCCAATTTATTCCCTTCTCCTCCCCCCTTCCTATGCTTTGAGCCCCCTCCCCCCTTCCAATGCTGTGAGCCCCCTCCCCCCTTCCTATGCTGTGAGCCCCCTCCCCCCTCCTATGCTGTGAGCCCCCTCCCCCCTTCCTATGCTGTGAGCCCCCTCCCCCCTTCCTATGCTGTGAGCCCCCCTCCCCCCTTCCTATGCTATGAGCCCCCTCCTCCCTTCCTATGCTGTGAGCCCCCTCCCCTTCCTATGCTGTTAGCCCCCTCCCCCCTTCCTATGCTATGAGCCCCCTCCTCCCTTCCTATGCTGTGAGCCCCCTCCCCTTCCTATGCTGTGAGCCCCCTCCCCCCTTCCTATGCTGTGAGCCCCTCCCCCCTTCCTATGCTATGAGCCCCCCCCTCCCCCCTTCCTATGCTGTGAGCCCCCTCCCCTTCCTATGCTGTGAGCCCCCTCCCCCCTTCCTATGCTATGAGCCCCCTCTCCTTCCTATGCTGTGAGCCCCCTCCCCCCTTCTTATGCTGTGAGCCCCCTCCCCCCTTCCTATGCTATGAGCCCCCTCCTCCCTTCCTATGCTGTGAGCCCCCTCCACCTTCCTATGCTATGAGCCCCCTCCCCTTCCTATGCTGTGAGCCCCCTCCCCCCTTCCTATGCTGTGAGCCACCTCCCCCTTCTTATGCTGTGAGCCCCCTCCCCCCCTTCTTATGCTGTGAGCCCCCTCCCCCCTTCCTATGCTATGAGCCCCCTCCTCCCTTCCTATGTTGTGAGCCCCCTCCCCCCTTCCTATGCTGTGAGCCCCCTCCCCTTCCTATGCTGTGAGCCCCCTCCCCCCTTCCTATGCTGTGAGCCCCCTCCCCCTTCCTATGCTGTGAGCCCCCTCCCCCCTTCATATGCTGTGAGCCCCCTCCCCCCCTTCTTATGCTGTGAGCCCCCTCCCCCCTTCCTATGCTATGAGCCCCCTCCTCCCTTCCTATGCTGTGAGCCCCCTCCCCCCTTCCTATGCTGTGAGCCCCCTCCCCTTCCTATGCTGTGAGCCCCCTCCCCCCTTCCTATGCTATGAGCCCCCTCCCCCCTTCTTATGCTGTGAGCCCCGTCCCCCCTTCCAATGCTGTGAGCCCCCTCCCCCCTTCCTATGCTGTGAACCCCCTCCCCCCTTCCTATGCTGTGAGCCCCCCCCCCTTCCTATGCTGTGAGCCCCCTCCCCCCTTCCTATGCTGTGAGCCCCCTCCCCCCTTCCTATGCTGTGAGCCCCCTCCCTTCCAATGCTGTGAGCCCCCCCCCCTCCTATGCTGTGAGCCCCCCTCCCCCCCTTCCTATGCTGTGAGCCCCCTCCCCCCTTCCTATGCTGTGAGCCCCCTCCCCCCTTCCTATGCTGTGAGCCCTCCCCCCTTCCTATGCTGTGAGCCCCCTCCCCCCTTCCAATGCTGTGAGCCCCCCCCCACTTCCTATGCTGTGAGCCCCCTCCCCCTTCCTATGCTATGAGCCCCCTCCCCCCTTCCTATGCTATGAGCCCCCTCCCCCCTTCCTATGCTATGATCCCCCTCCCCCCCTTCCTATGCTATGAACCCCCTCCCCCCTTCCTATGCTATGAGCCCCTCCCCCCTTCCTATGCTATGAGCCCCCTCCCCCTTTCTTATGCTATGAGCCCCCTCCCCCCTTCCTATGCTGTGAGCCCCCTCCCCCCTTCCAATGCTGTGAGCCCCCTCCCCCCTTCCTATGCTGTGAGCCCCCTCCCCCTTTCCTATGCTATGAGCCCCCTCCCCCCTTCCTATGCTATGAGCCCCTTCCCCCCTTCCTATGCTATGATCCCCCTCCCCCCTTCCTATGCTATGAACCCCCTCCCCCCTTCCTATGCTATGAGCCCCCTCCCCCCTTCCTATGCTATGAGCCCCTCCCCCCCTTCCTATGCTGTGAGCCCCTCCCCCTTCCTATGCTGTGAGCCCCCTCCCCCCTTCCTATGCTGTGAGCCCCCTCCCCCCTTCCTATGCTGTGAGCCCCCTCCCCCCTTCCTATGCTGTGAGCCCCCTCCCCCCTTCCTATGCTGTGAGCCCCCTCCCCCCTTCCTATGCTGTGAGCCCCAGCCCCCCTTCCTATGCTATGAGCCCCCTCCCCCCTTCCTATGCTATGAACCCCCTCCCCCCTTCCTATGCTATGAGCCCCCTCCCCCTTCCTATGCTATGAGCCCCCTCCCCCCTTCCTATGTTGTGAGCCCCCTCCCCCCTTCCTATGCTATGATCCCCCTCCCCCCTTCCTATGCTATGAACCCCCTCCCCCCTTCCTATGCTATGAGCCCCTCCCCCCTTCCTATGCTATGAACCCCCTCCCCCCTTCCTATGCTATGAGCCCCCTCCCCCCTTCCTATGCTGTGAGCCCCCTCCCCCCTTCCTATGCTGTGAGCCCCAGCCCCCCTTCCTATGCTATGAGCCCCCTCCCCCCTTCCTATGCTATGAACCCCCTCCCCCCTTCCTATGCTATGAGCCCCCTCCCCCCTTCCTATGCTATGAGCCCCCTCCCCCCTTCCTATGCTGTGAGCCCCCTCCCCCCTTCCTATGCTATGATCCCCCTCCCCCCTTCCTATGCTGTGAGCCCCTCCCCCCTTCCTATGCTGTGAGCCCCCTCCCCCCTTCCTATGCTGTGAGCCCCCTCCCCCCTTCCTATGCTGTGAGCCCCCTCCTCCCTTCCTATGCTGTGAGCCCCCTCCCCCCTTCCTATGCTGTGAGCCCCCTCCCCCCCTTCCTATGCTATGAGCCCCCCTCCCCCCTTCCTATGTTATGAGCCCCCTCCCCCCTTCCTATGCTATGAGCCCCCTCCCCCCTTCCTATGCTATGATCCCCCTCCCCCCTTCCTATGCTATGAGCCCCCTCCCCCCTTCCTATGCTGTGAGCCCCCTCCCCCCTTCCTATGCTATGAGCCCCCTCCCCCCTTCCTATGCTGTGAACCCCCTCCCCCCTTCCTATGCTATGAACTCCCCCCCCCCTTCCTATATTATGAGTCATTTTTCTCTCCTAAACCATGAGCCATTATTTTCACTCCCTCCTCCCCCCTCCCTTTCTTTACCATGAGTCTCCCCCCCCCCCTTCCTACTATACCATGAGCCTACCCCCCCCCCCTTCCTATAATAAAAGGTCATTCCCCCTTCCTTCCTATACTATGAGCCTTTTATTTTATACGGACATAATTATTTTGCTTCAGTCATTACAAAAACGAATACACTTTAGTGTGTCCTTTTTTTTTCTTTTTTTTTTTCTTTTTTTTATTGTATGATAGTTTATTGTCTGTTTTTATTTTATTTTAGTTCGTATTGTATTTTATTTTATTATTTTATTTGTATTCTATTTGATAATTTTATTTGTATTCTTGTTACGCTGTGTCTTGCTTTATTCTTCTTTCGGTGCAATTACTTTACTCATAATCGTCAGTCTTTTTGTCTTTATATATTTATCCGTTTTAGTGGATTTTTCGTGTTTCTTATTCCTTAATTAGCATAGTCTTTGTGTTCCCCCATCTTCCTCCCTGCTGTGGCTTTTGTTCTCTCTCTCTCTCTCTCTCTCTCTCTCTCTCTCTCTCTCTCTCTCTTTGTATTTTCTTTGCTCGTACCACCTTTCTCTTGTTTTACTCCCTTTTTGGCCCCTTTTTCTTCTTCTTCTTCTTCCTTCTCCTTCTCTCGTCCATCTTTCCTTCCTTCCTGCTTCCATGCTTCCTTCTGAACCTCCTCCTCCTCTTCCACTCCTCCTACTCCTCTTCTGCCGCTCTTGCTCTTTCTCTTTCCTATATTCCTTCTCCACCACTTTCTCCTCTCCTTCCTCCTCCTTCCTTCCTTCCTTTCCCCCTTTATCCCACTCCTCCTCCTCCTCCTCCTCCTCCTCTCCCACTCCTCTTTCTTGTACTACTCCTCCTCCTCCTCCTCACTCCTCCCTCCTCCCTCCTCGTTTCCACAACTATTTCCCTTCTTTTCTCACTGCCACCTTTTCTCTCTCTCTCTCTCCTCTTCTCCCCACACATTTATATTCTAATTCTCTTTCACCGCTCTGACTGAGACGTTCCCGAGAGAGAGAGAGCAGAGGGCAGAAAACAGGGAATATGTAGAATAAGATGGGGAGAGAAGTGGAGAATTTGGTATTTTCGAGCTTTATTTTTGTTTTGCACCTTGGAATATAAAATGCCATCCCTAACCCCCTTAACAAAATAAAAAGACACTGTCGCGCGCGCGCGCACACACACACACACACACACACACACACACACACTACTTCCTCTTAAATAGGGTCGCTATCGCTCGCAAAAAAATCGACAGCTGAATGGGACGAATTGATTTATAATCGCCTAGCGAATGGAGCGAAACCCTGTATGATCGCGAAACTAAATGGGGCGAAGCATCTTAAAATCGCCAACCTAATGGGGTGCAATAATGGGAGTCTCAATGGGAGTCCAGAAGAGAGAGAGGGTGATCGGGAAGAAGAAGAAGAAAGACGAGAAGAAAAAAAGAAGAAAAAGAAGGAAGAAGAAGAAGGAAGAACAAGAAGAAGAAGAAGAAGAAAAAGGGAAAGAAGAAGAAGAAGAAAGAAGAAGAAAGAAAAAGAAAACAGAAAAGAAGAAGAAGAAGAAAAGGGGAAGAAGCAGAAGAGAAGAAGAAGGAAGAAGAAGAAGAAGAAGAAAAGGGGAAGAAGAAGAAGAAGAAGAAGGGAAGAAGAAGAAACAGAAGAAGAAGAAGAAACAGAAGAAGAAGAAGAAGAAGAAACAGAAGAAGAAGAAGAAGAAGGGAAGAAGAAGAAGAAGAAGGGAAGAAGAAGAAGAAGAAAAAGAAAAGGAAGAAGAAGAAGAAGCATGGAATATGATAAGATTTAGAGAGAGGAGGGGCGTGAATTCCTTGCCCTCTTCTGAAAAATAAGGCTGTTTTTAAGGGGAGATGGGTCGTTTTTCTGGTCCCCCTTCCTCATGTTTAGCCCCATGCCCCATTAGTTTTCATATTATAAGACGTTCGGTCCATTATTTTGGTGATTTTAAGACCTTTCGCCCCATTTCTTTATCAATATTTAGACTTTTCTTGACATTTAGGTGTCAATTTGTTCCTGGCTTCTATCGAAAAATTTACACATTTATCTTGAAGGAGGGTTTTGGGGGGGTATTCTTTTAATCTTGATGGAGGTCTAGGGAGGAAACTAAAAAGAAAAGTAATAATAATAATACAAAGATTAATAGGCCTATATGAGCAAATAAATACGCCCATCCCCCCTTAAGACCTCCGGCTGATCTAAGACGCTATTTATAACCAAAATGCCTCTCCGCTTGTGATACCGGCTTAAATACCGGCTTAAAACTAACTTATCTGATTTTTTTTTTTTTTTTTTTTTATAAGGGGTGTTTTTTTCATCAATTAATGTTTGTTTGTTTTTTACCACTTAAGTCATCTGCGAGCAATTTATTTTTAGTTTGCTCTCCTTAGACTAGAAAAAACGCCTCCTCAAACCTCCTTCAAACTAACAAATTACATTTTTAAATTTTTCGGTAGAAAAATGTCCCGGCCAAAACCCGATTTCTCCTAAAATGTAGGCTCGCTATCGCTCGCCCAAAAGAAAATAACACTTGAATGTATAATACGGTACGTTTGGGAGAGGAGGGCCGAAAATTCCTCTCCCTCTTCTGGAAAATAACGTTGTTTTTTAGACCTCAGGCTGATCCATCACCTTTATGACACAAATTCCTCTCCCTGTAAAAATAAGAGGTTTTCTTTAAACCTCAGAGGTATTTTTGGGGAGATAGGTCGCTTTTTTCTGGACCCCCTTCTTCCTCATGTTTAGCCCCATTAGTTCTCAGATTTTAAGAAGTTCGGCCCATTAGTTTGGCGATTTTAAGACCTTTCGCCCTATGTATTTGTCAATTTTAAGACTTTTCGTGTCATTTAGGTGTCAATTTTTTTCCTGGCGAGCGATAGCGATCCTGTAATTTGAGAGGAACCGACATTTTTCTATCGAAAAGCGTTTTTGTCTTCCTGCCTTCCATTCACGCTTTTCCAGCCTCTCTCTGTGCCTTCATACGGTTAAGGGGAGATTTCCACTCGAGGGATTTTTTTCTTGGCCCCTTTCTCCCTCAGGTTTAGCCCCATTGCTTTTGATGTTTTAAGACGTTCGCCCCATTAGTTTGGCGATTTTAAGAACCCTCGCCCCATTTCTGTCAATTTTAAGACCATTCGTGCCATTTAGGTGTCGATTTTTTCCTGGCGAGCGATAGCGAGCCTGTAATTTAAGGGTAATCGGCCTTCGGCCGGGAAATTTTTCTACCGAAAAATGTACAAATTTATCTTGAAAGGGGGTCTAGGGGGAGTGATTTTAAGTTTGATGGAAGTCTAGGGAATCAACTAAAAACCTCCCCTTAAATGCCTTCTCTCTCTCTCTCTCTCTCTCTCTCTCACTCACTCACTCACTCACTCACTCACTCACTCACTCACTCACTCACTCACACACACACACACGCACACATACACACTCTCTCTCTCATTCTCACTTATCTATCTCTATCTCTATCTCTCTCTCTCTCTCTCTCTCTCTCTCTCTCTCTCTCTCTCTCTCTCTCTCTCTCTCTCTCTCTCTCTCTCTCTCTCTCTCACCAGCCTCGGATTCGTTCTCCCAATCCTCTTAATTTATTGGAATGCCCACAGACTGAAATTCATGCAGTATTATATATCATTTGATCTTGATTAAGGGATTTTTTTTTTATTTCCCTGGACCTCCTTCTGCCTCATGATGAGCCCCATTAGTATTGGAATTTTAAGACGTCCGCCCCATTAGTTTGACGATTTAAAGACCTGTTGCCCCATTTCTTTGTCAATATTAAGACCTTGCGTGCCATGTTGGTGTCGATTTCATCCTGGCGAACGATAGCGAGTCTGTAATTTGGGAGAAATCGGCCGATTTTATCTAATTTTATCTCAGAGGGGGCTCTTGGCTGTGTGTGTGTGTTATATTTTTTTTTATTTTGTTAAAGCTTGATAGAGGTCTAGGGACCCCCTTTGAGATACTAACTATTCCGTGTTCCACTTTGTAACTCTGTTTCTCTTAATTAACACACACACGCACACACACACACACTCTCTCTCTCACTCACTCACTCACACACACTCTCTCTCTCTCTTAATTCCCCTCCCTGATTCCGTCTTCTCCTTAATCCCGACCGTCCCGTCCTTTTTCCCGGCGTGCTCTTGCGTCTGTCATTGTCTGTCTGTCTGTCCGTCTGTGTGCTTGATTGGCCATTACTCGCTTCTCTCCCGGCGGGGGGGGGGGGGCGCACTCTTTTCTCTCTTGCTTAATTTCTCGTGATTTTCCTCGTTTTCCTCTTTACTGCCAAGGATAGTTACGTTACATAGGTTAGAGTGCAGGATTTCTGGCCTACCTATAATGAAAAGACTATAGGGTGGTATTCTTAAAAGATTCTTTCCCTTCGGAGCGCTGTTAATGGACGAAATATTATGACAAATGACGCTATCTTCAAAAATGGTCATGCTAATCCGTGTATTTCCTGTAAACAACGCTCATTCTCACAATATTCGTTTGGTATCAGGCGCTGCGAAAGGAAATATTTGTTTTTAAGAATACGAGACCTACATGGAAGGCAGATGTTAACGAGGAAGGTTTATGAACACATTTGCATGAAACCTTTTGTGTACCTTAAGGGGGAGGTATTCGCTTTTGTGTACCTTAAGGGGGAGGTATTCGCTTTTTCCAGGACCCCCTTATCCCTCATGTTTAGACCCATTAGGTTTCCAGGACCCCCTTATCCCTCATGTTTAGACCCATTAGGTTTCTTTCCAGGACCCCCTTATCCCTCATGTTTAGACCCATTAGGTTTCCAGGACCCCCTTATCCCTCATGTTTAGACCCATTAGGTTTCCAGGACCCCCTTATCCCTCATGTTTAGACCCATTAGGTTTCCAGGACCCCCTTATCCCTCATGTTTAGACCCATTAGGTTTCCAGGACCCCCTTATCCCTCATGTTTAGACCCATTAGGTTTCCGGGACCCCCTTATCCCTCATGTTTAGACCCATTAGGTTTTGCGATTTTATGACGTTCGTTCACTATTTTGGCGATTTCTAGACCTTTCGTCCCATTACTTTGTCAATATTAAGACCTTTCGTGCCATTTATCTGTCAAATTTTTCCTGGCGAGCGATAGCGAGCCTGTCATTTTGTAAGGAACCGGCCTTCGGTTGGGACATTTTTCTACCGAAAAATGTACAAATATATCTTGAAAGGGGGTATAGGGGGTGTTTTTTAAAGTTTGATGGAGGTCTAGCGAGGAAACGCAAAATTAAATAAATAAATGAATAAGTAGCTCCCCCAAAACCAGCACTAGCCCCTTAATGTGCTAACCAAATATATAATAATTATAATGAACTTATTTGTTAATGATTGGTCACCGTCCCTCGCATTCTCTGCCCCCCCCCCCCCCCCCCCCTCCGATTAAAAATATATCTAAACTCGCTCGATACTTTGATCTACTACCAAAGACTTTAAGGAGGGATGGGCGTATTTATTTAAGGGGGGGTGGGCGTATTTATTTAAGGGGGGATGGGCATATTTATTTAAGGGGGGATGAGCGTATTTATTTACTAATTTATATATATTTTTATAATATGTGTTTTTAGTTTCCTCCCTAGACCTCCATCAAGCTTAAAAACAACACCCCTCATATATATATATATATATATATATATATATATATATATATATATATATATATATATATATATATATATATATATGCTGTATTAGCCCAGAGTCTCACTTACCCTTGGTTGTACATGCATATTTATCTTCCTCTTTTATTTAACGTATCTAAAAAAAAAGTTCTAGTTTTCTGTACCATTTTTCCCTGCTCCCCTTCCCAGAATGTCTTGCTCCCTATCGGCTTTTATTCTCTCCTTAGATTATTCTTTGTTATTTTATTGGTTTGACCTTTGTTTGTTTTGTTCGCATCTCCTGATTGGTGTCACTCGGGTTTTTGGGTTTAATCCTATTATTAATATTTCTGCCCGCTTCTGCCCGTATTCTCTTTATTCGTATCTCTTATCAACCCTTTCAGACTCATATGACGCAGAGGTTGCCAGATTAGCAATACGAAATAGAGTTCTCTCACTCTTATAATTACCTCTCCAAAATTAGTGTTCTGCCCACAACTAACTCAAAAGACAACTGCAGAGGTTGAAGTAACTAAACTAAAGGTTTCTAAATACCCCTGATGGTAACAAAGGCTTTAAAGTATCCCTAATAGGCTCAAAATCGCGTCGTATGTCGGAGAGGGTTAAGCACACTCACCCTAATTCTCTCTCTCTCTCTCTCTCTCTCTGTATATATACACAGTATATATGTATAAAGATGTAATAAATACACTAATATAAATAAAATAACCAAAAGCAGAGGTATGATAAACTGGACCTAATGTTTATAATGGTGTTTGATCTGTTCCGTGCTTAAGGGGAGGCAGACCGTTTTTCTGTACCCCCTTCTCCCCAATGTTTAGCCTCACTAGTTTTGAGATTATAAGACGTTCGGCCCATTAGTTTGGCGATTTTAACACCTTTCGCCCCATATGTTAAGACCTTTCATGCCATTTAGGTGTCCATTATTTCGTGGCGAGCGATAGCGAGCCTGCAATTTTAAGAGGAATCGGCCTTCGGCCGGGACATTTTCTACCGAAAAATGTACAAATTTAACTTGAAGGGGGGTCTAGGGTTTGTTTTTCTAAGCTTGATGGAGGTCTAGGGAGGAAACTAAAAAAATATATGAATACATTAATTAATAGACCAAACAAACGGTCAGCCTCCCCTTAATGCTGTGATTGTCATGATGATTGGGTTGATTGAGGCGTTCAGAACCGGACCATCTGCAGTTTGATGATGATGGTGTTGGTTATGAGGATGATGATGATGGAGGTGATGGTGATGATGGTGGTGATGGCGATGATGGTGGTTATGGTGATGGTGATGATAATGAATTTGGTGGTGTTGATGATGGTGGTGATGATGATGATGGTGGTGATGATGATGATGGTGGTGATGATGATGATGGTGGTGATGATGATGATGGTGGTGATGATGATGTTGGTAGTGTTGATGATAATGATGGGGGTGGTGATGATAAGTGATGATGATGGTAGTAATGATGATGGTGATGATGATGGTAGTAATGATGATGGTGATAATAATAATAATGATGACTGTGATTGTGTCGGAGTGGGTGTGTTGATTGAGGCGTTCAGGACCGGATCACTTGCAGTTTGATGATGATGATAATAATTATGATGATGGAGATGGTGATGAAGATGCCCTGCTTAATTCAGATCTCAAGATAATGTCAGGTGAAGGTATTGAGGGATATACCTTTACTGCGGCACCTCGTATCTACTTTTCGAAGAGTTTTGAGAGGGGAGAAAGGGTGATTGGAGAGAGAGGAAGCTGTTGGAATGACTTTATGTGTTTTAATAGTCTGTATCCGTCGTTGAGGTATCCCTCGACTGGGTGGTAGCATGTGAAACACGCTAGGACGTACTATCACACCCACTAAATATTTTCGCCTTGGCTGAGATCGAACCCAGGTCAAGCAGATGCACACATGAGCAATTGTCTTCTTTATCTTCTTCCCCCATCTTCCTCCTCCTTCTCTCCTCCTCCTCCTTCGTCTACTCCTCCTCCTCCTCCTCCTTCTCCTTCTTCTTCTTCTTCTTCTTCTTCTTCGCTCGTTTGACTTGGTGTTTCAACCTTTTCCTCTTGTCTCCTGTGTTGTGTTTTACTTCACTCGGTGTATATGTAAACTTGTCCTCTGCACTCACTTTCTCAACACCTCTCTCTCTAACATTCACTCTCTCACTCACTCACTCACTCACTCACTCACTCACTCACACACTCACTCACTCTCTCTCTCTCTCTCTCTCTCTCTCTCTCTCTCTCTCTCTCTCTCTCTCTCTCTCTCTCTCTCTCTCTCTCTCTCTCTCTCTCTCTCTCTCTCTCTCTCTCTCTCTCTCTCTCCCCACTATTATTTTCATACTCCTATTATGAGATATCTTGTGGGATAGATTGTGAGTATTGATAAATCAGTTACTAAGGTACCGGGTATTGAATTTACCATCAACTGAAAACAAACAGACTATACCAAGCTGAAGCCTCACAGAAAACGAAAGGTCATGGAAAGGCCAAACTACTCCACAAAACAAAACAAAAGAGGTCATAGAAAGGCCAAACTGCTCCACAAAAAGCGAGAGGTCACGGGAAGGCCAGACTGCCCTAAAAAGCCCTGTCCCTGGAAGCTAAATGTTAGGGTCTCGGATTCCTTATGTTGGGACCCTCTGCCAAGTTGACCCTCTCTGCAGAACCCTATCACGTTTGTAGGGAGAATATGGGAGTGTTTTCTCTGACCCCCTTCTCCCTCATGTTTAACCACAATACCTTTGGGATTTTAAGACATTTGCCCAATTAGTTTGGCTATTTTAAGTCCTTTCACCCCATCTCTTTGTCAATTTTAAGACCGTTCGTGCCATTTAGGTGTCGACAACTTCCTGTACATCACAAGTTTACATACTTTTTGTTTTAGTTATTTCTGCTAAAAATTTATGTTTGCGACTCCAACTTCCGTATAGCCCAAAACTAACAAGTGGTCAATTGTATGTTCATATGTAACAAAAGTGATACACGTAATATATGTTTCTATGTATGTACTGTATACTAATATGTAACAGATAAATATATGTTTCTATGTATGTACTGTATACTAATATGTAACAGATAAACCGATCGTGTGTGTGTGTGTGTGTGTGTGTCGTCTGTTTCCTATAACACAAGCACCCGTGTATGTGTATCATTCTTCTTGTGCATAAAATGTTCGAATGATAACCAAAATAAAATGAAAAACAGATAGTATCGTGTTGAGCAGGATAAACAAAAAGATATAAAACTCTATAGAAAATCCTGGCTGGCTGGACTCCCCCCCCCCCCCCAAGTTGCTTTAAGAGGGTAGTGCTTGGTTTTTGTCTATATATTTATATATTATTATATTTTTGAGTTTCCTCGCTAGACCTCCATCAAGCTTAGAAAAAGACCCCCTAGACCCCCTTTCAAGATAAATGTGTTTTTTCCGGTAGAAAAATTTCCCGGCCGAAGGCCGGTTCCTTATAAGATTAGAGCTATCGCTCGTCAGGAAAAAATCGACACCTAAAGGGCACGAAAGGTTGTCAAATTGACAACGAAATGGAGCTAAAGGTGTTAAAATCGCCAAATTAATGAGCCGAACGTCTTAAAATGGCAACACTAATGGGGCTAAACACGAGGGAGAAAAGGGGCCAGAAAAATAGACCCATCTTCCCTCTCAGTTGCTTTCAAGAGGTCCTAGACTCTGCTTCTTCTCCTCCTCCTTCTTCTTCTTCTTCTTCTTCTTCTTCTTCTTCTTCTTCTTCTTCTTCTTCGCTGTTGTTCCTTCTTTATCCCTTGTTGGCTTGCTCCTCAATCGCCAGTTTGCTCTATTTACTTCTTTTATTTTACTTGCCTGATGATTAAAATGTCAGAAGGTTTTTAATTTAAGGGGGGATGGGCCGCTTTTCTGGTCAGCTTTCTCCCTCATGTTTAGCCCCATTAGTTTTCAGATGTTAAGATGTTTGCCCCATTAGTTAGTCGATTTTAAGACCTTTCGCCCCATTTCTTCGTCAATATTTAGACCTTTCGTGCTATGTAGGTGTCGATTTTTTCCCTGGTGAACGACAGTGAGCCTGTAATGTTGGAAGAACCGGCCTTCGGCCGGGAAATTTTTCTACCGAAAAATGTACAAATTAATCTAGAAGGGGGATCTAATGGATTTTTTGTTTTTAATTTGATGGAGGTCTAGGGAGGAAACTAGAAAAATAATGAATACATGTAAAAATCGCCCAAAAAGTGAACCATATGGGGAGAAACACTTTATTGACAACGTTTCGCATACAGCTTCAACAGGTCAATGAAGTCCGGAAATGTGTTAAATAAAGTGCTCCTCATAGGGTATATATATATTTATTTTGAACATTTCATTCTGAAATTTGTTCAGTAGTTCGGTGTGAGTATCCTGGGTTCGAGGCCTTGGAGTGCCACATGTATTTGTTGTTGTTGTTGCTGTTCCCCAAGCTGCCTGGCCGAACAGCCCCAAGGCCCCGAGCAAGGCCAAGGCCATAACCGAGCGCCCCCACAGAACCTTCCCTGCCGACCACAATAAAGCCTGGGTGACCGAAGCCACTCCATGGCGGGGAGCTGAGGAGGGTGAGGAAACGCCCGGGAAACCAAAGCCCCACCCAGGGCCCTGCGTCCCTCAGCAATTATGAAGAGAAAGTTGAGGGGCAAAGGAAAAAACATGTATTTGTTGATTTCATTAATTGAGTTTTGAAGTGAAGTTGGTTGGTGTAATATTATAATTACAGGCTCGCTATAGCTCGACATGAACAATTACAGGCTCGCTATAGCTCGACATGAACAATTACAGGCTCGCTATAGCTCGACATGAACAATTACAGGCTCGCTATAGCTCGACATGAACAATTACAGGCTCGCTATAGCTCGACATGAACAATTACAGGCTCGCTATAGCTCGACATGAACAATTACAGGCTCGCTATAGCTCGACATGAACAATTACAGGCTCGCTATAGCTCGACATGAACAATTACAGGCTCGCTATAGCTCGACATGAACAATTACAGGCTCGCTATAGGTCGACATGAACAATTACAGGCTCGCTATAGCTCGACATGAACAATTACAGGCTCGCTATAGCTCGACATGAACAATTACAGGCTCGCTATAGCTCGACATGAACAATTACAGGCTCGCTATAGCTCGACATGAACAATTACAGGCTCGCTATAGCTCGACATGAACAAATCGACACCTAAGGGCGCATCACACGAGAGCTTTTATAGTCAACATTCAATGATAAAACAAAATCTGGTTACATTTCTGGAATCTTTTGCAACGCTATCGGAAACTAGACTGATGATAGATGCATTTAGGCAACCGAAATATTACATATGTTGACCACGTAAGCTGCTAGACCAGTGTTGAGGATAAATGTTGAGTGAAAAAGCGCTAGTGTGATACCGGCTATCAGACGGACCATTCGATAGCAGTACCGAGTGACGTCAATTTATTTTCCATTGTTTTGGGTACCCGGTACTAAACACGTACGTTTACACAGGTCAGGTGAAGGTATTGAGCGATACGCCTTTACAACGGCACCTCGTTTCTACATTCTACTTTTCCAATTTTTTCTGAAGAGTGTAGAGAGGGGAGAAGGGGTGTTGAAGAGAGAGGAAGCTGTTGGAGTGGCTTTGTTATACCCGAGCATCTGTGGTGGAGAGCAGGGTTACCAATTCAAGTCCGCTAGATAGTAAATAAATGCCGAAAATTGCTAGAATAATGGCACAATCTCTACAATATCGCTCTAAAATGGCTCAAATCTACAGCAAATTGCTAGAATAATGACACAATCTCTACAATATCGCTCTAAAATGGCTCAAATCTACAGCAAATTGCTAGAATGATGGCACAATCTCTACAATATCGCTCTAAATGGCTCAAATCTACATAATATCGCTAGAATATATGTCGCTAGATGTACAAATTTGCCTCTAGAGCGAAGTAACTACATCTAGATTTAGCGGGAAAGTAGCTAAATTGGCAGCTCTATAGTCCGTTCATTCTAGGTTGGGCAGAAATCATAACCCCTCATACTCTCATAACTCAAAAAGGACTAACATAATCGAGCTAATATTTCTACCCAATATGGAGACTGGGCTAGGAAATATGTGTATAAATTGACAGCTCATTTGCTCTAGCCCTTTTTGAGCTATGAGAGGTTAGGGGTTACGATTTCTGCCCAACCTAGAATGAACGGGCTATAGTGTCACTCATATGACATGAAGCTTTCCGCACGGACTACTCTCGGGTTTTAAGTGTGTGTGTGTGTGTGTTTTTTTTTTTTTTTTTTTTTCCCAAGTTTTGATTAAAACCAATTAATGTTTAAGGGGGGATGAGCCGTTTTTCTGGACTCCCTTCTCCCTCATGCTTAGCCCCACTAGTTTTGAAATGTTAATATGTTCGTTCCATTAGTTTGGCGATTTTAAGACCTTTCACCCCATTTCTTTGTCAATATTAGGACCTTTTGTGTCATTTAGGTGTCGACTTTTTCTTGGCGAGTGATAGCGAGTCTGTAATTTAGGAGGAACCAGCCTTTGGCCGGTACATTTTTCTACCGAAAAATATACAAGTAGCCTATATCTTGAAGAGGGTTCCTGTGTTTTTTTTTTTCTTTTTTTTTATCTTTCTAAGTTTGATAGAAGTCTAGGGAGGGAACTGAAAATATAATAAATAAACGAAAATCAAAAAACGAAAATCGTCGAAAAAGTGAACCATCCCCCCTTAAATTAGAACAACGACCAACAGATTTGGGTCTGGAGGTGCAATGAGAATGTTGTTACCCCGCTGAGTACCAGGGACGTCCTTTTCATCCTATTCTGGCGACTATTAAACTATTTTAGTCAGCTTTGGAAAGACCTCTAGCAATAATAAAGCTTCATACTGTCTCAACCAACCCTTTTAACTACCACAGATCCTTCCCAAGCTGCATAATATCGTCTGAATATAGCTAGCATAAAATATAACACGTCGCTGGTATTCAAAGGGTTACAGAGAGGCTGGTATACGATCCACTGAACTCACGAAAGGTCTTGATATTTGAAAAGAGAGGGGGCAAATGGTCTTTAAATCGCCAAACAAATGGGGCGATAGTCTTAAAATCTCAAAAGTAATGGGGTTACACATGAGGGAGAAGGGGGTCCAGAAATTACCCTAAGCCCTCCATTCCAAGCTATGCCTTCTTTGCTCTCCCACTCTTCCGAATCACAATGTTTTTTTTTGTCTTCAACCCTCTTCCAACTTTCTTCCAATTTTTACTCACACACTCTCTCTCTCTCTCTCTCTCTCTCTCTCTCTCTCTCTCTCTCTCTCTCTCTCTTTTCTCTCTCTTCCAACACACACACACACTCTCTCGTCTTTCTGTCCACACCTTTCAACAATATTTCAAGACAATTCTCTCTCTCTCTCTCTCACTCTCTCTCTCTCTCTCTCTCTCATCAACATCCACTCATTACTCCCCCTCATTAGCCAATCTCCCCTTCCCATACCCTCATCACTCACCCTTACTTTTCTCACAGACTCTCCCCCATAATAATAATTCCCACCAGTCTCCCTATAAATGTCTCGGTCTTCCTCTGCTAAATGCTAACTCTATATTTTCTTCCCCTACTAAATGCTAAGCCCATATTTGCTTCCTCTTCTAAATGCTTACCGGTACTGTATATTTTCTTCCTCTCCCAAAAGATAACTGTAACCCATCTAGGGGAGACCTTATAAAAATCCTGGTGGATGGGACTCACCAGCATTGGTCGGCAACCTGTCTAGGGGAGTAAACCTTATGCAAATCCGTACTGCTTGCCTAAGGGTCAAGCAGGTTAGTGGATGGACTAACCGCACACCACTGTAGAAAAATTGTGCTAATAAGATACATAGAAGGCCTCGGAGTCGGACAGACCATAAATTGAGTGGTCAATCCTGTAAGTCCTTCAGTAAACTGGCATGGGTTGTCTCTCTTACAGGGATAGGTCCGCTTGGTGGCATTTTGTGTATGGCCACCCTCATTAAGGGGAGTAAGGCGTCCGGCAATAGATAGATAGATAGATAGATATTTTCTTCCAAAAGCTAACTGTATATTTTCTTCTTCTAAATGCTAACTGTATATTTTCTTCTTCTAAATGCTAACTGTATATTTTCTTCTTCTAAATGCTAACTGTATATATTCCTCTTCTAAATGCTAACTGTATATATTCCTCTTCTAAATGCTAACTGTATATTTCCTTCTTCTAAATTCTAACTATATTTTCTTCTTCTAAATGCTAACTGTATATATTCCTCTTCTAAATGCTAACTGTATATTTTCTTCTTCTAAATGCTAACTGTATATATTCCTCTTCTAAATGCTAACTATATATTTTCTTCTTCTAACTGCTAACTGTATATTTACTTCTTCTAAATGCTAACTGTATATATTCCTCTTCTAAATGCTAACTGTATATTTCTTCTTCTAAATGCTAACTGTATATATTCCTCTTCTAAATACTAACTGTATATTTCTTCTTCTAAATGCTAACTGTATATTTCTTCTTCTAAATGCTAACTGTATATATTCCTCTTCTAAATACTAACTGTATATTTCTTCTTCTAAATACTAACTGTATATTTCTTCTTCTAAATGCTAACTGTATATATTCCTCTTCTAAATGCTAACTGTATATTTTCTTCTAAATACTAACTGTATATTTTCTTCTTCTAAATACTAACTGTATATTTCTTCTTCTAAATGCTAACTCTATATTTTCTTCTTCTAAATGCTAACTCTATATTTTCTTCTACTAAATGCTAACTGTATGTTTTCTTGTTCTAAATGCTAACTCTATATTTTCTTGTTCTAAATGCTAACTCTATATTTTCTTCTACTAAATGCTAACTCTATATTTTCTTGTTCTAAATGCTAACTCTATATTTTCTTCTACTAAATGCTAACTGTATGTTTTCTTGTTCTAAATGCTAACTCTATATTTTCTTCTACTAAATGCTAACTGTATGTTTTCTTGTTCTAAATGCTAACTCTATATTTTCTTCTACTAAATGCTAACTGTATGTTTTCTTGTTCTAAATGCTGACTCTATATTATTTACTGTTATGTTCCTGTGTTTTTCAATACTACAGGTTCCAGTATCTTCATTCTTCTCTTCTCTAATCTATCCTCCCGTTTAACATTGTTTTCGTCAACCTTATTCCCCTCTCTCTCCCCGACTCTCATTCACAGTCTCTCTCTCTCACTTTGACACACACACACACACACACACACACACACACACACACACACACACACACACACACACACACACACACACACACACTCACTCTCTCTCTCTCTCAGCAACACTGGAGCCTACAATCTACACTTTAGAGCCTCAGTTGGCATACACTTAGGTGGAGAGAGAGAGAGAGAGAGAGAGAGAGAGAGAGAGAGAGAGAGAGAGAGAGAGAGAGAGAGAGAAGAAGAAGAATTATAATTGAGATGTGTGTGTTTTTCAAGCTCACGCATGTTATACAGTATATATATATATATATATATATATATATATATATATATATATATATATATATACCGGTATATATATATATATATATAATACAGGTTATCCTCCTTGCTAGCTCAGAAAACAAAAATATTAGGAAGAAGTTTAGTGTAAAAGTAATAGAGTGGTGGAAGTATAGAATAGCAAGCACAGCACGATCTGGGCCGGTAAAGAAATCTGGAGGAAGGCGAGAAAAGGAAGACTAATGACTTGTGGGAAGAAGAGGAGGAGGAATACAAAGGAATACAAAGGAGAACAAACTGCAACAGACCTATTGGTCCTTACGGGGCAGTTTGGATATCTAAACTACTAATCTACTGACTACGAGGTAGAGAAAAGGATAGCAAAGAAGAAGGCTCCTCCCCACCCACCACTCCCTCCAGCTAATGCTGGCATGGAAACAGATAGGAAAAATACCATGCAGTATTGAAAAACTGACACGGAAATTCGAACAGGACAGGGAGAAAAAAGAAGTTGATTTGTAATCTAAGCTAACTCTATTACTACAATTCTGAAAGGGAACAGATGTATGAAAATCAATATACATTGCGGTATGCGTTGACATTTCGTTGCGCGTTATTCTGAAAGAAACTGTGTTAATCGGGGGTTATTTGCCATGTGTTTATCCAGATGGTTCTTAAATGTTTCGACAGTATTACAGTTTACAATGTTCGAGGGTAGTCTGTTCCAATTATTCACAACGCGGTTGAAGAAGAAATGCTTGCCTCGTGAGAATGAAAACGCTTGCCTATAATCTTATAACCATTGTTTCTCGTGTTTGCTTGATTGATCGTAAATAATTCGCTTACATTTAGGTTGCTGAATCCCTTGAAGATTTTGAACACCTCTATTAGGTCACCTCTCATTCTGCGCTTTGTTAAGCTAAACAAATTTAGTTCTTTTAAGCGCTCTTCGTACGGTTTATTACGCAATCTAGGTATCATTTTAGTGACTCTGCGTTGCACCCTTTCAAGTTTATTTATGTCCTTTTGGTAGTACGGTGACCAGAAATTGCACGCAGTATTCGAGATGGGGACGCACCAATGAGTTGAATAGAGTAAGTATGATTTTTCTGATTTGAATTTGAATGTTCTGCCGATGAAACCCACCAATTTATTAGCAGTTTTTATTACCTCTGTACACTGTTTACTCGGCTTCAGGTCACTTGATATTATAACTCCCAGATGCTTTTCATTATTTGTATTTGATAGTTGAATGTGTTTCATTGAGTAATCTTGTTTAGCGTTGTTACTACCCATGTGTAATACTTTGCATTTTCCTATGTTGAATTTCATTTGCCATTTTTCTGCCCAGTTTTCTAAAGTGTCTAGGTCACCTTGTAGTTTTTGCCAATGTACTGTTGAGGTTACTTTATTAGTAATTTTTGTATCGTCAGCAAATTTCGAAATTTTGCATTCTATTCCTTCGTCTAAGTCGTTTATGTAAATTATAAAAAGAATAGGGCCTAATACCGAACCCTGGGGAATGCCACTATTTACTTTGCAACAATCCGATTCTTCACCATTTATTACAACTCGTTGTTTACGGTCTGAGAGCCAATTTTCGAGCCATTTCAGAGTTTTTCCTGTTATGCCATGAGCTTTTATTTTGTCAAGTAGTCTCTTGTGGGGTACGGTATCGAAAGCTTTCTGAAAATCGAGATATATTATATCAACTGCTCTATCCTTATCATATGATTTGTAAACATCATTGAAGAAGTCGAGTAAGTTTGTTAAGCATGAACGTTTATTTCTAAAACCGTGCTGAGAATCTTTTATTAAATTATTTTCTTCCAAATGTTTTACTATTTTGTCCCTTATAATGGTTTCCATTAATTTGCCCGTTACCGATGTTAAGCTAATTGGTCGATAATTGCCGGGAGAGGACTTATTTCCTTTTTTGTATATGGGTGTCACGTTAGCTAGTTTACATTCGTTTGGAACTATCCCAACATTCAATGATTTGTTGAACAGATTTGCGAGTGGGTTTAATAATTCGTGTTTTGCTTCTTTTAGGATCCTTGGGGATATTTTATCAGGGCCTGGGGTTTTATTAACTTTCAAATTGTTGATTGCGAACAGGATATCGTCTTCATAAATCGTAAAGTTTTCGAGCTCAGTGCCATTTGATTGATTCGTAGGGGTAGGTCGGTTACCGGTAGTATCTTCCGACGTGAAAACTGATGCAAAATAGTTATTTAGGATATTCGCCATTTGTACTTTATCTGTATGATCTCCATTTTCCGCAACAAATGGGCCTATTGTTGAAGTTACCGTTTTTCTGTTTCTTATATAGCTGTAAAATTCTTTCGGATTGGACTTGCTGGAGCTGGCAATATGAAGTTCCAGATTCTTCTTACTTCCTTTGATGAGATTTTTGGTTGTTCGACGCAGTCTATCGTGTTCTAATTTATCGCTATTATTCTGAGTTGCCTTATATTTTTGGTATGCCTGCTTTTTTACTAAGAGGATGTTTTTTATTTCATTATTCCACCATTTTGGCTTATGTTGGCCTGCTGGGCGCCGGTTTCGTAGAGGGATGCTTGTATTTATTGCTTTGTTTAGGTTATTAGATAATATGTTCCATAATCGATTTACATCATGAGTTTCGGTCATTTCACTCCAGTCAGTATTGGCAAGATGCCTTCTAAGTTTTTAAAGTCGGCCCTTCGATAATCTGGTACTTTTTCCGTGCTCACGTTTTCTTTGTAATTATTTACTTTAATGTTAAAGGACACTATCCTATGGTCACTAGAGCTAAATTCCGGTCCGATTTTAACGCTATTTACCAGTCTTTCATTTGTCGTTAGAATAATATCCAGAATGTTATTTCCCCTCGTTGGGTGTTCTACGTGTTGATAAAGGGCACTTTCCTGAAGATTAGCATATAGATCATGTCCCGCGTGAGCATTTAGTGGTTCGCCCCATGTTGTGACAGGCAGATTGAAATCGCCAAATATTATCGCCAAATAAGAGGAGGAGGAGGTGGAGGAGGAGGAGGAGAAGGAGAAGGAGAAGGAGAAGGAGGAGGAGAAGGAGGAGGAGGAGGAGGAAGAGTAGGAAGATTAGGAAGATTAAAGGGGGTTACCGTTTTTTGTTCTCTCCTTTTCTCTTTTTCTCTGGCTTGTATCCATTCGGCCCCATTCAGCCTACTGTTTTAAGACGTTCACCCCCATCCAGGTGTCAATATTTTCCTGGCGCGCGGTAGCGAGCCAGCATAAATATATTTTTGTTTTGACAGCAAGCTAAATTTGTAAATTATTCGATAGACAAATTTCTCCGGCGAAGCCGGATTTCTCCATACAATGCTGGCTCGCTATCGCTCGCCAGCAAGAAATTGACACCTGGATGTGGATAAACGTCTTAAAACAGTTGGCTGAATGGGGCTGAATGGATACAAGTCAGAGAAAGAGAGAAAGAGAAAAAAAGCAGGGAGAAGAAAAGGAGAATTAATAGGAGCAGAAGCAGGAAGAGGAGGAGGAGTTGGAGTAGGAAGAGGAGGAAGGGGCGGCAGTGGCAAGAAAAAAGAGGAGGAGGAGGAGGAGGAGGAGGAAGAGGAAGAGGAAGAGGAGGAGGAAGAAGAGGAAGAGGAAGAGGAAGAGGAGGAGGAGGAGCAATATAATGTGGGGTAAGATGACGAATAGGAGAAAGAGGTCGAAAGGGAGGTTTAGTAAGTGGAAGAAAAAAAATGGAAGAATACAGTGGAGTGGAGGGGGGAATGGGGAAGATGTAATAGGATAAGAAAAAGAGGAACATAAGTAGTAGAAGGAGAAGGAGTCCGAGGCGAAGAGCAGTGAGAGAGGAGGAGCAACAAGCAGTGAAGGATAAAGAGAAGAAGAAGAAGAAGACGACGACGACATCAAGAAGAAGAAGACGACAAGAAGAGGAAAAGGTGTGAGAGAGAGAGAGAGAGAGAGCAAGCATTGAGGGAGAAAGGGAGGGTGAGAGATAATGTTCCTCCTGACTCACCCTGGCTGACCCAACCAACCCAAGAATCTCTCTACCACCACCACTACTACCACTAACTTCTCCATCACTACCACCACCACCTCTACTACTACTCTCATCTCCACCACCACCACCAGCACTGTCTGACCCAACCAACCCAAGAATCTCTCCACCACCACCACCACCACCACCACTACTACCATAACTTCTCCATCACTACCACCACCACCTCTACTACTACTCTCATCTCCACCACCACCACCAGCACTGTCTGACCCAACCAACCCAAGAATCTCTCCACCAACATCACCACTACTACCACCTCCAACACCACCACCACCACTACTACTCTCATCTCCACCACTACCACCACCACTACTACTACTACTACTCTCATCTCCACCACTGTCTGACTCAACCAATCCAAAAGTTTCTCCACCACCATCACTGCTACTACCACCTCTACCACCACCACAACTACTACTCTAATCTCCAGCACTACTATTGCCTCCACCACCACCACTAATACTATTGTCTAACTCAACCAACTACTCCACGAGAGAGAGAGAGAGAGAGAGAGAGAGAGAGAGAGAGAGAGAGAGAGAGAGAGAGAGTGAGAGAGAGAGAGAGAGACTACCCACATGCTTTATCGTACAGTATAAATATTATATCCTAGATGCTTTATAGAGCTTGGAGTTAAGGGGAGGTGTTTGGCTTTCGTGGACCCCCTTCTCCCTTATGTTTAGCCCCGTTAGTTTGGCAATGTTACGACCTTTTGTGCCATTTAGGCGTCGATTTTTTTCTATTATTTTCCTGGCGAGCGATTGATAACTAAAAATAGAAAAATATGAAACTACTATGTCTCTGCATCATATTATTGCCAAATGTTCGTAATTGACACCATATTTTGTAATATCTGAGTAATTAACCCCTTCTGTACCGGCGACGCCTTATTAACTTTATTCTAACCACTAAGAAACGATTGTATGCAGCTTAAAAAGGACCTACAACAATTGACACGCCTCGAACTATCACACTTAATTAACCCTTTTTACTAACACAGCTCCTTCTTAAACTGCTCAAAATCGTCGAGATATAGGCCTAGTATGAACAATATGGCGTCGGTACAGAAGGGGACAATTTCTCGCCAGCTAAAAAAAAAAAAATAATAATAATATCTATTTGTTTTGTTACAGGTGAGCGGGGATGGATGCCAAATAATGATGACCTCAATGTGTACAGGCATAAGGTAAGTTACAGTGTAATCAATATACACTCATTACGTCGATGTACGCTCTATCCCCCGTAATATATAACTATAATTAAAGGGTGATTTGGGTATTTGTTCACTTATGTATTTATTTCTTATTTTCTTTGTTTTCTCCTAAGACCTCCATCAAGCTTAACAAAAATACCACCATGACCCCCCCATCCAGATAAATTTCTAAATTTTTCGGTAGAAAAATTTCCTGGCCGAAGGCCGGTTGGTAATCACTCGCCAGGAGAAAATCAACACATAATGACACAAAAGGTTTTAGATTTATGGGGCTAAACATTAGGGATAAGGGGGTCCAGAAGCAATATCCAAACCTCCCCAATACTATAGTCAGTTTTATTTCAGCCGATGGTAAATAGAATCCCTGAACAACAAATGTCTCGATACTTAATGGAATAATACGAATCTATCATGTATCAGTGTCGTATTAATCTCCCGACTCGCGCGCATATCGCCAACAATTCGACCCTAAAATTAATACTACACCCTTGAGGAATGTACAGTATGTGGCAATATGCAGACTTTTATATATTGTATATATATTTATATATGTTTTCTATGTGAATGCTTTTATGTTTGGCTTCCAGATATGCTTTCTTTACGTAGGGGTGGTAGCGTATTGTGTTAGCCGTGCCTGTGTGTCTATTTCCTTCTTTTTATTGATGATGGTGATGACAGTGATAGTGATATTTATTATGGTAGTAGTAGTGATGGTGGGGGTGATTGTGGTAGTAATGATGATAGTGGTGTAATTATTGTAATATTAGTGATAGTGATGATGATACAAGGAGTAGTGATGGTGGTGGTGATTGTGGTTGTATTTGTGATGATGGTGTTGATTGGAATAGTGGTAATGATGATGGTACCGGTATATAATTATGGTAGTAGTAGTGATGGTGGGGGTGATTGTGGTAGTAGTTGTGATGATGGTGTTGATTGGAATAGTGGTAATGATGATGGTAATTATGATAGTGTTGGTGATTGTGGTAGTAGCAGTACAAAGGAGTACAAAGGAGTACAAAGGAAATCCAGCAACAACAGATCTAGTGACCCTTCTAGGTTGCTTGTCCTCCAAAACACTGAGGATCAAGTGTCCAAACAGTGGTTTAGAGTGGGAAAGGGAATTACTGCCCTGGAACTAATGTCCGTGGCAGGATTAGGAAGTTATGGTGATTATGGTAGTAGTAGTGATGGTGGTGGTGATTATGGTAGTAGTAGTGATGATGGTGTTGATTGGAATAGTGGTAATGATGATGGTACCGGTATATAATTATGATAGTAGTAGCGATGGTGGGGGTGATTGTGGTAGTAGTTGTGATGATGGTGGTGATGATTGTGATGGGTGGTGGTGGTCGTGCTAGTAATAGTGATTGTGGTAGTAGTAGTAGTGATGATGGCGGGGGTGGTGGTTGTAGTAGTAGTGATGATGGTAATAGTAGTCGTGTTGATGGTGACAGTAGTAGTGATTGTCTTAAAGAACCCCAAACATTTCGTAGTAGTTTCCGATAGCACGGCGGGGGCGAAATCTGTCATCTCCAATTGCCTTGTTTAAATGTTTATCTAATCTACACTCTAAAATACTATGAGTTTGGAAAGGTTAATGATATTGTCAGTAGTAAAGTCGGCCAAATAAGTGATGTCTCGGCAACAAGTATATTTCGATCAGTAATTGGTGTCATCACTATCTAAGCTATAATTCATCATTTCGAGTGAGATATACAAACATGTTCCTATCTTCACACACCCTATTCAACATCTGACAGACATTAATACAGCACACAGCGAGCAAAGCATGACTTATTTGGCCAACCGTACTATACCTTTTTAACCACCTTGAGGATTGTGACGCGTTTTGACACTATATTTCAAAGTATATATATATACAGTAACACAGCATATTAATATATATATATATATATATATATATATATATATATATATATATAGTATATAGTATATACTTTGCTATATTCTGGCTATTAGTAGAGGATATTATTCATATTAGGAAGTGTTTATAGAAGTCAGAGGGTTAATTGAGATAGTTTTTACCCTATGATTCCCACAGATTCTTCCTAAGCTGTACAGAATCGTCTAATAATAGCCACCATAAACTGTCAAAATGCGTCATCATATTCAAAGGGTTAATTTGACGGAAAGTTTAATGCCCTAGCAGTTTATTCCATGATACTCAAGGGAGCCCACCTCGCTTTTTTGTTTTTCTTTCTCTCTCTCTCTCTTTGGCTTGTATCCATTCGGCCCCATTCAGCCTACTGATTTAAGACGTTTACCCCCATCCAGGTGTTAATATTTTCCTGGGGAGCGGTAGCGAGCTAGCATATATATATATATATATATATATATATATATATATATATATATATATATATATATATGTTGTTTTGACAGCAAGCTAAATTTGTATATTTTTTGATAGAAAAATGTCTCCGGCGAAGCCGAATTTCTCCATACAATGCTGGCTCGCTATCGCTCGTCAGGAAGAAATCGACACCTGGACGGGGACAAACGTCTTAAAACAGTTGGCTGAATGGGGCCGAATGGATACAAGCCACGACAAAAGAGAGAAAAGGAGAGAAAGATAAACAAGCCGGCGACCCCCTTAATACCTACTGTACTGTCGACATCCTTATAAATAGATTCTGACGACTAGGAATCGATTGTATTCAGTTTAGGAAGGATCTCTAGCGATGATAAGGCTTTGAACTATCATAACCAACCTCTTAAATACCACAGATCCTTCCTAAGCTGCATAAAAACGTCTAAATAAAGGTAGAATAACATACAACAGACGTCACTGGTACAGAAAGGGTTAATGGGATTTTTGTTTTAAATGCGCTGTGTCTGCATCATATTATAGACAGGGCTTCACAATTAACACCACATTTGGCTATGAACACTCTGTGACAGCTGAACAATTAAGGGAGGATGGTTCACTTTTAGGTCGATTTTTTCATTCATTTATTATGATTTTTAGTTTCATCGCTATACCTCCATCAAACTTTAAAAAACGCCCCCTAGAACCCCTTTCAAGATAAATGTGTACATTTTTCGATAGAAAAATTTCCCGGCCCAAGGCCGGTTTCTCCTAAAACTACAGGCTCGCTATCGCTCGCCAGGTAAAAATCGACACCTAAATAGCACGAAAGGTCTTAATATTGACAAAGAAATGGGTTGAAAGGTCGCAAAATCGCCAAGCTAATGGACCGAACGCTTTAAAATCTACAAACCAATGGGCCTAACACGAGGGAGAAGGGGGGCTAGAAAAACCGGCCCATCTACCCTTAAGATGGGGATAGGTCACTTTCTCGCCAGCTTAAGGGGAGACTGACCGTTTGTTTGGTATATTAATTAATTTATTCATATTTTTTTTTAGTTTCCTCCCTAGACCTCCATCAAGCTTAGAAAAACACCCCCTAGACCCCCCTTCAAGATAAATTTGTAAGGCCGGTTCCTCCTAAAATTGCAGGCTCGCTATCGCTCGCCAGGAAATAATCGACACTTTAATGGCACGAAAGGTCTTAAAATTGACAACGAAATGGGGCGAAAGGTGTTAAAATCGCCAAACTAATTTTGCCGAACGTCTTAATCTCAAAACTAGTGGGGCTAAACATTAGGGAGAAGGGGGTCCAGAAAAACGGTCTTCCTCCCCTTAAGAGAAAGAGAGAGAGAGAGAGAGAGAGAGAGAGAGAGAGAGAGAGAGAGAGAGAGACCAGTACGGTACAAGGATAGAACTGTATAAGGCGGTGTCACACGAGCTCTTTTTTCGGTCCAATTTTTTCTAGCAATTGTAGTCTGGCAGCTTCAGAAATCAACCACCTAACTGTCATCATATATTCGCTGTAAGTAGGCGAGAAATCATGACCTCTAACCTCTGTAACTCAAAAACGACTAGAGTAATCGAGCTAATATTTCTACCAGTTGGGAAGAGTCAAGCCGCTGTCACACGAGCGCTTGTTCCGTCCATTTTCCATGAGCACGTTTCTTCTCGTAATATTTCAGGACACTTTCGCACTGGTATCGGCAACTAGACTGAAGATAGATAATGTTAGGCGGCTGAATTCTGATAAAGTATAATTTTAAAAGCTTCCAGACCATAATTGCCCGTAAAATTTGCTCGAAAAAAGGCTCGTGTGACACCGGCTTAAGTCAAGGAATAGATGCGGAGATTTACAGCTAATTTGCTCTAGCCCTTTTGAGTTACAGAGGATAGAGGTCATGATTGTTCTCGCCTACTTACAGCGAATAGACTATAACATACCGGTAATCTATTTTCAGTCCAGTTTCCGAGGCCAATGTGAAAGAGCCTCAAAATATTAAGAGAAAAAACTTGCTCATCGGAAAATTGCCGGAAACAGCGTTCGTGTGACACCGCATTAAGGGGAGATGAGCGTACGTGTTGGTTCATTTATGGATCTTTTAATTATTCCTTTATTTTCCTCCCTAGACCTCAATCAAGCTTAAATTACCCCCCCCCCCAAAAAAAAACAAAAAAACAAAAAAACAAAAAAACTTCCTTCAAAATATGTGTACATTTTTCGATAGAAACATTTCCCGCCTGAAGGCTGGTTCCTCTCAAATTACAGGCTCGCTATCGCTCGCCAGTAAAAAATCGACACCTATATAAAACGAAAACTCTTAATATTGACAAAGACATGTGGTGGAAGGTATTACAATCGCCAACCTAATAGGGTCGAACGTCTTAAAATCTGAAAACTAATGGGGCTAAACATGAGAAAGAAGGGGGACCAGAAAAACGGCCCATCTCCCCTTTTATGCAACTATGGTTTACACGGCAGGCGAGATAATTCAGTGTTTGACAATATCCCAAATGTTCTAAACTTTATTATGGCTTGCTTTATAGTGGCTGTATTTTTTGGTCAATGAACTCATGTATTCATACGGTATATATTTTGTTTAGTTTCCTCGCTAAACCTCCATTAAACTGTTTAAAAAAGAATAGGATCCATATTAATTCATTTATTGGTATATTAATTCATTTATTGGTATATTAATTCATTTATTGGTATATTAATTCATTTATTGGTATATTACTTCATTTATTGGTATATTAATTCATTTATTGGTATATTACTTCATTTATTGGTATATTAATTCATTTATTCATATTTTCTTTTTAGTTTCCTCCCTAGACCTCCATCAAGCTTAGAAGAAAAAAAACCTAGACCCCCCTTCAAGATAAATTTGTACATTTTTCGGTAGAAATATTTCCCGGCCGAAGGCCGATTCTTCTTCAAATTCGAGCGGCTCGCTTTCGCTCGCCAGGATAAAAATCGACACATAAATGGCACGAAAGGTCTTAAATTTGTCAACTAAATGGGGCGACTGGTGTTAAAATCGCCAAACTAATGGGGTGAACATCTTAGAATCTGAAAACTAATGGGGCTAAACATGAGGGAGAAATGTGTCCAGAAAAACGACTCATCACCCTTTAATGTTTTAATCTCTCTCTCTCTCTCTCTCTCTCTCTCTCTCTCTCTCTCTCTCTCTCTCTCTCTCTCTCTCTCTCTCTCTCTCTCTCTCTCTCTCTCTCTCTCTCTCTCTCTCTCTCTCTCTCTCTCTCTCTCTCTCTCTCTCTCTCTCACTACATAATCAAGCACCATAATTTGTACTACATAAGAAACACCATCATTTTCACTATAGACACATCTTTCATATTCACTATCGACACATCTCTCATATTCACCATCAACACATCTCATATTCAGTATTGGCACGTCTCTCATATTCTCTATAGACACATCTCATATTCACCATCAACACATCTCATATTCACTATTGGCACATCTCTCATGTTCACTATGGAAACATCTCTCATATTCACTATATGTTCACTATGGAAACATCTCTCATATTCACTATAAACACATCTCATGTTCACTATCGTCACATCTCATATTTTATATCGAAGCATCTCATGTTCACTACGGAAACATCTTTCATATTAACTATCAACACATCTCTCATATTCACTATCAACACATCTCTCATATTCACTATCAACACATCTCTCATATTCACTATCAACACATCTCATATTCACTATCAACACATCTCTCATATTCACTATCAACACATCTCATATTCACTATCAACACATCTCTCATATTCACTATCAACACATCTCTCATATTTACTATCGGCACATCTCTTATATTCACTATCGACATATCTCTCATATTCACTATCAACATATCTCTCATATTCACTATCAACACATCTCATATTCACTATCGACACATCTCTCATAATTATTTACTATCAACACATCTCATATTCACTATCAACACATCTCATATTCACTATCAACACATATCTCATATTCACTATCAACACATCTCTCATATTCACTATCGACACATCTCTCATATTCACTATCAACACATCTCATATTCACTATCAACACATCTCATATTCACTATCAACACATCTCTCATATTCACTATCAACACATCTCTCATATTCACTATCGACACATCTCTCATATTCACTATCAACACATCTCTCATATTCACTATCAACACATCTCATATTCACTATCAACACATCTCTCATATTCACTATCGACACATCTCTCATATTCACTATCAACACATCTCTCATATTCACTATCGACACATCTCATATTCACTATCAACACATCTCTCATATTCACTATCAACACATCTCTCATATTCGCTATCAACACATCTCTCATATTCACTATCAACACATCTAATATTCACTATCAACACATCTCATATTCACTATCAACACATCTCTCATATTCGCTATCAACACATCTCATATTCACTATCAACACATCTCATATTCACTATCAACACATCTCATATTCACTATGGAAGCATCTTTTATATTCACTATCAACACATCTCTCATATTCACTATCAACACATCTCTCATAATCGCTATCAACACATCTCATATTCGCTATCAACACATCTCATATTCACTATCAACACATCTCTCATATTCACTATCAACACATCTCTCATATTCACTATCAACACATCTCTCATATTCACTATCAACACATCTCTCATATTCGCTATCAACACATCTCATATTCGCTATCAACACATCTCATATTCACTATCAACACATCTCTCATATTCGCTATCAACACATCTCATATTCGCTATCAACACATCTCACATTCACTATCAACAAATTTCTCATATTCGCTATCAACACATCTCATATTCGCTATCAACACATCTCATATTCACTATCAACACATCTCTCATATTCGCTACCAACACATCTCATATTCGCTATCAACACATCTCATATTCACTATCAACAAATCTCTCATATTCACTATCAACACATCTCATATTCGCTATCAACACATCTCATATTCACTATGGAAGCATCTTTTATATTCACTATGGAAGCATCTTTTATATTCACTATGGAAGCATCTTTTATATTCACTATGGAAGCATCTTTTATATTCACTATGGAAGCATCTTTTATATTCACTATGGAAGCATCTTTTATAT
This sequence comes from Paralithodes platypus, assembly GCA_032716605.1. NCBI lineage: Eukaryota > Metazoa > Arthropoda > Malacostraca > Decapoda > Lithodidae > Paralithodes > Paralithodes platypus. The sequence continues at coordinate 51,231,875 of CM064579.1, read as the reverse complement.
TCACTATGGAAGCATCTTTTATATTCACTATGGAAGCATCTTTTATATTCACTATGGAAGCATCTTTTATATTCACTATGGAAGCATCTTTTATATTCACTATGGAAGCATCTTTTATATTCACTATGGAAGCATCTTTTATATATATATATATATATTTTTTTTTTTTTTTTTCTATATTCCAACTACTCCCTCTCGGGCATAGGCTGAAAGCCTGTACATTCCACCGCGCAACACGGTGAAGCCCGTGAGGTCTTGTTCCAGTCTGGGGAGTGAGACATGTGAAGCATCCATCATGGCTCGAAGCAGCTCCATCTCTGAAGCGGCCGGTTGCTTCGCTCAAGTGCTTCACCGGCTCACCCTCCAGACTCAGACCCTCACTCTCAGAACGCCACCTATTGAGCAGTGAACTCACTAGGCATTGTCCCCCTGTAACATATTTTGAATATGGGAATATTCATACAGTGTTACTTAATCAGGGAACAATGAGGGTATTTTTTTGGCATTTCGGTGGGCTTTGTGGTAATGCACTGATACTAGGTACAGCACAAATTCAATCCCAATAATATCTTCCCATTGACATATCGGGATTTGAACCCGGGTCCATTGGATTACCAATGCAGTGGCATGACCACTCCACCACACCTCCCCTCAATATATGGAAGCATCTTTTATATTCACTATGGAAGCATCTTTTATATTCACTATGGAAGCATCTTTTATATTCACTATGGAAGCATCTTTTATATTCACTATGGAAGCATCTTTTATATTCATTATCGATACATCTCATATTTACTATCGTCACAACTCTCAGTTTCACTATCGACACATCTCATATTCGCTATCGACACATCTCTCATATTCACCATCGACACATCTCATATTCACTATCGACACATCTCATATTCACTATCGACACATCTCATATTCACTATCGGTACATCTCTCATATTCACTATCAACGCATCTCTCATGTTTACTATGGAAACATCTCTCATATTCACTATAGAAACATCTCATGTTCACTATCGTCACATCTCATTTTCACTATCGACACATCTCATATTCACTATCGACACATCTCATATGCTCACTACCTTATTATACACCATCATCTTCACTTTTCACTATCGTAAAACACACACACACACACACACACACACACACACACACACACACACACACGCACACACACACACACACACACACACACGCACACACACACACACACACACACATTATATTTATGTACTGTATGTATTTATTTATAATTTAACCATGGCCTCCTGTAGCACACACACACACACACACACACACACACACACACACATTATATTTATGTACTGTATGTATTTATTTATAATTTAACCATGGCCTCCTGTAGCACACACACACACACACACACACACACACACACACACATTATATTTATGTACTGTAAGTATTTATTTATAATTTAACCATGGCCTCCTGTAGGTAACCTGGAATCAGGTATGGTATGACGGTGATCTGACTCATGTAATTATTAATAGATCATAAAGCGCACTTCAGATTATTAGCAATTCATTTAAAACTTATCATTATCCAATAATATAAAAGTGATTAGTAGCAATAAATAGAAAAGTTATCATTAGCAAATAATTGAAAAGTTTGTATTGGCAAGTAATTCAAGTAAGTATTAGTAAATAATTACAAAGTTGTTATTAGTAGATAATTTAAAAGCGATTATTAGTTAATATGAAAATGGTGTGCTTTGCTTATATGTTGTCTGGGGTTGTTTTGTTGAGCCTGGTGAACGCGCACGGTCAACAGAAAAATAAAATGAACAAAGCAGTATTGGAGCATGATTTTAACACCGCAAAATATAAGCAATATTTCAAAAATGTCGATTCTAGTAAACTACGATTCATCCCTTGGTTATTAGAAGAACTTGGGGAAAGGAGCGAAAAATTAATTAAACAGTGCGGTAAATCGGTGTTTTTCCCCTGGCTCCCCCCCGCCCCGAAGAACATGCCCGCGGAAATTAGACGCATGTGCTATTATTGGACAAGACTTCAAAATCTGCCGACTGACCTGGGCATAACAATTACCGTAGATGAGGCTCCATTTGCAATACCGTTTGCCACTAGGCCTAAGCCGATTAACAAAAATAAGGGGGGATGGACCAGTTTGCAAACAATCTTGATAGTTTACTATATATTGGTGTTCCTTGCCTACGCCCACTTTATCAGGAGGTTTAGTTTAATTAGTCGATTTGTGCAAGTTTGTCAGGACAGGTTCGGAAAGAAGGATCAGAGAAGGCGGGGGTCATTGGAAATAGCGCGAACGGAACGAACGGTAGGAACGCAAACGGAACGAGCGCAAACGGAACGTACGGAAGGAACGCAAACGGAACGAACGGAAGGAACGCAAATGGAACTAACGGTAGGAACGGGAGAACCGCACACGGAACGAACGGAAGAAGCGCACACGGAACGCAATAGCAACGAGGGAAATGAACAACAGAGGGAAGAGGTAGGAGGGGAAGTAAAGCAAGATATGGAGGAAAAGAGAAGCGAGAATATGATGATTGAGATTGAGATGTTAGCGGAGATAAACGAGAAGCAAGTAGGCCAGCAGGGAATGACAGGGGAAGAAAGTTACTTGAATGAAAATATGGACAAGATGCAAGAGGAGAACGAGTTGGAAAAAGTGCAAGGTGAAAATGGTATGGATGAAGTGCCAGAGGAAGTGCAAGGTGACACTGGTATGGATGAAGTGCCAGTGGAAGTGCAAGGTGAAAATGGTATGGATGAAGTGCCAGAGGAAGTGCAAGGTGAAAATGGTATGGATGAAGTGCCAGAGGAAGTGCAAGGTGAGGATGAAGTGCCAGAGGAAGTGCAAGGTGAAAATGGTATGGATGAAGTGCCAGAGGAAGTGCAAGGTGAAAATGGTATGGATGAAGTGCCAGAGGAAGTGCAGGGTGACACTGATGAAGTGCCAGAGGAAGTGCAAGGTGAAAATGGTATGGATGAAGTGCCAGAGGAAGTGCAAGGTGAAAATGGTATGGATGAAGTGCCAGAGGAAGTGCAAGGTGAGGATGAAGTGCCAGAGGAAGTGCAAGGTGAAAATGGTATGGATGAAGTGCCAGAGGAAGTGCAAGGTGAAAATGGTATGGATGAAGTGCCAGAGGAAGTGCAGGGTGACACTGGTATGGATGAAGTGCCAGAGGAAGTGCAGGATGACAGGAACTTGGTGGACGTCTCGGGGGAATTGACAGAGGATAAGTTGGAAAAAGAGGTAGGAAATGCTTGCCTGGAGAAGGCTAAGGATGAATTGGAATATAAGGAAAAAATCCTCCCTACAAGTGGTGGTGATGAGAAGGGGAAAGGCCGCAAAGTCAAAAACCGGTTCCGTTGGTTTGGTAAGTGTTTCGGCAAAAAGACTTCCAAAAAGCAAGTATCAAAAACCGAAAACATCGCGAGTGGTGATGTAAATACAGGGGTTTCTGGTGATATAGCCGACGATAAATCTCTCGCTGCCAAAATCGAAAACATCGCGAGTGGTGATGTAAATACAGGGGTTTCTGGTGATATAGCCGACGATAAATCTCTCGCTGCCAAAACCGAAAACATCGCGAGTGGTGATGTAAATACAGGGGTTTCTGGTGATATACCCGACGATAAATCTCTCGCTGCCAAAACCGAAAACATCGCGAGTGGTGATGTAAATACAGGGGTTTCTGGTGATATAGCCGACGATAAATCTCTCTCGCTGCCAAAACCGAAAACATCGCGAGTGGTGATGTAAATACAGGGGTTTCTGGTGATATACCCGACGATAAATCTCTCGCTGCCAAAACCGAAAACATAGCGAGTGGTGATGTAAATACAGGGGTTTCTGGTGATATAGCCGACGATAAATCTCTCGCTGTCAAAAAATCCCGTAACCCGTTTAAGAAAATGGGAAATTGGTTCAGAAAGAAGAAGGCCACAAACTGAATGAAAAAGTGCAAGGGAAATTAATCCAACCTTGTGTGACCCGGTCGCGGTTGGTGGCCTGGCTGTGGTTGTGACCCGGCGGCGGTTGTGACCTGGCTGTGGTTGTGGCCTGACTGGTTGTGACCCGGCGGCGGTTGTGGCCTGGCTGTGGTTGTGACCCGGCGGCGGTTGTGACCTGGCTATGGTTGTGACCCGGCGGCGGTTGTGACCTGGCGGCGGTTGTGACCCGGCGGCGGTTGTGACCTGGCTGTGGTTGTGGCCTGGCTGTGGTTGTGACCCGGCGGCGGTTGTGGCCTGGAAAAATATAAAAATTATGAATTTGTATGGAAGTAAAAATAATGTGATTGTCTAGCGTGTATAATTTGCTATGAAACAGTTAATTAATCATATTAATAAACTACTGCATAACAAACTGAACTCCTATGTCAGTCATACTATTTTCCCTTCCATAAATAAATTTACCGAGTGTATGTGAATGTATGTGACCAACTGTACGGTAGCGCTAATAAGTCATGTATCAGCTGGCATTACGTTTTGCTCGCTCTGTGCTGTATTTATGTCTGTCAGATGTTGAGGAGGGTGGGTAAGTGTAGGAACATGTTTGTATATTTCAATCGAAATAAGGAAATTATGTTTAAATATTGGCGATACCAATTATGGATCAAAATATACTTGGTGCCGCGACATCACTTATTAGGCCGACTGTATCTTCGGGAGGCCATACACTGTCAAATATCTATGGGTTACAAAATGGCGTGAAAAATGTATTATACATTTTTCATACCATTTTGTATTGGCTGTCAAACTGGAGCAATTTTGTTTGAAGTTTTGAATGAATATAAGAATGAATACGAGAAAATTAACATGAAATAGCATTGTTTTGGCCATTTTATCACTTCCAAATGCATAATTTGAAGCATAAACCACAATTTTATCTTTGCATATACAATAATAAAACTAAAAAGAAAGAACTCTACTTACGTTTGACACCCTGTGCGTATGAAATGAATTTATTTGAAACATATGTATACTGGGTACAACCAATTACAAAAAAATATTCTCACTTGGTGCCCAGTTAAAAAAAATTGCAATGATACAATAGAAGTGTCCATTCATGCATACTTTGGCTAACACTCTCACATAAAACTACATACATGATAGTTACTTATTGAAAATATATTCTCTAGTACTTTGTTTAAAATTAGATGCACTACATGACGACTTTACACTTGGTGGTAAACTAATATATCGAGGGGTGACAACCAGAATTGGTTATGTCCAATTTAACAATTTTTGACCAACTGTTTCAGTTTAGGAATGTGTTTAGTCTCCAGTCTCATAGACATTTATATCATGAACATTTGTTTAGTCTCCAGTCTCATAGACATTTATATCATGAACATTTGGTTTAGTCTCCAGTCTCATAGACATTTATATCATGAACATTTGTTTAGTCTCCAGTCTCATAGACATTTATATCATGAACATTTGTTTAGTCTCCAGTCTCATAGACATTTATATCATGAACATTTGTTTAGTCTCCAGTCTCATAGACATTTATATCATGAACATTTGTTTAGTCTCCAGTCTCATAGACATTTATATCATGAACATTTGTTTAGTCTCCAGTCTCATAGACATTTATATCATGAACATTTCCAGCAAAAATGTCAAATATTGAATCAATTTTCGACATTTCATGAAGATTTTAAATCTTTAAGTATGATTATCTACAAACTGCAGTTGTGGACATAACCACTTCTGGTTGTCACCCCTCGATATAATGTTGGTCCTATATACTTACCTTACCTTTGGATATAATGTTGGTCCTATATACTTACCTTACCTTTGGATATAATGTTGGTCCTATATACTTACCTTACCTTTGGATATAATGTTGGTCCTATATACTTACCTTACCTTTGGATATAATGTTGGTCCTATATACTTACCTTACCTTTGGATACCTTTGGATGTGTTCGCCGCTCCTCTAGCGGCACCAAGGAGCGCGACGCCCCTCGTTATGGGTGGTGATTTGGTGCAGTAGACTGTTTGAAGCGACAGCTCGCTCCCTTGCGAGGATGGGCTCGTCTGGCACTTTTTGCAGTTCGACATCTAGGGCTCTCTTGAAGTTGTCTAACGAGATGTCCCTCATGTCTCTTACTCGCCGTGGGAGTTTGTTGAAGAGACGTGGGCCTCTGTGTGATAACCAGCCCTCTCGCAGAGAGCCCATAGCACCCCTGTTATTCATCCGGGGGATTTCGCATTCCCAGCCTCTCCTATCACTGAATTTCATGACTATCGGAGTATGTAGGTTTGGTACTAAACCCTCTGTGATTTTCCACGTGTATAAGGATTCTTTAAATTTGTCTACTCTTGGTGTAGGAACATGCAACATATGGGTATATTGATAGTGATTTACCTTTCTAGCCTTGTATTATATTAGGATTAGTCGTATCAATATACCTTTAGTAGGGAAAACATTTCTATGGACACTTTAATTGCCCTTTGCCTACTCAATATTGTTTTGGGTGTACCTAAGAATGAACATTAAGGGGGTAGTGCTTGTTTTGTGGTCTATGTATTTATGTTATTTATTTATTTTTGAGTTTGCTTACTAGACCTCCATCAAGCTTATACAAATGCCCCCTAGACCCTCTTTCAGGATAAATTTGTACATTTTACGGTAAAAAATTTCCTGGCCGAAGGCCGGTTCCTTCTAAAATTACAGGCTCGCTATCGCTCGCCAGAAAATAATCGACACCTAAATGGCACGATAAGTCTTAAAATTGACAAAGAAATGAGGCGAAAGGTCTCCAAATCGCCAAACTAACGGAACGAACATCTTAAAATCTCAAAACTATTATGCTAAACATGAGGGAGAAGGGGGTCCAGAAAAAGCGAGTACTACCCTCTTAATGAAGACGATTGATGAACACTGATGTGAAGGCTTGGGGGATGCTATGCTATGGTCATTTGTTGCATTATTTTGGAGTATATTGCTTGTTTTTACCATTTTAGAGCAATGTATTTTAATTTGTCCCCAAGGCTATAGTCTATTCGCTGTAAGTAGGCGAAATATCATGACCTCTAACCTCTGTAACTAAAAACGACTAGAGTAATCGAGCTAATATTTCTACCATTTAGGAAGAGTCAGTCAAGGAATAGCTGTGGAAATTTACAGCCAATTCGCTCTAGTCCTTTTTGAGTTACGGAGGATAAAGGTCATGATTTCTCGCCTACCTACAGCGAATAGACTATGACATAAACGCCTTCCCAGACTTCCTTTAAGGGGGGTGACCTGTTTTTGTTCTGCCCTTTTCTATCTTTCTCTGGTTTGTATCCATTTGGTCCCATTCAGCCTACTGTTTTAAGACGTTTATCCCCATCCAGGTGTCAATTTTTTACTGGTGAGCGGTAGCGAGCCAGCATATTTTTTATTTTTGTTTGACAGCAGGCTAAATTTGTACATTTTTCGATATAAAAATGTCTCCGGCGAAACCGGATTTCTTCATATAATGCTGGCTCGCTATCGCTCGCCAAGAACAAATCGACACCTAGATGGGGATAAACGTCTTATAATAGTTGGCTGAATGGGGCCGAATGGATACAAGCCAGAGAAAGAGAGAAAAGGACAGAAATAACAAAAAGCAGGTCACTCCCCTTAAACTAATATATGGCCACCCAGACTCCCTTCAAGCGTAATTTGTACGTTCCCGACCAACTCCTGTGAGTTAACAGATTTACCAATTATTTTGCTACCATTTCCCCGCGTGTAATTTGATTGGTCGAATGTAAAGTAATTATTGCAGTTGATGTTGTCGATACCTCTGATGATTTTGAAGACTCGAATTAGGTCACCTCTTAATAAATTAATTCACCTCTTAATAAATTAGGTCACCTCTTAATAAATTTAATACTCTTAGACGCTCCACGTATAGCTTGTTTTTAAGATTAGGTAGGTAGGTAAAGAGAGAGAGAGTGTGTGGGAGAGAGAGTGTGTGGGAGAGAGAGTGTGAGAGTGAGAGCGAGGGAGATAAAGCGAAAACGAGAGAATGGTGTGAGAAAAAGCGTGTGAGCGAGAGACTAAAAAGGAAGGTACCCAACTAGAGAGAGAGAGAGCGAGAGGGAGGGAGAGAAAGCGAGACCGAGAGAATGGTGTGAGAAAAAGTGTGAGTGAGAGAGAGAGAGAGAGTGAGACTAAAAAGGAAGGTACCCAACTGAAGGTGAATGGCTGTCTCCCCTTTTTTCCCCAGGACTAAGAGCGAACTATGTCATTGCCTGCAAATGGCCCTCTTGGAATTGGTGGGGACTGGTGAAGGAACTGGGAGGGGACTGGGGTGTAGTGTGTGGACTGGTAAATGAACTGGGAGGGGACTGGTGGGAGTAGTGTTGGGACTGGTAAAAACATTGGAGATTGTTTGTGGACTGGTGACTAGACTGGTGAAGGAACTGGGAGGGGACTGGTAAAAACATTGGATATTGTTTGTGGACTGGTAAATGAACTGGGAGGGGAGTGGGGAGTATACTGGTAAAAACATTGGAGATTGTTTGTGGACTGGTGACTAGACTCGGCCTGGACTTGTGTGGGTACTGGAGAGTAGTGTGTGAACTGGTAAACACTGGGATAGTTTTGGGACTGGTAAAGGGATTGGAGTTGTGTGTGTGTGTACTGGTGAATGTCTGTGTGTACTGATGGTTGTGTGTGTGTGTGTGTTTGCTGGTGGTTGTGTGGTGAGTACTGGTGATTGTCTGTGTGTACTGGTGGTTGTGTGTAGTGGTGGTTGTGTGTGTGTACTGGTGGTTGTGTGTGTGTGTGTACTGGTGGTTGTGTGTGTGAGTACTGGTGGTTGTGTGTGTGAGTACTGATGATTGTCTGTGTGTAATGGTGGTTGTGTGTGTGTACTGGTGGTTGTGTGTACTGATGGCTGTATGTGTGTGTTGATGGCTGTGTGTGTGTTTGTACTGGTGGCTGTGTGTGTGTATGTACTGGCGGCTGTGTGTGTGTGTGTGTGTGTGTGTAATGGTGGTTGTATGTGTGTGTGTGTGTAATGGTGGTTGTGGTTGTGTGTGTGTGTGTGTAATGGTGGTTGTGTGTGTGTGTGTAATGGTGGTTGTGGTTGTGTGTGTGTGTACTAATGTGTTCAGTCACCTATCATCACATACCTTCAGTTTTGTGACCAACACCAGTACAAATTATTCTCAAAATATTGCTAGAATGAAGTTGCGTCTCAAACGTATTCTTAAGCAATTCCTTCCCTTCGCAGCGCAGTTAAGGGGAGGCAGACCGTTTTTCTGGACCCCCTTCTCCCTAATGTTTAGCCCCACTATTTTGAGATTATAAGACGTTCGGCTCATTAGTTTGGCGATTTTAACACCTTTCGCCCCATTTCGTTGCAAATGTTAAGACCTTTCGTGCCATTTATGTGTCGATTATTTCCTGGCGAGCGATAGCGAGCCTGCAATTTTAAGAGGAGCCGGCCACATGTTTCTACCGAAAAATTTACAAATTTATCTTGAAGGGGGATCTAGGGGCTGTTTTTCTAAGCTTGATGGAGGTCTAGGGAGGAAACTTAAAAGATATATGAATAAATGAATTAATAGACCAAACAAACGGCCAGCCTCCCCTTAATGAACGAAATAACTTGACAAATTACGTCAATAACTTCAGAAATGGGAGGACTAATCGGTACACTTTCTTTATATAACACTCATTCCCACAGTCTTCGTTTGGTATCAGGCGCTGCAAAGGGAAGTCATTGCTTAACCCTTTCAAGCTCCAATACGCGTTTCTTTTATGTTTTCTGGCTAATATTCGACGATTTTATTCAGATTAGTAACGGTATATCGAAGTCAGAGGGTTGGTTGGGATAGTATTTACCATTTTGATACCCACAGATCCTTCCTAAGCTGCATAAAATCGTCTAATGATAACCAAAATAGACTGCTAAAACGCGTCAGAGCTTCAAGGGGTTAAGGGGAGATTTCCACTTGAGGGATTTTTTTATTGACCCCTTTCTCCCTCATGTCTAGCCCCATTGCTTTTGAAATTTTAAGACGTTCGCCCCATTAGTTTGGCGATTTTTAAGAATTTCCGCCCCATTCTGTCAATTTTAAGACCTTTCGTGCCATTTAGGTGTCGATTTTATCCTGGCGAGCGATAGCGAGCTTGTAATTTAAGAGTAATCGGCCTTCGGCCGGGACAGTTTTCTACCGAAAAATTTACAAATTTATCTTGAAAGGGGGTCAAGGGGGTGAAATTTTAAGATTGCTGGAGGAGTAGGAAACAAACTAAAAACCTCCCCTTAAGAATACCACCCAAATGCTCTCGTTTGACAGCCACTAAGCTCCTCAAATTGTATCACAACGAAAATCCTTATTTATTTCATCTTGTGTTGTATTTCCCTATAAGTAAAACCTATAGCACATTTGATCACTAGGTCACTTTTTAACACATTGATGAACGTCTCAAGCTAGTGCATTTGAATAACACTACCTCATCACACCACACCAGACCACACCATCATCACATCACTAGACCACACCAAACAACAACACCACCACACCACACCGCACCATCACTACACACCCCATACCACACCGCTCCACCACCACTTCACACCCAATACCGTACCACACTGCACCATCACACCACACCACTTCACTCCAGTACCACACCACACCACACAACGCCAGTACCACACCATCACCACTCTGATAACAATACCAGGGGAACAATGAGCGATGCACCTAAGACCATTCTCTCCAATTTTCATTAACACCTCATTTACATACTAATCAACCTGGTACTCCCAGCTCCCTGATAACATGCTCTCTCTCTCTCTCTCTCTCTCTCTCTCTCTCTCTCTCTCTCTCTCTCTCTCTCTCTCTCTCTCTCTCTCTCTCTCTCTCTCTCTCTCTCTCTCTCTCAACCATTTGAAGATTATGACACATTTTGACAGTTTATTCTGGCTTTCATTTGATGAGTTAGTAGAGCTTAAGAAGGATTTGTGGTACCTGTACTTAAACAGGTAAAGACTATCTCAATTAACCCTCTGACTTCTATATACCCTTCCTAATCTAAATAAAATCGTCTAATAATAGCCTGAAAACACAACAGAAATGCGTAATAGTATCTTAAAAGGGTTACCATGGTTACTGGCAGAGAAGATATCCGTACACATGTGCACAATAAGACACAAATTTTGGCCATTAATTTTCGAAACTATCTCGAATTGAATATTTTTTTTTACCTCCACTAACGAAGGTGGAAGGAGGTTATGTTTTCACCTCCGTTTGTTTGTTTGTCTGTCTGTGAGCAAGATATATCACAAGGTTATAAACCGATGTTCACGATATTTGGTGAGCAAATAGAATATGGGCCAAGGAAGAAGTGCTTCAATTGACCACTTGCGAGTTTCAGGCTATAAGGAAGTTGGAGCTGTAGACATCTTTAGTAAACAGAAATGCAAAAATAATGTAGGTTTTTGATGGCTAAAAAGTATGTTGAATTGGGTTTTATGCATGTATAAATGAACTACAACCATATTTTAGCTGGTAATTCTGCTAAATATCGATGTCTACAGCTCCAACTTCCTTATAGAACGAAACTCGCAAGTAGTTAATTTAGGAGGCGGTTAATATTATATCCTGGAACCCTAATCGAGAAGAAAATGTATGCCTATGATATTAATGGTAAAGAACCAGCCAGCGTAGGCGGAGGTATGGGCTCTACCGACTGCCCCTCTAGTTTTATCTTTTAAGGGGAGATGGGTCGTTTTCATGGTCCCCCTTCTTCCTCGTGTTTAGCCCCATCAGTTTTCGGATTTTTTGACGTTCGCCCCATTAGTTTGTTGATTTTAAAACTTTTCGTCCCATTTTCATATCAATATCAAGGCCTTTCGTGCCATTTAGGTGTCGATTTGTTTTCCTGGCGAGCGATAGCGAGCCTGTAATTTTAAGAGAAATCGGCCTTCGGCCGGGATATTTTTCTATCGAAATTTTGAACGGGAGTCTAGGAAGTGTCTTTTTTAAGCTTTATGGAGGTCTAGCGAGGACACTAAAAATTAAATGAATATATAAATAAATAGACCCAAAAAATCACCACTGACCCTTAACTGACCATAACTCTTCACCTGCCTTGTATCCCTAGCGCCTTCCTCCTCTTCCCTTCCCTCCTTCTTCCCCACTCCCCTCCTCTCTTCCTTTACTCCACCCTCCCCCTTCCTTTCCTTTCCCTTTATCTCCCCTCCTCTCCTCCTTCCCTTCCCGCCCATCTCCTTCCCCACTCTCTCCCCGGCCCCCTCCTTCCCCACTCTCCCCCCTTCCTTTCCTCCTTCCTCTCTTCCCTCCTCTCTTCCTTCCCTTCCTTCCCCCTTTCCCCTCCCCTCCACCTCCCCAATCCTTCACTTCCTATTCCTCTCTTCCTCCTTCCCTTTTCTCCCTCATCATCTTTCCCTTTCCTCCCTCCCCTCTATGTCCCTCCCCCCCCCCTCCCCTCTATGTCCCTCCCCTCCCCCCCCCGCTCCTCCTCTATGTCCCTCCCTCCCCTCCATGTCCCTCCCCCCCCCCCCCTATATGTCTTTCCCTCCCCTCCACTTTCTTTCCCTCCTCTCCCTTTATATGTCCCTTTCCCTCCCTCCCTCCCTCCCTCTCCTCCCCTCTATGTCCCTTTCCCTCCCTCCCCTCTATGTCGTCCCTTTCCCTCCCCTCCCCTATGTCCCTCCCCCCCCCCCTCCCCTATATGTCCCTTTCCCTTTATTCCTCCCCTCCCCTCTAGGTCTCCCCCCCCCCCCTATCCCTTTCCTTCCCCTCCCCTCTATGTCCCTCCCCCCCCTCCCCTTATATGTCCCCTTTCCCTCCCTCCCCTCTATGTCCCTCTCCCCTATATGTCCCTTTCCCTCCCCTCCCCTATATCCCTCCCCCCCCCTCCCTATATGTCCCTTTCCCTCCCCTCCCTCTAATCCCTCCCTCCCCCTCTATATGTCCCCCCTCCCCTTCCCTATATAGGTCCCTCCCCCCCCTCCCCTATATGTCCCTTTTTCCCCCCTCCCTATGTCCCTCCCCCCCCCCTTCCCTATATGTCCTCCGTCCCCTCCCCTCTATGTCCCTCCCCCCCCCCCCCTATATGTCCTTTCCCTCCCCTCCCCTATATGTCCCTCCCCCCCCATCCCCTATATGTCCCCCCCCCCCTCCCCCTATTTTCCCTCCCTCCCCCCCCCCCCCCCTATATGTCCCTCCCCCCCCCTCCCTATATGTCCTCCCCCCCCCCTATATGTCCCTTTCCTGTCCCTCCCTATATCCCTCCCCTCCCCCCTATATGTCCCTCCCTCCCCTCCCCCCTCCCCTCAGTCCCTTCCCCTCCCCTATGTCCCCTCCCCCCCCCCTATATGTCTTCCCCTCCCCCCCCTCCCCTATATGTCCCTCCCTCCCCTCCCCCTATGTCCTCCCCCCCCCCCTACCCTATATGTCCCTCCCCCCCCCTCCCCGATATGTCCCTCCCCCCCCCTACCCTATATGGCCCTTTCCCTCCCCGATACAAGTTGGCCACTCCCCCCCCCCGACCCTATAGGGTCCCTTTCCGTCCCTTGTCCCTCTCCCTCCCCTATGTCCCGCTCCCTCCCACCCCACCTACCCTATATGCTCCCTTTCCCTCCCCTCCCCTATATTGTCCCCTCCCCCCCCCCCCCCATACCCTCCCTAGTCCTGTCCCTTTCCCTCCTGCCCTATATGTCCCTCCCGCCCCGATATGTCCCGTTCCCTCCCCTCCCCTAGATGTCCCTGTCCCTCCCCCCCCTAACCCCCTATTGTCCCGTGGTCCCTCCCCTCCCCTATATTCCCCTCCCCCCCTCCTACTACTCTATCATGTGTCCTTTCCTCCACTCCCTATATGTCCCCTCACCCCACCCCCTATCAGATGTCCCTTTCGCCTCCCCTCCGGCCTCTATGTCCCTCCCTCCCCACCCCCTTCCCCTAAAAACAAACAAATAAAAAAAAATTTTTTTGTCCCCTTTCCCTCCCCTCCCCTATATGGCCCTTTCACTCCCCTCCCGCTATGGTCCCTCCCCCCCCCTCCCCTCTATTCCCCTTCCCGCCCCCCCCTCGAGTCCGCGTCCCCCTTCCCTGTCCGCTCCCCCCACTGTCCTATATCCCTTCCCTCCCCCCCCTTCCCCCTATATGTCCCTTTCCCTTCCCCTCCCCTCCGGTATGTCCTCCCCCCCCCCTTCTCCCTATATGTCCCGTTCCCTCCCGCTCCCCTCTATGTCCCCTCCCCCTCCTACCCCCCCCTCCCTTATATAGCCCTTCCCCTCCCCCCCCCCTCCCCTAATATGTCCCTTTCCCTCCCCTCCCCTCTCGTGTCCCTGTCCGTCCCCCCCTCCTACTCTATAATGCCCGGGCCCTCCCCTCCCCCTCCCTGCCCTCCCCGCCCCCCCCTCCCCTATAGTTCCCTTATCCCTGCCCATCCCTCGATGTCCCTTTCCCCCCCCTCCCCAATGTCACCTCCTCCCCTTTCCCTCTATGTCCCTCCCCCCCTCTATGTCCCTTCCCCCCCCCCCTCCCCTAGATAGTCCTTTTACCCCCCTGCTTCTATGTCATCTTCTCTTCTCTTCCGCTGCTCTTTCACTTCAGCATTGTTTTCTTTATGTATCTTCCTCCTCCTCCTCCCTCCCCCTCCCCTTGACTTCTTCCCTCCCCTTCCCTTCACTCCTCCTCCCTCCCCTTCCATCCCATTCCTCCCTCTCCCTCCTCCTCCCCCCCACCCCTTCCATCCCATTCCTCCCTCCACCTCCTCCCCTCTCCCCCCTCCTCTCCCCCCTCAGCTTTCTCCATTCCCCCTCCCTCCTCCCCCTCCCTCCTTCCCCCCAGTCATTCATCCGTCTCTTCAGCTGCTCTTCACCTTACTCCATTGTTTTCTTTTGTACTTCACCGCGCCCCTCCTCCTACCCTATTGTCGATCCTCCTTCCTCTTTTCATTTCTCCCTTCCTCCTTCCTTCCTTCCTTCCTTTTTTTATCCCCAACCCTTATTTCCCACTCTCCCTCCAACCTTTACCTTCCTATATCCTCCTTCCTTGCTTCCTTCCTTCCTCCTTCTTCTTTCCGTCCTTCCTTCCTTCCTTCCTTCTATCCTTCCTCCTTCTTCCTTCCTTCCTTCCTTCTTTCCCTCCTCCTCCTTCCTTCCTTCCTTCCTTCCTTCCTTCCTACTTCCTTGCTTCCCTTTCCTACATCCCTCTTTTCTTTCCTTCCTCTAATCCCTCCCTCCCTCTCGTTGCCTTTCTCCGCCTCCTCCCCTTCCACCCTTACCTTTCCCATAGTTTCCCTTCTTCTTCTTCTTCTTCTTCTTCTCCTCCTCCTCCTCTCTCTCTCTCTCTCTCACAGGCCTCATTCCCTCTCCTCTCTCTCCCGTTCCTCTCTCTCTCTCTCTCTCTCACTATATATATATATATATATATATATATATATATATATCCTTTCTTCTTTATCTTTCTATCTATCTATCTACCTTTACTCCTCTCTTTATCATCCCTCCACTCTTCCCACCCTCTGTAAACAGACATTAAAGGCTTCCTTTTGTTGACTTCCGGTGTACAGGTCTGGTGGGATTTCCTTACCCTTACCTCCTCCGCTCCGGTGAGAGACAGAGAGAGAGAAAGAGAGAGAGAAAGAGAGAGAGAGACTGAGACTGCGACTGAGCGAATTCTCCCTTTTTTTTCTTTTACTGACTTATGGACTCCACATATTTTTCGTACATCCCCCCCCTCTCTCTCTCTCTCTCTCTCTCTCTCTCCTTTTTTTCCTTAACCCTTCCTATGCCGGTGACATCCTTTTCATTATTGTCAGGCAACTATAAGACTATAAGTATAAGTATTCAGCTTAGGAAGTATGTCTACCAATTAAAATGCTACAGACTGTCTCAATTCATTATTTTAGCTACCGGACCATATATCCTTCCTAAGCTTCATAAAATCGTCTGAATGTAGCTAGGACAAAACTAAAAAGACGTCGCCGGAACAGAATAGGTTAAGGGGGGGGTCACCGGCTTTTTTTTATTTATCCTTCTCTCCTTTTCTGTTTCTCTGACTTGTATCTATTTGGCCCCATTCAGCCACCTGTTTTAAGACGTTTATCCCCATCCAGGTGTCGATTTTTTTCTGGCGAGCAATAGTGAGCCAGCATTGTATGGAGAAATCCGGCCTCGCCGGAGAAAATTTTCTATCGAAAAATTTACAAATTTAGCTTGCTGTAAAACAAATATATATATATTCTGACATACGGAGCCCTGTATGTTAATTTAAGAGTTAGAATTAGAGTTGAAGGAGTGTCAAACTACCCAAGCGGCGAAGCAGACCAGCGAGCGAACCTTCGAAGTGGGAAACCAGCTCGTTCCGCATTCCAGCAAACAAGCCTTCCCACCTGCGTGCGTCATATTGGACCCTGCAAAATACTTCTTGACCCGACGCTATGACGTATGATCGACGCCAGTAGACCACCCAATTTGGACAACATCACCTGCTATGCAACTCGAGGAGCTATGATAGGGGCGGGCGCACCATCACTCGCCTCCTGATTCGTTCCTACACCATCATTGTTTAGTATAATAAGACCCGAGTAGTGGGCATGCAAATCAGTCTCATTGGGAGTTGGGGAAGGTGAACTTGTCAAGCTGGAGGAAGACGGTGATAAAGAAGTATTATAATGGGTTTGGGACTTGTCTTTCAGATTATATAAGGTGTGTTATAAGTGTGTTCGGTGTAAACACTTACGTTTATGTTGGTTAGTGTATATTGTGATTGGGAATTAATGTTCACGCTACGATTATGTGCTTAACTATTTGATTGGGAATTAAACGTTTCACGCTATTATTATGTACTTAACTATTTTAGTTGACTAACACTTGTGGACTAAAGCAACTCTTATAAGTAATTGGGTTATGATTAAAGTAATACATATTGGTTTTATCTTAATACTTACGAGTTCTTTAATTTTCTTTGAATTAAGCTTAACATTGCTCAACGGTGCTTAGTACGGTGATGCTAATTGTCCTCGTATTAGTAATATCCGCCTTAGACTAACATGGCTGTGTTTACTATTACTTCTAGTGATTTCGCTAAGCTGAAGAAAATTCTTTTAGCTTCAAAATATTATTTTTGCATTTCATATTATTTGAGTGAGACCTGACTCGAATCTATGAAGCGATCCTGTAACTTAATTTATCTCATAATCAAACCTCACTGTTACGTGGTTAAGAAATACATTTAACTAATTATTAAATATATATCTAACTTTTTTTGTGACTTTGATATAAATCCTGATGATAATAATAATATAATACTGTTTAACGTAAGACAAGAACCAAGAATAATTACATTAAATATAAATAAAAGGACATATAAGAAAACTATCTATTAATTTCAAAAAGGGTAAGAGACAGAAATATTCTTACTTTAATATTTATCTTTCAAGACTTTTTATAGAATTAATAGTCCTTCTTTAGATATAACTTCTTCGGTTCATAACCATAGCCTACTAAGCTTCGGTTAAATAATAATTCTTTATAAATACTACATGACTTTAATTAGTTTCAGTATTTTTCATAATTAAAGAGTATCAGTCAATAAAGGATACTAAGTCCTAAGATCCAAAAGGAAAGGAAGCAACACCAGGAAATAATTTTATTAGATTTTACTTTTGTTTGACCTTCCGCTGACTGATACCTTAATATATCTGTGCTATCTAGCCAATTCATCAAGTTAACACTTGAGGATCAAGATAACCGGTACAATATATAAAAATATATGCTGGCTCGCTAACCGCTCGCCATAAATATTAACACCTGGATGGGGGTAAACCGTCTTAAAACGGGCCGTTTGCGCCCTCCTCAAGCTCCCTGCTCGAATGGATACAAGCCAAAGAGAGAGGGAGAGAAAGAGAAAAAAGCGAGGTGGGCTCCGTTAAGCAAACTACTCCGGCATTTGTCCTACCCCTTCTTTCTACTGTCAACCACTTTCTACAGGTAGTAAATATGTTAACCCTATTTAGTCCGACGGGGCTAATTTTGGCCCTCACCTGTTTCGCTCCATCCATTTAGAGATTTTAGAAGTTTCACCCTATCAGTTGGGCGATAAGAAGACGCTTCACTCCATTCAGATGTTGATTGTTTCTGGGCGAGCGATAGCGATTCTGTAATTTTCAAGCAATCAGTCTTTGGCCAGGAATATTTTCTATCGAAAGATGTACACATTTAACTTGAAGGGAGTCTGGGTGGTAGAAAGTCTGAGAAGACATTTTTGTTAGCCCAGCATATAAACTAAAATACAATGCTCGAAAATGGCAAAACCAATTCTTCGAAAATTATTAAAGGGACTGGTTATTTTGGGGTCTATTTATATACAGTATACTGTATATTCAATGTTTCTTTGCTTTCCTCGCTAGACCTTCATCAAGCTTAAACAAAATGTAATACTCCCTAGACCCTTCAAGGTAAATTTGTAAATTTTTCGATATCAAAATTTCCCGGCCGAAGGCCGGTTTCTCTTAAAATTACAGGCTCGCTATCACTTGCAAGGAAAAAATGGACACCTAAATGGCACGAAAGGTGTTGATATTGATATATAAATGGCACGAAAGGTGTTGATATTGATATATAAATGGCACGAAAGGTGTTTATATTGATATATAAATGGCACGAAAGGTGTTGATATTGATATATAAATGGCACGAAAGGTGTTGATATTGATATATAAATGGCACGAAAGGTGTTGATATTGATATATAAATGGCACGAAAGGTGTTGATATTGATATATAAATGGGACGAAAGGTGTTGATATTGATATATAAATGGGACGAAAGGTGTTGATATTGATATATAAATGGCACGAAAGGTGTTGATATTGATATATAAATGGGACGAAAGGTGTTGATATTGATATATAAATGGGACGAAAGGTGTTGATATTGATATATAAATGGCACGAAAGGTGTTGATATTGATATATAAAGGGGACGAAAGGTGTTGATATTGATATATAAATGGGACGAAAGGTGTTGATATTGATATATAAAGGGGACGAAAGGTGTTGATATTGATATATAAATGGCACGAAAGGTGTTGATATTGATATATAAATGGCACGAAAGGTGTTGATATTGATATATAAATGGGACGAAAGGTGTTGATATTGATATATAAATGGGACGAAAGGTGTTGATATTGATAAATGGACAAAGGTGTTGATATTGATATATAAAGGGACGAAAGTGTGTTGATATTGATATATAAATGGCACGAAAGGTGTTGATATTGATATATAAATGGGACGAAAGGTGTTGATA
>CM064579.1:51132280-51212459 GCA_032716605.1 Paralithodes platypus | reverse complement strand
CAGCTCAACAAAATAAAATCAGAAGTGGAAACCCTGGGAAACCCAACACCAAATATTATATGGCTAGGAGACTTTAACCTAACCAAACATTAAATGGAGACAACTAGAAAACCAGGTAGTGGCAAATAACACCGGAGAAGCAAACAATACGAGAGAGCTTTTTGAACTTTGCGATTTGTTTAGTCTTACCCAGCATATTGCTGAACCCACACGGGAAAACAATATCTTAGACCTGGTCTTCACTAACAACGACTCTCTAGTACACAGCATTAACATATCGGACACAACATACTCAGATCATAAATTAATTGAGATCAAAACAAGCTTAGCAAGTGTACAGACAACCTCAAAATCGAGAACAAAAACCGGCCCCTTCAGTAAATTTAACTTCAATAACAAAAACATTAGGTGGGAAGAGGTAAATCAAGAAATGGAGGAAATAGACTGGGAAGATTTAATGAATAACCTGACACCAGCAGAATGTCTAGTCCTAATAACAGAAACCATGACCCAAATCTGTAGCCACCATATACCTGCAAGACAAACAAGACGAACAAGCAAACAAGATCGGGAAAGGAGGAGGCTGTACAGAAGAAGAAAATTACTCACACAAAGACGCACACATCAAAATCTACAGGATAGGCAAAAGGCCAAAATAGATAGAGAAATTGTGGAAATTGAACAAAGGCTAAGAATATCATATGAACTACAACATATGGAAGAGGAGAGGAAAGCTATTGCAGGTATAAAGGAAAATTCCAAATACTTCTCTTCATACGCCAAACAAAAGGCTAAAACAGCATCAAACATCGGCCCACTAAGCAAAGAGGACGGCTCTTTCACAGGGGACAAAAAGGAAATGAGCGAACTCTTACGCAGGCAGTATGAAATGGCATGCAGTGAGCCTGATGAAACAAAAGTCATCAGAGACCAAAATATATTTTTCATGGAAACCTCCCCCACGGAAACCCCCCAGATGCTGGATATTGATTTCGGTCCAAAAGGCATAGAAGAGGCCATTTCCAACATGCCATCCCACTCGGCACCAGGCCCGGACTCAAGGAACTCGATCCTAATGAAGAAATGTAAGGAAAACCTCTCAAAACCCCTGGCTATAATGTGGAGAAGGAGTCTAGACACTGGTGAAATACCAGATAGCTTGAAAAATTCAATAATTGCCCCACTGCATAAAGGAGGGAGTAAAGCACTACCAAAAAACTACCGCCCGGTAGCTCTAACCTCCCACATCATTAAAGTTTTCGAGCGAGTCCTGCGAAGCAAAATCTTAACATTCATGGAGGAAAATGAACTACACAACACCGTTCAACATGGATTCAGAGTGGGAAGATCATGTCTTTCACAACTTTTGGAACACTATGACAAAATTCTTAAAACGCTAGAAGAAAAGAAAAACGTGGATGTCATTTGCACCGATTTTGCTAAGGCATTTGATAAATGTGACCATGGTATAATAGCCCACAAACTCAAAGCAAAAGGTATAACGGGGAAAATCGGAAGGTGAATATACAATTTCCTAGTAAACCGAAAACAATCAGTAGCAGTAAACCAAGTCACATCTGAGCCTTCGGATGTCAAAAGCTCAGTGCCTCAAGGAACAGTGCTAGCGCCCCTTCTGTTCCTCATACTAATTTGCGACATAGATACCAACACTAGACACAGTACGGTGTCGTCTTTTGCTGATGACACAAAATTAAGCAAGATAGTAAACACACAAGAGGACACGGGCTGACTGCAGGAAGACATGAATGTAGTGTTCCAGTGGACCAGGGAAAACAACATGCAATTCAATGAAGAAAAATTGCAATTAATATGGTACGGAGATAATAATCACGTTAAAGAAATTACAAATTACTTAACAGAATCTAACCACATAATAGAACGGAAAGACAGTGTGAAAGACCTTGGGGTATTAATGTCTGAAAATATGGGTTTCAAAGTACCAGGTCAAAGTTGCGGCTGCGAAACGTCTAACGGGTTGGATTCTACGTACATTTAAAACACGCGGTGAATTACCTATGATAACGCTCTTCAAATCTCTAGTGCTACCGCGGCTTGAATACTGTAGCATATTAACATCCCCATACAAAGCAGGTGAAATCAATGACTTAGAGAGTGTACAAAGAAATTTCACTTCGCATATAAGTTTGATAAAACATCTACACTATTGGGAGCGTTTAAGAGCACTGAATCTGTACTCACTGGAACGTAGAAGAGAACGTTACCTAATAATATACACGTGGAAAATCGCAGAGGGTTTAGTACCAAACCTACATACTCCGATAGTCATGAAATTCAGTGATAGGAGAGGCTCGGAATGTGAAATCCCCCGGATGAATAACAGGGGTGCTATGGGCTCTCTGCGAGAGGGCTGGTTATCGCATATAAGTTCGATAAAACATCTACACTATTGGGAGCGTTTAAGAGCACTGAATCTGTACTCGCTGGAACGTAGAAGAGAACGTTACCTAATAATATACACGTGGAAAATCGCAGAGGTTTTAGTACCAAACCTACATACTCCGATAGTCATGAAATTCAGTGATAGGAGAGGCTGGGAATGCGAAATCCCCCGGATGAATAACAGGGGTGCTATGGGCTCTCTGTGAGAGGGCTGGTTATCACATAGAGGCCCACATCTCTTCAACAAACTCCCACGGCGAGTAAGAGACATGAGGGACGTCTCATTAGACAACTTCAAGAGAGCCCTCGATGTTTAACTGGAAAAAGTGCCAGATGAGCCCATCCTCGCGAGGGAGTGAGCTGTCGCTTCAAACAGTCTACTACACCAAAATCACCACCCATAACGAGGGGTGCCGCGCTCCTTGGTGCCGCTAGAAGAGTGGCGAACACATCAAAAGTAAGTAAGTAAGTAAGTGAGAGAGAGAGAGGGGGGGGGGGGGGGGCCCCCCAGAGGGACATGCAGGTGGTATTTCCCAAGAGTCCGGATATGAGGTATTCTGATTTGGTGTTTTTTATTTTATTTATTTTTAAGACGAGAAATGTGCTTGCTCCCATCATAATTATTGTAACGCTATTGCTACTAAGAAATAAACCAGAATTGTGTATTATACCTTATGAGAGTCTAGTTACCATGAGTAGAGCGAGTTATGGGAAAAGAATCAGCTGTTCATTCATTGGTTTGTTAGCCCTCTCCCCTCGCATATATATATATATATATATATATATATATATATATATATATATATATATATATATATATTATTTCAACTGCATCATTATTTCTCGCAGCTGGATTTATTTTTGTAACTCTCTCTCTCTCTCAGGTGGTATTTCCCCCGCGTGAGACCCTATATACCTCAGTGCAGGGATCAGGCCCCCTCCCAGCCTACTCTCAGCTCCCAGCACGGAGATCTAGCCAAGGCATAGAGTCAGTACCGGTATATATATTTCTTTTTGTCTGTTTTGCACACTCTCATGCTGTTTTATGCTCGCTCTCGCTCTCTCTCTCTCTCTCTCTCTCTCTCTCTCTCTATGTATCCATAATATTTATACGATCTCGAAAATAGTCATGATCATTTCGCTTGGATCGTAAGGCCTATGTGATCAGTGAATGTATACAGTATATATAATATATACAGTCGATATTTATAAACTGTATATATATATATATATAAATCTATCCAAATCTCGCTCTCTCTCTCTCTCTCTCTCTGGCTTTCATCTCAATCTTCTGCCTACACAACCCGCTCTTGCATTTTCCAGGTCCATATTTATTAATTTACGTTCCCTGCTTTTCCCTTTTCTCCATATGCAACGTTAAATTCCCCTCAACCTCTCTCTCTCTCTCAAATTTATATCTCCCTTTCTCCATTTTGAACCCCACACAACTCTCTCTCTCTCTCTCGACCTCCACACAATTCCCCCTATCTGGTCGACCTTTCACAACCTCTCTCTCTCCCTGGCTCCTCATCATATCTCCCCCTTTCAACTTGGCCTCTATGCAATATATTTCCCCTCGCAAATGCTCTCTGCTTTATCCACACCACTCCCGTCCAGCTGCTTTCCCCTCCCTCCCTCCCCCCTTCCCTCCCCTCCCTCCTCCCTCCCCTCTTTACCCCCACCCCTTCATCTTCCCTCCCTTGCCTCCCCTCTTCCTCCACCCCCACCCACCTTTACCCTTAACCCCATTACCTCCCCTCCCCCCCCCACCCACCTACCTTACCCTTACCCCACCTCTATCTCTCTCCCCCCACCCCTTACCCCTAACTTTTTCCACCCCCGACCCCTCCCACCTACCTTACCCATACGCCATTACTGCCCACCACACATTCTCACCCTCCTTTTACCCTTACCCCATCTCTTCCCCCGCCCATCTCTTTTTCCTTCCCCCTCCCCCCCCCACCTTTTACCCTTACCCCACCTCTTCCCCCTACCCCCACCCATCTCTTTTTTCCCTCCCCCTCCCCCCACCCACCTTTTACTCTTACCCCATTCTCTTCCCCCACCCCCACCATCTCTTTTTCCTTCCCACTCCCCCACTCTCTTTTACCCACAACCCATCTCTCCTCCCCCCCCCACCTCACACCTTACCCCATCTGTTTTTCCTTCCCACTTTCCCCCCCCCTCTTTTACCCATAACCCATCTCCCCGCCCCCCCCCACCCCCCTAACCCCCATCTCTCTTTCCTTTTTCGTTTCTGCTTAGCCTTCACTTTTATTCGCCAGAGCCAGATATGAATTCACGCGTTTTTGCAGATTCCGCTCTCTCCCACTTCAAACAACCATTTTCGCCCATAAAGGCAGTCCTACTCTATGTTAAGGGGGGGTGACCTGCTTTTTTTATTTTTCTCCTTTTCTCTCTTTCTCTGGTTTGTATCCATTCGGCCTCATTCAGCCAACTATTTTAAGACGTTTATCCCCATCTAGGTGTCGATTTCTTCCTGGCGAGCGATAGCGAGCCAGCATTATATGAAGAAATCCGGCTTCGCGGGAAACATTTTTCTATCGAAAAATGTACAAATTTAGCCTGCTGTCAAAAAAAAAAAAAAAAAAAGGCTGGCTCGCTACCGCTCACCAGTACAAAATTGACACCTGGATGGGGATAAACGTCTTAAAACAGTAGGCTGAATGGGGCCAAATGGATACAAGCAAGAGAAAGATAGAAAAGGACAGAACAAAAACAGGTCATTAAGGGAGCCCACCTCGTTTTTTTTTATCTTTCTCTCCCTCTCTCTTTGGCTTGTGTCCATTCGGCACCATTCAGCTTACTTTTTTAAGACGTTTACCCCCATCCAGGTGTCAATATTTTCCTGGCAAGCGGTAGCAAACCAGCATATATATATATATATATATATATATATATATATTTGTTTTGAGAGCAAGCTACATTTGTAAATTTTTCGATAGAAACATGTCTCCGACAAAGCCGGAATTCTCCATACAATGCTGGCTCGCTATCGCTCGCCAGGAAGAAATCGACACCTGGATGGGGATAAACGTCTTAAAACAGTTGGCTGAATGGGGCCGAATGGATACAAGCCAGAGAAACAGAGAAAAGGAGAGAAAGTTAAAAAAAAAAACGGTGACCCCCCTTAAATACCCCCCCCCCCCGTCCCCATACCTACCCTTGAACACCCTACTATACCCTGTTCCAAATAAGTAGGCCGACACTCTCTAACATTACCCTCTATAACTCACAAACGACTGGGGTTATCGAGTTAGTATTTCTACCATTTGGGACGGGTCAGCCAGGGAATAGGTGTGGAAAGTTACAGCCCATTTGCTCCAGCCCTGTATGAGTTACAGAGGGTAGGGTGGGGGGGGGGGGTCATGATTTCTGGCCTACCTATTTGGAACCGGGTATAACTCTTTCCCCCATTCAGTATCTTCCACTCCCAAGCTACCATTCCACACCATGGCCCTCCACTCTCCACACCATTCCCACCTCCACCTACCTTCCCAATCCTATCCACTCAACACCAGCCTCAAAATTCTTCCACCCCAAGCTCTCCCACCTCCCTCTTCAACCTATCCCACTCCAAGATCTCGCCTTCTAACCTCACCCCTTCCCCTCAAACTCTCCTCCCCGTTCCAACCTTTTCCTCTCCCCCTTCCCCCTCTCCCAATTCCCACCATCTCATTCCAACCTCTCCCTCCCCCACCCCCTCCCTCCCCCGATAATAAAGCAGGGGAGGGTGGCGCAATATCAGGGCTCTGTTTTATGATGCCAGGCCCTTCTGTGTTTGTGTGCCCCCTGTGTTTGTGTGCCCCCCTGTGTTTGTGTGCGCCCCCCCCCCCCTGTGTATGTGTGCCCCCCTGTGTTTGTGTGCTCCCCTGTGTTTGTGTTGCTCCCGCTGTGTTTGTGTGCCCCCTGTGTTTGTGTGCCAACCCCCCCCCTGTGTTTGTGTGCCCCCTGTGTTTGTGTGCCCTTGTGTTTGTGTGCCCTTTTGTGTTTGTGGGCCCCCCTGGGTTTGTGTGCCCCCCTGTGTTTGTGTGCCCCCCCTGTGTTTGTGTGCCCTTCTGTGTTTGTGTGCCCCCTTGTGTTTGTGTGCCCCCCTGTGTTTGTGTGCCCCCCTGTGTTTGTGTGCCCTTCTGTGTTTGTGTGCCCCCCTGTGTTTGTGTGCCCCCCTCTGTTTGTGTGCCCCCCTGTGTTTGTGTGCCCCCCCCTGTGTTTGTGTGCCCTTCTGTGTTTGTGTGCCCCTTCTGTTTGTGTGCCCCCCTGTGTTTGTGTGCCCCCCTGTGTTTGTGTGCCCTTCTGTGTTTGTGTGCCCCCCTGTGTTTGTGTGCCCCCCTGTGTTTGTGTGCCCCCTGTGTTTGTGTGCCCCCCTGTGTTTGTGTGCCCCCCTGTGTTTGTGTGCCCTTCTGTGTTTGTGTGCCCCCCTGTGTTTGTGTGCCCTTCTGTGTTTGTGTGCCCCCCTGTGTTTGTGTGCCCCCCTGTGTTTGTGTGCCCCCCTGTGTTTGTGTGCCCCCCTGTGTTTGTGTGCCCCCTTGTGTTGTGGCCCCCCTGTGTTTGTGTGCCCCCCTGTGTTTGTGTGCCCCCTGTGTTTGTGTGCCCTTCTGTGTTTGTGTGCCCCCTGTGTTTGTGTGCCCCCTGTGTTTGTGTTCCCCCCCCCCCACTGTGTTTGTGTGCCCCTGTGTGTGTGCCCCCCTGTGTTTGTGTGCCCCCCTGTGTTTGTGTGCCCCTGTGTTTGTTTGCCCCCCTGTGTTTGTGTGCCCCCTGTGTTTGTGTGCCCCCCTGTGTTTGTGTGCCCTTCTGTGTTTGTGTGCCCCCTGTGTTTGTGTGCCCCTTGTTTGTGTGGTGTGCCCCCTGTGTTTGTGTGCCCCTTGTGTTTGTGTTCCCCCCCCCCCACTGTGTTTGTGTGCCCCCCTGTGTTTGTGTGCCCCCCACCCCTGTGTTTGTGTGCCCTCTCTGTGTTTGTGTCTCGCATCCTACTTTATCACTGTCTGCGAACCAGTGAGTGTGTTTGTGTTTCGTGTGTGTCTTTGTGTTGGAATAATTTGGCATTTCTGTATATGTGTATGTGTATGCGTTTGTGTTGGTATTTCTGTGTATGTGAATGCGTGTGTGTTTGTGTATGTATAGGCCTAATTTGTTTTTGTTTTCTATGTATGTCTATGCGTTTGTGGTTGGGTTGGAATGCTTTGGTATTATTGTGTATGCGTGTGTTTGTTTAAAATTACTTGGAATAGCTGCTCTGTCTTGATTCCCCCCCCCCCCCCCCTAAAAAAACGGAAAAATGGGGTACGTGCCAGATTACATACATACAATACATACATACATACATCTGTATGCGCGTGTTTTCGAATGATTTGGTATGTCTATGTATGCGTACGCATGCGTGCTTGTTCTTAAATAATTTGGTATTTGTGTGTATGCGTATGTTTGTGTCTGAGGAGCGTGTTCATATGCGTATATTTTGCTGTTTCGGGGGTCTGTATTCATATACTTATTTTTCTCATGTGTGAGGGTGTAGGCCTATCTGTGTATGTGAGTAGAAAAGCGAGTCTATGTATGTATATCTGTGTGTGTTTTTTGCAACATCTTTCGCAATGGTTTATGATCCAGGCCCTATTGTTTGTGCCCTATGTTAGTGTCTCGCCTCCTGACTTACGACTGTCTAGGAACCCGTGAGAGTGTTTGTGTATTACGTTTGTACGGGGGTGATGGTGAAGGTTTGAGGTGTGTGTGTGTGTGTGTGTGTGTGTGTGTGTGT
Organism: Paralithodes platypus; assembly: GCA_032716605.1. Taxonomy (NCBI): domain Eukaryota; kingdom Metazoa; phylum Arthropoda; class Malacostraca; order Decapoda; family Lithodidae; genus Paralithodes; species Paralithodes platypus. The sequence goes on along the minus strand of CM064579.1, from coordinate 51,204,265 downwards.
GTGTGTGTGTGTGTGTGTGTGTGTGTGTGTGTGTGTGTGTGTGTGCGTCTGTGAGAGAGAGAGAGAGAGAGAGAGAGTACAAAGGAGTACAAAGGAAATCAAGCAACAACAGATATAGTGACCCTTCTAGGTTGCTTGTCCTCCAAAAACACTGAGGATCAAGTGTCCAAACAGTGGTTTAGAGTGGGTAAGGGAACATTGGAAAGGGAATTACTGCCCTGGAACTAATGTCCGTGGCAGGATTAGGAAGTTAGTAGAGGACAGATGGGTTAGTAACTGAGGGGGGGGGGATAAAATAAAGTTATTCATTTACAAACGCAGTCAGTCGCGGGTTTGATGAGAGATATTTGTCTAGGCGGAGTTTAAATGAATCAACGGTGATGCAGTCTATAACGTTTCGGGGAAGCCCATTCCACAAGTTGACAACTCGATTAAAGAAGAAATTCTTAGATTCGTGCGAGTTAAAAGATTTACCAATAATTTTGCAACCGTTTCCCCGCGTGTAATTAGATTGGTCGATAGTGAAGTACTTACTACAGTTCATATTGTCGATGCCTTTGATGATTTTGAACACTTGAATTAAGTCACCTCTTAATCTGCGCTGGGTTAAAGGAAATAGATTTAATTCTCTAAGACGCTCTTCATATGGTTTGTTCTTTAGGCTAGTTATCATTTTGGTAACTCTACGTTGAACTCGTTCTAGCTTGTTTATATCTTTTTGGTAATAAGGGCACCAGGATTGAACGCAGTATTCCAGAAGAGAGCGGACTAAGGAATTGTAAAGGGTTAGGATAACTTCTTTGGATTTATGCTCAAATGACCTGCCTATAAAGCCAATTATTTTGTTTGCCTTCTTAACAACTTCTGAACATTGTTGACTCGGTTTTAGGTTACTCGATATTGTTACTCCCAGATCGGTTTCTCTGTTTACATTCTTAAGCTGAGTGCCATTCATCGAATAGTTTGCTTTCTCATTTAGGTATCCGACATGTAGTACTTTACATTTATCCGCATTGAAACTCATTTGCCAAATTTGGGCCCAACATGACAATTTATCTAGATTGTGTTGCATATCGTCAACTTGTTCTTTTGAGAGTACGCTATTTGCAATTTTTGTATCGTCAGCAAATTTTGAGATTGTACAGGTGAGACCCTCATCTATGTCGTTGATGTAAATTAGAAAGAGAATTGGTCCTAGTACCGATCCCTGGGGTACCCCGCTACTTACATTGGTCCATTTAGATGCCTTACCGTTTATGACTACCCTTTGCTTTCTGTTGTTGAGCCAATTTTCTATCCATTTCAACACACCGTCTTGTATTCCATGCGCTTTTAGTTTTAGCAGTAAACGTTTGTGGGGAACTTTGTCAAAGGCCTTTTGAAAATCAAGGTATATAATATCTACAGCTTTACTCTCATCGTAGAGGTTGAGGATATCGTGGAAGAAGTCTAAGAGGTTTGTTAAACAGGAACGTTTTTACGAAAGCCGTGTTGAGTATCTTTAAGTATGTTATTTTCCTTTAAGTGATTTACGAGTCTGTCTCGTATGACCGTTTCTAGCATTTTACATACAACTGAGGTTAAGCTAATTGGACGATAGTTACTGGGTAGGGATTTGCTTCCTTTTTTTAATATCGGTGTTACGTTGGCTAGCTTCCACTGATCAGGCATAGTTCCAGACTGCAAGGATTTATTGAATAGTAATGTCAGTGGTTTGGAGAGCTCATCCTTAGCTTCCTTTAGAACTCTAGGCGAGATTGTATCAGGTCCTGGCGTTTTATTTACCTTGAGTTTATCTAAACAATTCAATACTTCTCTCTCTGTAACGGTGATATTGCTTAGAACATCTGAATTATCAATCTGTATCGGCGATGGTGTAGGGATATCACTGAGGTCTTCTGTTGTAAAAACTGATGCAAAGAAGGTATTGAGGGCATTACTCATTTGTACTTCGTCTTTGGTGTATTCTCCATTTTCATCGACTAACGGTCCAACAGTTGAAGTAACTACTTTTTTCTTTCTGATATAACTATAGAATTATTTCGGGTTTGTTTTACTTTGATTCGCAATATGTAACTCTAAGGTCTTTTTACTTTGCTTAATTAACTTTTTGGCTTTGCGTCGTAGCTCTACAAATTTCACCGTTCTTCGTCATTTTGTGAGGATTTTAATCTATCATTAGCAAATTTTTTAGCAAGCAGGCAGTTTGAAATATCTTTATTCCACCATTTGGGCTTATTATTATGGCCTGGACGCCGTATTTTCGATGGTATGCAGTCTTGCACTGCTTTTAGGTAAGTGGTTTCGAATAACTTCCAAGATGTATTTATGTCGTTATTGTTAATTAAAAAGCTCCAGTCAGTTTCTTTAAACATAGCTCTAAGTTTATGGAAGTTTGCTTTCTTGAAATTAGGGAATTTTTCGATGCTACTATTTGGTTCGTTACTAGTAAACTTTAAAGTGAAAGTTATCATACGATGGTCGCTGTTACTGAATTCATCACCAACATTCACATTCTCTATCAATTCTTCTTTTGTTGCAAGTACAATGTCGAGAGAGAGAGAGAGAGAGAGAGAGAGAGAGAGAGAGAGAGAGAGAGAGAGAGAGAGAGAGAGAGAGAGAGAGAGAGAGAGAGAGTAGAAAAAACGTGGAATAAGTCGCCCATCAGGAAATTTCTCAAGTTTAAATTCGGTGAAAAATGAGGTGAAGAGTTTTGAGCAGGAAGATTGGAAGAAAAGCAGAGCGAAGAGGGAACACCCACCAATGAACCAGGATTACAAGGAATAGTTAGTATCTCATAGACTTTGTGGTCCATTCCGGAGAGATGTTTGTGTTGTAGAGTGCCCGAACATCTACTGAATCTATTATTGAACTGTTCTGCCACACACACACACACATGCACACTCGTACACGCACACGCACACGCACACGCACACACACAGCCCGTAGCCTAGTAGGTAGAGCTCTCGTCTCACACACGAGGGGTCGGGGGTTCAATCCCCGGCCGGGCGGAGACAAATTGGGCTTGTCTCCTTTCATGTGTTAGCCTCAGTTCACCTAGCTGTAAATAGGTACCTGGAATAAGTGGGCGACGTTGTGACGTCCCATCTGGGGTTGGCAAAAATGGTACAAGGCGAGATGGGTATCATATGGTTCACCTAAGCTGATGGCTACCTAAGCCTTCGGGCGAGACGGTACCGTCTATAGTGAGAATGGTACCATACAGATCCACCCTAAGCCTTCGTTTCCGATGTCGCCAATTGGCTAAAATACAGACTACACACACATCCACAGCCATTCCAACAGTACATAAAACACTTAACATGCATTTCACGCAATACATTCCCAGTTAAGGAGGCGCGATAATAATGAGCTTAGCTCGCATTGCGTGGATTCCCCTTGACGAACAAGTAACTGAGTAACACACACACGCTAACACTAATACACTCACACACACCAACACATACAAATATTAATACACTTACTCACACACCTAACCACCAACACACACACACACACACACAAACCAACACACACACACACACACACCCACCCACACACAAACACACACACAAACCAACACACACACACACACACACACACACACCCACCCACACACCAACACACACACACACACACACACCCTTATCAATACCGCATCTAGTTGTGCAAATGAGCGAAGTTTCTATATAAAGAGTTACTAAGGAGGGAACTTATATTACCCTACTAACAGGGTAATGGCCACACACACACACACACACACACACACACACACACACACACACACACACACACACACACCCTTATCAATACCGCATCTAGTTGTGCAAATGAGCGAAGTTTCTATATACTTATATTACCCTACTAACAGGGTAATGGCCACACACACACACACACACACACACACACACACACACACATACATACACACACACACACACACACATACATACACACACACACACACACATACATACACACACACACACACACACACACACACACATACATACATACACACATACATACACACACACACACACACACACACACACACACACACACATACATACACACACACACACACACACACATACATACACACACACAGACACATACACACACACACACACACACACACACACACACACAGACACACATACATACATACACACACACACACACACACACAGACACACACACACACACAAGGGAAAGAGGGTACCTTCAGTATAAAGCCGTAGAGTTATTGGTGAAGGGAGTTAAGGGGAGATGGGCCGGTTTCCTGGTCCCCTTTCTCCCTCGTGTTAAGCCCCATTTGTTTTGTGATTGTAAGACGTTCGGCCCGTTAGTTTGACGATTTGAACACCTTTCTTCCCATCTCGTTGTCAATTTTAAGACCTTTCGTGCCATTTAGGTTTCGAATCTTTCCTGGCGAGCGGCAGCGAGCCTGGAATTTTAAGAGGAAGCGGCCTTCGGCCGGGACAGTTTTCTACCGAAAAATGTAAAAATTTATCTTGAAGGGGGGTCTAGGAGGTGTTTTTCTAAGCTTGATGGAGGTCTAGTGAGGAAACTTAAGAAATAAAGGAATATATGAATTAATAGACCAAAAAAAACGGCCCATCTCCCCTTAAAAGATGGATGAATGAGAGGAAGACGGTAGAGTGTAAGATAGGATATATAAGAAGCATTGCAGAACAACGAACATCTCAGTCACCTATCCCCCACATACCAAGGTCACTCCGAACCCTCTAGCACTATGGCACACAAGATTGGAATTCCTGGGATGAACACAAATGGTTGACTCCCCCCCGCCCCTCTCCTGCATCAAGAAGCCTGCCCTGGTATCTTGGAAGAGTTAACCTTTTGAGGGTCATGACGTGTTTTAAGGGGAAAACGGGTATTTTGGGGGGTCTATTTATATATATATATATTCATTTATTTTTTACTTTCCTCGCTAGACCATCAAGCTAAAAAAAACACACACACTCTCTAGACCCCCCCTTCAAGATTTTGTATACTTTTCGATAGAAAAATGTCCCAGCCGAAGGCCGCTTTCTCTTAAAATTACAGGCTCGCTATCGCTTGCCAGGAAAAAATTGACACCTAAATGGCACGTTCTCACTTGATTCCACTTGTCATCTCATGCAGGGTTTGGCTAGCGATCCTCTCCCTTGAACAGGTACAGTCGGCTTAACAAGTCATGTCTCGGCATCAATATGTTTTGATCAATAATTGGCATCGGCAATATTTACACACGATTTCTTCCTTTTGAGGGAGATATACCAACAGGTACCTACACTTATCCACCTTATTCAACATCTGACAGACATTAATACATTAATAAGAGAACAAAACCAGCAACGAAATGAAAAAGACGAATAAATAACAGAAGAGAGGGGTGGACGAAATTGAGGAAAAGGGGAAGAATAGAGATGGAAAATATGACGGCATGAAAGACTGACACAGATAAAATATAGAAGAGCCTTTGATGGAACCTGTCATAGAAAGAAATTTATGAAGGTGAACGGACGGAAAAGATATGACAACAAATCTGGAATGAAGAATCTGATGGAAGAAGTGAAGGAATAGAACAAGACTGGAGAGACGATTATAGAAGTGAAGGAATAGAACAAGACTGGAGAGACGATTATATGATGAGCATTTGACAGAAGAGATGATAGGAAGAAATTGAAGAAAATTAATTGGATGGACAAATAAAATATAAAGCAAAGTTATAATATAAACCGAAACATTTGGCAGTAGAGATCTATCTATTTATCTATCTATCTATCTATCTATCTATCTTTCTATCTATCTATCTATCTATCTACAGTATCTATCCATCTATCCATCTATCTATCCATCTATCTATCTATATAGCTATCTATCTATCTATTGTCAGACATCTTGATCCCCGTGGGGCTGGCCACGAATGAATCGTCTCCATATGCTTCTCTATTCCGAGGCAATTCCTTCGATTATCTTGCTTGTACGGTGGCTCTAATAAGTCATGTCTCAGCTGGCATTACGTTTGGCTCGCTCTGTGCTGTATTAATGTCTGTCAGATGTTGAATAGGGAGGGTAAGTGTAGGAACATGTTTGTATATCTCACTCAAAAAGATGAAATCGTGTGTAAATATTGCTGATACCAAATTTGGATCAAAACATAATTGGTGCCGAAACATGACTTATTAGGCCGACTGTACCTGTTCAAGGGAGAGGATCGCTAACTAAACCCTGCATGAGATGACAAGTGGAATCAAGGGCAAGCGTGAAATGATAAATAAAACTATAAAATTATAAACAAATAAACTATAAATAAGGTGGTGAAAAGAAAAAGGAAACGAGTATTTCTTTTGCAAAGTGAGTGAAGGAGACAAAAAGACAAAGCTGCCTGTAACAAGTGGCTCCCCCAGAGTTGAAAGAGTGACAGGAAGGTGATATGAAGGAAGTGAGGAGATGGTAGAACGGGTGAACAAACAAAACGTAAACAAAACATAAACATAACGAAAAATAGTAAAATTATGAAGACCAAAAACACGAAATATTTGACAGAAGCGATACCGGATGAAATTGAGGGAAAACAAGAAATTGGAGGGAAAATGAAGGATTGTAAAATGACAGAATAAATGACGAAGAAATTTGGTCAGAGAAAAGAAAGACACTGAAGGAAAAAATGAAGGATTGTAAAATGACAGAATAAATAACTAGAAGAAATTTGCTCAAGGAAAAGAAAGAAACTGAAGGAAAAATGAAGGAATGTAAAATAAATGACGAAGAAATTTAGACCATAGGGAAGAATTTGAAGGGGAAATTGATGGGTGTGTCAGGCGTGTCAGGAAGGGGAGAGGGGAGGACGAGACTGACAAGATAACAAGTTGACAAGAGGGGAAAAGAAGGGGAAAGTTGGTCAGGGGGACAAGTTGACAGGCTGACGAGCGAGGGGAAGGAGAGGAGGGGTGACGGAAGGGGAGGAGGGGTGACGGGAGGGGAGGAGGGGTGACGGGAGGGGAGGAGGGCTGACGGGAGGAGGAGAGACGGGAGGGTGACGGAAGAGGAGGAGGGGTGACGGAAGGGGAGGAGGGGTGACGGAAGGGGAGGAGGGGTGACGGAAGGGGAGGAGGGGTGACGGAAGGGGAGGAGGGCTGACTGAAGGGGAGGAGGGCTGACGGGAGGAGGGGTGACGGGAGGGGAGGATGGGTTTGGTAGGGGAGACGGGAGGAGGGGAGGGGTGGCGGGAGGAGGGCAGGGATGACGGAAGGGGAGGATGGGAGACGGGAGGGGAGGATGGGAGACGGGAGGGGAGGAGAGGAGACAAGAGGGGAGGATGGAAGACGGGAGGGGAGACGGAAGGGGAGGAGGGGTGACGGAAGGAAGGGGGGGGGGAGGTGACGAGCGAGAGGGAGAAAAGGAAGAGGAGGGAGAAGGGAAATTGACAGGTGATAAATAAGAAAGTTGTTACACTTCTACTCTATCAGTAAATAGAGGAAAAGGAAAGAGGGTAGGGGAGATGAACGGAGGAAGAGGAGGAGGAAGAAGGAGGGATGGAGTAAGAAGGAGGAGGAGGAATACAAACAATACAAAGTAGACCAAACTGCAACATACTTATTGATCCTTACTGGGCAGTTTGGATATCTAAAACTACTAAAGAAGAAGGCTCCTCCCCATTCACCACTCCCTCCAACTAATGCTGGCATGGAAACAGTTGAAAATATACCATGTAGAAGGAGGGGGAAGAGGAGGAAGAAGGAGGGATGCAGTAAGAAGGAGGAGAATGAAGAAAGAGGAGGAGGGAGGGAGAAGAAGGAGGGGGTGAGGGAAGAGGGAAGATCAGGAAGAAGAAGAATATGTCAGTGGTCCCCTCCCTCCCATATATATTATTGAGTCATGTGTTTCCTGTTTGTCTTTATATGGGAGGGCTGGTGTGTGTGTGTGTGTGTGTGTGTGTTTGCTATGACCAGGACTCACATAACTACAACATATTCCCTATACCACATTACCTTATTGTACTATATTGTTTATATAATGTATAATCATATACTACGTATTTTATCTACAGTATATAGGCATCAATCATGACGCCCTATTGAAGTACTTAGTAATATATTTCCCAATGTTGTCAATTTATTCTATGAAATATTCACTGAAGATTCATATTTCTACTTTTTTCTCTCTCTCTCTCTCTCTCTCTCTCTCTCTCTCTCTCTCTCTCTCTCTCTCTCTCTCTCTCTCTCTCTCTCTCTCTCTCTCTCTCTCTCAGTTCATGATCATCCCCGCCACCTGTCGATATACCTTCATCTCGTCCTCTCCTCTCTCACCCATCATCTCTCTTTCTCTCTCTTACTCTGTTCTTATTAGTATTCCTCCTCTTCCTTCCTTCCTCCTCTTACTGTCTTCTTAAGGGGAGAGGGGTCGTTTTTTTGGAGACCCTTCTCCCTCATGCTTAGCCCCTTTAGTTTTCATATTTTAAAACGTTTGGCCATTAGTTTGGCGATTTTAAGATCTTTCGCCCCTTTTCTTTGTCAATATTGACATTTCGTGTTATTTAGGTGTCGATGTTTTCCTGGCAAGCGATAGCGAGTCTGTAATTTAGGAGGACCCGGCCTTCGGCATGTACATTTTTCTACCGAAAAATGTACAAATATATCTTGAAGGGGGATCCTGGGGTTGTTTTTGTGTTTGATGGAGGTCTAGGGGGGAATCTAGAACACAAAATAAATAAATGAAAAAATCGACCAAAAACTTAACCATCCCCTCTTAACCACCTTCCACCTCGTATTGTCTTCTTGTGCTTCTTCCTCTCATTGTCTTCATTGGTCTTCTTCTCTCTTTCTACCTTAATTTGTTCCTCTCCTTTCAGTTATCTTTCTTACTATCTTAACCATGTCTTACTGTCTTTCTTATCCTTCCTCCTCGTATTGACTTCATGTGTCTTCCTCTCTCGCTATCTTCATCTTGTCCTCGCCTCTCAATCATCTTTCTTCCTATCTTAATCATGTCTTCCTCTCTTCTTATTATTCCTATGTTTACAATATTCCTATGCTTACTGTATTCCTCTTATTGTCTTCCTCTCTCCATTCCTACCTTCATCATGTTCTCTCCTTTCAATCATCTTCCTTCCTATCTTTATCATGTCTTACTCTTTACGTCTTACTATCTTCTTCCTCTTATTATCTACATATTTCTTCCTCTCTCTTTCTACCTTCATTTTGTCCTCACCTGTCAATAATCTTGCTTACTCTCTTTATCATGTATTACTCTTTACTTCTTATTATTTTCCTCTTAGCATCTTCATAGGTCTTCCTCTTTCTTGCTAATTTCATCTTCTCTCCTCTCAATCATCTATCTTCATTATGTTTTATTACCTTCTTATCATTCCTCCTCTGTATTCTAAAAATCCTTCCTCCTTTTAATGTCTTCATATTTCTTCCTCTCCATTCCTACCTTCATGCTGTTCTCTCCTCTCCTCTCCTCTCAATCATGTTTCTTACTCTCTTTATCATGTCTTACTCTTCTTATCATTCCTCCTCTTCCTTCCTTCGTCATACCTCCTCTTACTATTTCTATTTGTCTTCATTTCTCGATTCCTACCTTCATCTTGTCCTCTTCTCTCAATCATCTGTCTTCCTATATTTATTGTGAATTACTCTCTTCTTATCATTCCATACTTACGCTTCTATTCATACCTTCATCAAAACTGTCTTGTTCTATATTTGTCTGTCTCCGTCTATAACACATACTGTATATTTGCTATAATATATTTCTACATCCAGTTAACGATCAAAATATCAATATATATTGCTATATCCTTTAACACACAACTATTATTGTGTCTGCTAATAAAACTACGTCATTCTTTCATAGGCAAATATCAGTCTATAATATTATGAATTATCAATATAATTGTTCTTTCATTTATGACATACCAGATATATATTCAACTGTCATAGCGAATGTCAACTTCACATTAGTAAAAAACTAGCCATTTTTGTCACACGTAATGGCATCCTAGCTATTTCCTACCAACGTGGCTCTCTCTCTCTCTCCCACACAATCATTCACTCTCTTTAACCCTAACTCACTCTCACACACACAATCATTCACTCTCTTTAACCCTAACTCACTCTCACACACGCAAACACTCTCTCCCTCACACACAATCATTCACTCTCTTTAACCCTAACTCACTCTCACACGCACTCTCTCTCTCTCTCTCTCTCCCCCCCCCCCCCCCCCCCCCCCCCCAGCATCCACCTGTTCACTAATGGCCTCATAACATTTTTTAGTCCTAAAACCCCCCCGCCCCCTACCCCCCACGGTTCGGCTCTCTACCGGAATGATAATGTGAACATCGACTGGCCATCCTCTCCTCTCCTCTCCTCTCCTCTCCTCTCCTCTCCTCTCCTCTCCTCTCCTCTCCTCTCCTCTCCTCTCCTCTCCTCTCCTCTCCTCTCCTCTCCTCTCCTCTCCTCTCCTCTCTCCTCTCTCCCTCCTCTCAGCTCCTCTCCTCTCCTCTCCTCTCCTCTCCTCTCCTCTCCTCTCCTCTCCTCTCCTCTCCTCTCCTCACCTCACCTCACCTCACCTCACCTCACCTCACCTCACCTCACCTCACCTCACCTCACCTCACCTCACCTCACCTCACCTCTATTCTCCTCTCCTCTATTCGCCTCACCTCACTTCACCTCTCCTCACCTCTCCTTTGGCCGGGACATTTTTCTACCGAAAAATGTACAAGTATATATCGAAGGGGGGTCTTGGGGGTACCTTTTTAAAGCTTGAAGACGGTCTAGGAAGCAAACTAAAAAAAATCCCCTGAAAGTCAATGAGGATATTTTGAATTATGTGTTAATTATTTGTCATCATATATTAAAATTAACATAATACTCGTAAATATTTGAGGAATATTCACATTTTGTTGAGGGGGGTCACCTGCTTTTTTTCTCTTTCGCTCCTTTTCTCTCTTTTTCTGGCTTGTATCCGTTCGGCCCCATTCATCCAACAGTTTTAAGACGTTTATCCCCATCCAGGTGTCGATTTCTTCCTGGCGAGCAATTCCTTACCTTGAGGTTACCTTGAGTTGTTTCGGCCTCCTCAGCGGCCTCGACGAGAGTTGCTCCCCCCGAGTATGTTTGCTCCCAGTGTTTGATGCAGCAGACTATTCGAGAGGGCAGCTCTCCCCCCCGCGAAGTATGGCTGATCAAGCACCGACTTGAGATGTTTGTCCAAGGCTTTTTTGAATACTTCCGTGGGCACGTCCATCATGTTTCTCACGTTCTCTGGCATTTTGGTGAAGAGGCTCGGTCCCCTGTTTGTCAACCAGGAGTCCCTCAGTGTGCCCAGAGCTCCCCTACACTTTTGGGGTGGGATGTTACAATACCTACCCCCTCTGTCACTCCAGTTTCATGATATTGTGGTGTGTAAATTATCAAGTATCTCTCTCTTCTTCGCTCCAGTGAATATAAGTTAAGAGCCTTCAGCCTATCCCAGTAATGAAGATGTTTTTACCGAGCTGATGTGGGACGTGAAACTTCTTTGAACACTCTGTATTTCGTATATTTCCCCGGCTTTGTGTGGAGATGTTAGCACACTGCAATACTCCAGATCACCAGCGATTTGAAAAGGGTTATCATTGGCCGTTCTTCTCGTGTCTTAAAAGTGCGCAGTATCCAACCTACAAGTTTCCTCGCCGCTACTGACTTGGCCTGATTATGTTCTTTGAAAGACATGTTTTCTGACATTATTACCCCAAGATCTTTAACCTCTGATTTTCGTAGGATTGGCAGGAGTGACTCTGTTAAGTAGGTTGTGGTTCTTTTAATTTCTCCATTTCCTCCATACCTTATCAGCTGAAATTTCTCTTCGTTAAATTGCATGTTGTTATCTTTGGTCCACCGAAATACAGCGTTCATGTCTGCTTGCAAGATTTCTTTGTCTTCTATTGTGGTTATTCCTAGACTTAGTTTTGTGTCGTCTGCAAATGATGAGACGCTGCTGTGTTGTACATTTACATCGATATCACTTGTTAGTATTAGGAAGAGTAAGGGTGCCAACACTGTACCCTGGAGAACAGAGCTTTTAACCTCTGAACCTTCCGATACCGCTTGATTTACTGCTACTGATTGTCTTCTGTTAATGAGAAAATTATAGATCCACCTCCCCACCTTTCCGGTGATACCTTTTTCTTTCAGCTTATGTGCTATAATTCCTTGATCACACTTATCAAATGCTTTGGCAAAGTCTGTGTATATGACAGCTACATTCCTTTCTCTTCCAGGTCATCTAGAACTTTGTCATAGTGTTCTAGTAGCTGCGTCATCTAGAACTTTGTCATAGTGTTCTAGTAGCTGCGTCATCTAGAACTTTGTCATAGTGTTCTAGTAGCTGCGTCATCTAGAACTTTGTCAGTGTTCTAGTAGCTGCATCATCTAGAACTTTGTCATAGTGTTCTAGTAGCTGCATCATCTAGAACTTTGTCATAGTGTTCTAGTAGCTGCGTCATCTAGAACTTTGTCAGTGTTCTAGTAGCTGCATCATCTAGAACTTTGTCATAGTGTTCTAGTAGCTGCGTCATCTAGAACTTTGTCAGTGTTTTAGTAGCTGCGTCATCTAGAACTTTGTCATAGTGTTCTAGTAGCTGCATCATCTAGAACTTTGTCATAGTGTTCTAGTAGCTGCGTCATCTAGAACTTTGTCATAGTGTTCTAGTAGCTGCATCATCTAGAACTTTGTCATAGTGTTCTAGTAGCTGCATCATCTAGAACTTTGTCATAGTGTTCTAGTAGCTGCGTCATCTAGAACTTTGTCAGTGTTTTAGTAGCTGCGTCATCTAGAACTTTGTCATAGTGTTCTAGTAGCTGCATCATCTAGAACTTTGTCATAGTGTTCTAGTAGCTGCGTCATCTAGAACTTTGTCATAGTGTTCTAGTAGCTGCATCATCTAGAACTTTGTCATAGTGTTCTAGTAGCTGCATCATCTAGAACTTTGTCATAGTGTTCTAGTAGCTGCGTCATCTAGAACTTTGTCATAGTGTTTTAGTAGCTGCGTCATCTAGAACTTTGTCATAGTGTTTTAGTAGCTGCGTCATCTAGAACTTTGTCATAGTGTTTTAGTAGCTGCGTCATCTAGAACTTTGTCATAGTGTTTTAGTAGCTGCGTCATCTAGAACTTTGTCATAGTGTTTTAGTAGCTGGGAGAGACATGATCTTCCTGCTCTGAACCCGTGTTGTCCTGAGTTGTGGAGCCCGTTTTCTTCCATGTATTCCGAGACTTTTCCTCGTAGTACTCTTTCAAAGATTTTGATGATGTGAGATGTTAGTGCTACTGGGCGGTAGTTTTTTGGCAGAGCTTTACTTCCTCCTTTGTGTAGTGGTGCAATTGTTGTGTTTTTCAGACTTTCTTGGATTTCTCCTGTATCTAGGCTCTTTCTCCACATTATGGCTATAGGTCTTGCTAGCGATGTTTTGCAGTTCTTGAGCAGGACTGAGCTCCATGAATCTGGTCCTGGTGCTGAGTGGAGCGGCATGCTGTTTATTGCCCTTTCTATATCTATTGGCCCAAATTCTATATCCGATATATGGAGGGGGGCTCTGTTCTCGCCCATAAAGAAACTGTTTGGATTGTCAACAGCTTTAGATGGATCGGGTTGACTGAACACTGTTTCATACTGTTTTCGTAGAAGTTCACTCATTTCTTTGTCATCTGTTGTATATGATCCGTCGAGTTTGATGAGTGGGCCTATGCTTGATGCTGTTTGTGATTTTTTCTTTGCATATGAGAAGTACTTTGAATTTTCACGTATTTCTTGAACCGCCTTTTTTTTCGAGCCAGCATTGTATGGAAAAATCCGGCTTCGCTGGAGACATTTTTCTATCAAAAAATGTACAAATTTAGCTTGCTCTCAAAACAAAAAAATATATATACTGGCTCGCTACCGGTTGCCAGGAAAATATTGACACCTGGATGGGGGTAAACGTCTTAAAACAGTAGGCTGAATGGGGCCGAATGGATACAGGCCAAAGAGAGAGGGAGAGAAAGAGAAAACAAAGCGAGGTGGGCTCCCTTAAAGCAACGCCGACTTTATAACAGCGTGCATTCGGTTATTCATCATTAATTCCGAGCGGTATGTTATTATTCACACTAATTCATATTTCAGCACACTGCCACATTATTAGTGAGGCCATGCTGATAGTCTCTCTCTCTCTCTCAAACAACGATAAACCAACAATTATAATTATTATCAACACACACACACACAGACACAAACACACACACACACACACACACACATACACACACACACACACACACACACATGTGAAAAGAGTTTAAATTAATATAGATATATGAAAAATAGACACACACACACACACACAAACGATAAACCCACACTTATCATTATTACTATTATTTGTATATATACCGGTATATATATATATATATATATATATATATATATATATATATATATATATATATATATATATATATATATTATATTATTATTATTAGCCTATAGTTATTATTATTACACACACATAGCCATACATTTACCCCCCCCCCCCCTCTATACATCACATAATTTTACACATTCATATTTTGTACATTTCTCCTGACCAACCACCCATTATTCACGGCCTGAAACCTTTATGGCAGCGTCAATTTTTCCCTCATTGTCACGCCCCGGGAACACGGTAGCCATTGATATTAAAACATTTCACAGTGGAGCCTTTTTGCCGTGTTCCAAATTATTCATAAGCATGTGAGTGAATTCGGCTCTTATTGTTTCTGGCCGCCGGCATGTTCCCCAAGTCTGGAGGGGTTCGAGTTCAAGAGTTACGTTTTATATTTATTATTATTATTATTACAATATATATATATATTTTATTTTTATTTTATTTGTTTATGTGGATCAAGGAGACAAAAGGCAAAACTCCCTGTAACGAGTGCGTCCCCCAGAGTTAAAGTAGTGACAGGGCCATACTCAAGGAATGTACGAGCCAAAATGCCTGGACACACGGAGGAGGATCTCAACCCTTTCAGTCTTCTTCGCTTTATTTTGGCTAACATTAAACGATTTTACTCAGGTTCAAAGGCCCTCTCGGCATCAAAGGGGAAACATATATCTCAATTAAGGATAGATATGTAGTTTTTCTAGACCCCCTTCTACCTCATGTTTAGCCCCTTTAGCTTTGAGATTTTAAGACGCTTACCTTATTAGTTTGGCGATGTTAAGACCTTTCCCGTCATTACCTTCAGCCGGGACAATTTAAAAACAAAAATGTACAAATATATCTCGAAGGAGGGTCTAGGGGATGTTTTTCAAAGCTTAATGGAGGTCTAAGGAGGAAACTAAAAAAATCATAAAAATATATATAAATGATCAAATAAATACGCCCATCATCCCTTAATTTATCTAAGTATCTTAGAATCTAATTATAATAATTATGAAATATAATAATAATAATAATAATAATAATAATAATAATAATAACAATAATCATAAAACTAGCGCGAATACCCGAACCCTCCCACACTTGGGAAATATGCCGCGCGCTAATCAATGGCCTCCAATCATTTATTTACAGACTGTGTTTGGTTCGTCATTCAAATTCATAATATTTGATGCACAGCTGGGCGGGTTTTAATTTGTCAAGCAATGTTCATAATATTTCTCCGGTCATATAGTTACGTTTGATGAATAGTTTTTGTTTATGTATTATTGCGACCTCATTACGTATTGCCACTATGCAAGTCTGCAACTGACGTGATATATGCAACTTAATTTAGTGCACTCTCACTCACTCACTCACTCTCTCTCTATCTATCTACGTGTGTATATAAATAATATATACAGTATATATATATATATATATATATATATATATAAAATCACGCAACAACGCTTCATTCCTCCTCCTCCTCCCTCTCTCGCATTACGTAGTTCATCTTAACACACACACACACACACACACACACACACACACACACTGAACTACCACCCACCAATTTACACACCGCCCGGCCAACTATCACGGGCGGTATCGGAAAGCGGACTGGAAGCGCTATATAATAATAATAATAATAATAATAATAATACAAATAAATAACAATAACAACATATTTATTATACGCCCCAAATGCTGTAGCGATAAATTATTGGGTCACGGTAAAAAAAAAACAATGGGCCGTAGCGTAGAGCCAGGAAGGGCGTATATTGTGTTCAACCCACACCTGGCCATTCGTAATTGACCACTTGCGAATTTCGGATGATATGGAAGTTGAGGCAGTAAACATCGATTTAAAGGAGGGGGAGTACCGTATGTCGTTTAAAGGAGGGGGAGTACCGTATGTCGTTTAAAGGAGGGGGAGTACCGTATGTCGTTTAAAGGAGGGGGAGTACCGTATGTCGTTTAAAGGAGGGGGAGTACCGTATGTCGTTTAAAGGAGGGGGAGTACCGTATGTCGTTTAAAGGAGGGGGAGTACCGTATGTCGTTTAAAGGAGGGGGAGTACCGTATGTCGTTTAAAGGAGGGGGAGTACCGTATGTCGTTTAAAGGAGGGGGAGTACCGTATGTCGTTTAAAGGAGGGGGAGTACCGTATGTCGTTTAAAGGAGGGGGAGTACCGTATGTCGTTTTTCTGGACCCGTTCCTCCTTCATGTTTAGCCCCATTAGTTTTTTTAAATTCTAAGGCGTTCGGCCCATTACTTTGGCGATGTTAAGACTTTTTGTTCCATATCTTTGTCAATATTAACACCTATCATGTCATTTAGGTGTCGATTATTTCCTGACGAGCGATAGCGAGCCTGTAATATAGGAGGAATCGGCCTTCGGTCGGGGAATTTCTCTACCGAAAAATAACTAATTTATCTTAAAGGGGGTTCTTGATTTTTTTTTTTAAGCTTGATGGAGGTCTAGGGAGGAAACCAAAATAATAATAATAATATAAATATATAAGCAAATACATACGTCCATCTCCCCTTAAACAAAACTGTAATACTAATGTAGGCTTGTGATGAATAGAATGTTAAATTTGATTTACTTTAATTATAAATGCACTATGACTACAGTATACTTAAGCTGGTAATTATAAATGCACTATAACTTACAGTATACTTAAGCTGGTAATTATAAATGCACTATAACTTACAGTATACTTAAGCTGGTAATTATAAATGCACTATAACTTACAGTATACTTAAGCTGGTAATTATAAATGCACTATAACTACAGTATACTTAAGCTGGTAATTCTGTTAAATATCAATGCCTACCGCTCCAACTTCCTTATAGACCGAAACTCGCAAATGGTCAATTGCCCACGTATCCGTATCCTACAATTATAGAACTAATAACAATGTATGGTGGCGCTAATAAGTCATGTCTCAGCTGTCATTGCGTTTGGCTCGCTCTGTGCTGTATTAATGTCTGTCAGATGTTGAATAGGGTGGGTAAGTGTAGGAACATGATTGTATATGTAACTCAAAAAGAAGAAATCATGTGTAAATATTGCTGATATCAATTATTGATAAAAACATAATTGGTGCCGAGACATCACTTATTAGTCCGACTGTACAGCCGTGGACAGGAGTCTCTGGACATTATTTGGAGGCACAATAATTATGATACACTGCCGAACCATTTTGGTCAACTGCCTGAGCCAAAGATTACTTGGACTCGGTAGTTAACCCCTTCTGTACCAGGGCCGTCCTTTTAACTATATTCTGGCTACTATTTGACGATTATATTCAGCTTAGGAAGAATGTCAATCAATTAAAAGGCTACAGTACAGACTACCTCAATGCATCCTTTTAGCTACCAGATATCATTCGTAAGCTTCATAAAATCGTACAAAATTAGCTGAAATCAAATACAAATGACGTCGCCGGTACATAAGGGGTTAATGTGCCTAACCAAGTAATTCTTATTCCAACCTATTCCATAAATTACTGTACATAAATGTAACAAATTAACATAACATACGAGTACAAGAGAGGCATTATTTCAATTGTTTGTATGTCAAGATTCAATCAGACAAGGTATAGTCACTTATACAAATTCGTGTACCCCTTATTTTTGTTTATACAGTTTTAACTATCTGGACTAATTTTTGGGATGGAGTTGCTTTTCCATAATTAGTACCGTATAGGCTATACAGTTTTGTCGTTGATGTAGAGAACATATATTCTTAAAATCGATTCCCGAGATATACTCCCTTCAATAGAAATAGGTGAGGTCCACGAATGACTATGAGTGACTGTACAGCGTTGCCATATGCGTGAATAATCAGAAGTGGGTTGCATAGAATACACTGGTTATCCGGGAAGCAGAAATAGAGTAGCGGTAGTGCCACCTTCCCGATTTTCATTTGTCAGAGAGAGAGAGAGAGAGAGGTAATGCCACCTAAATATATATAGAGAGAAATATATATATAGAGAGAGTGTGAGTGAGAGAAAGAGTGTGAGTGAGAGTGAGCAAGTATGTGTGTGTGAAGAGAGTTAACGATCCATTTGTTTAACCCTTTCGATACGATGATTTTTTTTTTATACCGTGTGATTCTCAATATTAGACGAGTTAATACAACATAAAAAGGACCTAAAGCAGGACAGGGACATTATACTATCTGTTAATTGTACGTAAATAATAATCCCCTCTTCAAGTTAAATTTGAACTTTTTGTTTTTAGAAGAAAGATGTCCCCAACCGAAGATCAGTTTCTTCTAAATTGCAGGTTCGCTGTGTTACCTGTCATAGGTGTAAACCCCTAATTATTAAACTGATAATAATAAACTCCTGAAAAATATCAAATAAATAAATAAATAAAACAATCTGCAAACAAGTCTACGGTGCCACCACGCCACGTTTAACTACCTAACTCTTCTCAAACTGTGCAAAATATGTAACTCGAAAAACAAATTCTAATTAACTACTCATATCACAGGAATTATCATAATATCTACACAACTGTAAATATAATGTTCAGAGCCAAATATTAATATAGAAGCCAATACACTGTTTCATAATAGATACGTCAAAATACACTGGAAGTAATGTGGAAGTAGTCATCAGTAAACCCTTGCATTTGAATGAGAACAAATATAATTTTTCTAGAGAATGTATTACTTCACGAAAAATTACCAAATGTTGTCCTAGATTGCTATGAGAATGGCACACCTATATGCAAACTTGACAAATTATGTCGTCGGATATTGCTTCACAGTTCAATCCTTTAAGGGAACCCACCTCGCTTTTTTTTTTATCTGTCTCTCCCTCTCTCTTTGGCTTGTATCCATTCGACCCCATTCAGCGTACTGTTTTAAGACGTTTACCCCCATCCATGTCTCAATATTTTCCTGGCGAGCGGCAGCGAGCCAGCATATATATATATTTTGTTTTGACAGCAAGCTAAATTTGTACATTTTTCGACCGAAATATATCTCCGGCGAAGCCCGATTTCTCCATACAATACTGGCTCGCTATCGCTCGCCAGGAAAAAATCCACACCTGGATGGGGACAAACGTCTTAAAACAGTTGGCTGAATGGGGCCGAATGGATACAAGCCAGGGAAAGAGAGAAAAGGAGATACATATTAAAATAAAGCCAGTGACCCCCCTTAATAATCATATACAGTGGATAGATACCGTGCATCGAGTGTTCAAGGGACTGAGTTTGTACCCGATTTATATGCACTGTAGGATACAAATGATGGCATCAACTTTTCGAACCTATCTGGGACTGAATCTAACCTTCCTAGGGCGGGTGCCCGACCCCGAAAGGGGTTGAAATAGGGGAGCTATCCCCCCGCCAAAGGCGGCTTTCTAGGGCCTTTCCTAGCTGATGCTGAGAGGATTG
Organism: Paralithodes platypus; assembly: GCA_032716605.1. Taxonomy (NCBI): domain Eukaryota; kingdom Metazoa; phylum Arthropoda; class Malacostraca; order Decapoda; family Lithodidae; genus Paralithodes; species Paralithodes platypus. The sequence goes on along the minus strand of CM064579.1, from coordinate 51,184,412 downwards.
GGTTCTAGTCATGTGGTGATGGGCTGGTCTATCAGAGTGAGAGCTGAGCAATCTCTGCCATACCCATAGCTTACTCTGACTGTTCCTTTAACTTATATATTTTCTAGATCTCAAGTGACGGCGTCTCTTCCGTGGATTGACCTCCCAATCTACCAAGATTGGAAGCCAAAGCGTCACATTTTTCCCTTGCCCCTCAACTTTCTCTTCATAATTGCTGAGGGGCACAGGGCCCTGGGTGGGGCTTTGGTTTCCCGTGCGTTTCCGCACCCTCCTCAGCTCCCCGCCATGGAGTGGCTTCGGTCACCCAGGCTTTATTGTGGTCGGCAGGGAGGGTTCTGTGGGGGCGCTCGGTTATGGCCTTGGAATTGCTCGAGGCCTTGGGGCTGTTCGGCCAGGCAGCTTGGGGAATAACAAGAACAACCTTCCTACTAATTACTAATTCAAGTAGTTCAAGGACTCATTTAACCCCTTATTTACCGGGAACGTCTTTTTAGCTTCATTCTGACTACTATTAGACCATTTTTTTCAACTTAATAAGGGCCTCCAGTAATTGAAAGGCTTGGAACCATCTCGCTTACCACCTTTTACTAACACACATACTTGTTAAGCTGCACAAAATCATCTAACTGTAGCTAGCATATAATGTAAAAGACGTCCCCGGTACAGAAGGGGTTAAGGAGACAGAGGTTATTTTGGGGGTATACTGTATATACAGTATATATATAATTATATATAAATATACAGTATATACCGTATATATATATGGCATATGTTTATATATTCATTAATTTTTAAATTTCCTCCCTAGACCTTCATCAAGCTTAAAAAATCACCCCCTAGAGCCCCCTTCAAGATAAATTTGTAAATTTTTCGATAGAACAATTTTGCGGCCGGGCTCGTTCCTCTTATATATGTTGCGGCCGGGCTCGTTCCTCTTATATATGTTGCGGCCGGGCTCGTTCCTCTTATATATGTTGCGGCCGGGCTCGTTCCTCTTATATATGTTGCGGCCGGGCTCGTTCCTCTTATATATGTTGCGGCCGGGCTCGTTCCTCTTATATAATGTTGCGGCCGGGCTCGTTCCTCTTATATATGTTGCGGCCGGGCTCGTTCCTCTTATATATGTTGCGGCCGGGCTCGTTCCTCTTATATATGTTGCGGCCGGGCTCGTTCCTCTTATATATGTTGCGGCCGGGCTCGTTCCTCTTATATAATGTTGCGGCCGGGCTCGTTCCTCTTATATATGTTGCGGCCGGGCTCGTTCCTCTTATATAATGTTGCGGCCGGGCTCGTTCCTCTTATATATGTTGCGGCCGGGCTCGTTCCTCTTATATATGTTGCGGCCGGGCTCGTTCCTCTTATATAATGTTGCGGCCGGGCTCGTTCCTCTTATATTACAGGCTCGCTATCGCTCGCCAGGAACAAATGACACCTAAATGACACGAAAAGTCTTAATATTGAACAAATAAATGGGTCGAAAGATCTTAAAATTGCCAAACTAATGGGCCGAACGTCATATAGTCTGAAAATTAATGGGGCTAAACATGAGGAAGAAAGGGGACCAGAAAAACGACCCATCTCCCCTTAAGCAGTTCGAAGAGTCAGAATCATTCATAATTTGAGTGATACAATATACAACGGGATTCAGAGGTTTTTCTACAACTCTGATGATAAAAAGTGAATCATCTAACTTATTAATTTAACTCCTAACACCAAACACCTCCCAATGAAATTAATGGAAGCATGTGATCCTCCCAGGACTCGAACCTGGGTTAACACATACAGATCGTAAACACTCTAACCATTACACCATCAAGACAGTTAAAGGTTAAGTATATGACGACGATTGAATATCCATTTATCGAATACTGGATAGCAATCTAATCATGTTTACATTTAGCAATATTACGAAGCGAAGCAATGAGTAACATACAACCCTCTAACTCTGACAAGCTCTTTCCAAAGTTAAATAAAATCGTCAAGAGTTAGCTAAATTGAAACCAACAATGTAAGCAATCGGATACAAAGGGTTAAACTCACGGAAAACAGCAACAACAACAACAACTAACAGCCCAATCAACAACAACAGGAGCAAGTAGCAACAACGGCACCCACAACAAAAACCAAAAACAGCAAAAACAACTATCTACAACAACGACAACAACAACTATCACCACCACTCTACGACCAACAACTATCACCACCACCAACAACAACAATCACCACCGACAGCAAAAATAACAATAAAAACAACAGCAACTAGCAACAAAGACATCAACAACAACAACAACAACAGCCACAACACTCACCAACAGCAACAACACAACTAAATATAATAACAATATAAACAACAACTACTATCAAGAGAGGTATCAACAACATCAACAACACCACAACAACTACAACACCAATAACAACAACACCACCAACAAATACAGCACTCAGCAACAGCAACAACACGACACACACCGCCCCTTCATTTACCCTTCTGGTCTCGAGGGTCCTTCACCCATCACCCCCTTCTCAATCAAACCCATGTACAGTTCATCACAAAAGTCGCGTCGTATACCTCCATTACTTCAATTCTGCTGAGCTATCTAGTTATTAGGGAAAGTAATATCCTTTTGCATGTGATCCTTTCATTTGTTCTAGTTATATCTGAAAATAATATCCTCTTTCATAGTTTTTTGTCTAGTTAAGTCTCCAGTTATATACGAAAATAATATCCTATTTCCTATTTTTTTGTCTAGTTAAGTCTCTAGTTATATGTGAAAATATTATCCTCTTTCATAGTTTACTTTCTTCATGAACAAGCATCTGGATTGATTTAGGGATTTAATTTGCTACACGTTAAATGCCAGCTATTATTATATTTTCCATCCATAAACAATTACATAGAAAACAAAAATATTCCTTAAATATCACCGCATACTGATATATATGAGTGATGATGCCGTTGGTAAAATACATGATATAATAGAACAGTCTCAATCGGCCGTAAAATGGTATCCAGAAAACATTATCGACTCTATTTTGTACGGCTAATTAAGGAGCATCCTAATGTATTCCTATATATCGAGAGAGAGAGAGAGAGAGAGAGAGAGAGAGAGAGAGAGAGAGAGAGAGAGAGAGAGAGAGAGAGAGAGAGAGAGAGAGAGAGAGAGAGAGAGAGAGAGAGAGAGAGAGAGAGAGAGAGAGAGAGAGAGAGAGAGAGAGAGAGCAGAACACCTCTTGGAGCCAACTGTAAACAAACAAACACACACACACACACACACACACACACACACACACACACACACACACACACACACACACTCCTCTCCCTTACACCCTCTCATCCCTATTATGAACAGTCTCACACTCGATGCTCTACTACTCTACTCGGTTACAATCACTCTCGCTCTCTCTCTCTCTCTCTCTCTCTCTCTCTATATATATATATATATATATATATATATATATATATATATATATATATATATAATCCACAATATAACTGGTGATGGCACAAGGTCATCCTCGGGGGGTTGATCGTCTTTAACTTTTTTTTCTAGATATCTTACAGGCTTCAGATGTCTAGAGAAAAGTTAAAGACGAACATTGGATACCTAACCAACATCCTGAATAACGACCTGCGTATCTTGACCAGAAAGTTAATTATATATATATATATATATAAAGTATATATATATATAATTATATATATATATACAGTCTGACACTCTATGTTCTACTACTCTACTCGGTTACACTCTCTCTATTGACTTTGACACTACGGTATATATATATATATATATATATATATATATATATATATATATATATAACAAGAGGAAGGATAGAGATAGAGCTGCGCCATACGCCATGTTTATTACTCGAATTTTCGGCATCAACAAGGTGCCATCTTCAGGTTATACAGACTGATCCTAAAAATGTACAAAATCAGTATTATACTATTGGAAAGAATATGGATCTAATGTAATACATTCTATCACTTAATAAGCTGAAATATACCTAGTGAAAAAGCTGCCAAATACATACAAAACAACATTAATCATAACCCACTGGCCTCAAACTCCATCCTGTAAACAATGAACATCAAACAAAAAAGCTAAAATTCTTTGATAATTGATAAGCACACAATAAAAAAATTACAAAAAACACCTCATGTACAGTACCTCAAAATCCTAAGCACATCGAAAGAGATCCACACCCCATGATAGCTAAGGGACAACTAAACTAACCCAACTCAACCAAACACAACTGTTCATACAACCAATCTCCAAGTTTCGGACACTAATTGCAGAGAATGATATAAAATAAAACATTATGAATTGTGTGAAACGTTAAGTTCAGGATTGAAAAATTTTATTAGTAATTTTTCACCAATAAGTACTTCATAGTGGCTCCGAAACTTGGCAACTATTTGAAAATCCTCAGGAGTGTAGGGATGGTTTTGTTCTCTAGCATGATTAAAAATGGCAGAAAAAGACATTTTTTGCAAAAATTTACCTGATCGATGACTTTTACCAATGTGCTCGAACATTCGCACTTTAAAGGCACGTCCAGAACATCCTATATACCTGGTCTGACAACCAGGACAAGTAAATTTATATACGATGTTCGAGCACAATTGGTCAGGCACTCGATCTTTAAATGAGAAGACATTTCCTATGGTAAACTCATTCTTGAATATAATTCTAAAATTAACGACGTGGAAACTGGTGCTCAACAATTTTGATATGTTTTTTCTGTACTGATAACTTACTTTACCGTAAAAGGGTATTTTAATGTATTTTATCAATTTAGGAACATTGGATTTAGTCTGATCAGGAGCACATAGTTTACTGTAAAGAAACCTCTTCAACACCTTGTCAAATAAATCCCTGACATAATTATTGTTAACCAAATAATCTCTAAGTTTGCCTATTTCTTCATGTAAAAGATGATACGTGGAACATATATCATACGCTCTATTTAACAGGGTTTTAATGGAATTTAGCTTGTATATATCTGGAGTGAAACTTAACCAATTGAGTCCTTGATTTGTGAAGCTTGGCTTTCTATACACACCCGTTGTGAGTCCCTGTTCCGTTTTATGAACACTTACATCTAGAAAAGCTAATAAACTATTTTCTTCTAATTCACAAGTAAAATTTATATTCTTGTGTTGACTGTTCATATATTGTAAACATTTGGCATTAGCATCATCATTATCGAAAATCAAAAACAGATCATCAACGTATCTACGGTAATACAAAGGTTTGCAATCAAAGGGACAGTTATTAAGCCAACTCATATATATATATATATATATATATATATATATATATATATATATAACGTAATTGAAGATAAAGTTCACAATCTAAGGAGGATTAACAAAACTTATCATAAAAAAAAAAAAAAATCGTAAGTCAAAGGTAACCCTATAGAAGACAGACAAAAAAAAAAAAAAAAACAAAACAAGGGAGACAGCCGACTGATACAGCCAATACAAACAAGGGAGACAGCCGACTGATACAGCCAATAAAAACAAGGGAGACAGCCGACTGATACAGCCAATAAAAACAAGGGAGACAGCCGACTGATACAGCCAATAAAAACAAGGGAGACAGCCGACTGATACAGCCAATAAAAACAAGGGAGACAGCCGACTGCTACAGCCAATAAAAACAAGGGAGACAGCCGACTGATACAGACAATAAAAACATATACGGAGAAAGAGACGAGAAATACTAACAGGCAAACAGAAATTCATAGCTAAAAGTCCTATTCTTAAACCTCACCATAGTGAATTCCGATGTACAATATGTATGAAATAAACACATTGTCAACATGGTATAGACAACGCCCTTCTAACCAAGTGATAAATACATTGTCAACATGGTATAGACAACGAACGCCCTTCTAACCAAGTGATAAATACATTGTCAACATGGTATAGACAACGCCCTTCTAACCAAGTGATAAATACATTGTCAACATGGTATAGACAACGCCCTTCTAACCAAGTGATAAATACATTGTCAACATGGTATAGACAACGCCCTTCTAACCAAGTGATAAATACATTGTCAACATGGTATAGACAACGCCCTTCTAACCAAGTGATAAACACATTGTCAACATGGTATAGACAACGCCCTTCTAACCAAGTGATAAATACATTGTCAACATGGTATAGACAACGCCCTTCTAACCAAGTGATAAATACATTGTCAACATGGTATAGACAACGCCCTTCTAACCAAGTGATAAACACATTGTCAACATGGTATAGACAACGCCCTTCTAACCAAGTGATAAATACATTGTCAACATGGTATAGACAACGCCCTTCTAACCAAGTGATAAACACATTGTCAACATGGTATAGACAACGCCCTTCTAACCAAGTGATAAATACATTGTCAACATGGTATAGACAACGCCCTTCTAACCAGTGATAAATACATTGTCAACATGGTATAGACAACGCCCTTCTAACCAAGTGATAAATACATTGTCACATGGTATAGACAACGCCCTTCTAACCAAGTGATAAATACATTGTCAACATGGTATAGACAACGCCCTTCTAACCAAGTGATAAACACATTGTCAACATGGTATAGACAACGCCCTTCTAACCAAGTGATAAATACATTGTCAACATGGTATAGACAACGCCCTTCTAACCAAGTGATAAATACATTGTCAACATGGTATAGACAACGCCCTTCTAACCAAGTGATAAATACATTGTCAACATGGTATAGACAACGCCCTTCTAACCAGTGATAAATACATTGTCACATGGTATAGACAACGCCCTTCTAACCAAGTGATAAACACATTGTCAACATGGTATAGACAACGCCCTTCTAACCAAGTGATAAATACATTGTCAACATGGTATAGACAACGCCCTTCTAACCAAGTGATAAACACATTGTCAACATGGTATAGACAACGCCCTTCTAACCAAGTGATAAACACATTGTCAACATGGTATAGACAACGATCGCCCTTCTAACCAAGTGATAAATACATTAAATGGTTAGAAAGGCTCATACACAAATATATACGCATGTTTAATACATACAGACAACTTAAGGGGAGATCTCCACTTGAGGGATTTTTTTCTGGACCCCTTTCTCCCTCATGTTTAGCCCCATTGCTTTTGATATTATAAAACGTTTGCCCCATTAGTTTAGCGATTTTAAGAACTTTCACCCCATATTAAGACCTTTCGTGACATTCAGGTGTCAATTTTATCCTGGCGAGCGATAGCGAGCCTGTTATTTAAGAGGAACCGGCCTTCGGCCGGGACATTTTTCTACCGAAAAAAAGTACAAATATATCTTGAAAGGGACTCAAGGGGGTGTAATTTTAAGCTTGATGGAGGTCTAGGGAACAAACTAAATACCTCCCCTTAAGGGGAGTTTTCTAGTTTGTTTCCTACTCCTCCAGCAATCTTAAAATTTCACCCCCTTGACCCCCCTTTAAGATAAATTTGTACATTTTTCGGTAGAAAAATGTCCCGGCCGAAGGCCGATTACTCTTAAATTACAGGCCCGCTATCGCTCGCCAGGATAACATCGACACCTAAATGCTACGAAAGGTCTTAAAATTGACAAAATGGGGCGGAAATTCTTAAAATCACCAAACTAATGGGGCAAAAGTCTTAAAATCTCAAAAGCAATGGGGCTAGACATGAGGGAGAAAGGGGGTCAAGAAAAAAGTCCCTCAAGTGGAAATCTCCCCTTAAGGTGGGATGAAAACATAATCTCCGTACTAACGCAGCGGAAATAATTACCTGTAGCCCCTCTGAGAAATAAAAGATCCGTTTCCTCATTTGAATAAAATATGAAGATAACATTAAAAGTGTACAAGTGGGATGAGGTTGGTTAAGGGACCCCATCTCGTTTTTTTTTTTTTTTTTTTCTTTCTCGCCCTCTCTCTTTGGCTTGTATCCATTCGGCCCCATTCAGCCTACTGTTTTAAGACGTTTACCCCATCCAGGTGTCAATATTTTGCTGGCGAGCGGTAGCGAGCCAGTATATATATATTCTTATTTTGACAGCAAGCTAAATTTATACATTTTTCGATAGAAAAATTTCTCCGGCAAAACCGGATTTTTCCATACAATGCTAGCTCGCTATCGCTCGCCAGGAAAAAATGACACCTGGATGGGTATAAAGGTCTTAAAACAGTTGGCTGAATGGGGCCGAATGGATACAAGCCAGGGAAAGAGAGAAAAGGAGATAAAGATAAATAAAGCCGGTGACCCCCCTTAGGTGGCGGCGGTGGTATGCTTGCTGCTCCTGCCTTACATAAAACATCCGTGAGGGGCACCATTAACACGAGAGAGAGAGAGAGAGAGAGAGAGAGAGAGAGAGAGAGAGAGAGAGAGAGAGAGAGAGAGAGAGAGAGAGAGAGAGAGAGTATGCTGCTCCTGCCTTACATAAAACATCCGTGAGGGGCAGCATTAACACGAGAGAGAGAGAGTGAGAGAGAGAGAGAGAGAGAGAGAGAGAGAGAGAGAGCGAGAGAGAGAGAGAGCGAGAGAGAGAGAGCGAGAGAGAGCGAGAGAGAGAGAGAGAGAGAGAGAGAGAGAGAGAGAAATAGATAGCTAGATAGATGGATAGATAGATAGATACTAAGAGAGAGAGAGAGAGAGAGAGAGAAATATATAGCTAGATAGATGGATAGATAGATAGATACTAAGAGAGAGAGAGAGAGAGAGAGAGAGAGAGAGAGAGAGAGAGAGAGAGAGAGAGAGAGAGAGAGAGATAAATAAATAGATAGATGGATAGATATAGATAGATAGATAGAGATATATAGATACTAAGAGAGAGAGAGGGAGAGAGAGAGAGAGAGAGATACACAGATAACTAGATAGATGGATAAATAGATAGATAGATAGATACTAAGAGAGAGAGAGAGAGAGAGAGAGAGAGAGAGAGAGAGAGAGAGAGAGAGCGAGAGAGAGCGAGAGAGAGCGAGAGAGAGCGAGAGAGAGCGAGAGAGAGAGAGAGAGAGAGCGAGAGAGAGAGAGAGAGAGAGAGAGAGAGAGAGAGAGAGAGAGAGAGAGAGTGATTGAGTTACATACCTGTGAATCAGTAACAAGGAAGGATCACTCTGTAGCACTGCGCCAGATCTGAAACAAAGACAAGAAACTTCATTATTTACTGAAGGGGATATAGTGCTTGGTTTTGGCCTATATAGTTATTTATTAACTTTACGTTTTAGTTTCCTCCCTAGACCTCCATCAAGATTAACTAAAACACCCCTAGACCCCCTTTTACGATAAATTTGTACATTTTTAGGTAGAAAAATGTCCCGGCCGAAGGCCTGTTCCTTTTAAAAATTACAGGCTCGCTATCGCTCGCCTGGAAATAATCGACAGCTAAATGCCACAAAAGGTCTTGATATTGACACACAAATGGAGCGAAAGGTATCAAAATCGTCAAACTAACGGAACGAACGTCTTAAAATCTCAAAACTAATGCGCTAATCATAAGGGAGAAGGGGGTACAGAAAAAGCGACTACCTCCCTCATACATAGAGCTACATTTTAAATCATGTATACATAAAACAGACGTATGGCATTTAAGGGGAGGTTTTTGGTTGATTCCCTAGACTTCCATCAAGCTTAAAATTACTCCCCCTTGACCCCCTTTCAAGATAAATTTGTACATTTTTCGGTAGAAAAATTTCCCGGCCGAAGGCCGGTTACCCTTAAATTACAGGCTCGCTATCGCTCGCCAGGAAAAAATAGACCTAAATGGCACGAATGGTCTTAAAATTGACAGAAATGGGGCGAGGGTTCTTAAAATCGCCAAACTAATGGGGCAAGCGTCTTTAAATCTCACAAGCAATGGGGCTAAACATGAGGGAGAAAGGGGTTCAGAAAAAAATCCTCTAGGTGGAAATCTCCCCTTAACTCTCCGAAATCTATAACACTTCCTTTAACATTAATCACATCTAAATTCATGTAACTGTGGTGGTGGTGTAATGGTTTAGATGCATATATATTCTGGGTGTGGTGTCCCGAGTTCGAATCCCGGGAGGATCATATGCTTACATTAGTTTATTCAAGTGCATTGGGGTTTGTAACTGATGATTAATGTTAAGACCGGGGTGTTACATAAAACACGATGTAGAATATGTATCCTCCGACATCTTTATATTAAGCTCCCGTAACATAAATCACACACAGTATGTAATCATGCATAAATACAACAGACGTATTGTATTTAAGGGGGCCCACCTCGCTTTGTGTCTCTTCCTCTCCCTCTCTCTTTGGCTTGTATCCATTTGGCCCCTTTCAGCCTACTGTTTTAAGACGTTTACCCCCATCCAGGTGTCAATATTTTCCTGGCGAGCGGTAGCGAGCCAGCAAATATATCTATTTGTTTTGACAGCAATCTAAATTTGTACATTTTTCGATAGAAAAATCTCTCCGGCGAAGCCGGATTTCTCCATACAATGCTGGCTCGCTATCGCTTGTCAGGAAGAAATCGACACCTGGATGGGGATAAACGTCTTAAAACAGTTGGCTGAATGGGGCCGAATGGATACAAGCCAGAGAAAGAGAGAAAGGGAGAGAAAAAAAAAAAAGCAGGTGACCTCCCATAACTTTCCGATATCTATATATGAATAAGCTTATTCAACATAAATTACCAGCAGTATGATTAAGGCTCAATTTAATTCCATACGTAATCAATCCATTCAATTCCGGTGACGTCATTTCCATTATATTCTGGTAACAATTTGAAGGACGTCTATCAATTAAAAGGCTACACATATATTCTGGTAACTATTTGATGATTGTATTCAGCTTAGGAAAAGACGTCTATCAATTAAAAGGCTACAGACTATCTCAATTAATCCTTTTAGATACCATATATCTTTCCTAAGCTTCATTAAAATCGTCTAAACGTAGCTGAAATCAACTGAAAGAGACGTCATCGGTAGCGTGAGGTATTTAATTAAGGGGAGATGAGATGCTAATCTATTTATCTTTTTATTATTTTTTAGTTTCCACCCCAGACCTCAATCAAGCTTAAAAGAAACATTCCCTAGAGATAAATTTATAAATTTTTCGGTAGAAAAATATCCCGGCCGAAGGCCGATTCCTCCTACACTTACAGGCTCGCTTTCGCTCGCCAGGAAAAAATCGAAACCTAAATGGCACGAAAAGTTCTAATTTTGATAAAGAAATGGGATGAAAGGTCTTAAAATCGCTAAACTAATGGGCCGAACGTCATAAAATCATATACCGGTAACTAATGCGGTTAAACACGAGGAAAAGGAGACTAGAAAAAGGACCCATATCCCCTTAACTATGCCACTCCACATGTCACCACAACCCAATGTGTCTGTGTGTCTGTCTCTGTCTGTCTCTGTATATGTGTGTGTTTGTTTATGTGTTTGTGTGTGTCTGTATGTTGTATCTCTGTGCCTGTCTGTATCTATTGTATCTGTGTGGTTTGTGCTGTCTCTCCTTCTCGCTCTCGCTCTCTCTGTATCTACCTACCTATTTTATCTCTCACTCTCACCCTCGCTCTCTCTCTCTCTCGCTCTCACTCTCTCTAACACACACACACACACACACACACACACACTTGAACCGACCCTATCAAATGGTACTATGAGTGGTAAGGCAAACACAAGGGCTCGAACCCTCTATACGGGTGAACACGGGGAATGGGATGATTGAGGTAGAGAGTCTATGGGTAAACAAATGTAGGAAGGATAATAAAAGTGATGCGGGATAGACGGGATAGAAACTATTCTGTATTTATTCCAATTAGTCCAAAAATCGTGACCCCTAATATAAATAACTAAGGACTGAGATACTCGAGCAAGTATGTCTACCATTTGGGAAGAGTCAGTCCGGAAATAGGTGTGGTAATATACAGCCCATTTGCTCCAGCCCTGCTTGAGTTACAGAAGTTAGGGGGTCAAGATTTTCAGCCTAAATATAGTGGATAGATTATAGCACACACAAACATACACTCATAAACAGTACATACATACACACAAACATACACTCATATACAGTACATACACACAAACATACACTCATATACAGTACATACATACACACAAACATACACTCATATACAGTACATACATACACACAAACATACACTCATATACAGTACATACTGTACATACAAACATACACTCATATACAGTACATACATACACACAAACATACACTCATATACAGTACATACATACACACAAACATACACTCATATACAGTACATACTGTAAATACATACAAACATACACTCATATACAGTACATACTGTACATACACACAAACATACACTCATATACAGTACATACTGTACATACAAACATACAAACATACACTCATATACAGTACATACATACACACAAACATACACTCATATACAGTACATACATACACACAAACATACACTCATATACAGTACATACTGTACATACAAACATACACTCATATACAGTACATACTGTACATACACACAAACATACTCATATACAGTACATACATACACACAAACATACACTCATATACAGTACATACTGTACATACACACAAACATACACTCATATACAGTACATACTGTACATACACACAAACATATACTCATATACAGTACATACTGTACATACACACAAACATACACTCATATACAGTACATACATACACACAAACATACACTCATATACAGTACATACATACACACAAACATACACTCATATACAGTACATACTGTACATACACACAAACATACTCATATACAGTACATACATACACACAAAACATACACTCATATACAGTACATACTGTACATACACACAAACATACACTCATATACAGTACATACTGTACATACACACAAACATACACTCATATACAGTACATACTGTACATACACACAAACATACACTCATATACAGTACATACTGTACATACACACAAACATACACTCATATACAGTACATACATACACACAAACATACTCATATACAGTACATACTGTACATACACACAAACATACACTCATATACGTACATATACAGTACATACATACACACACAAACATACTCATATACAGTACATACATACACACAAACATACACTCATATACAGTACATACTGTACATACACACAAACATACACTCATATACAGTACATACTGTACATACACACAAACATACACTCATATACAGTACATACATACACACAAACATACACTCATATACAGTACATACATACACACAAACATACTCATATACAGTACATACTGTACATACACACAAACATACACTCATATACAGTACATACTGTACATACAAACATACACTCATATACAGTACATACTGTACATACACTCCTATCAGTAATACAGTACATACATACACACAAACATACACTCATATACAGTACATACTGTACATACACACAAACATACACTCATATACAGTACATACTGTACATACACACAAACATACACTCATATACAGTACATACATACACACAAACATACACTCATATACAGTACATACTGTACATACACACAAACATACACTCATATACAGTACATACTGTACATACAAACATACACTCATATACAGTACATACATACATACACTCATATACAGTACATACTGTACATACACACAAACATACACTCATATACAGTACATACATACACACAAACATACACTCATATACAGTACATACTGTACATACAAATATACACTCATATACAGTACATACATACACACAAACATACACTCATATACAGTACATACTGTACACACAAACATACACTCATATACAGTACATACTGTACATACAAACATACACTCATATACAGTACATACATACACACAAACATACACTCATATACAGTACATACTGTACATACAAACATACACTCATATACAGTACATACTGTACATACACACAAACATACACTCATATACAGTACATACTGTACATACACACAAACATACACTCATATACAGTACATACTGTACATACACACAAACATACACTCATATACAGTACATACATACACACAAACATACTCATATACAGTACATACTGTACATACACACAAACATACACTCATATACAGTACATACATACACACAAACATACACTCATATACAGTACATACATACACACAAACATACACTCATATACAGTACATACATACACTCATATACAATACATACATACACACAAACATACACTCATCATACACTCATATACAGTACATACTGTACATACACACACACATACACTCATATACAGTACATACTGTACATACACACAAACATACACTCATATACAGTACATACATACACACAAACATACACTCATATACAATACATACATACACACAAACATACACTCATCATACACTCATATACAGTACATACTGTACATACACACAAACATACGCTCATATACAGTACATACTGTACATACAAACATACACTCATATACAGTACATACATACACACAAACATACACTCATATACAGTACATACATACACACAAACATACACTCCTATACAGTACATACATACACACACACATACACTCATATACAGTACATACTGTACATACACACAAACATACACTCATATACAGTACATACATACACTCATATACAGTACATACATACACACAAACATACACTCATATACAGTACATACATACACACAAACATACTCATATACAATACATACATACACACAAACATACACTCATATACAGTACATACATACACACAAACATACACTCATATACAATACATACATACACACAAACATACACTCATATACAGTACATACTGTACACAAACATACACTCATATACAGTACATACTGTACATACACACAAACATACTCATATACAGTACATACATACACACAAACATACACTTATATACAGTACATACATACACTCATATACAGTACATACATACACACAAACATACACTCATATACAGTACATACATACACACAAACATACACTCATATACAGTACATACTGTACATACACACAAACATACACTCATATACAGTACATACATACACACAAACATACACTCATATACAGTACATACTGTACATACACACAAACATACACTCATATACAGTACATACTGTACATACACACAAACATACACTCATATACAGTACATACATACACACAAACATACTCATATACAGTACATACATACACACAAACATACACTTATATACAGTACATACATACACTCATATACAGTACATACATACACACAAACTAATTCACTCACAGTCTTCCACCCTCACACTTACTCTCTCTTTCGCTCTCTCTCTCTCCTGCTCTCGCTCTAACTTCCCCCACTCTCTCTTACTCATTCTCTCTCTCTCTCTCTCACACACACACACAGGGAGTAACTTTCAATATGTCCCCCTCCCCCCTTCGGTAGGTGGAGATAAGACGGGGGGGGGGGGGGGGAGAGAAAGACCACGACTAAAGACGAGAAATTGCCGAGGGAAGAAGACACTGATGGAGAAGAAGTGAGCAAGAAAGAAGATGTAGAGGAACGGAGATATAAGGGGAGGAAGAGAGAGAGCAAAAATGAAGAAAAGAGGGAGGAAACTGATAAAGAAGAGAAGAGAAGGAGATGAAGAGAAACAGAGAGGAAGGGATGAAACTGAAGAATACATGAGAAGGGAAGGAGATGAAGAAAAACAGAGAGGAAGGGATGAAACTGAAGAAAACATGAGAAGGGAAGAAGATGAAGAAAGACACATGGAATGGGAAAAGAGAAAACCGAAGAAAAAAAGGGAAGAAACTCATAAAGAAGAGAATGGAAGAGGAGAGAAAAATTAAGAAAATGAAGAAGAGAAGGAAAGAAGATGAAGAGTTACAGATATAACGGGAAGAAGAGAGAGAGAGAGAACATTTGGAAAAAGATGGAGGAAGAAACTGATAAAGAGAAGAAGCGAAAAGATGAATGAGAAACAGAGAAAGGGAAGACGAGAGACAAAATTAAGAAAAGGAAGAGACAGGAAGAAGATGAAGAGATAAAGAGATGAAAAGAAAACAAATAGAATGATATACAAGAAAAGGCAAGATGAAGAATGAGAAACGGAGATAAAGGGAAGAAGAGAGCGAAATGGAGAGAGAGAAGAGAAGGGGAGATGAATGAGAAACAAGACAAAGGGAAGAAGAGAGGAAGAAATTGAAGAAGAAGAAGAGAAGGGAAGAAGATGAATGAGAAAGAGATAATGCGAAGAAAAAGACAAAAATGAAGCAAAGGGAAGAAGAAGAAAGAGAATGAAGAAGAAGAAGAGGAGGGAAGAAGATGAATGAGAAACAGAGATAATGCGAAGAAGAAGAGACAAAAATTAAGAAAAGGAATAGAAGGGAAGAAGATGATGAATGAAAAACAGAGATAAAGGAAAGAAGAAAGAGAATGAAGAAAAAGAAGAGAAGGAAGGAAGATGAATGAGAAACAAGAGATAAAGGAAAGAAGAGAGATCAAATGAAGACTAAGAAGAAATGGGAAAATGAGGAGAGAAAATAGGGAGAAGGGGAAGTAAAGGAGGGAGATAGGAAGAAAGATAATAAGAAGCTGGGAAAAGACGAGACGAGACATTAGTAAGAGGAAGAAGGAAAGGAAAGGAAAGAAAGCAAGAGGATAGCAAGGAAGAAGAGAGGGAACAAGAGAATAAGAGACAGGAAAAGTAAAAACGGAATCAAGGAGAAAACGTAAAAGAAATAAAAGAAAGCGAAGATGAAAGAGTTGAAATACGAAGAATGGAGAGAGAGAGAGAGAGAGAGAGAGATTTGATTTTGATTTTGCCCCGAGGGGCGAGTTTATTGAGCAGCGCCCCCCATCCTGTGAGGGGACAACCACTAGTAAGGCGATACATACTGCTCAAAGAGCCATTATTCCACTGAAACAACAGCATCGTCGTCTGGTTACATTCATATTTGTGTTTATAAGTCAGGTTGGCATTATTCAGATGTGTTATTATAGTTTCCTCATTTAATTGTCACATGGTCTGTATAAAAAAAAAAAAAAAAAAAAAAAAAAGCAAGCAAGCTTGTAGTGACTGAATTATTAATTGACAGGTTGTAAATAATAGCACTACAGAACTAGTGCAATCGTATGAGGAGACTATTCATATTTTCATTACATCAATGATTATTGAGATCATAGTTAGCTGAATACAATTATTACAAAAATAGGCAATGGTATAAATCAACATAATACATAATTTAATACAGGCGGACATAATCATGATCCGGTTCGTTGTGCACTGGGAGCTAAGGTGTCTTGAGATCGCCTCGTACCCATACACAACGAACGTATTATAGTCTGCATGGTTGGTATGTAATTGAATATACTTAGTGGGTATTTCAAGAATGTCAGGGGGTAAGGAAATGTGATTTGTATATTAGAAGACTGTGATTAACGAGACGTGTAACATGTGGAGGGAGGTGGTAGAAAGAGAGGGATCTCGTTGGGGGTGGAAGTTTCGCTCCCAGGAATTTTCGTTCCTGTGGTATTTCAATAATAATAATAAAATAATAATAATAATAAGGGGACAACCACTGGTAAGGCAATACATACTGCTCAAAGAGCCATTATTCTACTGTAACAACAGTATCGTCGTCTGGTGTTATTATAGTTTCCTCATTTGATTGCCACATATGCTGTATATACGTGCTCATGAAAAAAAAAAATAAAAAAAAATGACTGAATTATTAATTGACAGGTAAATAATAGCACTACAAAACTAGTGCAATCATATGAGGAGGCTATTCATGTTTTCTTACATCAATGGTTATTGAGATCATAGGTAGCTGAATACAATTATTACATACAAGATGTGACTAATATTTCGAACTACATAAATTATTATGCAATAATAGTACCACAAATATATTACAATCATATGAGGGACACTTCACATTCTTCATTACATCAACGGTTATTGAGGTCATAGTTAGCTGAATACAAGAGTCACATACATAATGTGACTAATATTACCAACTACCGAAGTTATAATGGAATTATAGTAATACAAATAGTTTACAAAGATGAGTTACATGGTTCAAATTCTTATTACAATAATGGTTATTGAGGGGATAGTTAGCGCAATATGACCAGTGGAGAAGTTTACATGCCGATAGTAATATAATATTTAGTAGGGTGTGTGGTTATGGGAGAGAGGGAGGGGGGTTGTAGGAGGTAGAGGAATGGGTGGAGAGAGGAGGAGGAGGGGGGGGGGGGGGGGGGGGGGGGGGGGGGGGGGGGAGGAGGAGGAGGTAAGGTACTCCAGGGAGGAGGAAAGTGTGAGAGGGGAGGTGTGTGTGTGTGTATGTCCCTTCTTAAACATCCTAGAGGGACCCTACCCGTCGTGACCCTGTCACCAGACCCCAGCCAATGCCTTCTCTATACATAATTATGTATAGAGAAGGCATTGCCCCAGCACCCAAAACACACAGCCACACAGATTCATATTCATATTCAAATTATTTTATTTCCATAAAATAATATTCGGAGGGAAGGTGCAAGTGGTCCTCCGGGGGGGGGGGGGGGGAGAGAGAGAGAGAGAGAGAGAGAGAGAGAGAGAGAGAGAGAGAGAGAGAGAGAGAGAGAGAGAGAGAGAGAGAGAGTCAGAAGGATGAATAATAGACGAAACTAATGAATAACACATGCCGATTGGTACACTCTTATACCATAGTTTCTAGCCCACTCATACACATTCGTGGACTTGACCTATTTCTAATTATGGAGGTATATCTCTGGAAACGAATTTAGGAATATATGTGTCTATTAATCAACTACAAAAATATATATACTATATATTGTTAAGCAAGTTCTATCCATAAATCAATCCAGAAAGTTATAATTGCATACAGGAAAACATAATTATGGGGTCCACGAATTCCTATGAGTGGGCTAGAGAATATGGTAACCGAGTGTACCAAAAATAGAGAGTGAAGGAACATCAGAAACTCAAATCAATAACAGACTGGAAGAGAGTGAAATGTCATTATATAAAAATAGAGAGAGCAGGAACATCAGAAAACTCAAATCAATAACAGACTGGAAGAGAGTGAAATGGCATATATAAAAATAGAGAGAGCAGGAACATCAGAAAACTCAAATCAATAACAGACTGGAAGAGAGTGAAATGGCATATATAAAAATAGAGAGAGAAGGAACATCAGAAACTCAAATCAATAACAGACTGGAAGAGAGTGAAATGTCATATATAAAAATAGAAAACAAATATGAGTACACAGAAGAAACAGTTTGTAATGAGACCGAGACAGCGACAACAACATTTTCGGAAGAAAGGAGAAAATCAACACGGAAAAAACACAGAGAAAAGCGAAAATGTCAGACGGAAAGAGAGCAGTAGTAGTAGTGTTTGCATACGAGAAAAGCACTAGGAAACAGAAGGAGGAGGGAGGAAGGGGAAGAAGAAAAGCAGGAGCAGCAGAGCCACAGAGAGAGAGAGAGCACGTCTGGAGTTTAAGAAGTAAGGGGGCCCAGAGCGTCGTCTTCCAAGAGTCAAGAGCGGCGCATTTCGGGAAGTTGAGGGGGCGAGTGTAGCAAGAGTTAAGGGCGGCTATCACACGAGGCGCTACTTCCCGGGCAAGAGTTTAGGGCAATTCGAGATGGAGGGAGCTTTCGAAATTCATGTTTTTATACGACTGAATTTTGGGAGGTTGAGGAGGCGCGTGTTGCAAGAGTTAAGGCGGGTATCACACGAAGCGCCACTTCTCCGGCAAGAGTTTAGGGCAATTCGAGACGATGGGAGCTTTTGAAATTCATGTGTTTATAAGACTGCATTTTTGGAGTTAAAGTGGGCATTACACGAGGCACTCTTCCCCGGCGGCAATAGTTTAGGGCAATTCGAGACTGAGGGAGCTTTTGAATCCATGTTTTTTGTATAAGACTGCAGCGAGGTATCATAATTCAGCTTGACTCTAGTTGCCGATAGCAACGTCAAGGAGCCAGGATATGTTACCGGGATTCTGTTGGCGTTCGTACGTCGCCAGAAAAAGTACCGTTATGACTCCTTATTTATCTTGGGGGAGGGGGGGGGGGAGAGAATAGTGAGAGGCTAGGGGTGAGGAGGGGTAAGGGGTTTGAACTCAGGGTGGGGGACGAAGGTAGTGGGCTGGACGAGTTGAGATTCGGGAAGAGGGGGGCGGGGCTAGGAGGTGAGGAGATCAACTAAGGGAGAAAGGCTAGGGGGGAAGACACTAAGGGCTAGAGGATGGGGAGGAAGGGGGCTAGGAGGAGGGTCAACGGGGGCGGGGAGGGAGGAAGGGGGCTAAGAGAAGGTGAGAGGAAGGGGGCTAGGAGGAGGAAGGAAGGGGGTAGGAGAAGGGAGGAAGGGAGCTAGGAGGAGGGGCAAAGAGGGGTGGGAGGGAGGAAGGGGCTAGGAAGGAGGGAGGGAGGGGCAGAGGGGACTGGGAGGAAGGACAAAGGGGGCTGGGAGGGAGGAGGGGCAGAGGGGGCTAGGCGAAGGGAGGATGGGCAGAAGGGGCTAGGAGGGAGGAGGGGAAGTTGACCTGTGTGACCCCCCCCCCCCCCCCTCCCCTCCCAGCAGCTGCAGGAGGTCGTCAGCTTGGACAATATATGCAGGAAAGGACCCGGACGGCAATTCCATAAATGAGGCTCGTGAGTATCCTGAGAACACAGCTGCATTACAATAAGCCCGGGGGGATTTCAATACGTTATATAAATTCGCATATATATATATATATATATATATATATATATATATATACACACACATAATATAAGCGCACACACACATAAACAAATAAATATACCGTATGGCTGAGCACATCCATGGAACATCACAATAAAAATATCGCTACAATAATAAACAAATGCATCGGTAAAATACTAGTAATACCATTTTAGTTTTACCGAATATGACTGCGATTATAAAGGTGAGCCTCTGAACCAAACCCTCAACTATAGTCTACACGTTATGATGAGTCGATAGTCCATGCATTCTACGTTAGCCAGAAATCGTAAACTGTAAGGGGAGATTTTTTTTTTCTCGAACCTCCTTCTCCCTCATGTTTAGCCCCCTTAGTTTGGAAATTTATGACATTCCACCCAATTTCTGTCAATTTTAAGACCTTTCGTGCCATTTAGGTGTAGATTTTTTCCTGGCAAAGAGATAGCCAGCCTGTAATTTAGGAGGAACCAGCCTACGGCCGAGACATTTTTCTATCGAAAAATTTATACATTTCTATCGAAGGGAGGTCTTCGGGATATTTTTGTAAAGTTTGATGGGGTTCTAGGAAGCAAACTAAAAATATCCCTTTAAGCTCTGTGACTCAGAATGGGCTAGATCAAATGGGCAGTAAATGTCCTCACCTATTTTCTGGCTGAATCTACCCAAATAGTAGAAATATGATCTCGATTACCCCAGTCGGTTTTTTAGTTATAAAAGTTACTAGTCTCGATTTCTGGCCTACTGATAATGAACATACTAGGCTTATAGGCATCATGACCTCGAGCCTCATGTAACTTAGGGAAGGCTGGAGCAAATGGGCTGTAAATGTACACACTTATTGACTGTTTGACTCTTCCTAAACGGTATAAAATCGATTGATCAAGTCAGTTTTAACCCTTGAGAGCTATGAAACATTATAATAGTTTATGCTAGTTATTATTAAACAATGGTGTTCAGTTTAGGACGTACGTATGGGAGCGAGAGAGCTAACAGAGATCAATACAAACACTTTGCTTCTTAGATAACCTTATTTGGCAGCGTAAAATCATCTAATGATAACCTGAATTATGTGCACAGACAGTGAAAGTGTTTAGTTTGAAAGGGTAACTAGACATTAGTGCCATGTACGTGTCCAATCTTTCCTGGCGAGCGATAGTGAGCCAGCAATTTAGGAGGAATTGACCTTTGGCCCGTGCATTATTCTACCTATAAAATTCGCAAATGTATCTTAAAACGAGGTGTTGGGGGTATTTATCTTAAAACGAGGTGTTGGGGGTATTTATCTTAAAACGAGGTGTTGGGGGTATTTATCTTAAAACGAGGTGTTGGGGGTATTTATCTTAAAACGAGGTGTTGGGGGTATTTCTTAAAACGAGGTGTTGGGGTATTTATCTTAAAACGAGGTGTTGGGGGTATTTATCTTAAAACGAGGTGTTGGGGGTATTTATCTTAAAACGAGGTGTTGGGGGTATTTCTTAAAGCTTGGTGGGAGGTCTATGGAGGAAACTAAAATAAAATACATGAATGAATATATAATGTATATAAATAAACAAATACATAAAAATACCCCCTTAAAACTATTCATACGTTCACACAAAGAAAACTATATTACGTGCACAGGAGGTAGGACTAAAACATACTGCTAGCTAACCTTCGAAACAACAAAAAACAATTAAACGGCAAGAAAAACAGCGAAATACCGAGCGAAAAAATAATATGCACGTGTGAAGGGCGAGTAATTTGTCAGAGAGGAAAATTGAGAGAATATGAGCTGACAGGTGAAAAAGTTAGTGAAATTTATAGTGCGAGGTGAGAAGAGGGGAGCGGAAAGTAGCAGTGTTTAATAGTAGGATGATAGCAAAGTGAGGGAGGAGGAGGAGGAGGAGGAGGAGGACGAGGAGGAGGAGGAAGAGGAGGAGGAGGACGAGGAGGAGGAGGAGGACGAGGAGGAGGAGGAAGAGGAGGAGCGGAGGAGTAGAGGAGGAGGAGGGGGGGGCGGAGGAAGAGGAGGAGGAGTAGGAGAAAAAGAAGGAAGAGGAAGAGGAAGCAGAGTGAAGAGAAAATTGAGGAAGAGGAGTGAAGATAAAAAGGAGAAAAGGAGAAGAGGAATGAAGAGGAGGATGAGGAGAGCATGGAGGAAGCGGAATGAAGAGAAGGAGAAAGGAGGAGGAGCAATGAAGAGCAGGAGTACAAAGGAAATCAAGCAACACTCTAGTGACCCTTCTAGGCTGCTTATCCTCCAAAACACTGAGGATCAAGTGTCCAAACAGTGGTTTAGAGTGGGTAAGGGAACATTGGAAAGGGAACTACTGCCCAGGAATATAATATAGTAATATAAATAGTAATATAAATAGTAATATAATAGTAAAATATATGGAATATAAATAGTAAAAATGTCCGTGGCAGGACTAGGAAGTTAGTAGGGGACAGATGGGTTAGTAACGAAGGAGGAGGAGGAGGAAGAAGAGGAAGGAAGAGAAGAACGAGGAAGAGGATGAGGAGTGATAAGGAGGTGGTGAGGAAG
Organism: Paralithodes platypus; assembly: GCA_032716605.1. NCBI lineage: Eukaryota > Metazoa > Arthropoda > Malacostraca > Decapoda > Lithodidae > Paralithodes > Paralithodes platypus. The sequence goes on along the minus strand of CM064579.1, from coordinate 51,161,101 downwards.
CAAGAGGTAGGGTTCAATAAAGCAAAGAGGATATGGGTTGAAGAAAAAGGGTAAACAAACAAATAAAGAAGAAAAGACAAAGAAGACGATGCTGAAGACAAAGAAAATAATAAGCACTAATAATGAAAAAGACAAATAAGAAGAAGACGATGCTGAAGACAAAGAAAAGAATAAGAAATAGTAATAAAAAAACACATACAGAGGAAAAAGCAGAATATAAATAAGACAAGGAGAAGGGGGAAAAAAAAAAAAAAAAAAAAAGAGAGAAATGGAGACAAAAATATTACCTAGACTCCTAGAGGAAGACACTATTTTGGGAGACATACTGTATCCATATAGAGTGTGATCAAGACGGTGATAGTATGATACAGAACAAAGTTTAAAGGAGCCCACCTCGCTTTTTTTTCTCTTTCTCTCCCTCTCTCTTTGGCTTGTATCCCTTCGGCCTCATTCAGCCTACTGTTTTAAAACGTTTACCCCCATCCAGGTGTCAATATTTTACTGGCGGTAGCGAGCCAGCATATATATATATATATATATATATATTTGTTTTGACAGCTAGCTAAATTTGTACATTTTTCAATAGAAAAATGTCTCCGGCGAAGCCGGACTTCTCCATACAATGGTGGCTCGCTATCGCTCGCCAGGAAGAAATTGACACCTGGATGGGGTTAAACATCTTAAAACAGTTGGCTGAATGGGGCCGAATGGATACAAGCCAGAGAAAGAGAGAAAAGGAGAGAAAGATAAAAAAAAACAGGTGACCCCCTTAATGAACATAAAGGAGAGGAATATTAAAGTGAGAAAGACATAACCTTGGAATCGGGCAGACCAAATTAACCTTTTCACGAAAATATTACGCAGAGGTTGCAAGATTAGCAATAAGAAATAGAGTTCTCTCACTCTTATAATTACCTCTCCAAAATTAGTTTTCTGCCCACAGTTAACTCAAAGACAACTGCAGAGGTTGAAGTAACTAAACTAAAGGTTTCTAAATACCCCTGATGGTAACAAAGGTTTTAAAGTATCCCTAACAGGCTCAAAATCGCGTCATATGTCGGAGAGGGTTAAGGCCAGCACAGAAAAAAATAAAAATAAATAAACGAAGATGAGACACAAGATGAAAGTGGAAAATAGAGAGAGAGAGAGAGAGAGAGAGAGAGAGAGAGAGAGAGAGAGAGAGCTAATTTAAAGGAGAATATGAGTAGAAGGTTGAGTAGGAGGAAATAAAGAGAGAGAGAGAGAGAGAGAGAGAGAGAGAGAGAAAGAGAGAGAGAGAGAGAGAGAGAGAGAGAGAGAGAGAGCAAGAGAGAGAGAGAGAGAGCTAATTAAAAGGAGAATATAAGCAGAAGTTTGAGTAGAAGGAGGAAATAATTTAGTTAGAGTTTTAAGTGGGGGAGAGAACGTAGGTAATTAGCACATAGTAGTGGGAGAAATGAAGGGGAGATAGGTAGTTTGTCTGGTCCCCTTTCTCCCTCGTGTTATTAGAGAGAGAGAGAGTTTGTATTTTCCTCTCTAGACCTCTATCAAGCTTAACAAAATACCCACAAGGCCCCCTTCGAGATAAATGTGTGCCTTTATCGACTGGTTCCTCTTAAATTGCAAATTCGCTATCGCTTGTCAAGGAAAAATGACACCTACAGGGCACGAAAGATATTAAAAATAACAAAGAAATGGGGCGAAAGGTCATAAAATCACCAAACTAACGGGGCGAACATCTTAAAATCTCAAAATAAATGGGGTTAAACACGAGGGAGAAGGGAGTCCACAAAAAGCACTCCCTTAAGTGAAAACCTACCCTTTATCCATAGCTCCACATATTGCCTACCAGTTTGTAAGAGCTTTTCGCCGTTTTCTATTTTCCCATTCCTTCTTTAATTAAAGGGGTATGGGCGTATTTATTTGTTCATTTATATATCTAAATATTATTTGTTTAGTTTCCTCCCTAGACCTCCGTCAAGCTTAAAAAAAACATCCGCCCAAGACCCTCCTTAAAGATAAATGTATACATTTTTCTATCGAAAAATTTCCCGGCCGAAGGCCGATTTAACTTAAATTTCAGGCTCACTGTCGCTCGCTAGGGAAAAGTCGACACCTAAATGACACGAAAAGTCTTAATATTGACAAAGAAATGGGCCGAAAGGTCTTAAAATCACCAAGCTAATTGGCCGAACGTCTTATAATCAGAACACTAATGGGGCTAAACATGAGGAAGAAGGTGGACCAGAAAAAACGACCCATCTCGCCTCCTGCTCTTAATTTATAGTTCCCCCTCTATACCATCAATAGCCCTTAACCGTTTTCTATGATCGTATATATGTTTTAATATTTAACGCTCACACACTCTCTCTCTCTCTCTCTCATATTTTAATTATTATTACTATTATCAGTATTACATGTTTTATTTGTATCATGTATTATCATTGTTTCATGTAATTCTTTCCATCGTTACTCTAACACCTAAAATGTTCCCAAAATGTGGCTCGTCCTCCCCACACCCAGCTTCCCTCCCTCATGTATTATTCCTCCCTTCCTGACCTGACCTGACCCAACCCGACCCCCCCCCCCACCCCTCTCCCCCCTCCTTGGCTATGCATCCACCCGTCCCTCCTCTACTTAGGTAGTGTTAAAAATTATCTTCAATATCAATGTATTACTCATCTAACTATATATGTAATGACATAGTTTAAGCTAGAAATAGGGTGAAGATTGCGTATGCACCTTTGCCCTTTTGAGATAATGTAACTATGATACTTATGTATAATATGAGTAGGGTAAAAAACTGTTTTATCACCTTTGCCCTTTTGAGACGTGTAATTATGTATTCCCATGTATTTATGCTTTCTCAATAAAGAATCAAATCAAATCCTCTACCCCCCTACCACCTCTCTCTCTCTCCCCCCCTCAGCTATGCCCCCACCCGTCCCTCCTCCCACCTCTGCCCCCCAACTCCCACTCCCACCAATAATCTCCACCCCCCCCCCCTCATCTATGCATCCATCCGTCCCTCCTCCCACTTCTTCCCCCCATCCCTCACTAATGTACTCCACACCCCCCTTTCCTCCCACTTCAGCCCTCCCCAGCCCCCTCCTACCTCCTCAGGCCCCTCCCCTTACCAGCTCTCCCACCAATGCGACCCCCCTCCTCCCACCTTAGCCCCCCAACCTCTCTCCCACCAAAGTAGCCCTCCCCCCCTCAGCAACCCCCCCAACCTCTCTCCCACCAATGTAACCCCCCCTCACCTCAGCCCCCAACCTCTCTCCTATCACTGTACCCCCCTGAACCCCCCTGCCCTTACCACCTCTCTCCCACCAATGTACCCGCCCTCAACCCACCTCAGCCCCCAACCTATCCTACCACTGTACCCCCCTCAACCCCCCTGCCCTTACCACCTCTCTCCCACCAATGTACCCGCCCTCAACCCCCCTCAGCCCCCAACCTATCCTACCACTGTACCCCCCTCAACCCCCCTGCCCTTACCACCTCTCTCCCACCAATGTACCCCCCCCCCCCCTCAACCCACCTCAACCCCGTACACCCCCTAACCTCTCTCCCACCAATGTACCAGCACCTCCAGCACCCCCCCCCAGCACCCCGGACAGGTGAAGACAATGTACCTGCACCCCGGGCTGAAGACTACACAAAGGTGAACAAGACAAGGGCCACTCACCTAACGAGGACAAAGAAAAATGGACAACAGACTTGAGAAAAAAATTATGCTGGAATTACAAGAAAAATGAAACGAAATATATATGTAATACTATATAATAAATAGTAACCACAACAATAATAATAATAATCATAATAATAATAATAATAGCAAAAATATAATGTACTTATATATACAATATACCGGTATATATATATATACTGTATATATGCGTATATGTATATATATATTTTTGTCTATGTGGATGAGAGAGAAAAAAGGCAGAGCTACCTGCAAAGAGTGCCTCCCCCCGGGTTGAAAGAGTGACAGGGACAAATCAAGGAACGTTCGGGCCAAAATTCCTGGACGCACGGAGCTTGAATCAATTATAGTCAGAGGATGACGGAAAGATGAGTTCAGGGAAACAGTTCCAGAGCTCAGTTGTTGAATAGAAGACTGGGTATATCGGTTCACTTTTGAGTTGGAGATATTAGGGTTGGGATTGTGTTGCAAGACGGGTGCTACGTGTTCTTCTTAGAAGGGGGGGGGGTATAAATTGAGAGAGCTCTGAGGAAAATGTATTATTGTAATATCGGTATAATAGTGAGAGAGATGCAACATTGCAGCGAAGAGATACTACAGAGAACATCCAACAAGTAGGGAAGACGTCAGAGGATATATATACAGTATATACTGTGTGTGTGTGTGTGTGTGTGTGTGTGTGTGTGTGTGTGTGTGTGTACAGTATTATATATATATATATATATATATATATATATATATATATATATATATATAATGTCAATCTTTAAAGACAATTCAAACAAATATCCAAACTAAGTAAACCATGTAGGAGGTACAAACCATGACTGCCAGGTGAGATAAACCATGTAGGAGGTACAAACCATGACTGCCAGGTGAGATAAACCATGTAGGAGGTACAAACCATGATTGCCAGGTGAGATAAACCATGTAGGAGGTACAAACCATGATTGCCAGGTGAGATAAACCATGTAGGAAGTACAAACCATGACTGCCAGGTGAGATAAACCATGTAGGAGGTACAAACCATGACTGCCAGGTGAGATAAACCATGTAGGAGGTACAAACCATGACTGCCAGGTGAGATAAACCATGTAGGAGGTACAAACCATGACTGCCAGGTGAGATAAACCATGTAGGAGGTACAAACCATGACTGCCAGGTGAGATAAACCATGTAGGAGGTACAAACCATGACTGCCAGGTGAGATAAAAGAACAGAACACAGCGAAATGTGCGAAGGTCAGAAGAGGATATAAAAGTGTCAACATAACTGACATTGTAGCAACACATGTAATCCAGAGCAACAACAAAAACAAACAATGGATGACAGTCACGAGACAAAGAAAAAGAGGTAAGATTCAAACATGTATATGTATATATATATATATATATATATATATATACTGGTATATATTGCATAATATTGAAGACTGAAAGAGTGAGTTATACAGTTAGCCTAGACAGATAATCAGACCACATAGACCTTGCGGTTTCTACTAGGTGTTCGGTCCAAATGGTATTTGAGACAGGGACAGTATATAGAAGAATAGGACTACAAAGTAGAAGGCTCTCTCCCCACCCTCAGAGAGAGAGAGAGAGAGAAAAGGGGAGATATGATAGAGACCGTGTTTACATACAATCAATGTAATTTCCACCCCCGTCCATTGTGACAACCTGCCTTTTGTTTACCACCGCCTACAGGACCCCACAAGACACAGCAAAGGGAGGGGAAAATAAAGAGGCTAAACGAGGGGAAAGAGGGGGGAAACAGAGGGGAATAATGAAAGAAACCAGGGAAAACTAAGAGGCTAAAAGAGGGGGAAAACAGAGGGGAAAACTAAGAGGATACAAGAGGGGAATAATAAGGCAAAAGGGGGAAAAGATGGAAATAAAGAGAGGAAAACTAAGAGGGTAAAAGAGGGGAACTGAAGGGAATAACGAGGGAAAAAGGGGAGAAGAAGGTAATAAGAGGGATAACCAAGGAAAACTATGAGGCTAAAAGAGGGGAATAAAGCAGGGAAAGAGGGGAAAACTGAGGATAAAAGAGGGGAATAATAAGGAAAAGGGAGAAAAGGAAAAGAGGGTAATAAAGATAGGAAAACTATGAGGGTAAAAGAGGGGAAAACTAAGAGGGTAAAAGAGGGCCATAAAGAGGAGAAACCAGGGAAATAGAGGGAATATTGAGGACAAATGGAAAAGAGGGATAAAAGAGTTCGAGAGAGGGAAACGAGAGGCTAAAAGAAAGTATTGCACTGAAAGGGTTAACTCCTTCTGTACCGCAACATCTGTTTACCTATATTCTGGCTATTAGACGATTTCATTCAGTTTAAAAATGGCTCCCCAGCAATTAACAGGTTTCGAACTACATCACTTAACCCTTTTTACTACCACAGATCCTTCTTAAACTGCATACAATCGTCTAATTATAGCTATAATATAATTCAAAAGACGTCACCGCTACAGAAGGGGTTAAGATAACAAATAAGTAATAGGAGTCAGTGAAATATGGAAATATACATCAAAAGTCCATAAAAAAGTTGAACGCCGAAATTTATTTCCACCTAATGATATCATAAATATTGTAAATCCCTGGCCGTCGGAAATGTAGTGTCGTTACCACACAAGCTATTTATGCTAGGTGAGGTTTATTCGTTTCAAGGTAAAATAGAGTAGAGCAGGTTGTATTTGTTTCAAGGTAGAACAGAGTAGAGCGAGTTGTGTTTGTTTCAAGGTAGAACAGAGTAGAGCGAGTTGTATTTGTTTCAAGGTAAAATAGAGTAGAGCAGGTTGTATTTGTTTCAAGGTAAAATAGAGTAGAGCAGGTTGTATTTGTTTCAAGGTAGAACAGAGTAGAGCGAGTTGTGTTTGTTTCAAGGTAGAACAGAGTAGAGCAAGTTGTATTTGTTTCAAGGTAGAACAGAGTAGAGCGAGTTGTGTTTGTTTCAAGGTAGAACAGAGTAGAGCAAGTTGTATTTGTTTCAAGGTAGAACAGAGTAGAGCGAGTTGTGTTTGTTTCAAGGTAGAACAGAGTAGAGCGAGTTGTATTTGTTTCAAGGTAGAACAGAGTAGAGCGAGTTGTATTTGTTTCAAGGTAAAATAGACTAGAGCGAGTTGTATTTGTTTCAAGGTAGAACAGAGTAGAGCGAGTTGTGTTTGTTTCAAGGTAGAACAGAGTAGAGCGAGTTGTATTTGTTTCAAGGTAAAACAGAGTAGAGCGAGTTGTGTTTGTTTCAAGGTAAAACAGAGTAGAGCGAGTTGTGATATTTTGAAGGTAGAACAGAGTAGAGCGAGTTGTATTTGTTTCAAGGTAAAACAGAGTAGAGCGAGTTGTGTTTGTTTCAAGGTAAAACAGAGTAGAGCGAGTTGTGTTTGTTTCAAGGTAGAACAGAGTAGAGCGAGTTGTGTTTGTTTCAAGGTAAAACAGAGTAGAGCAAGTTGTATTTGTTTCAAGGTAGAACAGAGTAGAGCGAGTTGTGTTTGTTTCAAGGTAGCACAGAGTAGAGCGAGTTGTGTTTGTTTCAAGGTAAAATAGAGTAGAGCGAGTTGTATCTGTTTCAAGGTAGAACAGAGTAGAGCTGTATTTGTTTCAAGGTAGAACAAAGAAGAGTGAAGTTTATTTGTTTCAAGGTACAACCAAGAAGAGATAGTTGTATTTGTTTCAAGGTAGAACAGCTTAGAGTGAGTTTTAGTTATTCCAAGATAGAACAGCGTAGAATTAGTTATATTTGTTCCAAGGTAGAACAAAGAAGAGTAAGTAGGAGTATGACGTACACAAAACACAGGGAGTAAATAATGACATGATAAAGTAAGGGAGAAGAGGGAGTGAGGAGGAAGTGTAAATAAAGCAACACGGAGAGAGGGAAGTAGTAGGATATATTGATAGAAGAGAGGAATAAGGCAGACGAAAGGAAGAACAAGGAAGGTACACAAACAAATCTAGAGAGGAAGCAATGACACAATAAACTAAGGGAGAAGACGGAGAGAGGAGGAAGTAAGGGAGAAAAATGAGAGATAAAGGAGAGGGAGGAGGAGGGGGAAGGAGAGAGGAGGGGGGAGGGGGATTTGGTGAGGAATGAAGGCAGCAGGAGAGAATGGAAGGGAAAGGAAAATATACAGTAAATAGTTAGAACACATTTTCTATGCACCCAATAATGATCATTGAAGGTAGAAACTACAGTATATACCGTACCTGTACGTAGCTATATATAAGATAGGTAGATGGATATATAAATAGATAGATAGACACAGATAGATAAATAGATAGATATATAGATAGATAGACAGATATATATGCAAATGGATATAGATCGATATATGGATAGATAAATAAATAGATAAATATATAGGCAGAACAAAACAATGGTAAACTATGTAGAATGAAGCAAAACAAACCTATTTATATTAATAGCATGATATGGAATGAGATAATACGATAGGAGATAGAACAAATACATTTGAGAATATAATATACAGTATTACGAACAGAGGCAGGAAATACAAGAACGCTGACACAGTGACACAAATAATAAAAGAGTGAAATGGAAGTGACAGTGAAAAATAAAAATAGGGAAATGTAAAAGACAGTCGGGAAATGTAAAAGACAGTCGGGAAGAATTGAGTGAGATAGGCCAAAGATAAGAGGGAGAATCAGGGTGTTAAACGAAAGCCGAATAATTTCATTGTAGTCGTTATTATTATGTATGTAATAAGTAACACCCCGTTCTTAACATTAATCATCAATTACAAACCCTAATGTACTTGAATAAACTAATGAGAGCATATGGTCCTCCCGGGATTCGAACTCGGGACATCACACCCAGAACACAAGCACCCAAAGAAGACATTGTGATATATAGTTCAACTTATGTCTTTGGAAGTGATAAAATGGCCAACACAATCCTATTTCATGTTAATTTGCTTGTATTAATTCCTTCTCATATTCATTCATGTATTCAGACAAAATTGCTCCGGTTTTGACACCCTAGGGAGCATGATGAAGAATGAATATGAATGAAAACCGACACGAAATTGGAGAAGATAGTCAAGGAAAATGAATGCAAAGAGTTATCCATGGCAACAGAAACGAAAATGGGAATGATAATCAATGAATAACAATGTGGTAAACATGAATGATAATCAATGAATAACAATGTGGTAAACATGAATGATAATCAATGAATAACAATGTGGTAAACATGAATGATAATCAATGAATAACAATGTGGTAAACATGAATGATAATCAATGAATAACAATGTGGTAAACATGAATGATAATCAATGAATAACAATGTGGTAAACATGAATGATAATCAATGAATAACAATGTGGGTAAACATGAATGATAATCAATGAATAACAATGTGGTAAACATGAATGATAATCAATGAATAACAATGTGGTAAACATGAATGATAATCAATGAATAACAATGTGGTAAACATGAATGATAATCATGAATACAATGTGGTAAACATGAATGATAATCAATGAATAACAATGTGGTAAACATGAATGATAATCAATGAATAACAATGTGGTAAACATGAATGATAATCAATGAATAACAATGTGGTAAACATGAATGATAATCAATGAATAACAATGTGGTAAACATGAATGATAATCAATGAATAACAATGTGGTAAACATGAATGATAATCAATGAATAACAATGTGGTAAACATGAATAATAATCAATGATAACAATGTGGTAAACATGAATGATAATCAATGAATAACAATGTGGTAAACATGAATGATAATCAATGAATAACAATGTGGTAAACATGAATGATAATCAATGAATAACAATGTGGTAAACATGAATGATAATCAATGAATAACAATGTGGTAAACATGAATGATAATCAATGAATAACAATGTGGTAACATGAATGATAATCAATGAATAACATGTGGTAAACATGAATGATAATCAATGAATAACAATGTGGTAAACATGAAATGATAATCAATGAATAACAATGTGGTAAACATGAATGATAATCAATGAATAACAATGTGGTAAACATGAATGATAATCAATGAATAACAATGTGGTAAACATGAATGATAATCAATGAATAACAATGTGGTAAACATGAATGATAATCAATGAATAACAATGTGGTAAACATGAATGATAATCAATGAATAACAATGTGGTAAACATGAATGATAATCAATGAATAACAATGTGGTAAACATGAATGATAATCAATGAATAACAATGTGGTAACATGAATGATAATCAATGAATAACATGTGGTAAACATGAATGAATAATCAATGAATACAATGTGGTAAACATGAATGATAAACAAAGTATAACAATGTTGTAAACAATAATGATAAACAATGAATAACAAAGTTGGTAAACATGAATGATAATCAATGAATAACAATGTGGTAAACATGAATGATAATCAATGAATAACAATGTGGTAAACATGAATGATAATCAATGAATAACAATGTGGTAAACATGAATGATAATCAATGAATAACAATGTGGTAAACATGAATGATAATCATGAATAACAATGTGGTAAACATGAATGATAATCAATGAATAACAATGTGGTAAACATGAATGATAATCAATGAATAACAATGTGGTAAACATGAATGATAATCAATGAATAACAATGTGGTAAACATGAATGATAATCAATGAATAACAATGTGGTAAACATGAATGATAATCAATGAATAACAATGTGGTAAACATGAATGATAATCAATGAATAACAATGGGGTAAACATGATGATAATCAATGAATAACAATGTGGTAAACATGAATGATAATCAATGAATAACAATGTGGTAAACATGAATGATAATCAATGAATAACAATGTGGTAAACATGAATGATAATCAATGAATAACAATGTGGTAAACATGAATGATAATCAATGAATAACAATGTGGTAAACATGAATGATAATCAATGAATAACAATGTGGTAAACATGAATGATAATCAATGAATAACAATGTGGTAAACATGAATGATAATCAATGAATAACAATGTGGTAAACATGAATGATAATCAATGAATAAACAATGTGTAACATGAATGATAATCAATGAATACAATGTGGTAACATGAATGATAATCAATGAATAACAATGTGGTAAACCTGAATGATAATCAATGAATAACAATGTGGTAAACATGAATGATAATCAATGAATAACAATGTGGTAAACATGAATGATAATCAATGAATAACAATGTGGTAAACATGAATGATAATCAATGAATAACAATGTGGTAAACATGAATGATAATCAATGAATAACAATGTGGTAAACATGAATGATAAACAATGAATACAAATCTGGTAACAATGAATGATAATCAATGAATAACAATGTGGTAAACATGAATGATAATCAATGAATAACAATGTGGTAAACATGAATGATAATCAATGTATAACAATGTGGTAAACATGAATGATAATCAATGAAACCATGTGATAAACATGAATGATAATCAATGAATAACAATGTGGTACACAGAATGATAATCAATGAATACAATGTGGTAAACATGAATGATAATCAATGAATAACAATGTGGTAAACATGAATGATAATCAATGAATAACAATGTGGTAAACATGAATGATAATCAATGAAAACAATGTGGTAAACATGAATGATAATCAATGAATACAATGTGGTAAACATGAATGATAATCAATGAATAACAATGTGGTAAACATGAATGATAATCAATGAATAACAATGTGGAAACATCATGATAATCAATGAATAACAATGTGGTAAACATTGATGATAATCAATGAATAACAATGTGGTAAACATGAATGATAATCAATGAATAACAATGTGGTAAACATGAATGATAATCAATGAATAACAATGTGGTAAACATGAATGATAATCAATGAATAACAATGTGGTACACATGAATGATAATCAATGAATAACAATGTGGTAAACATGAATGATAATCAATGAATAACAATGTGGTAAACATGAATGATAATCAATGAATAACAATGTGGTAAACATGAATGATAATCCATGAAGAACAATGTGGTAAACATGAATGATAATCAATGAATAACAATGTGGTAAACATGAATGATAATCAATGAATAACAATGTGGTAAACATGAATGATAATCAATGAATAACAATGTGGTAAACATGAATGATAAGCAATGAATAACAATGTGGTTAAACATGAATGATAATCAATGAATAACAATGTGGTTAAACCATGAATGATAATCAATGAATAACATGTGGTAAACATGAATGATAATCAATGAATAACAATGTGGTAAACATGAATGATAATCATGAATAACAATGTGGTAAACATGAATGATAATCATGAATAACAATGTGGTAAACATGAATGATAATCGATCAATAACAGTGTGGTAAACATGAATGATAATCAATGAATAACAATGTGGTAAACATGAATGATAATCAATGAATAACAATGTGGTAAACATGAATGATAATCAATGAATAACAATGTGGTAAACATGAATGATAATCAATGAATAACAATGTGGTAAACATGAATGATAATCAATGAATAACAATGTGGTAAACATGAATGATAATCAATGAATAACAATGTGGTAAACATGAATGATAATCAATGAATAACAATGTGGTAAACATGAATGATAATCAATGAATAACAATGTGGTAAACATGAATGATATCAATGAATAACAATGTGGTAAACATGAATGATAATCAATGAATAACAATGTGGTAAACATGAATGATAATCAATGAATAACAATGTGGTAAACCTGAATGATAATCCAAGAATAACAATGTGGTAAACATGAATGATAATCAATGAATAACAATGTGGTAAACCTGAATGATAATCAATGAATAACAATGTGGTAAACATGAATGATAATCAATGAATAACAATGTGGTAAACATGAATGATAATCAATGAATAACAATGTGGTAAACATGAATGATAATCAAATGAATAACAATGTGGTAAACATGAAATGATAATCATGATAACAATGTGGTAAACATGAATGATAATCAATGAATAACAATGTGGTAAACATGAATGATAATCAATGATAACAATGTGGTAAACATGAATGATAATCAATGAATACCAATGTGGTAAACAGGAATGATAATCAATGAATAACAATGTTGTAACATGAATGATAATCAATGAATACAATGTGGTAAACATGAATGATAATCAATGAAATAACAATGTGGTAAACATGAATGATAATCAATGATAACAATGTGTAAACATGAATGATAATCCAATGAATAACAATGTGGTAAACATGAATGATAATCAATGAATAACAATGTGGTAAACATGAATGATAATCAATGAATAACAATGTGGTAAACATGAATGAGACTCAATGAATAACAATGTGGTAAACATGAATGATAATCAATGAATACAATGTGGTAAACATCAATGATAATCAATGAATAACAATGTGGTAAACATGAATGAGAATCAATGAATAACAATGTGGTAAACATGAATGAAACTCAATGATAACAATGTGGTAAACATGAATGATAATCAATGAATAACAATGTGGTAAACATGAATGATAATCAATGAATAACAATGTGGTAAACATGAATGATAATCAATGAATAACAATGTGGTAAACATGAATGATAATCAATGATAACAATGTGGTAAACATGAATGATAATCAATGAATAACAATGTGGTAAACATGAATGATAATCAATGAATAACAATGTGGTAAACATGAATGCAGAAACGAAATTGGAAAGATAATGGAGGAAACCAATGAGGTATGGATGAAAACGGAAAAGATAATTAAGCGGGGTCACCTGCTTTTTGTCTCTCCTTTTTTTGTCTCCCTCTTTCCCTGGGTTGTATCCATTCGGTCCCATTCAGCCAACTGTTTTAAGACGTTTATCTCCATCCAGGTGTCGATTTCTTCCTGGCGAGCGGTAGCGAGTCAGCATTGTATGGAGAAATCCGGCTTCGCCGGAGACATTTTTCTATCGAAAAATTTACACATTTAGCTTTCTGTCAAAACATAAAATATATATATGCTGGCTCGCTACTGCTCGCCAGGAAAATATTGACACCTGGATGGGGGTAAACGTCTTAAAACAGTAGGCTGAATGGGGCCGAATGGATACAAACCAGAGAAAGAGGGAGAGAGAGAAAAAAACGAGGTGGGCCCCTTTAAGGAAAAAAGGGGTAAATGAAAAGTACAAATAGCGGAGAAAAGGAGAGAGAAAATGGGGGGGGGGGGAGCAAGAGATCGAAATAAATGTGTGAGCCAAGTCAAGGATAAAGAGGTTAAGATAATTAAATGAATGAATAATGATAAATATATGAATAAATAATATATACTGATGAATAAATGGGGAATAAATGAAAGAAGGCGAGGATGTGGAAGAGATAGACAAGGAAAGAGGTAGACGAATAATACATAGGATGAAAACAGAGGAGAGAGAGAGAGAGAGAGAGAGAGAGAGAGAGAGAGAGAGAGAGAGAGAGAGAGAGAGAGAAGAGGTAGACGAATAATACATAGGACGAAAACAGAGGAGAGAGAGAGAGAGGTAGACGAATAATACATAGGATGAAAACAGAGAGAGAGAGAGAGAGAGAGAGAGAGAGAGAGAGAGAGAGAGAAGAGAGAGAGAGAGAGAGACAAGGAAGAGGTAGAACGAATAATACATAGGACGAAAAAAGAGAGAGAGAGAGAGAGAGAGAGAGATGAGAGAGAGAGAGAGAGCGAGAGAGAGAGAAGAGAGAGAGAGAGTTAGACGAATTGATACATAGGACGAAAACCAGTAGGAGAGAGATAGATAGGAGAGAGAGAGATAATGAGAGAAGAGAGAGAGAAAGAAAGAAAGAAGAAGAAAGAAAAGAAAGAAAGGAGATGAGAGAGAGAGGAGAGCGAGAGAGAGAGAGAGAGAGAGAAGAAGAAAAGAAAAGAAAGAAAAAGAAAGAAAGAAAGAGAGAGAGAGAGAGAGAGAGAGAGAGAGAGTGAGAAAGAGAGAAAGTGAGAGAGAGAGAGGTGGAAGAATCGTGTGAGATATGTCAAGGATCAGGAGGGAAAGAGGAAGAGACGGAGAGATTGGGAGGACAAAAAAAAAAAGGAAAAAAAAGAGAGAGATTGCAAGAGATGACTGGAGACAGGAGGAAAAATTGAGTCAGATGGGAGACAGGGGGTAGAATTGAAGAGAGTGAGAGAGTGAGTGAGTGTGTGTGAGAGTGAGTGAGTGTGTGAGAGTGAGTGAGTGAGTGTGTGAGAGTGAGAGGTAGAAGGAGACAATGTGTGTGTGAGAGAGAGAGAGAGAGAGAGAGAAAGAGAGTACACCAAGAACACCTCGCATGTACATAGTTAATCAAGGAACAAAGGAGATATGCTACATAATTAAAAAAGTTAAAATATAAGCAAGAAAGTAAGATGGGAAGAACAATGTGATGAGGAAGAAGAGGATAGCTAGAAGAGGAAGTAAGTCTCTGTCACGCTTTCAACTTTGGGGGAGACACTTGTTACAGGAAGCTTTGCCTTTTGTCTCCTTCATACACATAGACAAAGTCAGTAAGTGTTTGTTTGTTTGTGTGTGTGTGCGTGTGAAAGAGTGAATGAGTGAGTGAGTAGGTAGTGTGTGTGTGTGTGAGAGTGAGTGTGTAGGTAGTGTGTGTGTGTGTATGTGTGTGTGTGAGTGTGTGTGTGTGTATGTGTGCGTTGTGTGTGTGTGTGTTGTGTGTGTGTGAGATAGAGTGAGCGAGTGAGTAGGTAGTGTGTGTGTGTGTGTGTGTGTGTGTGTGTGTGAGAGAGAGAGTGAGTGAGTGAGTAGGTAGTGTGTGTGTGTGTGTGTGTGTGTGTGTGTGTGTGTGTGTGTGTGTGTGTGTGTGTGTGTGTGTGTGTGTGTGTGTGTGTGTGTGTGTGTGTGTGTGTGTGTGTGTGTGTGTGTGTAAAGGTAGTGTGAGGGTATATACAGTATATATATAAAAGCTCCCCCGCTCCCCTTTTGCCAGTATAGTCCGGACCCTGGCATTATACACTAGCAGAGTAGACGGGAGGGAAAATCCGGGGATCTGGGGAGGGGGGGGGGGGGAGAAGGGGAGATTGGAAGGAGGAGGAGGTGGAAGAGAGTGGAAGAGCAAGAGGGGGAGGAGAGTGGAATAGCAGGAGGGGGAGGAATAGCATGGGAAAGGAATGGAAAGAACAGAGTGGAAAAGGAAGTGGAAGAGAAGAAGGGGGAGGAAGAAAGTAGAAAAAGGAAAGGGGGAGGAAGAGAGTGGAAAAGTAGGAGGAAGAGGGAAATAATGGAAAAGGAAGGGGAAGAAGAGTGTGGAAAAGGAAGAGGGTGGAATAGGGGCATGGCATAATGAAGAAGGGTGGGGGTATGTAAGAAGAGAGAAGAATGGAAGTAGAAGGAAGAAGAGAGTAGAAGGGCAGGAGGGGAAGGAAGCAAATGGAAAGGAAGGGGATGAAGAGAGTGTAAACGAAAGAGATTAGAATATGGGCAGGGCTAGGATTATGTATAAGACAAAACCAGTTCAAAAATCATCATGAATGCTCAAAAAAGCTTGATCTCCACTTATTGGGCATATTGGAAAATGTTGGTAGGGGGTGGCAGGGCCAGACTGCATACAATTAATATATAAAAACTGAACACCTTGCAATACTAATTTATACCAATGAGAATTTCGTACTAAACTGGTAAACAAATGAGACTGATTTTGATAGGGAAGAAGCTAACTGAGAGTGGACAAATCAACCTCCATCTAGAGAGGGTCGGACAGCCCAGGACAAAAACTGGACAGCAAGGAGAGAGACAAAAAATCAACATGGGCCTGATAAAGCCAGTGTGGGATGAGTAGATGAGCACTCTGTTAAGGGGAGATGTTTATTTATTTGTATTTTCATATATATATATATATATATATATATATATATATATATATATATATATATATATATATATATATATATAAATATATATATATATATATTTAATTATTTATGTATGTATTATTTTATTCAGTTTACTCCCTGGACCTCCATTGAGCTTAAAAAATACCTTCAAGACCACCCTTCGAGATAAATTTGTCCATGTAGTAGAAAAATACCCCACCTAAATTGCAGGCTCGCTGTCACTCGACAGGAAAAGATCGACACCAAAATGGCACAGAAGGTATTATAATCACCAAACTAATGGGGCGAACGTCTAAACAACTCTAAAGCAATACGGCTAAACATGAGGGAGAAGGGGATCGAGAACACCCCCCCCCCCCCTCCCCACCCACTTAAGCCAGGCACCCAGTCTATTGTCATTGTATCCCCCCCCCCCCCCGCCAAGCTATGGGGTATGTGTCTAAGTACAAACATACATACTACGTTGCTCTCTTCTCTTTAATCTAAACATTGTGTTATGCTTGTCAATGCGAACAATTGCAATCAATAATATCACTAAAGATAGGCTTATATTTTCATTAAATACTCTCTCTGTCTGTCTCTCTCTCTCTCTCGACAGACCTAACCTTATCTCTCAACATATCTCCGTGCCCCCCCCCCCCCATCCTCTCCTCTCTTTATCTTCTGCTGTGCTCTTCTTTTCTTCCACTTCCACTATATTCCACAATATTATGGCTTTGCTGTCGATATACAGTATATTAAATTTAACACCGGAACACCCCTTAGGATTTTAAGCTCAGTGGCATGTGTATTTATAGAAGTCTTTGTAAATCTCTCTCTCTCTCTCTCTGACCAGTCTTACCCTAATCACCCAAGAATACTCCCGGACCTCGACACATATACACCCTTTCTTTATTTTCTTTCGCTCACTCTCTTTCTCTCTCACTCGCACACACACACATTATCTCTCTCTCACACACAGACACATACAATCTCTCTCTCTCTCGCACACAGACACACACACACACTCTCTCTCTCTCTCTCTATCACACACACAAAGACACACACATACTCTCTTACACACACAGACACACTCACTCTCTCTCTCTCTCTCTCACTCTCTTTCTATACTCCCCTGTGGTCTGGTCCTGATCTCCCCCTAGACTGCCTTTACACTGCCTCCCCTTGCTTGCCTTTGAACCGGCCTCCCATCCTGTACTGTTTCCGGTGTACGGTTGGCCAAATAAGTCGTGTTTCGGCTGTCATTATGTTTGGCTCGCTGTGTGCTGTATTTATGTCTGTCAGATGTTGAATAAGGTTTGTAACGATAGGAACATGTGTGTATATCTCACTCGAAACAATATATTAATGCTTAGATAGTGCTGATACCAATTATTGATCGAAATATACCGTACTTGGTGCTGCGACATCACTTATTTGGGCAACTGTACATAATCCACATAATTGGGTGGTAATTAGGGTGTCAAACGGAAGCCGAGTCCTTCTTTTTAGTCTAAATTATTGTATATGCATAGATAATAAATTATTGTATATGCATAGATAATAAATTATTGTATATGCATAGATAATAAATTATTGTATATACATAGATAATAAAGATAATGTGGTTTACAGTTCAAATTATTCCCTTGGAAGTGATCAAAAGGCCAAAAACAATGTTCTTTCGTGTACATTTTCTGTTATTCCTTCTCATATTCATTCAAATCTTCAAACAAAATGGCTCCGGTTTGACACCCTGGTGGTATTTAGGTATCTGTGTTTTTTTTTGTTTTTTTTTTCTTGTATCGTAAATTCATGAACGGATTGGAGCGAAACTTGGAGGTTCCTTTATTTTGGCATCTATTTAATACTCTTTATCTTCTTTGTCTTCTCCTTTTTTCCTTACCTCCTCTTCTTATTCCTTTTCTTGGGGTAGTCGGGAGGAGCCTTCTACTTTAGTATCTTTTTCTTTACCTAGTATTTAGTAGCTTAACAGTGTAGATATCCAAACTGTCCCGTAAGGACCAATAGGTCTGTTGCAGTATATAAATCCTTTGTATTCCTTTTGTATTCCTCCTCCTCCTCCTTCGTCTATTCCTCCTCCTCCTCTTTCATCTATTCCTCCTCCTACTCCTCCTCCTGTTCCTTCATCTATTCCTCCTCCTCCTCCTCCTCCTCCTCCTTAGACGAAGGAATAGAATGCAAAATTTCGAAATTTGCTGACGATACAAAAATTACTAATAAAGTAAGCTCAACAGTACATTGGCAAAAACTACAAGGTGACCTAGACACTTTAGTTAACTGTGCAGAAAAATGGCAAATGAAATTCAACATAGAAAAATGCAAAGTATTACACATCGGTAGTAACAACGCTAAAAAAGATTACTCAATGAACAACATTCAACTATCAAATACAAATAATGAAAAGGATCTGGAATTTATAATATCAAGTGACCTGAAGCCGAGTAAACGGCTAATAAATTGGTGGGTTTCATTAGCAGAACATTCAAATTTAAATCAGAAAAAATCATACCTACTCTATTCAACTCATTGGTGCGTCCCCATCTCGAATACTGCGTGCAATTCTGGTCACCGTACTACCGAAAGGACATAAATAAACTTGAAAAGGTGCAACGCAGAGTCACTAAAATGATACCTAGATTGCGAAATAAACCGTACGAAGAGCGCTTAAAAGAACTAAATTTGTTTAGCTTTCAAAGCGCAAAATGAGAGGTGACCTAATAGAGGTGTTCAAAATCTTCAAGGGATTCAGCAACCTAAATGTAAGCGAATTATATACGATCAATCAAGCAAACACGAGAAACAATGGTTATAAGATTATAGGCAAGCGTTTTCATTCTCACGAGGCGAAGCATTTCTTCTTCAACCGCGTTGTGAATAATTGGAACAGACTACCCTCGAACATTGTAAACTGTAATACTGTCGAAACATTTAAGAACCATCTGGATAAACACATGGCAAATAACCCCCGATTAACACAGTTTCGTTCAGAATAACGGGTAACGAAGTGTCAATGCATGCCGAAACGTATATTGATATTCATACATCTGTTCCCTTTCGGAATTATAGTAATAGATTAGTAATTATAGTAATTAGATTACAAATCAACTTCTTTTTCTCCCTGTCCTATCCGAATTTCCGTGTCAATTTGTCAATACTAGATGGTATTTTTCCAATCTGTTTCCATGCCAGCATTAGCTGGAGGGAGTGGTGGGTGGGGAGGAGCCTTCTTCTTTGCTATCCTTTTTTCTACCTCGTAGTCAATAGATTAGTAGCTTTAGATATCCAAACTGCCCCGTAAGGACCAATAGGTCTGTTTCAGTTTGTTCTCCTTTGTATTCCTCCTCCTCCTTCTTCGCCGTCTCCTCCTCCAACCCCTCTCTCTCTCTCTCTCTCTCATCCGGTTCTCCTTTTGATCTCTCCATTTCTCCAGATTCTTCTCTTATCATTTTCTCAACAGCCTTTCGTCCTGTGTGTTGAATCCTGCTGCCAGAGAGAGAGAGAGAGAGAGAGAGAGAGAGAGAGAGAGAGAGAGAGAGAGAGAGTGAGTGAGTGTCTAACTTTTTCAATCTGGTGTTCCTTGTGTTTATCTTCTTGCTAATATCCAGCTGTGTGTACGACTAAGCGTCTGTGTATTGGAATTTGAAAGGGCATTAGTGTAATTCATATTCACTTGCTTGTTCGTCAAGGGGAATCCACGCAATGCGAGCTAAGCTCATTATTATCGCGCCTCCTTATCTGGGAATGTATTGCGTGAAATGCATGTTAAGTGTTTATGTATCGTTGGAATGGCTGTGGATGTGTGTGTAGTCTGTATTTTAGCCAATTGGCGACATCTGGCAACGAAGGCTTAGGGTTAACCATTCTCACTACGGTACCAGTCTCACCCGAAGGCTTAGGTTGACCAGTAGCTTAGGTTGACCAGTACGATACCCATCTCGCCTTGTAACCGATCACCAACCCCAGATGGGACGTCACAACTTCGTCCACTTATTCCAGGTTCCTATTTATACTGCTAGGTGAACAGAAGCTACACCGTTAGGAGACTTGCCCAAATGTCTCTTCCCCGCACGGGTCTCGAACTCGGGACCTTCTGGGTGTGTGTGTGTGTGTGTGTGTGTGTGTGTGTGTGTGTGTGTGTGTGTGTGTGTGTGTGTGTGTGTGTGTGAAGCTGACAAATAATTATAATATTAGTAATACTAATAATAATAACAATATTATATATACAGCATATGAGAGAGAGAGAGAGAGAGAGAGAGAGAGAGAGAGAGAGAGAGAGAGAGAGAGAGAGAGAGAGAGAGAGAGAGAGAGAGAAAGTGAATATTGGCTGATTCTGCTGGTCGCCTTTAATATGTAATAACTCTTAATTATTCAAAGTTATCAAAGGTTAACTCAATTATAGAGTGAGATCAAATTATACACTTGCTATGCTCTCCAGAATTCACGGTCTAAAAACAATGTAAATTATGAATGACCTCGACATTTCACACCCACTCCAACTATACTATAAATTATCCGTTGAACAAAATATGCCATCTATATTTTCACCCACCAAACATATATCTATATTCACCCTCACAGGTTATGATAAAAGGTGCTTATTATAAAAACTAAAACGTGCCTTAACACAATTTTGATTACAATTACATACCTCTAAATATTTAAATCACATGCATTTATATTTAATCACATTCTATTTTCATATTTGTGAACAAGCAGAATATAATGCTATACAATTGAAAATATCATATGCCTTCCTGAAATACAAATACATATCAGTTCCATTCTTAACAGGCATATATGTGGATAAATTACTCTCTCTCTCTCTCTCTCTCTCTCTCTCTCTCTCTCTCTCTCTCTCTCTCTCTCTCTCTCTCTCTCTCTCTCTCTCTCTCTCTCTCTCTCTGGTCATATATATATTATCCTATATCCATCTAAATTGACTACATATCACATTTACTTTAAACACCAATTTATTCTGTATACCGACCCTCCTTCCCCCCTCAATGTGAATACAACACACAACCATAGCTGACAGTTAGAATTGACGAGGTTCAACACTAGACTGCGCGGCATTTTTGTCACATATAACATCTGCTTCAACATCTGCATCTTCCTGAAATAGATCACAAGGCCTTTGAGATATTAAGGGAGCCCACCTCGTTTTTTTTCTCTTTATCTCCCTCTTTCTTTGGCTTGTATCCATTCGGCCCCATTCAGCCTACTATTTTAAGACGTTTATCCCCATCCAGGTGTCAATATTTTCCTGGCGAGCGGTAGCGAGCCAGCATATATATATTTTTGTTTTGACAGCAAGCTAAATTTGTCCATTTTTCGACAGGAAAATGTCTCCGGCGAAGCCGGATTTCTCCATACAATGTTGGCTCGCTATCGCTCGCCAGGAAGAAATCGACACCTGGATGGCGATAAACGTCTTAAAACAGTTGGCTGAATGGGGCCGAATGGATACAAGCCAGGGAAAGAGAGAACAGGAGAGAAAACAAAACAAAACGGTGACCCCCCTTAAACATTCTTGGTAACTCCCTGTAACACTCTCACTCACTCACTCTCACACTCTCTCTCTCTCTCTGTGTGTGTAATCCAGCCGTCGCTTCACAGTTAGTCACAACCTTCTTCACCGATTACCTTCCCTTTGTCCAAAACACTCATTTATTCTCTCTCTCTCTCTCTCTCTCTCTCTCTCTCTCTCTCTCTCTCGCTCTCTCTGTGATCCTGTCCTCGCTTCAGAGATAGCCCCGACCTTCTCCCCCGATTACCTCTCCCTTCTGCCCAAGTCTCCCTGATAAAAACTACTGTCCCCTCCCCTCTACCTCTCTCTAATTCTCTCTCTCTCTCTCTCTCTCTCTCTCTCTCTCTCTCTCTCTCTCTCTCTCTCTCTCTCGTAAACTTGTCTATCTCTTCCTGATCCCCAATTAAAAATACTACACCGATTTCATTTCTGCCCCCCTCGCCCCCCCACCCTCTCTCTCGTGTCCTCTCACTCAACCCCACCTCTCTCTCTCTCTCTCTCTCTCTCTCTCTCCCCTCCCTCCCTGTGATCTCGCCGTCACTTCACAGATAGCCCCGACCTGCTGTCCAAAAAGTCTCCCCCTGATAAAAACTACTGTCTTCCCTTGACCCCTCCTCTTTCTCTTCCTCACACAGACCTTTCTTCCCTTTCTTCACATTCGCCTTTCACAGTCTCAGATTTTCTTCTTTGATCAATTCAGTAACATGGCGTTTTTTTCTTATTTTATCCTAGTTAAAAAAAAAAAAAAAAAAAATGTATTCATATTAGGAATGCTCTCTAAAATGTAATGTGTATATGAAACAACTTTATTCAAGTTAGGCATAATCTCTAAAATTAATGGGTATAGAAAACAACTTTATTCAACTTTAGGAATGATCTATAACAATTAAATGGGTGTAAACTAACAAAAGAATTGTTCTACTCCATTAATGCTTCCTAAACTACCTATGATCGTACTCTAGAGCTAGAATGCAAGGTAAAGGCCGTCAACCGTACTGAAGGAGTTAATAAACGTACATACTTATATTTCTTATTATTTCATGTTAATAAACGTACATATTTATATTTCTTATACATTCATGTTAATAAACGTACATATTTATATTTCTTATACATTCATGTTAATAAACGTACATATTTATATTTCTTATACATTCATGTTAATAAACGTACATATTTATATTTCTTATACATTCATGTTAATAAACGTACATACTTATATTTCTTATACATTCATGTTAATAAAAGTACGTACTTATATTTTGTTATACATTCAATCTCCTCTTCACTTCCGATATTTATATATTGATGTTTGTATTAATTCGGTCCGTGTAACATACCTTCAGATTTCGATCTTGTATATTACTTATAAGACAAAACATTCAGTAGCCTTTAATACTTGTGAGGTCTCGAAAATATTTATTTTGTAGAGTAGCTGATGTCACTATCCACTAAACCTATTATTACTTTACATATCACACAATGGGTAGGTTGTAATCATTATGTGATCAAACCTATAAACAATTGCACATATAATATATTTTGCAATCGTTTAGGTATTCAAATTATCCCACTTATACAATTGAAAGTCTTTGTAAGAGTATAATTTTATACATTTGAATACAAATATTTTTTCCAGTGTAGGGTGAATAACTGAATAATATATAACTATTTTGTTTTTAGTATCATTATTCAACTGTTTAACCCTCTCCGACATATGACGCGATTTTGAGCCTATTGGGGATACTTTAAAGCCTTTGTTGGCATCAGGGGTATTTATAAACCTTTAGTTTAGTTACTTCAACCTCTGCAGTTGTCTTTGAGTTAGCTGTGGGCAGAAAACTAATTTTGGAGAGGTACTTATAAGAGTGAGAGAACTCTATTTCTTATTGCTAACCTGGCAAACTCTGCGTCATATGTACGTGAAAGGGTTAATGTATCGATGGGTATCACAACAGAGCTTTCATTGAAATCTTTCGATGATCAAAAGTTTTTCAGCAACGTCTCAGGGATTTTTTTGGCACTGGTATCTGAAACTAAACTAAAAATAGATGAACTAAGGTGACTGAATTATTAAGGAAGTCTACCTCACAAGCTGCCAGACCAGTGTTGACAGTAAAGTTGAGGGAAAGACGCTCGTGTGATATGGGCTTAGATTTTGTGGATGTTCTCTTAATTTATCTTCAGTTTAGCAAGGATATTATTTTTGATATTATACAAACACACACACATACTGTACATTGCAAACACATAGAAGTACCACATACATACACACACACGTTCTCTCTTTCCCTTCCACACACATACAGTCCATTAACGCATACAGACCTAACACACACACACACACATTCTACTCCCACATACAGTACATACAAACATACACACACACACACACACATTCTACTCCCACATACAGTACATACATACATACATACATACATACACACACACACACACACACACACACACACACACACACACACACACACACACACACACACACTTTGATCAATTCTTTGATCAATTCAGTAACATGGCGTTTTTTTCTTATTTTATCCTAGTTAAAAAAAAAAAAAAAAAAAATGTATTCATATTAGGAATGCTCTCTAAAATGTAATGTGTATATGAAACAACTTTATTCAAGTTAGGCATAATCTCTAAAATTAATGGGTATAGAAAACAACTTTATTCAACTTTAGGAATGATCTATAACAATTAAATGGGTGTAAACTAACAAAAGAATTGTTCTACTCCATTAATGCTTCCTAAACTACCTATGATCGTACTCTAGAGCTAGAATGCAAGGTAAAGGCCGTCAACCGTACTGAAGGAGTTAATAAACGTACATACTTATATTTCTTATACATTCATGTTAATAAACGTACATACTTATATTTCTTATAAATTCATGTTAATAAACGTACATACTTATATTTCTTATACATTCATGTTAATAAACGTACATATTTATATTTCTTATACATTCATGTTAATAAAAGTACGTACTTATATTTTGTTATACATTCAATCTCCTCTTCACTTCCGATATTTATATATTGGTGTTCGTATTAATTCGGTCCGTGTAACATACCTTCAGATTTCGATCTTGTATATACTTTAATTATAAGACAAAACATTCAGTAGCCTTTAATACTTGTGAGGTCTCGAGAATATTTATTTTGTAGAGTAGCTGATGTCACTATCCACTAAACCTATTATTACTTTACATATCACACAATGGGTAGGTTGTAATCATTATGTGATCAAACCTATAAACAATTGCACATATAATACATTTTGTAATCGTTTAGGTATTCAAATTATCCCACATATACAATTGAAAGTCTTTGTAAGAGTATAATTTATACATTTGAATACAAATATTTTTTCCAGTGTAGGGTGAATAACTGAATAATATATAACTATTTTGTTTTTAGTATCATTATTCAACTGTTTAACCCTCTCCGACATATGACGCGATTTTGAGCCTATTGGGGATACTTTAAAGCCTTTGTTGCCATCAGGGGTATTTATAAACCTTTAGTTTAGTTACTTCAACCTCTGCAGTTGTCTTTGAGTTAGCTGTGGGCAGAAAACTAATTTTGGAGAGGTAATTATAAGAGTGAGAGAACTCTATTTCTTATTGCTAATCTGGCAAACTCTGCGTCATATGTGCGTGAAAGAGTTAATGTATCGATGGGTATCACAACAGAGCTTTCATTGAAATCTTTCGATGATCAAAAGTTTTTCAGCAACGTCTCTGGGATTTTTTTGGCACTGGTATCTGAAACTAAACTGAAAATAGATGAACTAAGGTGACTGAAATATTAAGGAAGTCTACCTCACAAGCTGCCAGACCAGTGTTGACAGTAAAGTTGAGGGAAAGACGCTCGTGTGATATGGGCTTAGATTTTGTGGATGTTCTCTTAATTTATCTTCAGTTTAGCACGGAGATATATTTTGATATTATACAAAAACACACACACATACTGTACATTTGCAAAACACATAGAAGTACCACATACCTACACCACACACCGTTCTCTCTTTCCCTTCCACACACATTACAGTCCATTAACGCATACAGACCTAACACACACACACACAGACATTCTACTCCCCACATACAGTACATACAAACATAACACAACGCACACACACATTCTAATCCAACACATACAGTACATACATAAAACCACACACAACACACACACATGAGCAACACACACCACAAAAACAAAACAACACACCACACCACAGATACATACATAGGTCGGTAGAAGACTCCGAGCACATTGAATTTCATATCCAGAACACAACGAAAAGTATTGTTTGCTTTATACGACACAAATAGACAAAATCATTGCTTGGGGCAGGTCTAGCCAGCCCCACACTCTCTCTCTCACTTTCTTTCTTTCTTTCTTTCTTTCTTTCTTTCTTTCTCTCTCTCTCTCTCTCTCTGCCTTTTCTTTTCTATTCCTTCCCTTCAAACTTTCCTTTCCTATCGGATATGCCATCTCTACTAGAATTAAGGTCCTGACCCACCTTCGTTTGGATTCGGTAAAGGTTTGGGTGGCCAGTGTATATTCTCTCTCTCTCTCTCTCTCCAATGTTCCCTTACCCACTCTAAACCACTGTTTGGACACTTGATTACCTCATATCAGGCCCACCTTCCCGCCTAAGACACCGTGTTGCTTGCTGGACCGGGAAATGCCCGCGCCCACCAGGAGTAGAAAGGGGCACTCTTCGACTTGTGTTGCTTGATTACTTTGTACTCTCTCCTCTCTCTCTCTCTCTCTCATCTCTTCTCTCTCCCCTCTCTCCTCCCCCACCCCCCCCATCCTACACCCCACCGAGAGCCCCTCCTTAATGGGCCTCTAATCGACAAACCCCATATGAGATTACGTGAGACACCTACGACAAATACAGTTGGAAGACCGAAACCGCGCCCCAGGATTCTGCTTCAAGCAAGACTGAAGATACATTAAACATTGGATACATTAAGGGGGCTCACCGGCTGTTTTTTTCTTTCCTTTTCTCTCGCTTGTATCCATTCGGCCCAATTCAGCCAACTGTTTTAAGACGTTTATCCCCATCCAGGTGTCGATTTCTTCCTGGAGAGCTATAGCTAGCCAGCATTGTATGAAAATTATATTATATACTGTATATACAGTATATATATATATATATATATATATATATATATATATATATATATACTGTATATATATATACAGTACAGTATAATTATATTAGTAAATAAATAAAAACAAATAGCACCTTACAACTGACCTTGACCTTTGATTAATAATGAATTTAATGCTTCTCTGATCTTTGAATACGAATGGCTGATATAACCGTCTATGTGTGTGTGTGTGTGTGTGTGTATGTGTGTGTGTGTGTGTGTGTGTGTGTGTGTGTGTGTGTGTGTGTGTGTGGGGTGTGTGTGATGTGTGTGTGTGTGTGTGTGTGTGTGTGTGTGTGTGTGTGTGTGTGTGTGTGTGTTTGTGTGTGTTTTATTGTCGCTGCAGTCGTTGAAACCAAGAAGAAAGAAGATAACAAAGAAGAAGGAAGAGGAAATATGAAAAAAACACATAACTTACATTACTGAAAACTGAGAAGTAAAAGAACACGAGCAAAGGGAGGCGCCGTTGTAAAGGCCTAGCTTCCGGCCCAACAACCGAACTGAACCGAACTGTTGCTCTCGTTGTTCTAGTCGTTGCTCTTCACAATTTGCTTCCATTGTTTCTTTGTATACATCTCCATACACGTTAAGGGGGGATGGGCCGGTTTTCTGGACCCCTTTCTCCTTCATGTTTAGCCCCATTAGTTTTCAGATGTTAAGATGTTTGCCCCATTAGTTAGTCGATTTTAATATCTTTCGGCGCTCTCATTTGCTTTCCCTATGTTTCGCTCAATATTTTAGACCTTTCGTGCTATGCGGTTACCCGGTGGTTTTTCGTTTTGCTATGTGACTTGTCGGTCATGGCTGTCGCGAATACCGATAGTGAGCCGGTAATGTTGGACGACACAGGCCTTCGCGCGACGGGAACTCACGAGTTTTCTACCGCAAACTATAGCGTGTACAAATTAATCTAGACTAAGGGAGCGGATCTTAAATGCATGAACTTGTTGCTGTTCGTTTTTTCGCTTTTTTTCGATTTGATTGGGAGTGGTCTAGCGGATGGGGGAACAAATCTAGATTAAAATAATGAATACATGCAAAAATCGCCAAAAAAGTGAACCATCCCCCCTTAGCCCTTCCATTCAACCCTACCCTACCCGGTCAGGAATCGAACCCACAACACTCTACCCATCACTATCATTCAGTCTACGGGTTATATTTTATGACACCCAGATATGACAGTCGTATACCCTAAAGCTGGTATTACACGAGAGCATTTATCCGTATGCGTATTTTATTATATGACACCCAGATATGACAGTCGGATACCAGAAAGCCGGTATCACACGAGAATTGTTATCGCCAACATTCGATGATCAACATATTATTGGCAACATTTCTGGAATACTGTGCATGACATCGAGCATAGCCACAGAATATTATAACTTTTTGTAGGACTATCAAGGACACTAAAATATAGAACTTAAAATGGCACTGTGTACGAGCAAGAATTTCG
>CM064579.1:51065977-51132180 GCA_032716605.1 Paralithodes platypus | reverse complement strand
AGAAAGCGAGTGAAAACACGAGAGAACAAAGAGAGAGATATCAAGCAAAAGAGAGGTATAACTAAAAGATAAATACCTACCCATCAGAAGAACCTAAGTATACACCAACCTCTAAATAAAACTTCTGACTGGCCAACAGCACACATAACTATATTTCACCTGTCAACAAAGCACCGACACCTCCGCAGTCTCTTGACATAAAGAAATTAGTAGCGATCCGTTAGCGAGAGAGAGCGACCATGTTTGTGTTAGTATGCCGTTTTGGTGCTGTATTAAACGATCCTGTAGAAAGAGATACCGGTTTTTTTCCCGATGCCCTAGAGGTGCCGGCCTGTTTTTGTTTTTTTTTTTGGGGGGGGGGGGGGTTCTTACGATGCCCTAGAGATACCGGCCTTTTTTGTCTAACGATGCCCTTTTTTTGTTTTAATTATCAAACAATGGCGTGATATTATATTTGTAATCATGCGGAAATAACACCAACAAGAAAAAACTATATAATCCTGTTCAAGTATTTCCAACAGTTTAATATCGGTATGGGCATAATGTGAGTGTGTATAAAGTAAGTCTAACAACACCTGATGCCCCAATATGATGGAAGTTGGTCAATCTCCGTTATCAAAGGGTTTCGTGATAGAACAGCGGCAGCCAACTGGTTTAAGACATTAATCCCCATCCAGGTGTCGATTTCTTCCTGGCGAGCGATAGCGAGCCAGCATTGTATGGAGAAATCCGGCTTCGCCGAAGACATTTTTCTATCGAAAAATGTACAAATTTAGCTTGCTGTCAAAACAAAATACTGTATATATGCTGGCTAGCTACCGCTCGCCAGGAAAATATTGACACCTGAATGGGGGTAAACGTCTTAAAACAGTCTAACAACACCTGATGCCCCAATATGATGGAAGTTGGCCGATCTCTGTTATGATAGGGTTTCGTGATAGAACAGCGGCAGGTGTCAATAGTTCAGCCCGACCCTAAACATGTAGCATTACTGTCGGCGCTTCTAAGGGGGGATGGCCCGGTTTTCTGGACCACTTTCTCCCTCATGTTTAGCCCCATTAGTTTTCAGATGTTAAGATGTTTGCCTCATTAGTTAGTCGATTTTAAGACCTTTCGCCCCATTTCTTCGTCAATATTTAGAACTTTGGTGCTATTTAGGTGTCGGTTTTTTCCCTGGCGAACGATAGTGAGCCTGTAATGTTGGAAGAACCGGCCTTTGGCCGGAAATTTTTTCTACCAAAAAAATTACAAATTAATCTAGAAGGGGGATCTAATGGATGTTTTTTTTTTATTTGATGGATGTCTAGGGAGGAAACTAGAAAAATAATGAATACATGCAAACATCGCCCAAAAAGTGAACCATCTCCCTTTAAACAGGTACCGGTAGCATTACTGTCGGCGCTCCTAAACTTTCAACTTGTGCATACAGTATACCTTCTGGGCGGATGGACAGGCGGAAGCAAATGATAGGGTAGGGTAATCGGTAGAAAGTCTACCTCACACAGCTTGATTTGTGGTCTTGTGATAAATGTATTTCAATCTGGAGATGTAATCGCTGATATTTAGCAGAAATACAAATGCTATGCGAGCTTTAAATATACTGTATAGAAAAGTTTGTCGAACTCGATTGTATGTATTTATTTATGCATGCAGTTAGAAAGATAATCGAACCAAGAGTTTTTGTTTGTTTTTTGCATAAAGGAATGGACAAAGGAAAAGCAATTGTCATGAAAAAATAATCAATTCGCCGAACGGTCTTCTCCATTAAATACAAACCGATAATAACAGGATTTA
The DNA here is from genome assembly GCA_032716605.1 of Paralithodes platypus. Taxonomy (NCBI): domain Eukaryota; kingdom Metazoa; phylum Arthropoda; class Malacostraca; order Decapoda; family Lithodidae; genus Paralithodes; species Paralithodes platypus. Next base: position 51,130,386 of record CM064579.1, on the reverse strand, counting down.
CACCATTGTGGATTGAAATTTGGTGGACATGTACAGTCGCGCTAATAAGTCATGTCCCAGCTGCCATTACGTTTGGCTTGCTCTGTGCTGTATTTATGTCTGTCAGATGTTGAATAGGGTGGGTAAGTGTAGGAACATGTTTGTATATTTCACTCGATATGACGAAATGAAGCTTAGATATTGCTGTTACCAATTATTGATCAAAACATACTTGGTGCCGAGACATCACTTATTAGCGCGACTGTACTCTGAGGAAGGGAGTTTAAAGAGATGTGGATAGAAGTTATTTTTAAGTCATAGGCGCTAACACGTGTACCATGGGCAAAGATGCAAAGATTTAGCACAATGCACCTTTCCACTAAACTAAATAAAATCGTAAGCCACAATCAGCTGGTAAACATATTCTTTTCCATTACACTGTCCGAAAGCATGGGTATGAATAGGGTACAAACTGTATATTGTACATAATACAATAACCATTTAACCCCTTCTGTACCGGCAACGTCTTTTCGGTATATTCTGCCAACTATTTGACGATTTTATTCATCTTAGGAAGAGCGTGTACCAATTAAAATGCTACAGATTATCTCAATTAATACCTTTTGCTACCATTTACCTACCTAAGGTTACCTAAGGGTGTGTTCGCCACTCTCCTAGCAGCACCGAGGAGCGCGTCGCCCCTCGTTGCCCCCAAGCTTCATAAAATCGTCTAAATGTACGTGAACAAATATATAAAACACGTCGTCGGTACAGAAGGGGTTAAGGGTATATTGGCTATAGTATACTCATCTCATATATGGATAGAAAGGTAAATCACTATCAATGCACCCAATGATTTTATATACCTCTTTCGTGCTCTTATTTTTTTACAGCGTACTACAAACCTATTTACATCCTTCATATTTTTTACAGCGTACTACAAACCTATTTACATCCTTCATATTTTCCCAACCCTTCACGACTAATATGGCAGAAATCATGACCCCCTATAGTCTATTCGCTGTCAGTAGGCGAAAAATCATGACCTCTATCCTCTCTAACTCAAAAAGGGCTAGAGCAAATGAGCTGTAAATTTCCACATATATTCCGTGACAAACTCTTCCCAAATGGTAGAAATATTACCTCGATTACTCTAGTTGTTTTTTAGTTACACACGTTAGAGATCATGCTTTCTCGTCTACTTACAGCGAATAGACTATAGCTTCTTACAACGAAAAAAAGGATGAGAACAATCGAGCTGGCATTTTGAAAATTTGGGAAGAGTCAACCAGATAATAGGTGCGGAATAAGTTAACCCGTTTACTCTAGCTCCTTTAAAGTTAGAAAGTGGTTAGGGATTAAGATTACGGTCAAATTGGCCGGCACCGAGCGTAACTATCAACCAACCTACCTACCTACCTACCTACCTATCAACCTACCTACCTATCAACCTACCTACCTATCAACCTACCTACCTACTTCCTCCATCTTTGTTTCAGTTTCATTAATATATTCCCCTACATAACTATCCTACTTACCTATCAACCTACTTCCCAATCTGTTCCATTATATCCACTCCCATAGTAACCTACCAACCTACAGCACCTACTTACCTATCTACCTCATTTGCTCCACTGACTACACTGACTAGGAGAATACACCAAAGACGAAGTACAAATGAGTAATGCCCTCAATACCTTCTTTGCATCAGTTTTTACAACAGAAGACCTCAGTGATATCCCTACACCATCGCCGATTCAGATTGATAATTCAGATGTTCTAAGCAATATCACCGTTACAGAGAGAGAAGTATTGAATTGTTTAGATAAACTCAAGGTAAATAAAACGCCAGGACCTGATACAATCTCGCCGAGAGTTCTAAAGGAAGCTAAGAATGAGCTCTCCAAACCACTGACATTACTATTCAATAAATCCTTGCAGTCTGGAACTATGCGGGATCAGTGGAAGCTAGCCAACGTAACACCGATATTCAAAAAAGGCAGCAAATCCCTACCCAGTAACTATCGTCCAATTAGCTTAACCTCAGTTGTATGTAAAATGCTAGAAACGGTCATACGAGACAGACTCGTAAATCCCTTAGAGGAAAATAACATACTTAAAGATACTCAACACGGCTTTCGTAAAAAACGTTCCTGTTTAACAAACCTCTTAGACTTCTTCCACGATATCCTCAACCTCTACGATGAGAGTAAAGCTGTAGATATTAGATACCTTGATTTTCAAAAGGCCCTTTGACAAGTTCCCCACAAACGTTACTGCTAAAACTAAAAGCGCATGGAATACAAGCCGGTGTGTTGAAATGGATAGAAAATTGGCTCAGCAACAGAAAGCAAAGGGTAGTCATAAACGGTAAGGCATCTAAATGGACCAATGTAAGTAGCGGGGTACCCCAGGGATCGGTACTAGGACCAATTCTCTTTCTAATTTACATCAACGACATAGATGAGGTCTCACCTGCACAATCTCAAAATTTGCTGATGATACAAAAATTGCAAATAGCGTACTCTCAAAAGAACAAGTTGACGATATGCAACACAATCTAGATAAATTGTCATGTTGGGCCCAAATTTGGCAAATGAGTTTCAATGCGGATAAATGTAAAGTACTACATGTCGGATACCTAAATGGGAAAGCAACCTATTCGATGAATGGCACTCAGCTTAAGAATGTAAACAGAGAAACTGATCTGGGAGTAACAATATCGAGTAACCTAAAACCGAGTCAACAATGTTCAGAAGTTGTTAAGAAGGCAAACAAAATACTTGGCTTTATAGGCAGGTCATTTGAGCATAAATCCAAAGAAGTTAGCCTAACCCTTTACAATTCCTTAGTCCGCCCTCTTCTGGAATACTGCGTTCAATCCTGGTGCCCTTATTACCAAAAAGATATAAACAAGCTAGAACGAGTTCAACGTAGAGTTACCAAAATGATACCTAGCCTAAAGAACAAACCATACAAGAGCGTCTTAGAGAATTAAATCTATTTCCTTTAACCCAGCGCAGATTAAGAGGCGACTTAATTCAAGTGTTCAAAATCATCAAAGGCATCGACAATATGAACTGTAGTAAGTACTTCACTATCGACCAATCTAATTACACGCGGGGAAACGGTTGCAAAATTATTGGTAAATCTTTTAACTCGCACGAATCTAAGAATTGTCAACTTGTGGAATGGGCTTCCCCGAGACGTTATAGACTGCAGCACCGTTGATTCATTTAAATTCCGCCTAGACAAATATCTCGCATCAAACCCGCGACTGACTGCGTTTGTAAATGAATAACTTTATCCTCCCCTCAGTTACTAACCCATATGTCCCCTACTAACTTCCTAGTCCTGCCACGTTAGTGGCAGTGCAGTAGTTCCCTTTCCAATGTTCCCTTACCCACTCTAAACCACTGTTTGGACACTTGATCCTCAGTGTTTTGGAGGACAAGCAGCCTAGAAGGGTCACTATATCTGTTGTTGCTTGATTTCCTTTGTACTCCTTTGACTACCAACCTACCAATTTCCTCCACTAACATACTGCCTAGTGCCCACCTCCCAATTTACTAAACCTGTCTAAATAGTTATCCCTTCTACCACTAACCTACAAGCCTACCTACCTACCACATCTGCTCTACACTAATCTATTCTTCCTCTCCCTCTCCTTTCGCCCCCCCCCCTCCCCATCTTGCCCCTCTCACCTCCCCCCGCCCCCTCTTCACTGTTCCACTAATCTTCTTTCTCCGCCCCTCCCCCCCTCCCCCAGAGAGAGGAGGCTTATTACCCGCTACCCTGACTCCGAGGGCAAGCTGAGGGGAAGGGGGCGGAGAGGGTGGGGGGGGGGGGGGGGGGAGAGAGGAGAGGGAGTATAAAGAAGGAGCGGAGGAGGGTGAAGGTAAGGTAATAACAGAGGATGTGATGAAGGTGAGGAAGAGGATAGGTGAAGGAAGAGGAGAATCTAAGATGAACGGGGGGGGGGGGGGGGGAGAGAGAGAGAGAGAGAGAGAGAGAGATAATAGGAGAGGAGAGAGAGAGAGAGAGAGAGAGAGAGAGAGAGAGAGAGAGAGAGAGAGAGAGAGAGAGAGAGAGAGATGGGAAATTAGTTGATGAAGAGATAAGGATATAAAATGAATGAAAGCAAGGTGTGAGAATGAGGAGGAGGAGGAAACGGTGCGAGGAATGGAAGGTGTGACAAAAATGAATACATTATAAGAACAAAATGAAAGCCACCAGGAATAGAATGAGAGAGTTGGGAAAAATAATGAGGTGTGAGAGAGATAGGGCGTAAGATAAAAAGAATGATGAGGGAAGCAGAACAGAATGAGAGAGAGGAGAGAAGAGTGGGAGACTGTCTTAAAATGAAGGGATAAGAAAACAAATGTGGAGGGAAGAAGAAGAGAATGAGGGGAGTGTGGGGAGACAATCTTAGTAGGGTGTAGGGAGACAGCCTGTGTGGGGGTGTGGTGAGACAGTCTTAGTGGGAGTGTGGGGAGACAATCTTAGTGGAGGTGTAGGGAGACAGTCTGTGTGGGGGTGTGGTGAGACAGTCTTAGTGGGAGTGTGGGGAGACAATCTTAGTGGAGGTGTGGGGAGACAGTCGTAGTGGGGGCATGGGGAGATAGTGGGGGTGGGGAGACAGTCAATGTGGAAGTGTGGGGAGACAGTTTTAGTGGGGTGTGTGGGGAGACAGTCAAAGTGGGGTGTGTGGGGAGACAGTCTTAGTGGGGGCATGGGGAGATAGTGGGGGTGTGGGGAGACAGTATTAATGGGGGTATGGGGAGACAATCTTAGTGGGAATGTGGGGAAGTCGAGCATGAAAACCCCACCACCACCAGCCTAAACTTTTGACAAGTATTCAATCCTCATCTTCATTCAACTTTTTGCCCAAGTTAAATTGCTTCATTCTTATTTAGCTGTTTTTCCCTCCCTCTCTCCCCCACTTCCATTTTACCCCACAACTCTCTTACCTTCTTTTTATTGACTCTTTTCACGAGTACTTTGTGGTTGGTTCTCTCTCTCTCTCTCTCTCTCTCTCTTAATCACACACACTCACACACTCTCAATCTCTCTCTCTCTCCTTAACCTCCCTCCCAGGTTCCTTCTCCCACTCTCTTCCCCATCCTTACTGTCTGCCCTGAAATTTATGTGGTGAGAGAGAGAGAGAGAGAGAGAGAGAGAGAGAGAGAAAGAGAGAGAGAGAGAGAGAGAGAGAAAGAGAGAGAGAGAGAAAGAGAGAGAGAGTTAGTGAGTGTGAGAAAGAAATAGTGTGGCTGTGTTAGTCTAAGAGTGTGTTTGTGTGTGTAATATCTTCCATGTCTGTATAAATAGCTATGTAGGTAAGTAGTGTTGGCACCTGCGTCGTCGTTGTCATGATGATGGTGGTGGTGGTGTTAGTGAAGCAGGAGGCGTTAAACGTCTCTCTCTCTCTCTCAACGTCTCCGTCTCTCTCTCTCTCTCTCTCTCTCTCTCTCTCTCTCTCTCTCTCTCTCTCTCTCTCTCTCTCTCTCTCTCTCTCTCTCTCTCTCTCTCTCTCACACACACACCACAGCGAGGACGGCAACCTACAAAGGAATTAAATACTAATCCGTCAAGAACCGCGAATTTGGATAAAGCTCCACCAACACGACCCAAATTCAAAACCGTCAGGGATAACGACCGAGGACCGAGGACAGCCATGAATGTAAATGTAGATCCGACCAGAACCAAACATTCGATGAAAGAACGTTCAGCGAGTTCTAAAACCGCAACTTTAAAGGTTTTCTATGCAAACGCTCGTAGCATACGCAATAAATTTTCAGATTTAGAGGAACTAGTGTTTACAGAAAATTATGATGTGATTGGCATAACAGAATCTTGGCTCAATACAGAAGATAGAGACTTTTTAGCAGAGTATTCACTTCCCGGTTATGTAATGTTTGAGAACAGCCGAATAAATAAAAATGGAGGTGGCGTTTTATTTTATATCAAAGAAAGTCTTAACCCGACCCTCGTGTCAAAACCTCAAATTGTGAATGTCGACACATCTTTTGTGCTAATAAAGAATAATAAAGGTACAAATAATACTTGCGTTAATATACAGACCTCCAGCTCAATCAGTGCACACTGACCGAGAAATTTACGAACATATTGCAGATGTAAGTAACTCACAAGATACCGTAATTTTTGGCGACTTTAATTTACCTGTGACCAAGTGGGGCGATACTCTTACTTCACACTCCGGACATGACTTGTATACGAACTTGCAAGAGAGTTCGCTTTATCAATTTGTTCGAACGCCGACCCGTGGTAATAACGTTCTTGACATTGTACTTGCAACAAAAGAATTGATAGAGAATTTGAATGTTGGTGATGAATTCAGTAACAGCGACCATCGTACGATAACTTTCACTTTAAAGTTTACTAGTAACGAACCAAATAGTAGCATCGAAAAAGTCCCTAATTTTCAAGAAAGCAAACTTCCATAAACTTAAAGCTATGTTTAAAGAAACTGACTGGAGCTTTTTAATTAACAATAACGACATAAATACATCTTGGAAGTTATTCGAAACCACTTACCTAAAAGCAGTGCAAGACTGCATACCATCGAAAATACGGCGTCCAGGCCATAATAATAAGCCCAAATGGTGGAATAAAGATATTTCAAACTGCCTGCTTGCTAAAAAAAATTGCTAATGATAGATTAAAATCCTCACAAAATGACGAAGAACGGGTGAAATTTGTAGAGCTACGACGCAAAGCCAAAAAGTTAATTAAGCAAAGTAAAAGACCTTAGAGTTACATATTGCGAATCAAAGTAAAACAAACCCGAAAGAATTCTATAGTTATATCAGAAAGAAAAAAGTAGTTACTTCAACTGTTGGACCGTTAGTCGATGAAAAAGGAGAATACACCAAAGACGAAGTACAAATGAGTAATGCCCTCAATACCTTCTTTGCATCAGTTTTTACAACAGAAGACCTCAGTGATATCCCTACACCATCGCCGATTCAGATTGATAATTCAGATGTTCTAAGCAATATCACCGTTACAGAGAGAGAAGTACTGAATTGTTTAGATAAACTCAAGGTAAATAAAACGCCAGGACCTGATACAATCTCGCCGAGAGTTCTAAAGGAAGCTAAGAATGAGCTCTCCAAACCACTGACATTACTATTCAATAAATCCTTGCAGTATGGAACTATGCCTGATCAGTGGAAGCTAGCCAACGTAACACCGATATTCAAAAAAGGCAGCAAATCCCTACCCAGTAACTATCGTCCAATTAGCTTAACCTCAGTTGTATGTAAAATGCTAGAAACGGTCATACGAGACAGACTCGTAAATCACTTAGAGGAAAATAACATACTTAAAGATACTCAACACGGCTTTCGTTAAAAACGTTCCTGTTTAACAAACCTCTTAGACTTCTTCCACGATATCCTCAACCTCTACGATGAGAGTAAAGCTGTAGATATTATATACCTTGATTTTCAAAAGGCCTTTGACAAAGTTCCCCACAAACGTTTACGGCTAAAACTAAAAGCGCATGGAATACAAGACGGTGTGTTGAAATGGATAGAAAATTGGCTCAGCAACAGAAAGCAAAGGGTAGTCATAAACGGTAAGGCATCTAAATGGACCAATGTAAGTAGCGGGGTACCCCAGGGATCGGTACTAGGACCAATTCTCTTTCTAATTTACATCAACGACATAGATGAGGGTCTCACCTGCACAATCTCAAAATTTGCTGACGATACAAAAATTGCAAATAGCGTACTCTCAAAAGAACAAGTTGACGATATGCAACACAATCTAGATAAATTGTCATGTTGGGCCCAAATTTGGCAAATGAGTTTCAATGCGGATAAATGTAAAGTACTACATGTCGGATACCTAAATGAGGAAGCAAACTATTCGATGAATGGCACTCAGCTTAAGAATGTAAACAGAGAAACTGATCTGGGAGTAACAATATCGAGTAACCTAAAACCGAGTCAACAATGTTCAGAAGTTGTTAAGAAGGCAAACAAAATAATTGGCTTTATAGGCAGGTCATTTGAGCATAAATCCAAAGAAGTTATCCTAACCCTTTACAATTCCTTAGTCCGCCCTCTTCTGGAATACTGCGTTCAATCCTGGTGCCCTTATTACCAAAAAGATATAAACAAGCTAGAACGAGTTCAACGTAGAGTTACCAAAATGATACCTAGCCTAAAGAACAAACCATACGAAGAGCGTCTTAGAGAATTAAATCTATTTCCTTTAACCCAGCGCAGATTAAGAGGCGACTTAATTCAAGTGTTCAAAATCATCAAAGGCATCGACAATATGAACTGTAGTAAGTACTTCACTATCGACCAATCTAATTACACGCGGGGAAACGGTTGCAAAATTATTGGTAAATCTTTTAACTCGCACGAATCTAAGAATTTCTTCTTCAATCGAGTTGTCAACTTGTGGAATGGGCTTCCCCGAGACGTTATAGACTGCAGCACCGTTGATTCATTTAAATTCCGCCTAGACAAATATCTTGCATCAAACCCGCGACTGACTGCGTTTGTAAATGAATAACTTTATCCTCCCCTCAGTTACTAACCCATATGTCCCCTACTAACTTCCTAGTCCTGCCACGTTAGTGGCAGGGCAGTGGTTCCCTTTCCAATGTTCCCTTGCCCACTCTGAACCACTGTTTGGACGCTTGATCCTCAGTGTTTTGGAGGACAAGCAGCCTAGAGGGGTCGCTGGATCTGTTGTTGCTTGATTTCCTTTGTACTCCTTTGTACTCTCTCTCTCTCTCTCTCTCTCTCTCTCTCTCTCTCTCTCTCTCTCTCCCCCCCCCCCCCCCACCGCCGCCGCCAACCACCGCCCTCCATTCCCCTGCTCTGTTATTTTCTGAACGCTGAACTATCGGTAATTCTGCCTCGTATATAACCAAAGTTTAATTGAAAAATCCCTCGTTTACCACCCACGAACGCTGCCACACGAAGGGAATGAGAAACGAAAAAACATAGATGAGATGGGATAGGTGGTGCGATGGCCATACACGCACATACGAACAAACACACGTGGATACACACCGACAAACTAACACACATTCACACACGCTCATGCAAACACACACGCAAACAAACACACATACACACCTCCCTCTCTAACTCACACACACGCACACTCTTCTCTCGCTCTCTCTCCCTCACACTACACACACAAACACACACACACGGGTCGCTGTGGTCCAGTCAGTTAAGGCACTGTGTTTCGTGCTGACCGCAAGGGGCCGGGGCGAGGGTTCGTATCCACCAGAATCCTAAAGGTTTTTCCGGCCATAGCGACGGAGAGAATTGTATCGTGGTTCCTCCCTAACCAAGCTGCTATCAGCATGTGTTAGCCTACACATCTTCTCACCATACAAAGTGCATCTGCGTATGAACAGTACTTGGTGGGAAGCCAGGCACCTCATGGTCGCCAAAGGTCGCATGAGACCTCGTAGTTAAGGTAGAATAAGTATAGGTTTAAGAAAAACTGTAGATTTTCAGCCTCAGGGCTGCAATGAACGATATATGGTGATGGGCTGGTCTATCAGAGTGAGGACTGAGCGATTTCTGCCATACCCATAGCTTACTCTGACTGTTCCTTTTACTTATATATTTTCTAGATCTCCAGTGGCGGCGTCTCTTCCGTGGATTGACCTCCCAATCTACCAAGATTGGAAGCCAAAGCGTCACATTTTTCCCTTGCCCCTCAACTTTCCCTTCATAATTGGTGAGGGGCACAGGGCCCTGGGTGGAGCTTTGGTTTCCCGGGCGTTTCTGCACCCTCCTCAGCTCCCCGCCATGGAGTGGCTTCGGTCACCCAGGCTTTATTGTGGTCGGTAGGAAGGGTTCTGTGGGGGCGCTCTGTTATGGCCTTGGCCTTGCTCTGGGCCTTGGGGCTGTTCGGCCAGGCAGCTTGGGGAACAACAACAACAACAACAACAACAAATCGACAATTAATATTATTACACACACACACACACACACACACACACACACACACACACCTCGTTAAAAGTAAAATTGGGCAATAAATAAAGATAATTACCTTGCGCAATAAATAGCAAGAGACTGAAAAGATAAAACTAAATATTGCCCTAAATGGTCGAAAAAAGTCAGAGATCCAAGAACAAGAAGAACTGCGATATAATTACCAGGCAAATTAACACTATCTCATCCGACGTCTTGCGAGCTATTTTTACTATTATTATTGAGCGTTTTGATTGTTTTTTGCCATTTTCAAACAACGTATTGTTTAGTTTGCCCATACAATAAAACACAACATAATATAATACAAAATAATAAACAAATACATATATAAATAAACCACCTTCCCAGACCTCCTTTATGCTGAAATACGCCACCCAGAACCCATTTAAGGTAAAATTGTACATTTTTCGGTAGAGAATCGTCCCGACCGAAGGTCGATTTCTCCTAAATTGCAGGCTGGCTATCAACCACCCAGAAAAAAAAATCGACACTTAAATGAGGCGAAACATCTCATGATCACCAAATTAATAGGGCAAAACTTCTTAAAATGTCAACACTTATGAAGAAAAACACCACTTTTGGAATACTAGGGGAATGAAAAGCTTAAAATAGTATCCATTAATCTCAACTATTGGAAATCCTTCTTAAGCTGCATAACATTGTCTGAAGGTAGATCAAATAAAGGCATTGAGAGTTTACGACAAATCAAGTTTAAACCAGCTTATCCAACGTTTTGGAGGAATTATTATGGTGATTATTGTAAATATTATTGAGAAGTAACATTATTATTGTTATTATTATTATTATTAATTAATACTATCATTATCATTATTTTTATTATTACTATTATGATTATTATTATTTTAATTATGATTACTATTTACGTCTATTAATTTATTTATTCGAAATTAATGTATACACTTATTATATTTTATATTTATATTTTCGAGCATTAATTTTCAGTTTTCCCTTTCGAGTCAAATGGTAAAGTGGACCAACAACGGAAGGTAAATTTGGGGCGCCTCCCCCCAGGGGGGGAAGAGGAAGGACAATACAAATCTCGTCAGGACTATTACTGCCTCCCTGCTATTATACAAATGGTCCCACACACAAGCTAGGAAGGGGGAGTGGAGGGGGGAAGACAGGGTAGGGAATAAGGAAGTGGAGGGGAGGGAGTGGAGGGGGGAGGGAAGAAGACAGGGTAGGGAATAAGGAAGTGGAAGGGAGGGAGTGGAGAGGGGAGGGAAGAAGACAGGGTAGGGAATAAGGAAGTGGAGGGGGGAGGGAAGAAGACAGGGTAGGGAATAAGGAAGTGGATGGAAGGTAAGGAAAGGAGGGGAGGGGATGGGGGGGAGTGGAAGAGGAGGGAAGGAAATAGAGTAGGCAGGAAGGGAGTGGGGAAGGGAGTGGGGAAGGGAGTGGGGAGGGGAGGGGAAGGAAGGGAGAAGGGAAGGTAGGAGAGGTGGGAACGAAGAACACAGGGGAGAAAGAAGGAGGGTAGAAGGAAAAGAGAAAGGAGGGAAGGAGTGGTGGGGGAATAGGAGATAAAGGAAAAGAGAAGTGAAGGCAAGTAGAGGGTAGGGAAAGAGGAAGACAAGAGGGCAAGAGAATGAGGGGAATGGGGATAGAGGGAGTCGAAGGGGAGAGGAGAGGGTAGGGTAAGGGAGAGGAGAGGAGTACGGAAAGAGACTAGAGAGGGAAAAGTGAAAGGAAAGGGTAAAGGAGAGAAGTAAGATCTATGCATGGAATGAGGGCAGAGGAGAGAAGAGACAAGAAGAAGGGCAAGCGAGGAAGGAGGGAAGGGAAGAAGGAAAAGAGAGGGTAATAAGGGAAGAAGAAGGGAGACCGGCGAAGTATGCTTGGTGCCGCCGTTGTAAAGGCTTATCCCTCAATACCTTCACCTTCACCTTTAACACTGACTGCTTTGTTGGCCTATAAATTCATTCATTCATAAATTCTTAGTTTCCTCGCTAGACATCCCTCAAACTTAGAACAATATCCCCTAGATCCCCCCCCCCCCCCTCTCAAAATAAACTTGTGCATTTTTCGGTAGAAAAATGTTCCGGCCGAAGGCCGATTCCTCTTACAGTTACAGGCTCGCTATCGCTCGCCAGGAAAAAATCGACATCTAAATGGCACGATAGGTCTTCAAATGTATAACGAAATGGGATGAAAAGTCTTAAAATCGCCAAACAAATGGGCCGAACGTTTACAAATCTCAAAACTAATGGGACTAAACACGAGGCAGAAAGAGGACCAGAAAAACGACCGTCTCCCCTTAACTAATCTACCGTTTATTCGTTAATCGTCAGCACTGGTCTCGCAACTTATGAGGTAAACCTATTAAAAATAATTGTCAATTAAAAATGTTGTATAACTATCGAAAAATTGACGAGAACAGCTCCAGTGTGATGCCCCCTTAAGGGACCCCACCTTGCCTCTCTCTCTCTCTCTCTCTCTCTCTCTCTTTGACTTGTATCCATTCGGCCCAATTCAGCCTACTGTTTTAAGACGTTTACCCCATCCAGGTGTAAATATTTTCCTGGCGAGCGGTAGCGAGCCAGCATATATATATTTTTGTTTTGACAGCAAGCTAAATTTGTACATTTTTCGATAGAAAAATGTCTCCGGCGAAGCAGGATTTCTCCATACAATGCTGGCTCGCTATCGCTCGCCAGGAAGAAATCGACACCTGGATGGGGATAAACGTCTTAACACAGTTGGCTCAATGGGGCCGAATGGATACAAGTCAGGGAAAGAGAGAAAAGGAGAGAAAGATAAAACCAAAAAAAGCCGGTGACCCCCCTTAACCCATTCCAAACCATTATCAATTACACCAGTCACCACCATAACAACATCCACCACCAAAATAATAACCATATGTTGTTGGGGTTTTTCTATGTGATTGAGGGAGGCAAAAGGCAGAACTGGCTATAGCGAGTGCCTCCCCCATAGTTGAAAGAGTGACAGGGCCAAAATCAAGGGATGTTCGAGCCAAAATGCCTGGACACACGGAGTTTGAAGCAATTTAAGTCATAGGAAGAGGGAAAGACTGATTCTGGGAGAGAGTTCCAGAGCTCAGCTGTTGAGTAGAAGAAAGTTTTGAGTAACGTTCACTCTTGGTTGGAGTTGCACAGAGTAGGGGTGGGATTGAGTTGCAAGACGGGTACCACGTGCCCTACGTAAAGGATGTGGTATACACTGGGAAAGCTCTGAGGAACACTGATTATTATAATAGCGATAGAATAGCGGGGGAGATGCAACATTGCGGCCGGCAGAGAGAGGTTGCACAGAGTTAGTGAGTGGACTGGAGTTAATGATACAAAAGGCCTTCCTTTCAACTTTGTCTAGGAGAGTGGTGTGAGAGGAACCTCCCCATACATGTGAACAATACTCAATAGAAGGACGCACTATGGCCCTGTACAGAGCAAGAAGCTGTGCAGGGGAAAAGAACCCCCTAAGGCGGTTGAGCACACCCAGCTTCTGGGAGGCTGCCTTAGCAAGACTGGTAATATGGAAGAAAAAGAGACACCAAAAATATTGAGAGAAGATGAAGGATTGATTTTTGTATTGTTGAAGAATACGGGATAGTCCACCACCATTCTTAAGATATACACCATAACCGCCAGCATCACCACCATATTCGCCACCACACCATCATTAAGGGGGGGGGGGGGTCACCGAATTGTTTTCATCTTTCTCTCCTTTTCTCTCTTTCCCTGGCTTGTATTCATTCGGCTCCATTCAGCCAACTGTTTTAAGACGTTTATCCCCATCCAGGTGTCGATTTCTTCTTGGCGAGCGATAGCGAGCCAGCATTGTATGGAGAAATCTGGCTTCGCCGGAGACATTTTTCTACCGAAAAATGTACAACTTTAGCTTGTTGTCAAAACAAAAATGTATATATGCTGGCTCGCTACCGCTCGCCAGGAAAATATTGACACCTGGATGGGAGTAAAGTCTTAAAACAGTAGGCTGAATGGGGCCAAATGGATACAAGCCAAAGAGAGAGGGAGAGAAAGAGAAAAAAGGGAGGTGGGCTCCCTTAATATATACATCACAACCGCCAGTATCACCACCACACCACCATTAACACCATCCTATGTCCCCCACCACCACCACCATCACAATCCTCCACCACCACCACCACCCTCCCCCAGCCCTACTAAAACCATCACCACCACCACCACCACCAATAGTGTTAAATGTAGAGGAGCGGCCATCAATCTAATAAGGGCTGCCAGCGAAGTCAGTGGAAGAGAAGAGTGGCGGAGAACAACAATAACAACAACAACAATACTACCTCCTCCTCTACCATCACCACCAACAACGACACAAATACCACCACAAACACCACCCTACCTTACCTTTTGATACCTTTTGATGTGTTCGCCACTCTTCTAGCGGCACCAAGGAGCGCGACGCCCCTCGTTATAAAACACCATACCACTACCACACCACCACCAACACCATACCACTATCACACCACCACCACCACCATACCAACACCACCAACAACGACACAAATACCACCACTAACACCACCCTACCCATTCTATAAAACACCATACCACTACCACACCACCAGCAACACCAACACCATACCACTATCACACCACCACCATACCAACACCACCACCACCATACCAACACCACCACCACCAGACCACTATCACACCACCACCATACCAACACCACCACCACCATACCAACACCACCACCACCACACCACTACCAGACCACTATCACACCACCACCATACCAACACCACCACACCACTACCACACCACCACCAGACCACTATCACACCACCACCAGACCACTATCACACCACCACCATACCAACACCACCACCACCATACCAACACCACCACCAGACCACTATCACACCACCACCATACCAACACCACCACCACCACCACCAGACCACTATCACACCACCACCATACCAACACCACCACCACCATACCACTACCACACCACCACCAACATCACTACCACACCACCACCAGACCACTATCAATACCACCACAACCACCACCAATAGTGTTGAGTGTGGAGGAGCGGCCACCAATCTAATAAGGGCTGCTAGCGAAGTCAGCGGAAGGGAAGGGTGGCGGAGAACAACAATAACAAACAACAACAACAACAACAACAACCATAACAAAAACAACCGTACTCTCAATAAATCAACCACTATTATGCCATCAACCATCACCACCACCACCACAACAACAACAACAACAACAACAAAGATACTCTCAAACAGAACAACCCAACTTTGCTCTTAAGGGGAGGAACACCGTTTTTCTGGACCCCCTTCTCCCTAATGTTTAGCCCCACTAGTTTTGAGATTATAAGACGTTAGACCCATTAGTTTGGCGATTTTGATACCTTTCGCCCCATTTCTTTGCCAATTTTAAGACCTTTCATGCCATTTAGGTGTCGATTATTTCCTGGCGAGCGGTAGCGAGCCTGCAATTTTAAGAGGAATCGGCCTTCGGCCGGAACATGTATCTACCGAAAAATGTACAAATTTACCTTGAAGCGGGTCTAGGGGGTGTTTTTCTAAGCTTGATGGAGGTCTAGGGACGAAAATAAAGAAATGTATGAATAAATGAATTAATAGACCAAACAAACAGTCTTCCTCCCCTTAATGGTTCACTTTTTGAGCCATGTTTGCATGTATTCATTATTTTTCTAGTTTCCTCCCTAGACCTCCATCAAATTAAAACAAAAAAACATCCATTAGATCCCCCTTCTAGATTAATTTGTAAATGTTTCAGTAGAAAAATGCCCCGGCCGAAGGCCGATTCTTTCAACATTACAGGCTCACTATCGTTCGCCAGGGAAAAAATCGACACCTAAATAGCACGAAAGGCCTAAATATTGACAACGAAATGGGGCAAAAGGTTTTAAAATCGACTTAATATTGGGGCAAACATCTTAACATCTGAAAACTAATGGGGCTAAACATGAGGGAGAAAGTGGTCCAGAAAACCGGCCCATCCCCCCTTAACCATATCCATTACCATAACAACAACAACAACAACAATACCAACGCCAACGAGCCTATTCTCAACATGCCAGCCACAATTATGGCATCAATAGCCACCACAACCACACAAAACACAAATACATAATACAATATCATACTCATCCAGACGTTTTTCAATAGTTACCCCTCCTCCTCCTATCATTATCATCATAATCATCATAATCTTCATCATCATCATCATCAAAGATATGGTTCGTTTCGTTCATCACACTTACTTTAAAAAAAAAAAAAAAAAAAAAAAAAAAATCCCTTTAATATTGAGCGTCTGGGGATGAAGATGTAGTGGTGTGCAAGCTACTATATTGTAGTGGAGACCACTGTACACCACCCATTCTTCGCGAGTCTATCCTTCACCACCGTCATTTTTGCCCAGTCCCTCCTCTCAATTTCAGGCCGTGTAAATATGTCAGGTATAACAGACGTTCGCCCGTTCACCAGGCAGTTCCAGACAATTTTTTTTTTTTTTTACCGCGGGGTTTTGTTTGTAAATAGTTTACTGTGGGTTTAGTCTCGGTTTATCTTAGGTTTGTTTTCAGTACAACTTCAGGTTTTCTTTGAATAACATTTTAAAACAAAATCCGGGTTTTGCTTGCAAATTGCTTAGAGTTATTTTTAGGTTTAATTTAGATTAATTTTAGAAGCAGTTTCAGCAGCCTACATATTTTCATCTTTTGGAAAAGTTTTGCATAATGTTTGTAACTTTGTTTAATTATTACTTAGCATATATCTTACTTTGCCCATTCTTCCTATACCTCGAAATATATTTAGTAAACGTTATAGTGTCACGTGTTTTCAGTAAATTTCGTCTTTTGTTTTGATAAATATTGTTTCTTAGTTTTGCCATGTATGCTTACATATATGTTAGACTTGTTTGGTTTATGTATAACAATATATCAGTCTTAATTGTACCATTTACCAAAAAATAAATAAAAATAAAAATAAATAAATAAATAAATAAAATAAATATAAAATATACATAGTTATGGTAATGAAAAGAAAAGCTTCGAAACAATAATTATGGAGAATTACAACAAAAACAAAATAATAGCTTAAAGTATATAGAAATAAAAGAACACAACAAACTATGGCGCCAGTATACGGTTGGTGATATCTAGTCATTTAAGGGAGCCCACCTCGCTTTTTTTCTCTTTCTCTCCCTCTCTCTTTGGCTTGTATCCATTCGGCCCCATTCAGCCTACTGTTTTAAGACGTTTACCCCCATCCAGGTGTCAATATTTTCCTGGCGAGCGGTAGCAAGCCAGCATATATATATTTTTGTTTTAACAGCAAGCTAAATTTTTAAATTTTTCGATAGAAAAACGTCTCCGAAGCCGGATTTCTCCATACAATGTTGGATCGCTATCGCTCGCCAGGAAGAAATTGACACCTGGATGGGGATAAACGTCTTAGAACAGTTGGCTGAATGGGGCCGAATGGATACAAGCCAGAGAAAGAGAGAAAAGGAGAAAAAGATACAAAAAGCCGGTGACCCCCCTTAAACCTATAAATAAAAGGAACATGTGTAAAGGAGAGTGAAAGCCGTGGGTGGGAGAGCATGAAAGCCGTGGGTGGGAGAGCATGAAAGCCGTGGGTGGGAGAGCATGAAAGCCGTGGGTGGGAGAGCATGAAAGCCGTGGGTGGGAAAGCATGAAAGCCGTGGGTGGGAGAGCATGAAAGCCGTGGGTGGGAGAGCATGAAAGCCGTGGGTGGGAGAGCATGAAAGCCGTGGGTGAGAGAGCATGAAAGCCGTGGGTGGGAGAGTGAAAGCCGTGGGTGGGAGAGCATGAAAGCCGTGGGTGGGAGAGCATGAAAGCCGTGGGTGGGAGAGCATGAAAGCCGTGGGTGGGAGAGCATGAAAGCCGTGGGTGGAGAGCATGAAAGCCGTGGGTGGGAGAGCATGAAAGCCGTGGGTGGGAGAGCATGAAAGCCGTGGGTGGGAGAGCATGAAAGCCGTGGGTGGGAGAGCATGAAAGCCGTGGGTGCGAGAGCATGAAAGCTTTGATCAAATACAAACCTCACCATGAAAGGTTTTTATGACAATGCACCGGAAAAAAAATTGGTTCCATATTTCAGAACTGGGAGTATATAAACATTTATTATATATCTACAGTATACTTGATATATCTACAGTATACTTGATATTAATGACTCGTGTTTGGCTGGCCGAGAATTAAAATTAAATCTCTATAACCCGAGTTGCGTGCGGGGAATCTTGTCAAAATCCCTGTATGGTATCCTGGAATATGGATCCTACCACTTGTGCATGAATTGAAATACATTTTCCAAGTAAGATTTCCCTTCTCCTTAATATAGATAGGAACAGGTTAAAATGCGTTTATCACGCCGTGTAGTGGAATAAAAGCTTGGACACTCGTTCTGAATTAGCTCACGTGTATATATTTTGTGAGATATACTTGATAGATATATATATATATATATATATATATATATATATATTATATATACAGTATATATACTGTATATACAGTATATATATATATATATATATATATATATATATATATATATATATATATATATATATATATATATATATATACACCGGTATATATATATAAACACACACACACACTTACGGGGAGATTGGTGTAATTCCTACATAAACTTGAAGACATTATAAAGGTCAAGTCTCTTCGGTAAATATTAGACCAAGTTTAAAGTTTATGGTGTATATCAAAAGTGAGTATTCAGGAGTATTATGCCCTGGTTTGAGCGAGTATGCTGAAGTTAGAGTATTAACAGTATTAACAGTATTATAAGTATTAGAGTATTATAAGTATTATAAGTATTATAAGTATTAGAGTATTATAAGTATTAGTATTATAAGTATTATAAGTATTATAAGTATTAGAGTTTTATAAGTATTATAAGTATTAGAGTATTATAAGTATTAGAGTATTATAAGTATTATAAGTATTAGAGTATTATAAGTATTAGAGTATTATAAGTATTAGAGTATTATAAGTATTAGAGTATTATAAGTATTATAAGTATTATAAGTATTAGAGTATTATAAGTATTAGAGTATTATAAGTATTATAAGTATTATAAGTATTAGAGTATTATAAGTATTAGAGTATTATAAGTATTAGAGTATTATAAGTATTATAAGTATTAGAGTATTATAAGTATTATAAGTATTAGAGTATTATAAGTATTATAAGTATTATAAGTATTAGAGTATTATAAGTATTAGAGTATTATAAGTATTAGAGTATTATAAGTATTATAAGTATTATAAGTATTAGAGTATTATAAGTATTATAAGTATTAGAGTATTATAAGTATTATAAGTATTAGAGTATTATAAGTATTATAAGTATTATAAGTATTAGAGTATTATAAGTATTATAAGTATTATAAGTATTAGAGTATTATAAGTATTATAAGTATTATAAGTATTATAAGTATTATAAGTATTATAAGTATTATAAGTATTAGAGTATTATGGAATATTATATATTCTTACAAAACCTGAGCACATAACTGACGAAACCATTTGGCAGATATAATGGTGGTATGAGATCGCCTTTAATGGTTTACTCTGCTCGATCTTGTTAACTCCTTCAGCACCCTAAAACGTCTTTCTTAATTTTATTTTGGCTACCAATAGACGATTATATACAGCTTAGGAGCATTTGGGAACCATAGGGTTAACTGAGATACCGGTAGTTATAACCTATATTTTCACGGGGCTTTTCTAATCATTATGAACTCTTCTTATGATATCGAATAAAATAACAAAATGCGTCAACATACTAAAAGGGTTAAACCATTTTCACACGAGAGCTTTCTCCGGCAATTTTCAAGCGGCCACAGCAAATGTCAAAGACCAACCTGCCGTCCAAATCCCTGAGGAGATGGACTTCTCTAATGGTTTACTCTGGGAGTCTTGTTAGGAGGCCGGTGTCACACAAGCGATTTTCATGGCAACTCTTTTCGGCAATTCGGGTCTGGGAATTTTTAAGTTTTGTTTTCTATCTTTCTTTCTTTCTTTCTTATATGAGGAAACCGTATTAAGGAGGGTCACCAGCATTTTTCGATGGACATTTTTTTTAAGACTTTACCCCCATCCAAGTGTCGATGTTCACCCTGGCAAGCGGTAGCGGGCCAGCATATTTATAAAGATGTTTATGACAGCAGGCTAAATTTGTACATTTTTAGATAGAAAAATTTCTCCGGCGAAGCCGGATTTCTCCATACAATGCTGGCTCGCTATCGCTCGCCAGGAAGAAATCGACACCTGGATGTGGATAAACGTCTTAAAACAGTTGGCTGAATGAGGCTAAATGGATACAAGTCAGAGAAAGAGAGAAAAGGAGAGAAAGATAAAAGAGGCCGGTGAACCCCCCCCCCCCCTTAAAGCTGCTTATTCGTGGGTAACATACTTCTTATACATGCGTTTTACAAGGAATGCTAACCAGTGCTACGCATTTAAAACACAAAGACAGTCACCTTTACGCATTAAGGGGGGGGATGGTTCATTTTTTGGGCGATTTTTGCATGTATTAATTATATTTCTAGTTTCTTCCCTAGACCTACAGTACATCAAGCTTAGAAAAACATCCCCTAGACCCCCCTCAAGATAAATTTGTACATTTTTCGGTAGAAAAATGTCCCGGTGGAAGGCCGCTTCCTCTTACAATTAAAGGCTCGCTATCGCCCGCCAGGAAAAAATCGACACCTAAATGGCACGATAGGTCTTAACATTTATAAAGAAATGGGACGAAAGGTCTTAAAATCACCAAACAAATGGGCCGAACGTCTAAAAATCTAAAAATCAATGGGGCTAAACATAAGGGAGAAAGGGGACCAGAAAACCGGCCCATCTCCCCTTAAGGCATCTATCTATTTAGTTTGTGTTATGTGTATGAAGGCAGGCTGCTTGTAACGAGTGTCTCCCTCAAAACCAACACCGAGACAGAGAGCCAGGTTCAAGGGACGTTGGGGTCAAAATGCCTGGCCACACAAAGCTTAGAGGATTCTAAGTCATAGGATTAAGGAAAGATTGATTGAGGGAGAGAGTTACAGAGTTGACTTGTTGAGTAAAAGAGACTGAGAAATTTGTCCAATTCTTGTGTTGAAGAGAGCTAAACAGAATAGGAGTGGGGTTGTGTTAAAACTTAAAAGGCAGGTGCCTCGCACTTACCGCAAGGGAGGGGGTATGCACTGAGAGAGCTCTGAGGAACAATGCGTGTTGTAATAGCAATTGAAGAGTGAATGAGATGCAACATTGCGGCGTGTGGAAAAAGATTATTGGGAACTAGTGCGAGGAAGTGAGTTGATGACGCGAAATGCTTTTTGACTCTACCCTTTCGAGAAGTGTGGTATGGGTGGAACCTCCCCACACATGCGAACATACTCGATACATGGGCGCACTGTGCCCCTATACAGAGCAAGATGCTGTGCGGGGGTGAATAACCCACAGAGACGGTTGAGCATACCTAACTTATGGGAAGCTGTTTTAGCAGAGTGGAAATATGATCTAGGAACAAAAGAAACACCATGAATACTGTGAGAAGATGAAGAGTTGATATGTGTATTGTTGAAGAATAAGGGATAGTCATGTGGAAGATCGTGACGGGTAGATATCATTAGTTTGTATTTTTGGTATGGATAATTTTGGTCAGGTAATAAATTCCCATTAATGCTAACAGTAAACAAATGTAAGATAGACATAAGAGATACATGGGAATATTAGGAGGCAAAAACAAACTATAAACTTGGAATGGACCATAAGGTACTCGGGATGGTAATTATTCCTTGTAACTTATCTATCTCTCTCTCTCACACTCACACTCTCACTCTCTCTTTCTATCTTTCATACATACATTCACCCTCACACACACACACACACACTCATTCTCACAAACACACACACACACGCACTATCTCTATCTATCTCTCTCTCTCTCTCTTTGCTGTCATCCCCACACTCTAAAGACGTTCGTGGCTCCTCCAAGAAAACCTACCACCTTTTCTCCTCTCTGGGGGGGGGGGGGGGATCAAGTTATACAGTATAATACAGTAGGTGAGGTAAAGGCATCATTCCAACACTGGGTTAATGTACTTTATTAACCAGGAAGGGACAGTAGAATAAATTAACTGTACATTCTACCAAAAAATTAACGTATGCATGCAAACTAACATAACATTCAAACATTACATACACACACCTATAATACCGTATACAATATATATATATATATATATATATATATATAGCATAGCCATACTTATTTAATGTATACAGTCATACTTGTTATCTTACAAACTATATACATATAAAACCATAAGTCTGCAGTTTAATGTACAGTATACTCGTATATATAAATATCTTCAATGGCACAGGCAAGACATTTCTACATTATGCTATACATGCATCAGCCACCGGAGGGAAGCAGTGCGGGTATTATACATGAAGCTGTAGTGTAATAAAGGAAGGTAAGTGGAGTTTATGTGGTGATAGAAAAGCTCCACCGTGAGGGCCGGGCTAAGGCAATATAGGATCAGTAAACAGTCGGAGGGCGGGAGTTGGTTTCCGGCTGAGGTGAAGTGGTGGGGGAGGAGGAGGAGGTGGTAGGGGTAATGGTAGGGGAGAGTGGGGGTGGGGAGGGGGAGGAGACGGTGGGGAGGGGGAGGAGGAGGTGGGGGTGGGGGAGAGTGGCGGTGGGGAGAGGGAGGAGATGGTAGGGTTGAGGTGATGCGGGGAGTGGGAAGGAGGAGGTGGTAGGGGTAACGGTGGGGGTGGGGGAGAGTGGGGGGGGGTGAGAGGGAGATGGTAGGGTTAGGGTTGAAATGAGGGGGAGGGGGGGGGAAAGGGGGAAGAGGTGATAGGGTAGGGACGATGGGGAGAGTGGGGTGGGGAGAAGGAGGAGATGGTAGGGGTAACGGTGGGGGTGGGGGAGAGTGGGAGTGGGGGTGGGGAGGGGAGGAGATGGTAGGGTTGAGATAATGCGGAAAGTAGGGGGAAGGAGGAAGAGGTGGTAGGGTTGGGACGATGGAGAGAGTGGGGTGGGGAGGGGAGGAGAGGGTGGGGGTAAGGGTGGGGGAGGGTGGGGGTGGGGAGGTGGAGGAGATGGTAGGTTTGAAGTGATGCGGAGAGTGGGGGGAAGAGGTGGTAGGGGTAACGGTAGGGGTGGGGTTAGGAGGGGGAGGAGATGGTAGGGTTGAGGTGATGCGGAGAGTGGGGGGGAAGGGGGAAGAGGTGGTAGGGTTGGGACGATGGGGAGAGTGGGTTGGTGGAGGAGGTAGTGGGGGGGATTTTGTGAAGTGGTGGTGGAAGAGGAGGTGGGGAAATGGTGTGATTTGGGGGGAAGGGAAGGGGGGGGGGTAGAGGCAACTACATACTGTATATTAATCCTTACGAGGCTTCTTGTATCTAACCTAACTATAGTTTATTTGCTGTAAGTAGGCGAGAAATCATGACCTCTAATCTCTGTAGTCTAAAACGACTAAAGTAATCAAGCTAATATTTCTACCATTGGGGAGAGTCAGTCAAGGTATAGATGTGGAAATTTACAGACAATTTGCTCTAGCCCTTTTTGAGGTACAGAGGATAGAGTTCATGAGTTCTCGCCTACTTATAGCGAATAGACTATACGTGGTGATTGAAGAGGAAGAGAAGGAGGGGAGAAGGGATGAAAAAGAGCAAGAGAAGGAAGAGTCGAGGAAGAAGGGAAGAGGTAAACAAGAAAAGAAAAAGGAGGAGGAGGAATACAAAGGAATACAAAGGAGAACAAACTGCAACAGACCTATTGGTCCTTACGGGGCAGTTTGGATATCTAAAACTACTAATCTACTGACTACGAGGTAGAGAAAAGGATAGCAAAGAAGAAGGCTCCTCCCCACCCACCACTCCCTCCAGCTAATGCTGGCATGGAAACAGATAGGAAAAATACCATGCAGTATTGAAAAACTGACACGGAAATTCGGACAGGACAGGGAGAAAAAAGAAGTTGATTTGTAATCTAAGCTAACTCTACAGGTATTTACTACAATTCTGAAAGGGAACAGATGTATGAAAATCAATATACATTGCGGTATGCGTTGACATTTCGTTGCGCGTTATTCTGAAAGAAACTGTGTTAATCGGGGGTTATTTGCCATGTGTTTATCCAGATGGTTCTTAAATGTTTCGAGGAGGAGGAGGAGGAGGAGGAGGAGGAGGAGGAGGAGGACAAAGAAGTAGCGAGGGGGATACTTATGAGGAGGAAGAAGGAAGGGGAAACATAAATGTATATAATGACAAAAACAAATCGAAAGAAAAATATAATAATAATTGGGTAATAATAATGGAAGGAGACCAGTGATAAACAGCGAGGAAGTAATAAAGACGAAACACCATGAAGGAAAGCGAATGCACAGCCTGATACCGCTGAATAAAGGAGACAAGAAGGAGAATGATAATAAAGTAAATGAAAGAGAAACATAGCAGCAAGTAAAGCCGGAGTCACACGAGCCCATTTTTAGCCATTTTAACGGGCAATTATGGTCTGGAAGCTTAAGGGGGAGACTGACCGTTTGTTTGGTCTATTAATTAATTTATTCATATATATTTGTTTTAGTTTCCTCCCTAGACCTCCATCAAGCTTAGAAAAACACCCCCTAGACCCCCCTTCAAGATAAATTTGTACATTTTTCGGTAGAAAAATGTTCAGGCCGAAGGCCGGTTCCTCTTAAAATTGCAGGCTCGCTATCGCTCGCCAGGAAAAAATCGACACCTAAATGACACGAAAGGTCTTAAAATTGACAACGAAATGGGGCGAAAGGTTTTAAAATCGCCAAACTAATGGGCCGAATGTCTTATAATCTCAAAACTAGTGGGGCTAAACATTAGGGAAAAGGGGGTCCAGAAAAACGGTCTGCCTCCCCTTAAAAAATTACACTTTACAGAACTCAGCCGCCTAACATAATCTACCTTCAGCCTAGTTACTGATACCGGTGCGAAAAAGTCCCGAAATAATACGAGAAAAAAAACTTGCTCTTGGAAAATTGACGGAAAAAGCGCTCGTGTGACAGCGGCTTAAGAGGAGAAAGTATAAGCCAGTGTCACACGAGCGTTTATCCGGCAATTTTCGATGAGCAAGTTTTTTTCGTACTATTTTGAGGCTCTTTCACAATGGAATCGGAAACTAAACTGAAGGTAGATTGCGCTAGGTGGCTGATTAAGGGGGTCACCGTTTTTTTTTTATCTTTCTCTCCTTTTCTCTCTTTTCCTGGCTTGTATCCAATCGGCCCCATTCAGCCAACTGGTTTAAGACGTTTATCCCCATCCAGGTGTCGATTTTTTCATGGCGACCGATAGCGAGCCAGCATTGTAATTAGGCTTCGGAGAAATTCGGCTTAGCCGGAGACATTTTTCTATCGAAAAATGTACAAATTTAGCTTGCTGTTAAAACAAAAAATATATATAAGCTGGCTCGCTACCACTCGCCCGGAAAATATTGACACCTGGATGGGGGTAAACGTCTTAAAACAGTAGGCTGAATGGGGCCGAATATATACAAGCCAAAGAGAGAGGGAGAGAACGAGAAAAAACCCCGAGGTGGGTTCCCTTAATGACAAAACTTAAATTTTGAAGATGGAAAAAGAACTCGTGTGACACCGCCTATAAATATGGAGGCGAGATAATGTAAAGTGCAAAGGATCTAGGACAATATAGGAGTAGGAACTAAAAGGTAGATAATAATTGAGAATAAATACAGTAAGTAGAAGAAAAAGAAAGTGACAACAGAGTAAACAAGGTTCACTTTTTGGCCAATTTTTGCATGTATTCATTATTTTTCTAGTTTCCTCCCTAGACCTCCATCAAATAAAAAAAAAAAAATCCATTAGATCCCTCTTCTAGATTAATTTGTACATTTATCGGTAGAAAAATATACCGGCCAAAGGCCGGTTCTTCCAACATTACAGGCTCACTATCGTTTGCAAGGGGAAAAAAAATGACACCTAAATAGCACGAAAGGTATAAATATTGACGAAGAAATGAGGCGAAAGGTCTTAAAATCGACTAACTAATAGGGAAAACATCGTAACATCTGAAAACTAATGGGGCTAAACATGAGGGAGAAAGGGACCCAGAAAACCGGCCCATCCTCCCTTAACACAAAACAAGAAAGCAAGATAAGTTGAAATGAGAGAGAAAGGGAGGGCCAATAGAGAGTTAAGGGAAGTTTAATTTTGTCTAGACCCACTTCTCCCTTATGTTTAACCCCATTAGTTTTGATTATGTTTAACCCCATTAGTTTTGAGATTTTAAGATGTTTGCCCCATTTCTTTGTCAATATTACGACCTTTCATGAAATATAGGTGGCAATTTTTTCCTGGCGAGCATGTAATTCAAGAGGATCCAGCCTTAGGCTGTGACATTTTTCTACCAATAAATGCATAAATTGATCTTGAATAGGGGTCTTGGGGGTGAGAGGGTTAAGCCTGATAGAGGTCTAGGGACCAAACTCAAAATTTAAAAAAAAATCCCAAGGTGAGGCTGACTATTCATTTGACCCCGAAGCCAAAATTTCACGATGTTTTTATTGTTTTTTTGTTTTTTTCTAAAATGCTTCTTTTAACATAGGAGAATAACATAGGAGGGCAAAAACACCCATATCTCATATATATGTATATTGTTCTGCTTCGTTCCCCTTCTACACACTATACAGTATATGGGACTATATGGCAACTGTTTGGTGGGCTCAAACTGGCCGCTCCTCTGATATGTCCCCTGAATCGACCTATTTTTTGTCGAATATTGCCCCACAAACGTATATATATATATTTTTCAGCACCTTCAATTATTCAATATGGGGAAGCGAGCACGCTAGGTTGTAGGTGATGATTGTAGGATACGCCATAAAAAAATTGCGGGAAATTTGAATTATTTTTCAATGTTTTGAATATTTTTACATATAATGCGATGAAATTCGCGCGCGATCGCGCACGCGCACATAGTGATGAATATTTCAACGAGTCATAGCATTTCCATTGGTATTAACATGGTAAAATGCCAGAAACAAAATATCTTATACAGGGCGAATTGGGGGTGTAAAAGTCAGCCTCCCCTTAAGTCGGTGTAGAAGTTAGACCATAAGTAAATATAACTTACAGAGGAGGGGACAGCAAGAAGGAAATGGAAGACACATATATTAAAGAGAGGGGAATAAAAGGAGAGATAAGGGAGACATAAAGATATAATAAGTAGATATAATGGTAGGAATGAAAGGGCGGATACAATGGAGAGGAATCATAAACTACAAGAGGGAAAAGCAAGTATAACTTAAAGGGGGTCACCTGCTTTGTTTCTCTTTCTCTCCTTTTATCTCTTTCTCTGGCTTGTATCCATTCGGCCCCATTCAGCCAACTGTTTTAAGACGTTTATCCCCATCCTGGTGTCGATTTCTTACTGGCGAGCAATAGCGAGCCAGCATTGTATGGCGAAATCCGGCTTCGCCGGAGACATTTTTCTATCGCAAAATGTACAAATTTAGCTTGCTGTCAAACCAAAAAATATATATATGCTGGCTCGCTACCGCTCGCCAGGAAAATATTGACACCTGGATGCGGGTAAACGTCTTAAAACAGTAGGCTGAATAGGGCTGAATGGGGCCGAATGGATACAAGCCAACGAGGGAGGGAGAGAAAGACAAGAAAAGCGAGGTGGGCTCCCTTAAATAAAGACGAAAGAAGGGGAAATAAATAAGACCAAATAAGTGCATACAGTAGTAGGAACGCGAGGGGAGGAAAAAAAGTGAAGAAATATAGGCTACTAGAGGGGAAACAAGGCCACTTAATGGGGGGAAGGGTCTCATTAAGATCAAATAAATGGGGAGCGGTAGAGGGAGAGGGCATTTGTAGCGCGGTAGTTTTTGTCCCATTACTTACTTTTATTCTTACTCTCTCTCTCTCTCTCTTAAGGGGGCCCACCTCGTTGTTGTTTTACCTCTCTCTCTCTCTCTCTCTCCCTCTCTGGGTTTTATACATTCGGCCCCATTCAGCCATACGCCATAAACGCCATACGCCAAACAGCCTACTGTTTTAAGACGTTTATCCACATCCAGGTGGCGATTTTTTCTGGCGAGCGGTAGCGAGCCAGTATATTTAAAAAAATAATTGACAACAGGCTAAATTTGAATTTTTTTTCGATAGAAAATTGTCTCTGGCGAAGCCGGATTTCTCCATACAATGCTCTCTCTCAATCTCTCTTGTAGCTGTGCATTTTAGCTCATTATTCACACAAACTCACTCGCTCTCTCTCTCTCTCTCTCTCTCTCTGTCTTTTGTAGCTGTGTATTGTATCCCATTACTCACATACACTTGCGCTCTCTCTCTCTCTCTTTTGTAGCTGTGTATTGTATCCCATTACTCACATACACTTGCTCTCTCTCTCTCTCTCTTTTGTAGCTGTGTATTGTATCCCATTACTCACATACACTTGCTCTCTCTCTCTCTCTTTTGTAGCTGTGTATTGTATCCCATTACTCACATACACTTGCTCTCTCTCTCTCTCTCTTTTGTAGCTGTGTATTGTATCCCATTACTCACATACACTTGCTCTCTCTCTCTCTCTTTTGTAGCTGTGTATTGTATCCCATTACTCACATACACTTGCTCTCTCTCTCTCTCACTGTCAGTAACACCAGACAATTCCACTTTATTTTCCCCGAGCGTCCCCCTCCTCTCTCTCTTCTCTCTCTCTCTCTCTCTCTCTCTCTCTCTCTCTCTCTCTCTCTCTCTCTCTCTCTCTCTTTCTCTCCTCTAACATCCATATTTTCGCATCCCATAATCGTGTGGATTTAATATACTGTACATATTGAATTCAAGTCCGGACCATTTTTCTGGGACCGTAAGCGCTGTGTATTTAGTGTATATATGTAACCATTGAAATAACGGTATGTAAATCTCACATATATCAGTGTCTCAGTAAAGGAAAAAAAGCAAGAATGTCTAATGAAGATGAGAATCACCAACCAAAAGAGTTAGGAAAAGTTTACCATGCAAATTTCTCTTCAAATATTGTATATGTGAATTCTAAGTTTGATGGGGATATGATAATCGTATTTACCACAATTCATTTTTTTTTTTTTTATCCACAATATACTTTCAAATTACTAACCATTTTATATCTTGGATTGTAGTTCTATTTGTTGTCTATCTCTTGTACACACACGTTATATTAGTATATCTGTATGTTAGTTTATTCATTTTAATCATATTTCTTGAATACATATTATTGTACTGGTTATATGTAACTGATGTAATGAAACAACTATGTGAACGTATATGAACTCCAGCATTATGAATATATTTCTCAAAATGGAATGTATCATTAGAAACAATCACACACACAATATATATATATATATATATATATATATATATATATATATATATATATATATAGTATATATACAGCCTATATACAGTATATATATATATATATATATCCTATTCATAGCTTTCCCCATTCACAAACTATTCTTCTTCACTAAGGCCATCTAAAAGTTTGTATTATTCCCTACCCCCCCCCGCCTGGCCTTGTGTGCCACCGTGGTAGGTCAGTGGTGGTGACACAATAATACACAGAACTTTAAACGACCTCAATCACGCCGCATCTCTCTCTCTCTCTCTCTCTCTCTCTCTCTCTCTCTCTCTCTCTCTCTCTCTCTCTCTCTCTTTTGTGTTTAAACCTATTTATTAAGGATTGTATTTCTTATCAATTTCCGAGCATTGTTTCTTTTAGTTTGCCCCCTTGACCCCCTTCAATCAACAAAACGCCTCCAAACTTCCTCCCCTCCCACCGTAACGATAAATATAGACTTTGCCTCCATATGTTTACCCCATTCAGGTATCTATTGTTTCCTAAGGAGCGATAGCGAGCTTGCAGCTTTCGAAAAACTGAACTTTGGCTGGGACGTTTTTCTACCTAAATAAAGTAAAAAATAAAATATTTTGAAGGGATATGTAGGGTGGCTTTGTTTTGTTAAGGGGTGATGGGTCGTTCTTCTGGTCCCTCTCTTTCCTCATGTTTAGCCCCATTATTTTTCAGATTTTATGACGTTCGGCCCATTAGTTTTGCGATTTTAAGACTTTTCGCCCCATTTCTTCGTCCTTATTAAGCCTGTTCGTGTCATTTAGGTGTCAAATTTTTCCTGGCGAGCGATAGCGAGCCTGTAATTTAAGATAAACCGGCCTTCGGTCGGAACATTTTTCTAACGAAAAATGTACTTGGGAGGATCTTGGGTTTTTTTTTGTAGGCCTATAGCTTGCTGGAGGTCTAGGGAGGAAACTAAATACATTCTAAAAAGATACATAAATGAGCCAATAAATACGCCCATCCCCCCTTGAGCTAATGTGGCGAGACAGGGGGGGGGGGGGGACCAAAAAAAAAAAAAAAAAAATATATATATATATATATATATATATATATCTATATATATATATATATGTACCCGGTTATATATACGGATATAATATTATATATATATATATATATATATATATATATATATATATATACAGGGTGTTTTAAAACAACACTGCCAGACCTCATCTGCTAATTAGTAAATACAATAACGAAGAAGATTATCTAAGGACAAAATGCAAAATAATATACCATTAATGATTTAAACCGCATAGAGTAAAATAATTAGTGACACCCAGGTATGAGCTATAATCCGAACACGGGCTAGTGTCCACCCTGCCCCCCAAATAGCCTACCTCTTGCCTCCCATCCCAGTTCGAGTTTTTCTTCGAAGCTTTGGAGTCATAACGAATCTTCTCATGTGTTTAATCATCTGCTCGGGTATGGTGCTATCTTCTTCTGTCATAGTGATTTTATTTACCTTATAATATCACATAAATATGGATTGTCGTTATTTAGGTGTGTCTCTGCCTTTGTTATTTTATACTCGTTAAGTCCAAGTGACGTAAATTGTTTGTTTTGGGTACCATTAGATGATTTTAAATATTCATTAGTGAACACCGTATACTTGTATGTCTACAGCTACGTAAAATCGTCAAACTTCAACCATAAAACTGATAGACATATTTCGTTAGTACTCTGTGATAATAGGAACGTAATGAGGTATTTGTATTGAAACAGTAAATTGCGCAGGAAATTGTTTTTCCCATTCAAACAGTTTCACGAACGATTAAATTACCTATAGCAGTGTTCGGATACCTGACCCAGACTTGAGATTCATTATTTTACCTCTTGGTCATCGTTACAAATGGTGCATATCTTTTTACGCTACTTGGATTATAATACTTAGAAGTTTTCTTCTAATTGCAAAATATCATTACAAATTTTATATTACTTTGATTTTGTAATTATTCATATGTGATTAGGTCATTAGATATCTCCTCTTTACCTTTTTTACTTGGTAATCATTCATATTATGTATCATATGTTTTGTGCTGAGCTCAGAACCCTGTTTTGCTACATTTCTAAATAACCATTTATCTCCGTTACAATATATTTTTGGTAAAAATAGAATAGAAATGTGTATTATATATGTTTATCAATGTGGTCGTCATACTCTGGCAGTGTTGTTTTAAAACACCCTGTATATACAGTATATATAAAAACACCCTGTATATACAGTATATATAAAAACATCCTGTATATACAGTATATATAAAACACCCTGTATATACAGTATATATAAAACACCCTGTATATACAGTATATATAAAACACCCTGTATATACAGTATATATAAAAACATCCTGTATATACAGTATATATAAAACACCCTGTATATACAGTATATATAAAACACCCTGTATATACAGTATATATAAAAACATCCTGTTATACAGTATAATAAAACACCCTGTATATACAGTATATATAAAACACCCTGTATATACAGTATATATAAAACACCCTGTATATACAGTATATATAAAACACCCTGTATATACAGTATATATAAAAACACCCTGTATATACAGTATATATAAAAACACCCTGTATATACAGTATATATAAAAACATCCTGTATATACAGTATATATAAAACACCCTGTATATACAGTATATATAAAACACCCTGTATATACAGTATATATAAAACACCCTGTATATACAGTATATATAAAAACATCCTGTATATACAGTATATATAAAACACCCTGTATATACAGTATATAAAACACCCTGTATATACAGTATATATAAAAACATCCTGTATATACAGTATATATAAAACACCCTGTATATACAGTATATATAAAACACCCTGTATATACAGTATATATAAAACACCCTGTATATACAGTATATATAAAACACCCTGTATATACAGTATATATAAAACACCCTGTATATACAGTATATATAAAACACCCTGTATATACAGTATATATAAAACACCCTGTATATACAGTATATATAAAACACCCTGTATATACAGTATATATAAAACACCCTGTATATACAGTATATATAAAAACACCCTGTATATACAGTATATATAAAACACCCTGTATATACAGTATATATAAAACACCCTGTATATACAGTATATATAAAACACCCTGTATATACAGTATATATAAAACACCCTGTATATACAGTATATATAAAACAAATATAATAAAAAATACATAAATAAAGTTCCCCCGTTAATTACAATTAAACTCACTCACTCACAACACTCCCTCTCCCTCTCCCTCGGCCTCCGCCTCTTTAACTTTTCCGTCCCACACTGGCTTAACTTTAGTACAACAACAACAACAACAACACGGTACACTAATTTAACCCCTTCGATATTAGGACTTCTTTTCCCACTATATTCTGGCGTACAGTTGGGCGGTGCGCTCCTCGGTGCCAGTAGCAGAGTGGCGAACTCAACATAGGTAGACATAGGTAGGTTAGTTTGTATTCAACATAGGTAGACATAGGTAGGTTAGTTTGTATTCAACATAGGTAGACATAGGTAGGTTAGTTTGTATTCACGCCATGATTTTATGCATGGCAGGAAACGTAGTGTGGTTGACTTACTAGAATAATTTGCTATATAACCGTTAAGGGGAGATAGGCCGGTTTTCTGGTCTATTAATTCATTTATTCTTGTATTTCTTAGTTTCCTCGCTAGACCTCCATCAAGCTTAGAAAACACTCCCTAGACAAGATAAATTTGTAAATATTTTGGTAGAAAAATTCCTCTTAAAATGTCAGGCTCGCTTTCGCTCGCCAGGAAAAAATCGACACCTAAATGGCACGAAAGGTCTTAAAATTAACAACTAAATGGGGCGAAAGGTGTTAACATCGCCAAACTAATGGGCCGAACGTCTTATAATCTCAAACCAGATGGGACTTAATTCGAGGGAGAAAGAGGACCAGAAAAGGGGCCCATTTCCCCTTAATTGGTCATAGTATTCAAAGCAGGTGAAATTAATGACTTAACAAGTGTACAAAGGAACTCCACCTCACATATGCTATGCACTCAGTAAAACAGTTACACTATTAGGAGCATGGCGATGGGCTGGTCTATCAGAGTGAGACCTGAGCGATCTCTGCCATACCCATAGCTTACTCTGACTGTTCCTTTTACTTATATATTTTCTAGATCTCAAGTGACGGCGTCTCTTCCGTAGATTGACCTCCCAATCTACCACGATTGGAAGCTAAAGCGTCCCATTATTCCTTTGCCCCTCAACTTTCTCTTCATAATTGCTGAGGGGCACAGGGCCCTGGGTGGGGCTTTGGTTTCCCGGGCGTTTACGCACCCTCTCAGCTCCCCGCCATGGAGTGGCTTCGGTCACCCAGGCTTTATTGTGGTCGGCAGGGAGGGTTCTGTGGGGCGCTCGTTTATGGCCTTGGCCTTACTCGGGGCCTTGGGGCTGTTCGGCCAGGCAGCTTGGGGAACAACAACAACAACAACTATTAGGAG
This sequence comes from Paralithodes platypus, assembly GCA_032716605.1. Taxonomy (NCBI): domain Eukaryota; kingdom Metazoa; phylum Arthropoda; class Malacostraca; order Decapoda; family Lithodidae; genus Paralithodes; species Paralithodes platypus. Next base: position 51,096,427 of record CM064579.1, on the reverse strand, counting down.
CGTTTAAAATAAATAAACCTGTATTCGTTGGAACGTAGAAGGGAACGTAACTTAATAATATACGTGGAAAATCGCAGAGGGTGTTGTACCGAATCTACATACCCCAATAGCAATGAATCTACATACCCCAATAGCAATGAATCTACATACCCCAATAGCAATGAATCTACATACCCCAATAGCAATGAATCTACATACACCAATAGCAATGAATCTACATACCCCAATAGCAATGAATCTACATACCCCAATAGCAATGAATCTACATACCCCAATAGCAATGAATCTACATACACCAATAGCAATGAATCTACCTACCCCAATAGCAATGAATCTACATACCCCAATAGCAATGAATCTACATACCCCAATAGCAATGAATCTACATACCCCAATAGCAATGAATCTACATACCCCAATAGCAAGAATCTACATACCCCAATAGCAATGAATCTACATACCCCAATAGCAATGAATCTACATACCCAATAGCAATGAATCTACATACCCCAATAGCAATGAATCTACATACCCCAATAGCAATGAATCTACATACCCCAATAGCAATGAATCTACATACCCCAATAGCAATGAATCTACATACCCCCAATAGCAATGAATCTACATACCCCAATAGCAATGAATCTACATACCCCAATAGCAATGAATCTACATACCCCAATAGCAATGAATCTACATACCCCAATAGCAATGATCTACATACACCAATAGCAATGAATCTACATACCCCAATAGCAATGAATCTACATACACCAATAGCAATGAATCTACATACCCCAATAGCAATGAATCTACATACACCAATAGCAATGAATCTACATACCCAATAGCAATGAATCTACATACCCCAATAGCAATGAATCTACATACCCCAATAGCAATGAATCTACATACCCCAATAGCAATGAATCTACATACCCCAATAGCAATGAATCTACATACCCCAATAGCAATGAATCTACATACCCCAATAGCAATGAATCTACATACCCCAATAGCAATGAATCTACATACCCCAATAGCAATGAATCTACATACCCCAATAGCAATGAATCTACATACCCCAATAGCAATGAATCTACATACCCCAATAGCAATGAATCTACATACCCCCAATAGCATGAATCTACATACCCCAATAGCAATGAATCTACATACCCAATAGCAATGAATCTACATACCCCAATAGCAATGAATCTACATACACCAATAGCAATGAATCTACATACCCCAATAGCAATGAATCTACATACACCAATAGCACTGATTCTACATACCCCAATAGCAATGAATCTACATACCCCAATAGCAATGAATCTACATACCCCAATAGCAATGAATCTACATACCCCAATAGCAATGAATCTACATACCCCAATAGCAATGAATCTACATACCCCAATAGCAATGAATCTACATACCCCAATAGCAATGAATCTACATACCCCAATAGCAATGAATCTACATACCCCAATAGCAATGAATCTACATACCCCAATAGCAATGAATCTACATACCCCAATAGCAATGAATCTACATACACCAATAGCAATGAATCTACATACCCCAATAGCAATGAATCTACATACCCCAATAGCAATGAATCTACATACCCCAATAGCAATGAATCTACATACCCCAATAGCAATGAATCTACATACCCCAATAGCAATGAATCTACATACCCCAATAACAATGAATCTACATACCCCAATAGCAATGAATCTACATACCCCAATAACAATGAATCTACATACCCCAATAACAATGAATCTACATACCCCCAATAGCAATGAATCTACATACCCAATAACAATGAATCTACATACCCCAATAGCAATGAATCTACATACCCCAATAACAATGAATCTACATACCCCAATAGCAATGAATCTACATACCCCAATAACAATGAATCTACATACCCCAATAGCAATGAATCTACATACCCCAATAGCAATGAATCTACTAACCCAATAGCAATGAATCTACATACCCCAATAGCAATGAATCTACATACCCCAATAGCAATGAATCTACATACCCCAATAGCAATGAATCTACATACCCCAATAGCAATGGAATCTACATACCCCAATAGCAATGAATCTACATACCCCAATAGCAATGAATCTACATACCCCAATAACAATGAATCTACATACCCCAATAGCAATGAATCTACATACCCCAATAGCAATGAATCTACATACCCCAATAACAATGAATCTACATACCCCAATAGCAATGAATCTACATACCCCAATAGCAATGAATCTACATACCCCAATAACAATGAATCTACATACCCCAATAGCAATGAATCTACATACCCCAATAACAATGAATCTACATACCCCAATAGCAATGAATCTACATACCCCAATAGCAATGAATCTACATACCCCAATAGCAATGAATCTACATACCCCAATAGCAATGAATCTACATACCCCAATAGCAATGAATCTACATACCCCAATAGCAATGAATCTACATACCCCAATAGCAATGAATCTACATACCCCAATAGCAATGAATCTACATACCCCAATAGCAATGAATCTACATACCCCAATAGCAATGAATCTACATACCCCAATAGCAATGAATCTACATACACCAATAGCAATGAATCTACATACCCCAATAGCAATGAATCTACATACCCCAATAGCAATGAATCTACATACCCAATAACAATGAATCTACATACCCCAATAGCAATGAATCTACATACCCCAATAGCAATGAATCTACATACCCCAATAGCAATGAATCTACATACCCCAATAGCAATGAATCTACATACCCCAATAGCAATGAATCTACATACCCCAATAGCAATGAATCTACATACCCAATAGCAATGAATCTACATACCCCAATAGCAATGAATCTACATACCCCAATAGCAATGAATCTTCATACCCACATAGCAATGAATCTACATACCCCAATAGCAATGAATCTACATACCCCAATAGCAATGAATCTACATACCCCAATAGCAATGAATCTACATACCCCAAAAGAAATGAATCTAAATACCCAAATAGCAATGAATCTACATACCCCAATAGCAATGAATCTACATACCCCAATAGCAATGAATCTACATACCCCAATAGCAATGAATCTACATACCCCAATAGCAATGAATCTACATACCCCAATAGCAATGAATCTACATACCCCAATAGCAATGAATCTACATACCCCAATAGCAATGAATCTACATACCCCAATAGCAATGAATCTACATACCCCAATAGCAATGAATCTACATACCAATAGCAATGAATCTACATACCCCAATAGCAATGAATCTACATACACCAATAGCAATGAATCTACATACCCCAATAGCAATGAATCTACATACCCCAATAGCAATGAATCTACATACCCCAATAGCAATGAATCTACATACCCCAATAGCAATGAATCTACATACCCCAATAGCAATGAATCTACATACCCCAATAGCAATGAATCTACATACCCCAATAGCAATGAATCTACATACCCCAATAGCAATGAATCTACATACCCCAATAGCAATGAATCTACATACCCCAATAACAATGAATCTACATACCCCAATAGCAATGAATCTACATACCCCAATAGCAATGAATCTACATACCCCAATAGCAATGAATCTACATACCCCAATAGCAATGAATCTACATACCCCAATAGCAATGAATCTACATACCCCAATAGCAATGAATCTACATACCCCAATAGCAATGAATCTACATACCCCAATAGCAATGAATCTACATACCCCAATAGCAATGAATCTACATACCCCAATAGCAATGAATCTACATACACCAATAGCAATGAATCTACATACCCCAATAGCAATGAATCTACATACCCCAATAGCAATGAATCTACATACCCCAATAGCAATGAATCTACATACCCCAATAGCAATGAATCTACATACCCCAATAGCAATGAATCTACATACCCCAATAGCAATGAATCTACATACCCCAATAGCAATGAATCTACATACCCCAATAGCAATGAATCTACATACCCCAATAGCAATGAATCTACATACCCCAATAGCAATGAATCTACATACCCCAATAGCAATGAATCTACATACACCAATAGCAATGAATCTACATACCCCAATAGCAATGAATCTACATACCCCAATAGCAATGAATCTACATACCCCAATAGCAATGAATCTACATACCCCAATAGCAATGAATCTACATACCCCAATAGCAATGAATCTACATACCCCAATAGCAATGAATCTACATACCCCAATAACAATGAATCTACATACCCCAATAACAATGAATCTACATACCCCAATAGCAATGAATCTACATACCCCAATAACAATGAATCTACATACCCAATAACAATGAATCTACATACCCCAATAGCAATGAATCTACATACCCCAATAACAATGAATCTACATACCCCAATAGCAATGAATCTACATACCCCAATAACAATGAATCTACATACCCCAATAGCAATGAATCTACATACCCCAATAGCAATGAATCTACATACACCAATAACAATGAATTTCAGTGATAGGAGAGGCTGGGAAGGCGATATCCCCAAGATTTAAAAACAGGGGTGCGATGGGCTCTCTGTGAGAGGGCTGGTTATCACATAGAGGACCACGTATCTCTTCAACAAACTCCAAAATTTTTCTATCGAAAAATGTACAAATTTATATTGCTGTCAAAAATATATATATATATATATATGCTGGCTCGCTACCGCTCGCCAGGAAATTATTGACACCTGGATGGGGGTAAACGTCTTAAAACAGTAGGCTGAATGGGGCCAAATGGATAAAAGCCAAAGGGAGAGGGAGAGAAAGAAAATAAAAGCGAGGTGGGCTCCCTTAATGTAACTGTCATGAATATAAGGTATTATTGCCTATCTACCGGTACATCATGAATATAAGGTATTATTGCCTATCTACCGGTACATCATGAATATAAGGTATTATTGTCTATCTACCGGTACATCATGAATATAAGGTATTATTGCCTATCTACCGGTACATCATGAATATAAGGTATTATTGCCTATCTACCGGTACATCATGAATATAAGGTATTATTGCCTATCTACCGGTACATCATGAATATAAGGTATTATTGTCTATCTACCGGTACATCATGAATATAAGGTATTATTGCCTATCTACCGGTACATCATGAATATAAGGTATTATTGCCTATCTACCGGTACATCATGAATATAAGGTATTATTGCCTATCTACCGGTACATCATGAATATAAGGTATTATTGCCTATCTACCGGTACATCATGAATATAAGGTATTATTGCCTATCTACCGGTACATCATGAATATAAAGGTATTATTGCCTATCTACCGGTACATCATGAATATAAGGTATTATTGCCTATCTACCGGTACATCATGAATATAAGGTATTATTGCCTATCTACCGGTACATCATGAATATCAGGATATATTACATACCTACCGTACTGTACTTACACATTCACCTCTGATTCGTACACGCATAATCATAATCCCCCCCCCCTCCCCCCTATTTAATCATATTTATATAACATTAATTTCTTAAGCCGGTGTCACACAAGCGATTTTTCGAGCAATTTTTACGGGCAATTATGGTCTGGAAGCTTCAAAATTTACGCTTTATCAGAATTCAGCCGCCTAACATAATCCACCTTCAGTTTAGTTGCCGATACCAGTGCGAAAAAGTTCCGAAATAATACGAAGAAATACTTACTCATGAAAAATTGACGGAAAAGGCGCTCGTGTGACAGCGGCTTTAAGGGGAGGTATTTAGTTTGTTCCCTAGACCTCCATCAAGCTTAAAATTACACCCCCTTGAGTCCCTCTCAAGATAAATGTGTACATTTATCGGTAGAAAAATGTCCCGGCCGAAGGCCGATTCCTCTTAAATTACAGGCTCGCTACCGCTCGCCAGGATAACATCGACACCTGAATAGCACGAAAGGTCTTAATATGGGGTGAAAGTTCTTAAAATCGCTAAACTAATGGGGCAAACATTTTATAATATCAAAAGCAATGGGGCTAAACATGAGGGAGAAAGGAGTCAAGAAAAAAATCCCTGAAGTGGAGATCTTCCCTTAATATAACTGTCATGTATATATATATATATATATATAAGGAAATATGACTTATCTACGTCATGAATATCAGGATATAATACATACCTACTTACACATTCCCCTCAGATGCATACCTACTCAATCTTAACCCCCTTAAATCGGACCTAGATAGCATTCCTTTCTTTATGTTACAAGGCAATTCTACATACCTACTTACATATTCCCCTCACACACACACACACACACACACACACACACACACACAATCATAACCCACACAAAGGCCTAAGAAAAACACCCCACACCCTCGTAAAGAGAGAAAGAGAGAGAGAGAGGAGATTATACACACACACACAATCATAACCCACGCAAAGGTGTGAGAGGCCTAAAGGCCTCTCACACCGCTCTCCTGGACAAGGTTTGAAAGGAAGGCCTTTCGTATCATTAATTCCCGTCCACTCACCAACTCTCTGCAATCTCTCTCTCTTCGCCGCAATGTTGCATCTCTCTCGCTATTCTGTCGCTACTATAATAATCAGTGTTCCTCAGAGCTATCCCAGTGCATACCACCTCCTTTACGTAGGGCACGTGGTACCCGTCTTGCAACTCAATCCCACCCCTACTCTGTGCAACTCTCCAACCCAAGAGTGAAACGTTACTCTCAAACTTTCTTCTACTCAACAGCTGAGCTCTGGAACTCTCTCCCAGAATCAGTCTTTCCCTCTTCCTATGACTTAAATTGCTTCAAACTCCGTGTGTCCAGGCATTTTAACTCGAACGTCCCTTGATTTTGGCCCTGTCACTCTTTCAACTATGGGGGAGGCACTCGCTATAGGCAGTTATGCCTTTTGCCTCCCTCAATCACATAGAAGAAAAAAAAACAAAAAACAAAAAAAACACCCCACACCCTCGTAAAAAGAGAGAGAGAGAGAGAGAGAGAGAGAGAGAGAGAGAGAGAGAGAGCATAAACAAACATATACTGTATACTGTATATAAATCCAAAATCTGACCGCAATTTGTGCTGGTAAGCGATGCGCCCTTACAAATATCGTATGAGGGGTCTATCCTGCGGGACGCATACCAAACAAGATCTAAATAATACATTTTGGTTTTTTCGACTTTTTTCCTGACAATTTTCGATGCATACAAAACAAGGGTGAAAACACACCGATTCATATTTCGTCAATTTTCAACGCATGCAAAACAAGTGAAAGAATATAAAAGGATTATGAGAGGACATAAATGGATTAGTAAACGATAGAAACGGATTAGATAGAAAAGATTAGAAAGGTGGAAATTATGAGAGGACATAAATGGATTAGTAAACGATAGAAACAGATTAGAAAAGGTTGGAAATGGATTATGAGAGGACATAAATGGATTAGTAAACGATAGAAACAGATTAGAAAAGGTTGGAAATGGATTATGAGAGGATATAAATTGATTAGTAAACGATAGAAACAGATTAGAAAAGGTTAAATGGATCAGGAAAGAATATAAAAGGATTGGGAAATAATAGAAATTAATTAGGAAACGATAACAATGGATTAGTAAAGGACATCATTTTGACGAACGTCTTATAATCTCAAAACTAGTGGGGCTAAACATTAGGGAGAAGGGGGTCCAGAAAAACGGTCTACCTCCCCTTGAGAGAGAGAGAAAGAGAGAGAGAGAGAGAGAGAGAGAGAGAGAGAGAGAGAGAGAGAGAGAGAGAGAGAAAGAGAAAGAGAGAGAGAGAGAGACCAGGACGGTACAATAAGGATAGAACTGTAAGGCGGTGTCACGAGCTCTTTTTTTTTGGTCAGTTTTTTTCTGGCAATTGTAGTCTGGCAGCTTCAGAAATCAACCACCTAACTGTCATCATATATTCGCTGTAAGTAGGCGAGAAATCATGACCTCTAACCTCTGTAACTCAAAAACGACTAGAGTAATCGAGCTAATATTTCTACCAGTTGGGAAGAGTCAAGCCGCTGTCACACGAGCGTTTTTGCCGTCAATTTTCCATGAGCACGTTTGTTCTCGTAATATTTCGGGACACTTTCGCACTGGTATCGGCAACTAGACTGAAGATAGATAATGTTAGGCGGCTGAATTCTGATAAAGTGTAATTTTTAAAGCTTCCAGACCATAATTGCCCGTAAAAATTGCTCGAAAAAAGGCTCGTGTGACACCGGCTTAAGTCAAGGAATAGATGCGGAGATTTACAGCCAATTTGCTCTAGCCCTTTTGAGTTACAGAGGATAGAGGTCATGATTGTTCTCGCCTACTTACAGCGAATAGACTATAACATAAGCTATTTTCAGTCCAGTTTCCGAGGCCAATGTGAAAGAGCCTCAAAATATTAAGAGAAAAAACTTGCTCATCGGAAAATTGCCGGAAACAGCGTTCGTGTGACACCGCATTAAGGGGAGATGAGCGTACTTGTTGGTTCATTTATGAATCTTTTAATTATTCCTTTATTTTCCTCCCTAGACCTCAATCAAGCTTAAATTACCCCCCCCAAAAAAAAAAAAAAAAAAAACTTCCTTCAAAATATGTGTACATTTTCGATAGAAACATTTCCCGCCTGAAGGCTGGTTCCTCTCAAATTACAGGCTCGCTATCGCTCGCCAGTAAAAAATCGACACCTATATAAAACGAAAACTCTTAATATTGACAAAGACATGTGGTGGAAGGTATTACAATCGCCAACCTAATAGGGCCGAACGTCTTAAAATTTGAAAACTAATGGGGCTAAACATGAGAAAGAAGGGGGACCAGAAAAACGGCCCATCTCCCCTTTTATGCAACTATGGTTTACACGGCAGGCGAGATAATTCAGTGTTTGACAATATCCCAAATGTTCTAAACTTTATTATGGCTTGCTTTATAGTGGCTGTATTTTTTGGTCAACGAATTCATGTAGGACCTATTCATACGGTATATATTCATGTAGGACCTATTCATAGGGGACGGTTATCATATTCATTTTGTATGTGTAGGACCCTATTCATACGGTATATATTCATCATGTAGGACCTATTCATACGGTATATATTCATGTAGGACCTATTCATACGGTATATATTCATGTAGGACCTATTCATACGGTATATATTCATGTAGGACCTATTCATACGGTATATATTCATGTAGGACCTATTCCATACGAGTGTATATATTCATGTAGGACCTATTCATACGGTATATATTCATGTAGGTACCTATTCATGACGGTATTAGCATGTAGGACCTATTCATACGGTATATATTCATGTACGACCTATTCATACGGTATATATTCATGTAGGACCGTATTCATACGGTAGTATATTCATGTAGAGACCTATTCATCTTACGGTATATATTCATGTAGGACCTATTCATACGGTATATATTCATGTAGGACCTATTCATACGGTATATATTCATGTAGGACCTATTCATACGGTATATATTCATGTAGGACCTATTCATACGGTATATATTCATGTAGGACCTATTCATACGGTATATATTCATGTAGGACCTATTCATACGGTATATATTCATGTAGGACCTATTCATACGGTATATATTTTGTTTAGTTTCCTCGCTAAACCTCCATTAAACTATTTAAAAAAGAACAGGATCCCCCTTCAAGATAAATTTGTACATTTATCTGTAGAAAAATTTCCCGGCCGAAGGCCGATTCTTCTTCAAATTCGAGCGGCTCGCCTCGCCAGGATAAAAATCGACACATAAATGGCACGAAAGGTCTTAAATTTGTCAACTAAATGGGGCGACTGGTGTTAAAATCGCCCAACTAATGGGGTGAACGTCTTAAAATCTGAAAACTAATGGGGCTAAACATGAGGGAGAAATGTGTCCAGAAAAACGACCCATCACCCTTTAATGTTTTACTCTCTCTCTCTCTCTCTCTCTCTCTCTCTCTCTCTCTCTCTCTCTCTCACTACATAATCAAGCACCATAATTTTTACTACATAAGAAACACCATCATTTTCACTATAGACACATCTTTCATATTCACTATCGACACATCTCTCATTTACGCTATCGACACATACCGGTATGTTATATTCTTCTATCGACACATCTTTCATATTCACCATCAACACATCTCATATTCACTATTGGCACGTCTCTCATATTCTCTATAGACACATCTCATATTCACCATCACACATCTCATATTCACTATTGGCACATCTCTCATGTTCACCATGGAAACATCTCTCATATTCACTATATGTTCACTATGGAAACATCTCATATTTACTATAAACACATCTCATGTTTACTATCGTCACATCTCATATTCTATATCGAAGCATCTCATGTTCACTACGGAAATATCTTTCATATTAACTATCAACACATCTCTCATATTCACTATCAACACATCTCTCATATTCACTATCAACACATCTTTCATATTCACTATCGACACATCTCTCATATTCACTATCAACACATCTCTCATATTCACTATCAACACATCTCATATTCACTATCAACACATCTCTCATATTCACTATCACCACATCTCTCATATTCACTATCAACACATCTCATATTCACTATCAACACATCTCTCATATTCACTATCAACACATCTCTCATATTTACTATCGACACATCTCTCATATTCACTATCGACACATCTCTCATATTCACTATCGATACATCTCTCATATTCACTATCAACACATCTCATATTCACTATCGACACATCTCTCATATTCACTATCGACACATCTCTCATATTCACTATCAACACATCTCATATTCACTATCAATACATCTCATATTCACTATCAATACATCTCTCATATTCACTATCAACACATCTCATATTCACTATCGACACATCTCTCATATTCACTATCAACACATCTCTCATATTCACTATCAACACATCTCATATTCACTATCAACACATCTCTTATATTCACTATCGACACATCTCTCATATTCACTATCAACACATCTCTCATATTCACTATCGACACATCTCATATTCACTATCAACACATCTCTCATATTCACTATCAACACATCTCTCATATTCGCTATCAACACATCTCATATTCACTATGGAACCATCTTTTATATTCATTATCGATACATCTCATATTTACTATCGTCACAACTCTCATTTTCACTATCGACACATCTCATATTCGCTATCGACACATCTCTCATATTCACTATCGACACATCTCATATTCACTATCGACACATCTCATATTCACTATCGACACATCTCATATTCACTATCGGTACATCTCTCATATTCACTATCAACGCATCTCTCATGTTTACTATGGAAACATCTCTCATATTCACTATAGAAACATCTCATGTTCACTATCGTCACATCTCATTTTCACTATCGACACATCTCATATGCTCACTACCTTATTTTACACCATCATCTTCACTTTTCACTATCGTAAAACACACACACACACACACACACACACACACATTATATTTATGTACTGTATGTATTTATTTATAATTTAACCATGGCCTCCTGTAGCACACACACACACACACACACATTATATTTATGTACTGTAAGTATTTATTTATAATTTAACCATGGCCTCCTGTAGCACGCACACACACACACACACACACACACACACATTATATTTATGTACTGTATGTATGTATTTATAATTTAACCATGGCCTCCTGTAGCACACACACACACACACACATTATATTTATGTACTGTAAGTATTTATTTATAATTTAACCATGGCCTCCTGTAGGTAACCTGGAATCAGGTATGGTATGACGGTGATCTGACTCATGTAATTATTAATAGATCATAAAGCGCACTTCAGATTATTAGCAATTCATTTAAGTAAGTATTAGTAAATAATTACAAAGTTGTTATTAGTAGATAATTGAAAAGCGATTATTAGTGAATATGAAAATGGTGTGCTTTGCTTATATGTTGTCTGGGGTTGTTTTGTTGAGCCTGGTGAACGCGCACGGTCAACAGAAAAATAAAATGAACAAAGCAGTATTGGAGCATGATTTTAACACCGCAAAATATAAGCAATATTTCAAAAATGTCGATTCTAGTAAACTACGATTCATCCCTTGGTTATTAGAAGAACTTGGGGAAAGGAGCGAAAAATTAATTAAACAGTGCGGTAAATCGGTGTTTTTCCCCTGGCTCCCCCCCGCCCCGAAGAACATGCCCGCGGAAAATAGACGGATGTGCTATTATTGGACAAGACTTCAAAATCTCCCGACTGACCTGGGCATAACAATTACCGTAGATGAGGCTCCATTTGCAATACCGTTTGCCACTAGGCCTAAGCCGATTAACAAAAATAAGGGGGGATGGACCAGTTTGCAAACAATCTTGATAGTTTACTATATATTGGTGTTCCTTGCCTACGCCCACTTTATCAGGAGGTTTAGTTTAATTAGTCGATTTGTGCAAGTTTGTCGGGACAGGTTCGGAAAGAAGGATCAGAGAAGGCGGGGGTCATTGGAAATAGCGCGAACCCGTTCGTTCCGAACGGTAGGAACGCAAACGGAACGAACGGAACGAGCGCAAACGGAACGTACGGAAGGAACGCAAACGGAACGAACGGAAGGAACGCAAATGTAACTAACGGTAGGAACGCAAACGGAACGAACGGAAGAAGCGTACACGGAACGAACGGAAGAAGCGCACACGGAACGAACGGAAGGAGCGCAAACGGAACGAAAACAACACGGCAAAAGCAACGAGGGAAATGAACAACAGAGGGAAGAGGTAGGAGAGGAAGTAAAGCAAGATATGGAGGAAAAGAGAAGCGAGAATATGATGATTGAGATGTTAACGGAGATAAACGAGAAGCAAGTAGGCCAGCAGGGAATGACAGGGCAAGAAAGTTACTTGAATGAAAGTATGGATGAAGTGCCAGAGGAAGTGCAAGGTGACACTGGTATGGATGAAGTGCCAGAGGAAGTGCAAGGTGACACTGGTATGGATGAAGTGGCAGAGGAAGTGCAAGGTGACACTGGTATGGATGAAGTGCCAGAGGAAGTGCAAGGTGACACTGGTATGGATGAAGTGCCAGAGGAAGTGCAAGGTGACACTGGTATGGATGAAGTGCCAGAGGAAGTGCAAGGTGACACTGGTATGGATGAAGTGCCAGAGGAAGTGCAAGGTGACACTGGTATGGATGAAGTACCAGAGGAAGTGCAGGATGACAGGAACTTGGTGGACGTCTCGGGGGAATTGACAGAGGATAAGTTGGAAAAAGAGGTAGGGAAGTCTTGCCTGGAGAAGGCTAAGGATGAATTGGAATATAAGGAAAAAATCCTCCCTACAAGTGGTGGTGATGAGAAGGGGAAAGGCCGCAAAGTCAAAAACCGGTTCCGTTGGTTTGGTAAGTGTTTCGGCAAAAAGACTTCCAAAAAGCAAGTATCAAAAACCGAAAACATCGCGAGTGGTGATGTAAATACAGGGGTTTCTGGTGATATAGCCGACGATAAATCTCTCGCTGCCAAAACCGAAAACATCGCGAGTGGTGATGTAAATACAGGGGTTTCTGGTGATATAGCCGACGATAAATCTCTCGCTGCCAAAACCGAAAACATCGCGAGTGGTGATGTAAATACAGGGGTTTCTGGTGATATAGCCGACGATAAATCTCTCGCTGCCAAAAAATCCCGTAACCCGTTTAAGAAAATGGGAAATTGGTTCAGAAAGACCACACACTGAATGAAAAAGTGCAAGGGAAATTAATCCAAGCTTGTGTGACCCGGTCGCGGTTGTGACCTGGCTGTGGTTGTGACCCGGCGGCGGTTGTGGCCTGGCTGTGGTTGTGACCCGGCGGCGGTTGTGACCTGGCTATGGTTGTGACCCGGCTGTGGTTGTGACCCGGCGGCGGTTGTGACCTGGCTATGGTTGTGACCCGGCGGCGGTTGTGACCTAGCTATGGTTGTGACCCGGCGGCGGTTGTGGCCTGGCTGTGGTTGTGACCCGGCGGCGGTTGTGGCCTGGAAAAATATAAAAAATATGAATTTGTATGGAAGTAAAAATAATGTGATTGTCTAGCGTGTATAATTTGCTATGAAACAGTTAATTAATCATATTAATAAACTACTGCATAACAAACTGAACTCCTATGTCAGTCATACTATTTTCCCTTCCATAAATAAATTTACCGAGTGTATGTGAATGTATGTGACCAACTGTACGGTAGCGCTAATAAGTCATGTATCAGCTGGCATTACGTTTTGCTCGCTCTGTGCTGTATTTATGTCTGTCAGATGTTGAGGAGGGTGGGTAAGTGTAGGAACATGTTTGTATATTTCAATCGAAATAAGGAAATTATGTTTAAATATTGGCGATACCAATTATGGATCAAAATATACTTGGTGCCGCGACATCACTTATTAGGCCGACTGTATCTTCGGGAGGCCATACACTGTCAAATATCTATGGGTTACAAAATGGCGTGAAAAATGTATTATACATTTTTCATACCATTTTGTATTGGCTGTCAAACTGGAGCAATTTTGTTTGAAGTTTTGAATGAATATAAGAATGAATACGAGAAAATTAACATGAAATAGCATTGTTTTGGCCATTTTATCACTTCCAAATGCATAATTTGAAGCATAAACCACAATTTTATCTTTGCATATACAACAATAAAACTAAAAAGAAAGAACTCTACTTACGTTTGACTCCCTGAATCTGTATGAAATGAATTTATTTGAAACATATGTATACTGGGTACAACCAATTACAAAAAATTATTCTCACTTGGTGCCCAGTTAAAAAAAAAATGCAATGATACAATAAAAGTGTCCATTCATGCATACTTTGGCTAACACTCTCACATAAAACTACATACATGATAGTTACTTATTGAAAATATATTCTCTAGTACTTTGTTTAAAATTAGATGCACTACATGACGACTTTACACTTGGTGGTAAACTAATATATCGAGGGGTGACAACCAGAATTGGTTATGTCCAATTTAACCATTTTTGACCAACTGTTTCAGTTTAGGAATGTGTTTAGTCTCCAGTCTCATAGACATTTATATCAGCAACATTTGTTTAGTCTCCAGTCTCATAGACATTTATATCATCAACATTTCCAGCAAAAATTTCAAATATTGAATCAATTTTCGACATTTCATGAAGATTTTAAATATTTAAGTATGATTATCTACAAACTGCAGTTGTGGACATAACCACTTCTGGTTGTCACCCCTCGATATAATGTTGGTCCTATATACTTACCTTACCTTTGGATATAATGTTGGTCCTATATACTTACCTTACCTTTGGATATAATGTTGGTCCTATATACTTACCTTACCTTTGGATATAATGTTGGTCCTATATACTTACCTTACCTTTGGATATAATGTTGGTCCTATATACTTACCTTACCTTTGGATATAATGTTGGTCCTATACTTACCTTACCATATAATGTTCCTATATTACCTTACCTTTGGATATAATGTTGGTCCTATATACTTACCTTACCTTTGGATATAATACTTACCTTTGGATATAATGTTGGTCCTATATACTTACCTTACCTTTGGATATAATGTTGGTCCTATATACTTACCTTACCTTTGGATATAATGTTGGTCCTATATACTGAAAGGATTCTTTAAATTTGTCTACTCTTGGTGTAGGAACATGCAACATATGGGTATATTGATAGTGATTTACCTTTCTAGCCTTGTATTATATTAGGGTTAGTCGTATTAATATGCCTTTAGTAGGGAAAATATTTCTATGGACACTTTAATTGCCCTTTGCCTACTCAATATTGTTTTGGGTGTACCTAAGAATGAACATTAAGGGGGTAGTGCTTGTTTTGTGGTCTATGTATTTATGTTATTTATTTATTTTTGAGTTTGCTTACTAGACCTCCATCAAGCTTATACAAATGCCCCCTAGACCCTCTTTCAGGATAAATTTGTAGATTTTACGGTAGAAAAATGTCCTGGCCGAAGGCCGGTTCCTTCTAAAATTACAGGCTCGCTATCGCTCGCCAGAAAAAAATCTACACCTAAATGGCACGATAAGTCTTAAAATTGACAAAGAAATGAGGCGAAAGGTCTCCAAATTGCCAAACTAACGGAACGAACATCTTAAAATCTCAAAACTATTATGCTAAACATGAGGGAGAAGGGGGTCCAGAAAAAGCGAGTACTACCCCCTTAATGAAGAAGATTGATGAACACTGATGTGAAGGCTTGGGGGATGCTATGCTATGGTCATTTGTTGCATTATTTTGGAGTATATTGCTTGTTTTTACCATTTTAGAGCAATGTATTTTAATTTGTCCCCAAGGCTATAGTCTATTCGCTGTAAGTAGGCGAAATATCATGACCTCTAACCTCTGTAACTAAAAACGACTAGAGTAATCGAGCTAATATTTCTACAATTTAGGAAGAGTCAGTCAAGGAATAGCTGTGGAAATTTACAGCCAATTTGCTCTAGTCCTTTTTGAGTTACGGAGGATAAAGGTCATGATTTCTCGCCTACTTACAGCGAATAGACTATGATATAAACGCCTTCCCAGACTTCCTTTAAGGGGAGGATTTTTTTCTTTACTCCTTTCTCCCTCATGTTTAGCCCCAATGCTTTTCTAATTTTAAGACGTTCTCCCCATTATTTTGACGATTGTAAGAACCTTGGACCCATTTCTGTCAATTTTAAGACCTTTCGTGCCATTTACAGTAGGTGTCGATTTTATCCTGGCGAGCGATAGCGAGCCTGTAATTTAAGAGGAACCGGCTTTCAGCCGGGAAATTTTTCTACCGAAAAATGTACAAATTTATCTTGAAAGGGGCTCAAAGGGGTGTAATCTTAAGCTTGATGGATATCTAGAGACCAAACTAAAAAAAATCCCCTTAAACTAATATATGGCCACCCAGAACCCCTTCAAGCGTAATTTGTACGTTCCCGACCGACTCCTGTGAGTTAACAGATTTACCAATGATTTTGCTACCATTTCCCCGCGTGTAATTTGATTGGTCGAATGTAAAGTAATTATTGCAGTTGATGTTGTCGATACCTCTGATGATTTTGAAGACTCGAATTAGGTCACCTCTTAATAAATTAAGTCACCTCTTAATAAATTAGGTCACCTCTTAATAAATTTAATACTCTTAGACGCTCCACGTATAGCTTGTTTTTAAGATTAGGTAGGTAGGTAAAGAGAGAGAGAGAGACAGAGAGAGTGAGAGCGAGGGAGATAAAGCGAAAACGAGAGAATGGTGTGAGAAAAAGTGTGTGAGCGAGAGAGAGACTAAAAAGGAAGGTACCCAACTAGAGAGAGAGAGAGAGAGAGAGAGAGAGAGAGAGAGAGAGAGAGAGAGAGAGAGAGAGCGAGACCGAGAGAATGGTGTGAGAAAAAGTGTGAGTGAGAGAGAGAGAGAGAGAGAAAGTGAGACTAAAAAGGAAGGTACCCAACTGAAGGTGAATGGCTGTCTCCCCTTTTTTCCCCAGGACTAAGAGCGAACTATGTCATTGCCTGCAAATGGCCCTCTTGGAATTGGTGGGGACTGGTAAATGAACTGGGAGGGGACTGGGGAGTAGTGTTGGGACTGGTCAAATCATTGGAGATTGTTTGTGGACTGGTGACTAGACTGGACGGAGGAAGGAAAAACACAGATAAAACAAAAAGGTCCATGTGCCTAAAGGCATCCTCCATTCATAAAATGTTTGTAACAACTGGATTTAAACTTTTGTAGATTGTAAGTTTGTGGAAAGCAACTCGAGGGAAGTGAATTCCAAAGAGTAGTAGTTCTAGGGATAAATTAATTTTGATAAGCAGAAGTTCTGCATTGTGGAGGAGAAAGTGTAAATTCATGGGCGCTCTCAGCTGCCCTAGTTCTACGGGGAAAGATGTGGAGAGGCGGCACAATTGAAGCAAGTTCCTCGGAACAATTGCTGTGAAAATATCTGTAGAATAATGCAAGGGATGCAACGTTTCTTTGTATGGATAATGTAGGAAGGTCCTGTGTGATTGCAGGGTTATTGATTAATCTAATAGCTTTATTTTGAATTTTGTCCAACTGCCTCAATGCAACCACTCCACTTCCACTCCACAGAGGTGAACAGTAATCCATCTGAGAACGCACATGACTTTTATATATTGCGGCCAACTGCTCGTCAGTGAAGAATTCTCGAACTCTGTACAGGAGTCCCAGTTTTTTAGAGGCATTTTTAGCAATGCTTCTAACATAATGTGTCCATCTCAAGTTAGTAGTTAATGTTACACCGAGAATGTCAATACTAGGGGAAGTGGGAATATTTACATAATTAAAAAATATATGGGAGTCAGTGAGATTCTGTCGGTTAGAAAATTGAATGTACTTGGTTTTCTGTGCATTAAAGGAAACTAGATTATTTTGTCCCCATTCATTAATTCTAGAAAGGTCCTGGTTCAGAGAAATTGCAGTGTTTATTTTTGAATTTATAAGATCGGGTTGGGTGAATGAATTGGTAAATGTGAAGGAACTGTGGAGTGTTGAGTCATCTGCGTAGGAATGTATTGGATTATGAGTGGTAGATATGAGATCATTGATATGAATGAGGAACAGAGTTGGGGCCAAAACTGAACCCTGGGGAACACCAGCATTTATTGAGTGAAATTGAGAATAAAGGCCATCTACCATTACACGTATTTTTCTGTTATGAAGATAAGAAGAAATTAGTGGAACTAATGATGCAAGGCCGTAGTGTGACATCTTCGACAATAAGGATTGATGCCAGACTCTATCAAATGCCTTTGATATATCCAGTGCTATTGTATGTGTTTCACCATGTTGGTCTGTAGCTTGGTTGATTTGATGCGTAAGAAGACAGAGAATGTCTGCAGTTGATCGACATCGTCTAAAACCATATTGCCTATCACTGATTAATTTAGTATTCTCAAGATGCTTAATTATGTGATTATTTAATATAATTTCAAAGACTTTACCAAGAGTGGAAGTTACAGCTATTGGTCTGTAGTTTGATGGATCTGAAGAGGCACCTTTTTTAGGAACTGGATGGATGTTTGCTTCTTTCCAGGGTACTGGGAAGCATGAGGTATGAGTACACAGACGGAAATTTTTTGCCAATACAGGAGCGAGCACCAAGGAACAATTCTTAAGTACTATTGGAGGAATTTCATCTGGACCAGGAGCCTTATCTACTGAGAGATTCTGCAAAATAGTTTTGACATGTCTGGTGTGGATCTTAAGTGAGGGAATTTCAGGCGAATTAAAATTAAGTACAGGGACATCTTGATTTATTTCATCTAAGGTTGAGTTGGTGGAGAAAATATCCGCAAGAAGGTTAGCTTTACCTCGTGGGTCACTTACAAGATTGCCAGTTGGAGATTTTAATGGTGGAATGGATGAGGCAGTAGTGAAGTTGGATTTCAATGAGTTAAAGAGTAGATCAAAATATTTTGTTATCATTTGCATTATTTAGAAGTTTATTTGCCTGATTGTGGAGAAAGTTTGATTTAGATAGGTTTAATACAGTTTTGGCATGATTTCTGATGTTTCTAAAGTAATTAAAGGCTTCATGTGTTTTTGATCTTGTGTATGCATTGTAGGCTATTGCTTTTTGTTCAGTTACTCTAGCACAATTATGGTCAAACCATTTAGGTGAATTAGATCTTTTACTGTACTTTTGATGAGGAATAAAAGTTTCCATTCCAATTTTTACAAAATCTTGTATGTGGCTCAAGGTGGTGTGTGCATCATTAGAACAGAAAGAGGTCCAGGGAATATCAATAAAGACACCTTGAAGACCCTCCCAGTCTGCCCTATCGTAATGCCATTTAGTCACCAAAACAGGTTCAGAGTGGGAAGTTGTGGTAGGTGATAGACAGGTGGCCTGTATCAGACAGTGATCAGAAGATCCAAGCGGGGACCTCACTGTAACATCATACATTTCTGAATTGGTTGTTAAAAATAAGTCCAATAGGTGGGAATTATGATTAGGATTATCTGGTACACGGGTGGTTTGGTTGACTAGTTGAGTGAGATTAAATGAGTCTGCAAATAGCTCACATTCAAGACCAGCATCATCAGTCCTGGCTGAATGAGTGAGCCATTCAACATTATGGACATTAAAATCACCCAACACAGTGATTTCAGAAGAAGCATTTAAGTTGAGGACACTGAGTTGTGAGGACAGAGAATCAAAAAGACTTTGCTCTGGAGGAGTATTTGGGGAACGGTAGATGCAACCTTGGCGGTAGTACTTCCCTGAGCGGGGCTGCCTACCCCTACTACCTACAAATATATATATATATATATATATATATATATATATATATATATATATATATATATATATATATATATATATATATATATATATATATATATATACCGGCACAACACAAAAACAAACAGAGCGAGATTATTGTTGCTATGCCAACAATATAATAATAATAATAATAATAATAATAATAATAATAATAATAATAATAAAAATAGTAATAATAATATTTTATATAAAGTATATTTCTAACAACAGTGGTTATTCTTATTACATGTTTTACGCAAAATATACAAATATATATTGGAGAGTGTTAGCCTAATATACGAACCTACACCCTGCTCCAAATAGGTAGGCCAGAAATCGTTAAACCTAACCTCAGTAACTCTAAAACGGCTAGAGCAAATGGCATATACATTTTCACTTCTATTCCCTGGCTGACCCTTCCCAAATGGTAGAAATGTTTAGCTGAATTACTCTCATGAGTTCAAACCACAGCTGGATAAGATTAAAACGGCTATAGAAGGACTGGGGGCACCAACCCCTAACATCCTATGGTTGGGAGACTTCAATTTATCTAATATCAAATGGAGGCAAATAGAACACCAAATATTGCCAAACACCATAAATGCAGATGGTGATGCACACTCAAATACACTACATAATTTATGTTCTATGTTCAACTTAAACCAACACATCACAGAACCAACTAGAGGTCAAAACATCCTAGACCTGATCTGTTCAAACAATGAGAACATTGTGCACAATACCAGCATATCAGACACTACTTATTCTGACCATAGGATAATCGAGGTGCTAACCAACATCGAGTACCTACAAACAAACAAAACAAGGAGATCGTATACAGGCCCATTCAGTAAGTACAACTTTAATAATAAACATATAAATTGGCCAAGCATAAACCAGAAGATAGAGGAAATAGACTGGGAAGTCCAAATGGCAGACAAAACAACCCCCGAATGCCTTAGCCTAGTAAATGAATTAGTTAAGAACGTATGCTCGAATCACATTCCAGAGAGAAAAATGAAGCGCAGAAGTAAGCAAGACAGAGAAAGGAGAAGGCTCTACAAACGAAGAAAACTACTGTCACATCGGCTCTCCCAAGCGGGATTACGGGAAAGGCAAATTAACATAATGATAAGGGAGATTGAAGATATTGAACACAAGCTGAGAATATCGTATCAAACACAGCAGATAGAAGAAGAAAACAAGGCGGTTCAAGAAATAAGTGGAAATTCAAAGTACTTCTTCTCATATGCAAAGAAAAATCACAAACAGCATCAAACATACGCCCACTCATCAAACTCGACGGATCATATACAACAGATGACAAAGAAATGAGTGAACTTCTACGAAAACAGTATGAAACCGTGTTCAGTCAACCCGATCCATCTAAAGCTATTGACAATCCAAACAGTTTCTTTATGGGCGAGAACAGAGCCCCCCTCCATATATCGGATATAGAATTTGGGCCAATAGATATAGAAAGGGCAATAAACAGCATGCCGCTCCACTCAGCACCAGGACCAGATTCATGGAGGTTAGTCCTGCTCAAGAACTGCAAAACATCGCTAGCAAGACCTCTAGTGGAGAAAGAGCCTAGATACAGGAGAAATCCAAGAAAGTCTGAAAAACACAACAATTGCACCACTACACAAAGGAGGAAGTAAAGCTCTGCCAAAAAACTACCGCCCAGTAGCACTAACATCTCACATCATCAAAATCTTTGAAAGAGTACCGGTACTACGAGGAAAAGTCTCGGAATACATGGAAGAAAACGGGCTCCACAACTCAGGACAACACGGGTTCAGAGCAGGAAGATCATGTCTCTCGCAGCTACTAGAACACTATGACACAGTTCTAGATGACCTGGAAGAGAAAAGAAATGTGGATGTCATATACATATACTTTGCCAAAGCATTTGATAAGTGTGATCATGGAACTATAGCACATAAGCTGAAAGAAAAAGGTATCACCGGAAAGGTGGGGAGGTGGATCTATAATTTTCTCATTAACAGAAGACAATCAGTAGCAGTAAATCAAGCGGTATCGGAAGGTTCAGAGGTTAAAAGCTCTGTTCCCCAGGGTACAGTGTCGGCACCCTTACTCTTCCTAATACTAATAAGTGATATAGATATAAATGTACAACACAGCAGCGTCTCATCATTTGCAGACGACACAAAACTAAGTCTAGGAATAACCACAATAGAAGACAAAGAAATCTTGCAAGCAGATATGAACGCTTTATTTCGATGGACCAAAGATAACAACATGCAATTTAACGAAGAGAAATTTCAGCTGATAAGGTATGGAGGAAATGGAGAAATTAAAAGAACCACAACCTACTTAACAGAGTCACTCCTGCCAATCCCACGAAAATCAGAGGTTAAAGATCTTGGGAATAATGTCAGAAAACATGTCTTTCAAAGAACATAATCAGGCCAAGTCAGAAGCGGCGAGGAAACTTGTAGGTTGGATACTGCGCACTTTCAAGACACGAGAAGAACGGCCAATGATAACACTTTTCAAATCGTTGGTGATCCCACGACTGGAGTATTGCAGTGTGCTAACATCTCCACACAAAGCCGGGGAAATATACGAAATAGAGTGTGTTCAAAGAAATTTCACGTCCCACATCAGCTCAGTAAAACATCTTCATAACTGGGATAGGCTGAAGGCTCTTAACTTATATTCACTGGAGCGAAGAAGAGAGAGATACTTGATAATTTACACATGGAAAGTTATCGAGGGTCTAGTGCCAAACCTTCACACCACAATATCATGGAACTGGAGTGACAGAGGGGGTAGGTATTGTAACATCCCACCCCAAAAGTGTAGGGGAGCTCTGGGCACACTGA
This sequence comes from Paralithodes platypus, assembly GCA_032716605.1. Lineage (NCBI taxonomy): Eukaryota > Metazoa > Arthropoda > Malacostraca > Decapoda > Lithodidae > Paralithodes > Paralithodes platypus. The sequence goes on along the minus strand of CM064579.1, from coordinate 51,073,127 downwards.
GCGACTCCTGGTTGACAAACAGGGGACCGAGCCTCTTCAACAAAATGCCAGAGAACGTGAGAAACCTGATGGACTTGCCAACGGAAGTATTAAAAAAAGCCTTGGACAACCATCTCAACTCGGTGCTTGATCAGCCATACTTCGCGGGGGGGAGAGCTGCCCTCTCGAATAGCTTGCTGCATCAAACACTGGCAGCAAACATACTCGGGGGGAGCAACTCTCGCCGAGGCCGCTGAAGAGGCCGAAACAACTCAAGTAAACTCAAGTAATCCGAGAAGCAGTGACCAGCATCACCAACGTGGAATTTAAAGAACGGACCTGGACACAAGCCACCCTTCCTGTCCGCCTCGGGGGCTTGGGCATACGGAGAGCCTCGGATATTGCCTCCCCAGCCTTTATCTCTTCCCTCATCGCGACCAACGACCTTGTACTGTCCATCCTTTCTTCTCAACCCGGAATGACACTTAATGGGGACGTAACAGCAGCGATTAACACCTGGAAGGGAAGTACAGGAGTAGAGGAGGAGCCTCAGGGTACCTCCAGGAGCAAGCAGAAAGCGTGGGATACCATCTCGGCGAAGAAAACTCAAGAAAATCTCCTAACCAATGTAGACCAGGTTGCAAAAGCACGCCTCCAGGCAGCAGCCCGTTCGGAGAGTGGCTTGTGGTTACACGCCATCCCCATCCCACCTCTTGGAACTCACTTGGATGCTGAAGCGCTCCGGGTTGCCATCGCGCTCAGAGTGGGTGCGGCAGTTTGTCACCCACACACTTGCAAGTGTGGTGGGGGGATGGATGCTCAAGGTCACCATGCCTTGTCATGTAATTACAACGCAGGCCGCCTGCCAAGACACTCTGCACTAAATGATGTCATAAAACGGGCCCTGCAGAGTGCTAACCGTGCATCAATCCTCGAACCACATGGACTTCACAGAGAAGACGGCAAACGGCCAGATGGGATGACCACTTTCCCTTACAAGAATGGCCGGTGCCTCGTGTGGGATGCCACATGTGTTGACACTTTCTCCACAACCAACATCGCCAGAAACGCCGACGAAGCAGGTGAAGCCGCCCGGATAGCAGAAAATAAAAAGCGAGAAAAATATCAAGCCATCGCCAGAAATCATCAGTTCCGAGCCCCTGGCATTCGAAACTTCAGGAGTCTTCGGCCCTACCACCCTTAAGATGGTGAATGAAATAGGCCATAAAATCAGAGAAGTTTCAGGAGAACCGCGGGAAACCCTCTGGCTCAAGCAAAGACTAGGGATGGCTATCCTCCGGGGCAATGCCACCAGCGTCATGAGCTCAGTTCGACTGGACTGGGTCATGCCACTGTGTGAGGCCCGGGCAGGAGTGGTGTATCCGTAGTCTTTCCACAGTAGGGTAAAACAAAACATAAACTTTATTTGTATGTAACATGTGTGATGCACATAAATAAAAGGGGATGTGTCGGATGGTTGAAAGCCACAGTTGCTCGCGCGTTTGGGGCTAGCAACACGTATTATGAAAAACATGTATCCTCCTTCATTCACTGTCCCCCCCTTCACTCACTCAACCCCACAATTTGCCGGAGGATAACAGGTTTTTCACAATACGTAGACGGAGGTCTTTTTAAAATAAAAGTAAGTATTAGTTTGGGAGTTATAGAGGTTAATATTCAAGTGTTGGCCTACTTACTTGAAACTGGGTATAGTACATTACTAACGTAGGCCAAGGCAGGTTACTACTAAATTACAGGCTCACTATCGCTTGCCAGGGTAAAATCAACACCAAAATGGTACGAAAGGTCTTAAAATCGCAAAAATAATAGGTCGTATGTCTTAATTTTTCAAAGCCAATGGGGTAAACATGTGGGAGAAGGGGGTTCTCAACATCCCCCCCCCCCATTTAAAAATGGGGCGTTTTATAAAAGTTGATGAAGGTCTAGGGCGGAAACTAATATATACAGTATATACGGTATATATATACATAAGTAAATTAACAAATCAATACAAATCTCCCCTTAAAGTTATGTACAAAGGGAGGGTGGAAAGGCTGAAATAGTAACCTGTACAGTTGCCCGTATAAGTTCTGTTCCTCGTCGTGATATTATGTATGAATGAATTGCCAGTGTGGTTTCTTTTAATTATCAGTTGACTAGACAGATGAGTTAACCACTGGATAAGAGACTACACTTGTGATGCAACCACGCGCATTAATACTTCCATGTACAAGATCACGGCGGCGGGGAACAAAACTTATGTGGGCACCTGTACATCAAAGTGAGCCCCGGGGACAGAGAATGGTGCATGCGGCAGAGGGGAGGGCAAGGCTAGGGTAAAGCAGGAAAGGGGACATGGAAGGCAGGGTAAGGCAGAGGGGAGGGCAAAGGGTAGGGTAAGGAAGGAGGGGAAATTTTGGCAGGGTAAAATAAATAAATACTAGATTGCATGACCTTCTGAAATTGAGTTAAAGGGCGAAGGAGAGGGAGGGAGGGATATATATATATATATATATATATATATATATATATATATATATATATATATAGAGAGAGAGAGAGAGAGTGTGTGAGTGTGTGTGAGAGAGAGAGAGAGTAGACAAGAGTACAAAGGAGTACAAAGGAAGTCAAATAACAACAGGTCTAGCGACCTGTCGAGGTTGCTTGCCCTCTAAATCACTGGTGTTCAAAGTGACCAACAGTGGTTCAGAGTGGGTAAGGGACAATTGGAAAGGAGCACTGCCCTAAGGCCAATGTCCCTGGCATGGTTAGACGTTAGTAGGGGTCAATTTGGTTTAATAACATAACACAGCTACAAGTGATCCTCGATGTATCCGAGAAAAAAAAAGGCATTCATTTAAAAATGCAATCATTCGCGGGTTTAAGGCGAGGTGTTTGTCTAGGCGATGTTTAAAGGAATCAACGGTGCGCACCTGCAGTCTATAACATCTTGAGGAAGCCCATTCCACAAGTTCACAACTCGATTGAAGAAGACATTCTTAGACTCGTGTGAGTTAAAACATTTGCCAATGAGAGAGTTTATGTGATTGATATATATATATATATATATATATATATATATATATATATATATATATATATATAGAGAGAGAGAGAGAGACAGAGAGAGAGAGAGAGAGAGAGAGAGAGAGAGAGAGAGAGAGAGAGAGAGAGAGAGAGAGAGAGAGAGAGAGAGAGAGAGAGAGAGAGAGAGAGAGGGGGAGAGGGAGAGAGAGAGAGAGAGAGAGAGAGAGTTCCACAGAATAATTAAATTCTAAATACCTTGGGGTCCATTCCTGCGAGGTACCGTACCGGACAATAAATGATAACAACAAAAACAAAATAATAGGAATAAATAAATACTAACAAAATTACTAATATAAATGATAATAATAAAAACAAAATAGTAAGATTAAATACATACTAAAACAAATGACTACACTAAAATACATATTGCAGTACACTCATTGCAAAGTGTACCAAATACTATCTGTTCTGTGTTTTAATTGTTCTACTGGAGAACTATTTAAAACTCCTGAGGGAATAAATGTTTCGTTGTTCCACTAGAACAGGTTTTATAAGTGAAAAAGTTTCCACGTACACTCGTATTAAACCACTTCAGAGAGAGAGAGAGAGAGAGAGAGACGCTCGTGTTAAACCACTTCAGAGAGAGAGAGAGAGAGAGAGAGAGAGAGAGAGAGAGATTAGAGAGAGAGAGAGAGAGAGAGAGAGAGAGAGAGAGAGAGAGAGAGAGAGAGAGAGAGAGAGAGAGAGAGAGAAAGAAAGAAAGAGAGAGTCAACGTCAAGAAAGGTAGAACAAACGGCCAAGAAATTTAATAAACCGTCAAGTATTTGTATTTTATCTTGATTCTGCTGTGGCCAGAAAAATGTGGTGAATAACTCGGTAGGCCTAGACCAGAGATGGGCCAGACAAAAAGATAGCACCCAAATAAAAAGTTAAAGAGAAAAATACAAAACAAATATCAGATTGGGAAAAGGGAGACAAGACAGAAAAAAGCTAACCTAAAGAAAGGACACTATAAAATTATCAAAACAAGGAAATGGGAGATAGGCCAGAAAATAGATAAACCCGTGAATAGAGCGATAAAATAAATGAATACTATATAATTATCAGAAAGGGAAGAGGGGGATATGCTAGAGAAAGATTACCCATGAATACAAAGTGAATACAAAGTGAAACCAAAAAGATACAATCACATTATCAGAAAGGTAGTTACGAGCGAAACAAAGATATCACATAAATAGAGAGTTAAAAGAAAGAAAAAAAATTATATACGTTTTATCAGAAAGTGGAAAAGGGGGATAACCAGAGGAAGATAACCCATAAACAAAACAGTTAAATAAACAGACTTCTATCAAATGATCAGAAAAGAGGATGCGAGATAGAACAGATATCCCATAAGTAGGAAATTCAGGGGAGGTCTCCACTTGAGGGATTTTTTTCTTGACCCCTTTCTCCCTCATGGTTAGCCCCATTGTTTTTGAGATTTTAAGACGTTTGCCCCCATAAGTTTGGTGATTTTAAGAATTTCCGCCCCAACTGTCAATTTTAAGACCTTTCGTGCAATTTAGGTGTCGATTTTATCCTGGCGAGCGATTAAGCGAGCCTGTAATTTAAGAGTAACCGGCCTTCGGCAAAAGGACATTTTTCTACCGGAAAAATGTGCAAATTTATCTTGGAAAAGGGGTCACGGGGCGTGGCAATTTTAAGATTGCTGGAGGAGTAGGAAACAAACTAGAAACCTCCCCTTAAAAGACAAAACACTACATTCAAATTACATCAGCAATGGTAAAAGGGGGATAGGACATAAAATGATAATCCATAAATAGAAGGTTGAAGAAAATATACTATAACATTATCAGCAAGGGAAAAGGAGGGTGATATCAGAAAAAGTATAACTCGTGGATAGAAAGTTAAAAGAACAAAATTATAAATTTTATCAGAAAGGGAAAAGGGGGAACTAGGATAAAAATGAGAAGGCGGTGCATTAGTCTGATCATAAATAAGCTGAAAAGAATATTTCCACCTCAGCCAACGGAAATATGGAAGAAGGGGGGAAGTGAGATGTGGAGAGAGGAGGGAGTGTGGAGGAGAGGAGGGAGAGGGGGGGGGGGGAGAAGGCGGGGGGGGAAAAAGAGGGAATGTAATGTGGGGAGGCGGGAGAATAAAAAGTGGAAAGGAAGAGGGAGGGGGAGTAAGAGGGAGTGTGGGGAGGAAGGGATAAGGGTGTGGGGAGAGCTGGGGCAGAGGAAGAGGTGAGGAGGGAGAGGGAAGTGAAGAGGAGCATTATGGTGGAGCTGTATAAACGGTAATAATGCTGTTATTAGTGATGGTGGTGGAAGTACGGTGTTGTTGTTGTTGTTCATGTTTGTTGTTGTCTTTGGTGCAGCTGTTATTGTGTATTATGTGCTGGTGTTAGAGGTACGTTTGTTATAGTTGATTAGTTGTTGTTGTTGGTCTCTTTGGTGAAAGAGAATAGTTATTGTTTATGGGTGGTATAGTTGTTGGAATGTTGTTATTATTACTGTTGTTGTTATTATTACTGTTGTTGTTGTTATTATTACTGTTGTTGTTGTTGTCTTTGGTGAAGCTGTTATTGTTTCTGTTGTTGATATTATTAATGGTGTTGTTGTTATTATTACTGTTGTTTTTGTTGTTGATATTGTTGTTGTTGTTGTCTTTGGTGCAGCTGTTATGGTTTCTGTTGTTGTTGTTGTTGTCTTTGGTGAAGCTGTTATTGTTTCTGTTGTTATTATTACTGTTGTTGTTGTTGTTATTACTGTTGTTGTTGTTGTCTCGGTGCAGCTGTTATTATTTATGTGGTTGTTATTATTACTGTTGTTGTTGTTGTTGCTAGGGACAGGGATGTAGGAAGGGTCTGACAGGTGACCAGTCCTCCCCTCTGCACTCGCAGCCCTTCACTCTAGATGTCCATTATGTATCCTCCCTTGATAATACCACTACTACTATTACAACTACTATCATTACTACAGCTTCTACTACTACTAGTTTTACTACTAATAACTACAGCACTCCCAACCCTTCACTCTAAATATCCATTATGTATCCTCCCTTGATAATACCACTACTACTATGATTACTACTACTATTAATATACTACTACAGCTTCTACTACTACAAGTTTTATTATGTTTACTACTAATAAGTACAGCACTCAGCACCCTTCACTCTACAGTATATGTCCAATTGTCCATTATGTACCTACCCTTGATACTACTACTACTATACTACTACCATTACTACAGGTTCTACTACTATTTTTATTAGTTGTACTACTAATAAAGTAGGTGTGCAGTTTTCGCATTACCAAAAAAAGAAAAACAAAACTGCATACGCAACTCTGCGACCTATAATTTTGCAAGTAGTATTGAATCTCTTAGGTAAAATAGGTTTATATAGCAGTAGACCTATACATATATTATATATATATATATATCTATAGTATATATATATAGGATATATAGACAGTATAACCATACAGTATATACAGTATATAAAATATATATATAGATATATATATAAAGGAAGAAACAGTGACCATAATCTGTGACCTTTACCATTCACCTTGACCTTTGAATAACAAAAACAACAAACTTGGACAATCGTTGCATTGACCAACCAAATTTGCCAGCAAAATTTGGTGACGATACGTACCCCCCGTGTCAGTACAGTTCTGTCGGTTTCATTTCATACTGGATACTATCTATCTATCTATCTATCTATCTATGTATATGCTCAGGCCCAATCCCCATTTTGGGGGTAGCCGACTGGATACTAAGACGATTTTATTTAGTTTATGAAGGTCCTCCATAAAATTAGCAGGCTTTCAACTATCTTAAACCTTTTTACTACCACAGATCCCGTCGTAAGTACCAGCAAAACTCGTCTAATTATAGCTAGAATACAATATAAAGGACGTCATCGGTACACAAAGGGTGAAACAGTCTAGGAAGAGTTTAAAGACAAATATCAAACACTCTTCTTTTTGGTTATTTGACATGGACCTTTAACCTTAAGTATTATAAATATATATCTACAGTATCTTGATTGAAATATATGAAATTTTAAGTAAAATACAAAATAAACAGTCGTTCAGTTTATCGAAAATTGATTTTTTTGTTATGATGA
>CM064579.1:51046857-51065877 GCA_032716605.1 Paralithodes platypus | reverse complement strand
AGGAGAGCGAGGAGAGAGTGGGACGGAGAAGGAGAGCGATGAGAGAAGGGGGTACTCGGTGGCCTGTGGATTAGTGGATCAGTAGGTGGGGATGACAAGTAAAGAAGGCGACTGTGATTCGACCGCATGGAGGTGTACAGTGGGGAGAGATTGAGTAGAGAGGAGAGCCGGCCCTTTAACGTCTTGCACTCAGATTTGGAAGACTAATTTAGAGAGGAGAGAGAGAGGAAGTAAAAATATAAATTTAACGGAGATAAGAATAAAACAATTGACAACCTACCAGTCTGTACCCGGGGACGTCTTTTTAAACTTATTTAGGCTTTACTATAGACTGTTTCATTCAGCTGTTTAGACCACCAGCACTTAACAGGCTTTGAACTATCTCACTTAACCCTTTTGATTACCACAAATTCTTCTTAACCCTCTCCGACATATGACGCGATTTTGAGCCTATTGGTGATACTTTAAAGCCTTTGTTACCATCAAGGGTATTTAGAAACCTTTAGTTTAGTTACTTCAACCTCTGCAGTTGCCTTTGAGTTAGCTGTGGGCAGAAAACTAATTTTGGAAAAGTGAGAGAACTCTATTTCTTATTGCTAATCTGGCAACCTCTGAGTCATAAATGCGTGAGAGGGTTGAGCTACACAAAATCGTCTAAATATAGCTAGAATATAATAAAAAAGACGTCGCCGGTACAGAAGGGATTAAGGGGGTAGTGCTTGGGTTTTGGTCTATATATTTATATATTATATAAACAAAATTGTTTCCTCGCTAGACCTCCATCAAGATTAGAAAAACACTCCCTAGACCCCCTTTCAAGATAAATGTGTACATTTTTCGGTAGAAAAATTTCCCGGCCGAAGGCCGATTTCTTCTAAAATTAGAGGCTTGCTATCACTCGCCAGGAAAAAATCGACACCTAAAGGGCACGAAAGGTCTTAATATTGACAAAACAATGAGGCGAAAGGTCTCAAAATCGCCAAACTAACGGAACGAACGTCTTAAAACCTCAAAACTAATATGCTAAAAATGAGGGAGAAGGGGGGTCCAGAAAAAAGCGAGTACTACCCCCTTAAGGGTTCAAGAAGCAATACAGATAATTATTAGGACAGATCGGACAGGTATAGGACAAGTTAACACTACTTGGTCCGACGTCTTTGAGGTTATTATGATATTTTGTTTGATTATTATTGAGGATTTTGATTGCTTTTTTTGCCATTTTCGAGCAATGTACTTTAGTTTGTCCCCTAGGCTAACAATAACGCCTTCCCAGATTTCCTTCAAACTAGACAAATTTCCTCCCAGACCCATTTCAAGGTATATTATAACATTGTTCGATAAAATAATGGCCCGGTCAATTTCTTCGAAGTTACAGGCTCAGCATCGCTCACCCGGAAAAAAACACTCCTGAATGGGGTGAAGCGTCATCGTATCGCCAAACTAAGTGAATGAAACATCTTAAAACCAGAATGGGGTAAAGCGTCTTCTTATCACCAAACTAATTGACTAAGCGTATATATAAGAGAGAGAATGCAAAGAAGGAGGAAGGCAATACTAACAGAATCACTGGATATATGATAATGGAGGTAGTTAATATATACAACACAAAAGAGATACACAACACACACACACACACACACACACACACACACACACACACACACACACACACACACACACACACACACAGCCCGTAGCCTAGTAGGTAGAGCTCTCGTCTCACACACGAGGGGTCGGGGGTTCAATCCCCGGCCGGGCGGAGACAAATTGGGCTTGTCTCCTTTCATGTGCTAGCCTCAGTTCACCTAGCTGTAAATAGGTACCTGGAATAAGTGGACGACGTTGTGACGTCCCATCTGGGGTTGGCAAAAATGGTACAAGGCGAGATGGGTATCGTATGGTTCACCTAAGCTGATGGCTACCTAAGCCTTTGGGCGAGACGGTACCGTCTATAGTGAGAATAGTACCATACAGATCCACCCTAAGCCTTCGTTTCCGATGTCGCCAATTGGCTAAAATACAGACTACACACATCCACAGCCATTCCAACAGTACATAAAACACTTAACATGCATGTCACGCAATACATTCCCAGTTAAGGAGGCGCGATAATAATGAGCTTAGCTCGCATTGCGTGGATTCCCCTTGACGAACAAGTAACTGAGTAACACACACACACACACACACACACACACACACACACACACACACACACACAAATATCTCCTCCCAAAACCAAAATAACGCAGCAAATAAAAGAGACCCCAAAAGAGAAAAACTAACTCGCGAGAAAGTTGGAACGGCGCAGGAAAATCGGAGAAGGATGAGTCTGAAGTTAGGTCGGTTCAGGGAGTTGTGAAGTTGACGGGGGAGGTGGGGGGGGGGGGGGATGATGGATGAAGGGGCGGGCCAAAGAGACAGTTGCAAATAAAGAATAACCTCGAAATATTATGGGTGTGTCTCTAGCTCTAGTTGCTGCAGAATGAGAGAGAGAGAGAGAGTGTGTGTGTGTGTGTGTGTGTGGGTGTGTGAAATACTATCTCAATTAACCCACTGATTTCCATATACCCTTCCTAGTCTGAATAAACCCGTCTATAGATAGCCAAAAAATAAATAAAAATAAAATAAAGAATAAAATAAAACGGAAATGCAGCATCGTATCTTTAAAGGGTTAATGTAGGCTGGTAGATAAAAGTATACACAACTAATATAAACTAAATAATGAAAGAAAAGGGACTGAACACTCTAAACAAAATAAAGAATGCCAAGTGCCCATGGAGGAGGATAATTAAAATGCGAGTGTTTTCACAAGGGGGGGGGGGGGGGGGAGAGGGAGAGAGAGAGAGAGATTGCAAGCGAGACCAACAGAAGGACAGACAGGCCTCGAGACAGAGCCGAACCAAGAGCGACTTCCCAAACAAAGACATAAGAACAACACGGGTCGTCAGCTCCACCGGGAACAACAATGGTACGCTCATAAACACACACACAGACAAAAAAGAGAAACATGAGAGAGAGAGAGAGAGAGAGAGAGAGAGAGAGAGAGAGAGAGAGAGAGAGAGAGAGAGAGAGAGAGAGAGAGAGAGAGAGAGAGAGAGAGAGAGAGAGAGAGAGAGAGAGAGAGAGAGAGAGAGAGAGAGAGAGAGAGAGAGAGAGAGAGAGAGAGAGAGAGAGAGAGAGAGAGAGAGAGAGAGAGAGAGAGAGAGAGAGAGAGAGAGAGAGAGAGAGAGAGAGAGAGGTTTGTTTTGTGAAGGCCCGGACAAAGCCAAGGAAGGACAGGTAATGTGCCTGGCCAGGAGTATAATGTGTCCTGTATGAGGGGAGGGGAGGGGAGGGGAGGGGGAGGGAGGGATTTAGGTGAGGGGGCGGTGTATTCGATAGTGGTTTGTATTGGAGTTATGCTCATTTTGGTGGTTTTTCACACACACACACACACAGACACACACACATATACACAGACACACACACATATACACAGACACACACACATATACACAGACACACATACACACGCACACATATACACATATACACACACACACAACTCGAGTTCACGTGAAACGCCAGTGTTTTTCTGAGGTGATCTCCACAACTCATAACACCTACCCACCTACCTAGGTTGTGTTCGCAACGCTACTAGTGGCACCGAAGAGCGTGACGCCCCTTGTTCTATATTCAGAGTCATATTTAAAGGTATACTGTAATGAGGGTGTGGCATTACTCATCAGGCAGCATGTATGTATTGTACCGGTATATGTATAATATATATTATATAATATATATATATATATATAGTATAAAACATTCCATCATTAAGTACAGTCAAGAGCAAAAATGGCGACATATCCATTTGAATTAGTATCGAACGCAAACAAGACAATACAATTATCTACTAAAACCCAGATGCATCACAACTTGGCCTCAAAGGTTCAAAGGTTCGAACTGGTGAATTGTATATATACTGAGAAATGTACGTATACAGATCCCCAAAGAAAGTGAACAATATTATACAGTAATTGTTTGTATCAATGTAGGATCACTAAACTAAGTTTGTTTTATAATGTATTAATGGAGGCGGGGAAGGAGAGAAGAGAAAGAGAAAAGGTAGAAAGGAAGTGGAATGGTAAAAACGAGAGCGAGAGAGAGAGAGAGAGAGAGAGAAGGGGGGGGGGGGGGGGACTAATGCTAATGCTCCTCTTGTGTCCATTAGTGCTACTCATATGCCTGTTGCCTGCTACTCTACCTCTTCATTTTTAATGTGCTCTTTTGTAGTGGAAAGAATATAACATTTGGTCTTCATACCTCTCTCTCTCTCACACACACAATTCTGGTAAATATTGTGTGAATGTAATTCGCGTAATATTATAAAGGTCGTCTATGACATAATTGTACGATTATCACTATTTAATTTCCAAACTCTAAAAGGATCCATCAATAACAATTCCCAACCTTATTTTTTTCGCTAAGCAAGTCAATAAAGAGTTTCCTCTGAAAGGGTATTTGTTTCCATTCTTTCAAGTTTCCAAACTTGAAATAAATAAATATATATATTTGTCCCATATTATACGGGGTTTTATTTATAAGTTAAGTCACACAAGCACTTTTAGCAACAGTTAGGCACTGTTTTGCATAGATAGTGGAAACTTGCCATGCTTCCTCCAGGGGCGTCGATGTCCGAGTTACAGTGGAATACATGGAGGGAAATAGGGCCAGTCTAGCAGGGAACGTGGGGTTGGCGGGGACTACGACTGTTTCTATTTGTCCAAAGAAGATTAGTGACCATGGCTTGAGTTTTGCCTACATTCTCTATATGTGTCAATGATGCCCTTGGACAACTGCCATATGGTCAATTAGCACACATATATATACACATATATATATATATATATATATATATATATATACTGTATATAAAAGGACGGGAAAATAGAACATATGATACCCTCTTAAGAGGCTAAGAGCTCCCTGGTCTCAGGGGTATAAATTCCCAAGAGACCCTCGCCCTCCTCCCCTTCCCAATATCAGCACCTTCCCCTCCCTAGAATAAGCCCCTCCCACACCCTCTTGTTCACTCAGAGTCCCCCCGCCCCCACCCCGAATCAGCTTATCCTTCCTCCCTTCCCCCTGTCCGCTGCCCACGTCACTTCTCCCCCTTCCCCTTCCCCGCCCCCTATTGAGGACCTGTTAATGGACAATGCGAGGAAGTTCTGTCAAGTAGCTCACCTCTCATTGCCGCCACCTCGTTAACGGGGTAGTGCTTGGTTTTGGTCTATGTATATAAACGTATTTATATATTTTTGAGTTTCCTCGCTAGACCTCCATCAAGCTTAAAAAAGAACACTCCCTAACCCCCCTTTCAAGATAAATTTGTACATTTTTCGGTAGAAAAATGTTCCGGCCGAAGGCCAATTCCTTCTAAAATTACAGGCTCGCTATCGCTTGGCAGGAAAAAATCGACACCTAAATGGCACGAAAAGTCTTAATATTGACAACAATGGATCGAAAGTCTCAAAATTACCAAACTAATGAAACGAACGTCTTAAAATCTCAAAATTAATATGCTAAACATGAAAGAGAAGGGGGTCCAGTAAAAACGACCACCTCCCCCTTAAATTACAGTCACACGGGCACATTAGCGGGGGATATTTGCTGAGTCACAATCTCTAAGTCAGTCCTCGGAGTCACAATATCGAAGTCAGTCCTCGGAGTCACAATATCGAAGTCAATCCTCGGAGTCCCAGTATCGAAGTCAGTCCTCGGAGTCACAATATCGAAGTCAATCCTAGGAGTCACAATATCGAAGTCAATCCTCGGAGTCACAATATCGAAGTCAGTCCTCGGAGTCACAATATCGAAGTCAGTCCTCGGAGTCACAATATCGAAGTCAATCCTCGGAGTGACAATATCGAAGTCAATCCTCGGAGTCACAATATCGAAGTCAATCCTCGGAGTCACAATATCGAAGTCAATCCTCGGAGTCACAATATCGAAGTCAATCCTCGGAGTCACAATATCGAAGTCAATCCTTGTAGTCACATTATCGAAGTCAATCCTTGGAGTCACAATATCGAAGTCAATCCTCAGAGTCACAATATCGAAGTCAATCCTTGGAGTCACATTATCGAAGTCAATCCTGTCACAATATCGAAGTCAATCCTCGGAGTTACAATATCGAAGTCAATCCTCGGAGTCACATTATCGAAGTCAATCTCTCTCTCTCTCTCTCTCTCTCTCTCCTAACCTATAAGTGGATCACCCGCCACCCTTCATCAGTAATTTGCCGCGCTAAATAGGACCACCGCCGCCTCTCACCCTTCCTGGCTATAATTCACCCCACAATAACAGGGGTGCTATGGGCTCTCTGCGAGAGGGCTGGTTATCACACAGAGGCCCACGTCTCTTCAACAAACTCCCACGGCGAGTAAGAGACATGAGGGACATCTCGTTAGACAACTTCAAGAGAGCCCTAGATGTCGAACTGCAAAAAGTGCCAGACGAGCCCATCCTCGCAAGGGAGCGAGCTGTCGCTTCAAACAGTCTACTGCACCAAATCACCACCCATAACGAGGGGCGTCGCGCTCCTTGGTGCCGCTAGAAGAGTGGCGAACACATCAAAAGGTATCAAAAGGTAACCCCCAGATCAGTCACACACACACATACACACACACACAAAGTCACACTCATTCTCTCATGCCATCTGTTCTTGCCTTCGTATTGTTTTCAGTATCACCCCCACACACACACACACACACACACACACACACACACACTCTCTCACCTATAACTAGATCACCCGTCATCCCACCTTGTCACCCCGTCATCCCACCTTGTCACCCCACCTTGTCACCCTCATCAGTATTGTGACTCTTTAGATAGGGACCACCACCTCTCACCAGCCCTAGGCAGAGCTACGACTGAATAGAAACATAACTTATGGGGAGATTTTCACTTGAGGGACTTATTTCTGGAACCCTTTTTCCCTCGTGTTTAGCCCCATTGCTTTTGAGATAATAAGACGTTCTCTCCATTAGTTTGCGATTTTAAGAACTTTCGCCCTATTTCTGTCAATTTTAAGACTTCGTGCCATTTAGGTGTCTATTTTTCCCTGGCGAGCGATAGCGAGCCTGTATTTTAAGAATAACCAGCCTTCGGCCGGAAATTTTTTCTACCGAAAAATGTACAAATTTATCTTGAAAGGGGGTCTAGGGAGTGTAATTTTAAGCTTGACGGAGATCTAGGGAACAGACTAAAAAACCTCCCCTTAAGGAGGAGCTCTTTATTGACAACGCTTTACATATAGCTTCTTTAGAGGGGCGTTAGTGACCTGAAGAAACCATAACAAAAATATATACAGAAAACAAGTCATCGTCTCTAAAAAGGGTTAACCAATTTAACCAAACCTAGCGTAACTTCTAACGTACCTCAAAAATATGGGTGACCGGTCAACTCAACCAGTAGACCATTTCAACCAGTAGCTCTCAACCAGTACCAAATCAACCAATACGGTTAGGTTAGGTTAGTACTATATTTTGGCACTGGTTTGGTTGGTATGGGTTAATTTGGCACTGGTTGAGAGCTACTGGTTGAGATGACATGGAACCCAAAACAATTGTTGTAGGTAAAATGTAATTATTTCATGTTTTATATACCGTATTATACTCTATAGATCTTGGCTTACACATATTTCAATACGATGTTATAAAACAATGCAAGTAACCAGTATAATTATGACGTGAATATCGTAGTAGTAGTAGTAGTAGTAGAGAGAGAGAGAGAGAGACGCTATTTCTTATCCCCTACAAAGCCTACGAAGACCATTCTGAGAGCACCCCTATGGTCATCTCTCTCCCCTTTTGTAGCCTCAGGGGGTGCTGTGAGAGAGAGAGAGAGAGAGAGAGAGAGAGAGAGAGAGAGAGAGAAGTGAGTGTGAAAATGAATGAGTTTAGGTTTAAGAGTAAAATAAGCGTGAGTGAGAGTGTGTGTGTGTGTGTGTATGTGTGACAGAGAGAGTGTGTGTGCGTGTGTATGTGTGTATGTGTGCCTGTGTGACAGAGAGAGTGTGTGTGTGTGTGCCGGAAGGAAGGAAGGTAGCCGAAGAGATTATTTTGTAAAGAAGGAAGGGAAGGGATGGCGCTAAGGAATTCCGGAGAGAGAGAGAGAGAGAGAGAGAGAGAGAGAGAGAGAGAGAGAGAGAGAGAGAGGGGGGGTGGGGGTGGGGCTAGTAGGCATTGTAGAGGACAAGCGGAAGGAAGGAATAGCCGGGAGTTGACAAAAGGGACTTAAGGGGGTCACTGGCTTTTTCTATCTTTCTCGCCTTTTCTCTCTTTCTCTAGCTTGTATCCATTCGGCCCCATTCAGCCAACTGTTTTAAGACGTTTATCCCCACCCAGATGTCGATTTCTTCCTGGCGAGCGATAGCGAGCCAGCATTGTATGGAGAATTACGGCTTCGCCGGGGACATTTTTCTATCGAAAGATTTACAAATTTAACTTGCTGTCAAAACAAAAATATATATATGCTGGCTCGCTACCGCTCGCCAGGAAAATATTGACACCTGCATGGGGGTAAACGTCTTAAAATAGTAGGCTGAATGGGGCCGATTGGATACAAGGCAAAGAGAGAGGGAGAGAAAGAGAGAAAACAAAAAGCGAGGTGGGCTCCCTTAAGAGGAAGAAATTGTCGTAGAGGAGGAGAGGGAAATTGTGTATAAGGATCTGTGTGAGTTTAAAGTAGGGGTGGTCAGGGTTAGAGAGAGAGAGAGAGAGAGAGAGAGAGAGAGAGAGAGAGAGAGAGAGAGAGAGAGAGAGAGAGAGAGAGAGAGAGAGAGAGAGAGAGAGGAAGAAAGGAGAGGTGGAAGAGAGGAAAAGAGGGAAGACAAAATAAGGGAGAGAGAAAGGGGGAAGGTAGGACACTAGGGAGGAACTTGGTAAAGCGCATACCTCCACCTGCGCTGGGTTGGTCACAAAATATACTTAAATGCACAATAATGACATCAGTGTGACAAATAATCCTGATCGCCTCCTAAATTGAATCACTTCTTCCCATCTGCCCACCAAAATAAGAAAGTAGGAAGAAAGAAAATACGAAATTAGGAAGAAACTAAGAAAGTAGGAAGAAAGAAAATATAGTAGAAAGAGAAAAAAGTATGAAGAGAAAATATAAAAATGGAGGAAGAAAGAAAATAAGAAAGTAGGAAGAAAGAAAATAAGAAAGTAGGAAGAAAGAAAATAAGAAAGTAGGAAGAAAGAAAATAAGAAAGTAGGAAGAGAAAACTTAAGAAAGTGGGAAGGGAGAAAAATTAAGAAAGTGGGAAGGGAGAAAAATTAAGAAAGAGGGAAGGGAGAAAATAATAAAGTAGAAATAAAATAAGAAAGTTGGAAGAGAGAATACAAAAGTAGGAAGAGAAAATAAAATAGAGTAGGAAGAAAGAAAATGAGAAAGCAAGAAAAAAGAAAATAAGAAAATTGAAAGATAAAATAAGAAAGTGGGATGGCAGAGGTGGTAGTGGCGACATTTTTTCCCTCTCTTTCTTTCTTTCTCTCCGGTTCTAATTGCATTTTTCTTGGTGCTTTGTTGCTGCAACTTTTCCTCACTCCCAATTTAACTTTAAAAGGCAGTTACTTCCTCTGTACCACTCGCTAATTGTTCTATATACCTCGTCTGTATATATTTGTGGAATTATTTACTTATATACATTCAATCAACCATTTAGATATCGGTATTTATGTCATTTCGCGTTGTTATCTATATACAGTATATTTCGTCTACATATTTGCAGGCTTATTCACTTCATTCAATCAAGTATTTGTTCATTAATATATATATATACAGTATATCCCATTTATATATTTGTAGAATTATTTGTTTATATACATTCAATCAAGTATTCGTTCATTCATTTATATATCGGTATTTATGTAATTTCGCATGGTTATCTAAACTCGCTAATTGTCTTATATATCTCGTCTATATATTTGTAGGTTTATTAACTTCATTCATTCAATCGATATCGTCTATATATTTGTAGATTTATTCACCAATGTTCATTTACTCAGTTTATATCGTCTAAATATTTGTAGATTTATTCACTGTGTCCATTCACTCAGTTTATCTTCCCTATATACTGTATTTGCATATCAATATCCTTAAGTGGTTGTTTGTTTGGTCTATTAATTAATTTATTCATATATTTGTTTTAGTTTCCTCCCTAGACCTCCATCAAACTTAGAAAAACACCCCCTAGACCCCCCCTTCAAGATAGATTAACATTTCTCGGTAGAAAAATTTCCCGGCCAAAGGCCGATTCCTCCTAAAATTACAGGCTCGCTTTCGCTCGCCAGGAAAAGATTGACACCTAATGGCACGAAGGGTCCTAATATTGACAGAAATGGGGTGAAAGGTCAAAATCCCCAAACTAATGGAACCAACGTCTTAAAATCTCAAAACTAGTGGGCTAAACATTAGGGAGAAGGGGGTCCAGAAAAACGGTCTGTCTCCCCTTAAGTTAATTTCAATCAGTCATTCAGTTAAATATTATATCTGGCATGGTTATAAAGACTCGCTAAAAGTGTTATATATCTCGTCTCTATAATTGCCTATCTATATCCTTATTTCCATTCACTAAGTCATGCATTCACTTAGTAACTTATTTCACCTTGCTTAGTTACTAAATTTAGTTCGTTGTTTTCCATATTTCGTGGCTTTTTTAATATATTCATTTACCAGTGTGTGTTTACTAAAACCGTATGTTTTCTGTAATATCGTTTATATATCTGCTGCTTCATATACTGTACACACACACATACTATATATGTGTGTGTGTGTGTGTGTGTGTGTGTGTGTGTGTGTGTGTGTGTGTGTGTGTGTGTGTGTGTGTGTGTGTGTGTGTGTGTATTGTCTCGTGTGCGTCAGATACTGATTCCAATGGGCGCGTCGCCATTGACCGTACCTAGTTTTCACCATTACAAAATCTTGGCAGTAGTCAAGTAATCAACACGGGGCCATGCCAATTTACCCCCAGCTACGATACAACAACAACAACGATCGATAGTCTAATTTCCGTTCCAAAAGACTGCCCAAAAAATAATGCCAAAAGTGAAAGTAAATGGCACGAAAGATTTTAATATTGATAAAGATATGGGATAAAACTTCTCAAAATCACCAAACTAATGGAACGAACGTCTTAAAATATCATAACTAATGGGGCTAAACATGAGGGAGAAGGGGGTCCAGAAAAAGCAACTACCTCCCCCTTAACCACGAGTACTGTAGATTGCCATTTGTGTATAATTATACGCATCTCGCTTATTTACGCGCGCTTATTTACACGCGCTCACTCACTATTTATAAAATATTTAGCTATATAATCGACCAACAGGTGGTACGGTTGGCCAAATAAGTCGTGTCTCCGGTGTCATTACGTTTTGCTCGCTGTGTGCTGTATTAATGTCTGTCAGATGTTGAATACGGTGTGTAAAGATTGGAACACGTTTATATATCTCACTGGAAACGATGAATTAGTGCCTAGATAGTGCTGAATACCAATTATTGATCGTAATATATATACTTGGTGCCGCGACATCACTTATTTGGCCAACTGTACAAATATACCAATGAATGCACTGTCAATCATGCCTCAAATTCTGGCCTCATTGTGCACACATTTGTAGCCATGACAGGACATGCATCAACACGTATTAAGGGGGTGACCTGTTTTTGTTCTGTCCTTTTCTATCTTTCTCTGGCTTGTATCCATTTGGCCCCATTCAGCCTACTGTTTTAAGACGTTTATCCCCATCCAGGTGTCAATTTTTTACTGGTGAGCGGTAGCGAGCCAGCATATTTTTTATTTTTGTTTAACAGCAGGCTAAATTTGTACATTTTTCGATAGAAAAATTTCTCCGGCGAAGCCGGATTTCTTCATATAATGCTGGCTCGCTAGGAAGAAATCGACACCTAGATGGGGATAAACGTCTTAAAGTAGTTGGCTGAATGGGGCCGAATTGATACAAGCCAGAGAAAGAGAGAAAAGGACAGAAATAACAAAAAGCAGGTCATCCCCCTTAAACCCGATCAGTTGCCGTTCATTCATGTTCCCCCAATCCCGGCCTAATTGTGAGCCTATTTGTCAACCATCGGGATCAACACGTATTAATCAAGTTCCACTCATTGTCACCCTCCTTTCCCCTCTAATTCTGTTTAAGGTGGTGTCACACGAGCGCATTTTCTGGCAATTATCGACGGGCAATTTGTTTTCTCGTACTATTTGGAGGTTCTTTCACATTGGCATCGGAAACTAGATCGCAGGTGGATAAAATTAGGTCGTTAAAATTCTTACATAACCTACATTTTGAAGCTGCCAGACTGCAATTGCCCATACATGTTTACCATATTAGTTTTGAGATTGTAAGACGTTGTTGTTGTTGTTGTTGTTGTTGTTGTTCCCCAAGCTGCCTGGCCGAACAGCCCCAAGGCCCCGAGCAATTCCAAGGCCATAACCGAGCGCCCCCACAGAACCCTCCCTGCCGACCACAATAAACCCTGGGTGACCGAAGCCACTCCATGGCGGGGAGCTGAGGAGGGTGAGGAAACACCCGGGAAACCAAAGCCCCACCCAGGGCCCTGTGCCCCTCAGCAATTATGAAGAGAAAGTTGAGGGGCAAAGGAAAAATGTGACGCTTTGGCTTCCAATCTTGGTAGATTGGGAGGTCAATCCACGGAAAAGACGCCATCACTTGAGATCTAGAAAATATATAAGTTAAAGGAACAGTCAGAGTAAGCTATGGGTACGGTAGAGATCGCTCAGTTCTCACTCTGATAGACCAGCCCATCACCACATGACTACAGTGCATTCATTCGACATATATCGACAGGCCCCGCCCACTTCCCCAACCGTTATCATACAGCTGGCATGACTGTGCGAGGTAAGGGTGTCCAACAGGGTTACCAAATCAGCACAAAAATATTATTTAATCTTTTTGCAGAAGTAACTAGAAGAATACAAACTAGTAAATGCCTACCTAATATTGCTAGAATATTACTCCAATATTGATAACATGTGCTAAAAGATTCGGAGTATAGCCAGCATTCTTATTGCTAGGTGTAAAATTTTGCCGCTAGATCAAGTCAATATCTATTTATCATTTTAAATTATTAAATATGGCCTACAAAGCCTTTCTACCTCTTTCTACCTTTCTACATCAACGAGTGAGAAAGAAATGTTAAACTGGAGCCTGTCTTTAACAGCTCCATTCCCTTGTTCAAGTAAATACTTTTTGATCTAGCGGTAAGGAAGCTACATTGGCAACGCTTCTCTCTCAAGGTTTCAACTGTCACTGCGCTGCCATTCAAACGTCAGTTCAGTTCCCTCCTGTCTTCTGAAGGGGGAAGATGGCGTCTCCTGCCCATACCCCTGGCAGACCTGCTGGTTCTCCCCGACTTGTCAGTCAAGCCAGGAATATTGTCTTGAATGTATTCATGTATTTTGATAAGGAGAAAACTGAGCCAGTTGATGTGGTGGTGAAGAAAACCTCTGAGGCAACGAAAGTTTCACAGCCATTAATTAATAAGATCAGAACTCAAGGCAGGAAGATTGAAGGAGTCTTTCATTCACCAGTTTACCAGCAACGACTTTCACCCATACTTGGACCATTGACAACTTTGATCACTTCACAATATGAGAGAGAGAGAGGGAGGGAGGGAGAGGCATTACGGTTACGGTACCGTACCCTATACACCCAAACGCAGTCGCTCGCTAAGCCTAGCTTAATAATTTTCTACCTCTGCTCTGCCCAAGTAGACGAGGTAACAATGGTAATGGAGTTTACTTATCTGTACTATGGTATATGGTAATATTGTATAGTAAAGAATAACTGCAAATATGCATGTATTAAAGCGCTCTTACATCGTATAATTAATTTTACTTGGAGCTCTTATCAGCTCCGTGGTAAGGTGACAAGTGACTTGTCCGAGATTGCGGTATGATAAGCTCTACTTCGTCTACGGCGCTGGTGGAAGCGGGCGGGGCCTGTCGATATATGTCGAATGAATGCACTGTAGAACCCAATCCTCTCAGCATCAGCTAGGAAAGGCCCTAGAAAGCCGCCTTTGGCGGGGGGATAGCTCCCCTATTTCAACCCCTTAGATTGTAAGACGTTCATTCCATTAGTTTGGCGATTTTAAGACCTTTCGCCCCATTTCTTTGTCAATATCAAGACCTTTCGTGCCATTTAGGTGTCGATTTGTTCCTGGCGAGTGATAGCGAGCATGTAATTTTTGAAAGAATCGGCCCCGGGACATTTTTCTGTACAAATTTATCTTAAAAGGGGGTCAAGGGGGTGCTATTTTAAGGGGGTCTAGGGGGTGCTATTTTATGGGGGTCTAGGGGGTGCTATTTTAAGGGGGTCTAGGGGGTGCTATTTTAAGGGGGTCTAGGAGGTGCTATTTTAAGGGGGTCTAGGGGGTGCTATTTTAAGGGGGTCTAGGGGGTGCTATTTTAAGCTTGATGGAGGTCTAACGAGGAAACTCAAAACTATAAAAATAACTAAATTTATACACCAAAAACAAGCACTACCCCCTTAAATGTGCACACGAGGGCTAGGTTGTGCTTGTGTCCACGCCTTTGCCATAGTGCGGTGAGCGGGCTCCAGATGAGACGTCACATATGTCCAAAATAAATATAGCACACAAATACAAGGTAAAATACGTGTTTAATACGAACTTAAGTATATATAGTGTGAAAAAGAACGCCTTGAGATGGTTCGGTCATATGGAACGTATGGGAAGCGAGAGAATGACTAAGAGGGTATACGAGAGCGAGGTGGAAGGATACCTTACCTTTGGATACCTATGGATGTGTCCGCCGCTCCTCTAGCGGCACAAAGGAGCGCGACGCCCCTCGTTATGGGTGGTGATTTGGTGCAGTAGACTGTTTGAAGCGACAGCTCGCTCCCTTGCGAGGATGGGCTCGTCTGGCACTTTTTGCAGTTCGACATCTAGGGCTCTCTTGAAGTTGTCTAACGAGATGTCCCTCATGTCTCTTACTCGCCGTGGGAGTTTGTTGAAGAGACGTGGGCCTCTGTGTGATAACCAGCCCTCTCGCAGAGAGCCCATAGCACCCCTGTTATTCATCCGGGGGATTTCGCATTCCCAGCCTCTCCTATCACTGAATTTCATGACTATCGGAGTAGTATCGGTTTGGTACTAAACCCTCTGCGATTTTCCACGTGTATATTATTAGGTAACGTTCTCTTCTACGTTCCAGTGAGTACAGATTCAGTGCTCTTAAACGCTCCCAATAGTGTAGATGTTTTATCGAACTTATATGCGAAGTGAAATTTCTTTGTACACTCTCTACATCATTTATTTCACCTGCTTTGTATGGGGATGTTAATACGCTACAGTATTCAAGCCGCGGTAGCACTAGAGATTTGAAGAGCGTTATCATAGGCAATTCACCGCGTGTTTTAAAAGTACGCAGAATCCAACCCGTTAGACGTTTCGCAGCCGCCACTTTGACCTGGTTATGTACTTTGAAACCCATATTTTCAGACATTAATACCCCAAGGTCTTTCACACTGTCTTTCCGTTCTATTATGTGGTTAGATTCTGTTAAGTAATTTGTAATTTCTTTAACACCATTATTATCTCCGTACCGTATTAATTGGAATTTTTCCTCATTGAATTGCATGTTGTTTTCCCTGGTCCACTGGAACACTACATTCATGTCTTCCTGCAGTCGGCCCGTGTCCTCTTGTGTGTTTACTATCTTGCTTAATTTTGTGTCATCAGCAAAAGACGACACCGTACTGTGTCTGGTGTTGGTATCTATGTCGCAAATTAGTATGAGGAACAGAAGGGGCGCTAGCACTGTTCCTTGGGGCACTGAGCTTTTGACATCCGAAGGCTCAGAAGTGACTTGGTTTACTGCTACCGATTGTTTTCGGTTTACGAGGAAATTGTATATCCACCGTCCGATTTTCCCAGTTATACCTTTTGCTTTCAGTTTGTGGGCTATTATACCATGGTCACATTTATCAAATGCCTTAGCAAAATCGGTGTAAATGACATCCACGTTTTTCTTTTCTTCTAGCGCTTTAAAGAATTTTGTCATAGTGTTCCAAAAGTTGTGAGAGACATGATCTTCCCGCTCTGAACCCATGTTGACCGGTGTTGTGTAGTTCATTTGTCTCCATGAATGTTGAAATTTTGCTTCGCAGGACTCGCTCGAAAACTTTAATGATGTGAGAGGTTAGAGCTACCGGGCGGTAGTTTTTTGGTAGTGCTTTACTCCCTCCTTTATGCAGTGGGGCAATTATTGCGTTTTTCAAGCTATCTGGTATGTCACCAGTGTCTAGACTCCTTCTCCACATTATAGCCAGGGGTTTTGAGAGGTTTTCCTTACATTTTTTCATTAGGATCGAATTCCAAGAGTCCGGGCCTGGTGCCGAGTGGGATGGCATGTTGGAAATGGCCTCTTCTATGTCTTTTGGACCGAAATCAATATCCAGCATCTGAGGGGTTTCCGTGGGGGAGGTTTCCATGAAAAATATATTTTGGTCTCTGATGATTTTTGTTTCATCAGGCTCACTGAATACTGCCTGCTTAAGAGTTCGCTCATTTCCTTTTTGTGCCCTGTGAAAGAGCCGTCCCCTTTGCTCAGTGGGCCGATGTTTGATGTTGTTTTAGCCTTTTGTTTGGCGTATGAAAAGAAGTATTTGGAATTTTCCTTTATACCTGCAATAGCTTTCCTCTCCTCTTCCATATGTTGTAGTTCATATGATATTCTTAACCTTTGTTCAATTTCCACAATTTCTCTATCTATTTCGACCTTTTGCCTATCCTGTAGATTTTGATGTGTGCGTCTTTGTGTGAGTAATTTTCTTCTTCTGTACAGCCTCCTCCTTTCCCGATCTTGTTTGCTTCTTCGTTTTGTTTGTCTTGCAGGTATATGGTGGCTACAGATTTGGGTCATGGTTTCTGTTATTAAGACTAGACATTCTGCTGGTGTCAGGTTATCCATTAAATCTTCCCAGTCTATTTCCTCCATTTCTTGATTTACCTCTTCCCACCTAATGTTTTTGTTATTGAAGTTAAATTTACTGAAGGGGCCGGTTTTTGTTCTCGATTCTGAGGTTGTCTGTACACTTTCTAAGGTTGTTTTGATCTCAATTAATTTATGATCTGAGTATGTTGTGTCCGATATGTTAATGCTGTGTACTAGAGAGTCGTTGTTAGTGAAGACCAGAGAGGATGAGTTAAACCGAGAGAGAGGTGGAAGGATGGAGTGAAGAAGTATATGGATGAAGGCGGTGCTGGTTGGGAGGAATAGCGTCGACTGACTGGGGACAGAGATGCATGAGGACGTTCCGTTCGTGGCCACCCCTTCGGGGATCACGGCGTCAGGCAATAGATAGATAGATAGAAGTATAGTCCCGAGCATAAATAGCAATGTACCAATTTGACTCGGTATCGAACCCAAACGATACAAAACAATGTTTTTTTTATTTTTTTTAAGCCCAGATGCGCCAGAGCTTGGGAAAAAAAAAAAAAAAAAAAAAAAACGTGTGTAAAGCTATAGCCCGAAACTCCCAAGTGGTCAATTCTTGATCCCTGGTATTGATGTTGACTGTCCTCCCCGGCCAGCCCACCCACCCACCCACCCGTCTGGCTGGCACCGTCGCCGCCCCGCTAATCCTCGCCAATCATTAAAACTTGTCCGAGTGCCTGGTGGGATCAGCCGTGGAGGGTCAACAGACAGTGCTGGACGCTGGGAGGGCCTCGGAGGGAGTGTTGGCACGGGATATATTGACACACAGGGAGGGGGGGGGGGGGGGGGGGGATCTCTTGAGTGTTGTAGTGTCAATGGATATTTTAGTGTTGTATTAAGGGGATAGTGGCCGGGTTTTTTGGCTATTAATTCATTTATTAATTTATTTTTTTAGTTTTCTCGCTAGACCTCCATCAAGCTTAAAAAAACACGCCCTAGACCCCCCTTCAAGATAAATTTGTAAATTTTTCGATAGAATACCCGGCCGAAGGCCGTTTCCTCTTAAAATTACAGGCTCGCTATCGCTCACCAGGACAAAATCGACACCTAAATGACACGAAAGGTCTTGAAATTGACAACAAAATGGGGCAAAAGGTATTAACATCGCCAAACTAATGGAAGGAACGTCTTAAAATCTCAAAACTAATATGCTAAACACGAGGGAGAAGGAGGTCCATAAAAAGCGAGTAGTAGGCCTACCCCCATAAATCAAGTGTGTTTGAATGTTGTGTGGACGGTGGGAGTGTCACGAGAGGGTAATTGGCACTGCCTCTGTTGGCACTCAGAGGATGGATCACCACTCAGAACGAGAGGGCGGTGCGCTCCTCGGTGCCACTAACCTTAGGAGGGGAGGTGTATGCTGGGAGTGCTATTATTGTCTCTTTAAGTCATTATCATGTCTGTTCATTGTCTCTAAAAAAGTATGGCTGCTAACACTACATTGCGCATGGCAGAAGTCACCCTTAAATTAACATAACCCTCATCCTCTTGTTTATTTTCTATATGCATAATTTATCAACACCTTTAAGGGGAGATTTTCACTAAAGTGGTGTTTTTTTCTTGAACCCCTTCTCCCTTCGTCCCATTAGTTTGGCGATTTTCAGACCTTTTGTCCCATTTATTGTCCATTTTAGACCTTTCGTGCCATTTAGGTGCCATTTAGCGAGTCTGCAGTTTAGGTAGAATTTCTCTACCAAAACATGTACAATTTTATCTCGAAGGAGGATCTTGGTGTGTGTGTGTGTGTGTGTGTGTGTATTTTTTTTCTTTTTTTTTCTTTTTCTTTTAGTTTAATATGGAGGTCTAGGAGGAGCAAACTAAAAACCTACTGTTTATTTAGCCTCTATTAACGCATTTTAACGAGTGTATGCTGGCTATCATTAAACGATACTATACAGCTTAGGAAGGATCTGTGAGAATTAGGAGGGTAAAGACTATCCACAATTCACCCTCTGACCTCCACATAGCCTTCC
>CM064579.1:50984357-51041857 GCA_032716605.1 Paralithodes platypus | reverse complement strand
TTATTAGTGAGTTAAGGGGGTCACCGGCTTATTAGTGAGTTAAGGGGGGTCACCGGCTTATTAGTGAGTTAAGGAGGGTCACCGGCTTATTAGTGAGTTAAGGAGGGTCACCGGCTTATTAGTGAGTTAAGGGGGGTCACCGGCTTATTAGTGGGTTAAGGGGGGTCACCGGCTTATTAGTGAGGTCACCGGCTTATTAGTGAGTTAAGGGGGGTCACCGGCTTATTAGTGAGTTAAGGGGGGTCACCGGCTTATTAGTGAGGTCACCGGCTTATTAGTGGGTTAAGGGGGGTCACCGGCTTATTAGTGGGTTAAGGGGGGTCACCGGCTTATTAGTGAGTTAAGGGGGGTCACCGGCTTATTAGTGAGGTCACCGGCTTATTAGTGGGTTAAGGGGGGTCACCGGCTTATTAGTGGGTTAAGGGGGTCACCGGCTTATTAGTGAGTTAAGGGGGGTCACCGGCTTATTAGTGGGTTAAGGGGGGTCACCGGCTTATTAGTGAGTTAAGGGGGGTCACCGGCTTATTAGTGAGTTAAGGGGGGTCACCGGCTTATTAGTGAGGTCACTGGCTTATTAGTGGGTTAAGGGGGGTCACCGGCTTATTAGTGGGTTAAGGGGGGTCACCGGCTTATTAGTGGGTTAAGGGGGGTCACCGGCTTATTAGTGAGTTAAGGGGGGTCACCGGCTTATTAGTGAGTTAAGGGGGGTCACCGGCATATTAGTGAGTTAAGGGGGGTCACCGGCTCTTTAGTGAGTTAAGGGGGGTCACCGGCTTATTAGTGAGTTAAGGGGGGTCACCGGCTTATTAGTGAGTTAAGGGGGGTCACCGGCATATTAGTGGGTTAAGGGGGGTCACCGGCATATTAGTGAGTTAAGGGGGGTCACCGGCATATTAGTGAGTTAAGGGGGGTCACCGGCTTTTTAGTGAGTTAAGGGGGGTCACCGGCTCTTTAGTGAGTTAAGGGGGGTCACCGGCTTATTAGTGAGTTAAGGGGGGTCACCGGCTTATTAGTGGGTTAAGGGGGGTCACCGGCTTATTAGTGAGTTAAGGGGGGTCACCGCTTATTAGTGTGTTAAGGGGGGTCTCCGGCTTATTAGTGAGTTAAGGGGGGTCACCGGCTTATTAGTGAGTTAAGGGGGGTCACCGGCTTATAGTGAGTTAAGGGGGGTCACCGGCATATTAGTGGGTTAAGGGGGGTCACCGGCATATTAGTGAGTTAAGGGGGGTCACCGGCATATTAGTGAGTTAAGGGGGGTCACCGGCTTTTTAGTGAGTTAAGGGGGGTCACCGGCTTATTAGTGAGTTAAGGGGGGTCACCGGCTTATTAGTGAGTTAAGGGGGGTCACCGGCATATTAGTGGGTTAAGGGGGGTCACCGGCATATTAGTGAGTTAAGGGGGGTCACCGGCTTTTTAGTGAGTTAAGGGGGGTCACCGGCTCTTTAGTGAGTTAAGGGGGGTCACCGGCTTATTAGTGAGTTAAGGGGGGTCACCGGCTTATTAGTGGGTTAAGGGGGGTCACCGGCATATTAGTGAGTTAAGGGGGGTCACCGGCTTATTAGTGAGTTAAGGGGGGTCACCGGCTTATTAGTGAGTTAAGGAGGGTCACCGGCATATTAGTGGGTTAAGGGGGGACACCGGCATATTAGTGGGTTAAGGGGGGTCACCGGCTTATTAGTGAGTTAAGGGGGGTCACCGGCTTATTAGTGGGTTAAGGGGGGTCACCGGCATATTAGTGGGTTAAGGGGGGTCACCGGCTTTTTAGTGAGTTAAGGGGGGTCACCGGCTTTTTAGTGAGTTAAGGGGGGTCACCGGCTTTTTAGTGAGTTAAGGGGGGTCACCGGCTTATTAGTGGGTTAAGGGGGGTCACCGGCTTTTTATTCAGGGTTAAGGGGGGTCACCGGCTTTTTATTCAGGGTTAAGGGGGGTCACCGGCTTTTTAGTGAGTTAAGGGGGGTCACCGGCTTATTAGTGAGTTAAGGGGGGTCACCGGCTTTTTAGTGAGTTAAGGGGGGTCACCGGCTTTTTATTGAGTTAAGGGGGGTCACCGGCTTATTAGTGAGTTAAGGGGGGTCACCGGCTTATTAGTGAGTTAAGGGGGTCACCGGCATATTAGTGGGTTAAGGGGGGTCACCGGCTTTTTAGTGAGTTAAGGGGGGTCACCGGCTCTTTAGTGAGTTAAGGGGGGTCACCGGCTTATTAGTGAGTTAAGGGGGGTCACCGGCTCTTTAGTGAGTTAAGGGGGGTCACCGGCTTTTTTTGTATCTTTCTCTCCTTTTCTCTCTTTCCCTGGCTTGCATCCATTCGGCCCCATTCAGCCAAATGTTTTAAGACGTTTATCCCCATCCAGGTGTCGATTTCTTCTTGGCGAGCGATAGCGAGCCAGCATTGTATGGAGGAATCCGGCTTCGCCGGAGACATTTTTCTATCGAAAAATGAACAAATTTAACTTGCTGTCAAAACAAAAATATATATATGCTGGCTCGCTGCCGCTCGCCAGGAAAATATTGACACCTGGATGGGGGTAAACGTCTTAAAACAGTAGGCTGAATGAGGCAGAATGGATACTAGCCAGAGAAAGATAAAACAAATCCGGTGTCCCCCCTTAACACTATCTGGTCCGACATCTTGGGGGTTGCTATAATATTGTGCTTAAGTATAGTATCGAGGATTTTTACTTGATATTACCATTTTCGAGCAACGCATTTAAGGGAGGTGACCTGTTTTTGTTCTGTCCTTTTATATCTTTCTCTGGTTTGTATCCATTTGGCCCCATTCAGCCTACTGTTTTAAGACGTTTATCCCCATCCAGGTGTCAATTTTTTACTGGTGAGCGGGTAGCGAGCCAGCATATTTTTTAGTTTTGTTTGACAGCAGGCTAAATTTGAACATTTTTCGATAGAAAAATGTCTCCGGCGAAGCCGGATTTCTCCATATAATGCTGGCTCGCTATCGCTCGCCAGGAATAAATCGACACCTATATGGGGATAAACGTCTTAAAATAGTTGGCTGAATGTGGCCGAATGGATACAAGCCAGAGAAAGAGAGAAAAAAACAGAAGTAACAAAAAGCAGGTCACCCCTCTTAAGTTTATCCCCTAGACTACACTCTGTTTCTTTTCCACTGGCGGTAAATTGCAAAGTTCCCATCCAGATTTCTCGGTTATTTTGATTTTTGTTTGTAGTGAAGCATGGAGGCTAATTATATACAGTTGGTCTTAAGATGATGCAGAGACATAGTGGTTACATATTAAGTATCGAGAAATTAGCTGCTATGGGATTCAATTTACCGTCAGATGAATTTAATCGAGTATAGTATAAACGGCTTGCCAGACTTACTTCAAACTAAATATTGCACACCCAGACTAAATTTGTACATTATTCGGTCGTGACATGTCCCGAATTCTTTTAAGTTAGAGGCTCGCTATCGCCCGCCCAGAAGAATAAAATCGACACCTGAATGAGATGAATCGTCTTATTAGCTCCAAACTAAAGATGTGAAACGTCTTAAAATCTCCAAACTACCGGAGCGATAACGGGGAGAGAAAGGGGACCAGAAAAACCGGCCCATCTCCCCTTAATTAATGACTCCGCGTTACCCCTTCCACTCCGCCAATCTGGAGGGGGGTTCCACGTTCTGGTTCTTCTTCGGCGGGTCTGCATTATTCATCTGGATTAATTATATATGCAGGTGACCGGGAGCGTTAGTGGGCATATGTTATCTACTTCTATGCTGGGGGCTGAGGTGGTGGTGGTGGTGGGGGGGGGGAGGGAGGGAGGGAGAGGGAGAGGGAGAGGGAGAGGGAGAGAGAGAGAGAGAGAGAGAGAGAGAGAGAGAGAGAGAGAGAGAGAGAGAGAGGAGGGTAAGTGGTGATGGTGGTGGGATGGAGAGGGGGGGGGGGGGAGAGTTGTGTTGGAGGGTTGGTGTTGTGATGGAGAGAGGGAATGGTGGTGGTGGTGGTTGTAGTGTGGGGTTGTGTTGGGGGAATGGTTAGTTGGTGGTGGAGGGGGTGTGGTGGGATGTAAGTTATGATGGAGAAGGGGATGCGTGGTGGGATGGGGGTTGTAATGGAGGGGGGTGTTGGAGGATGGGGGATGTGATTGAATGGGGGTTTGTGTTGGGATGAGGGGTGTGTGGTGCAGGGGGTTATGGTTAGTCGGAACCGGCGTTCGGCCTGGACATTATTCTACCGAAAAATTTACAAATTTATCTCTTTTAGATAGGCCTACATTTAATATATATATATATATATATACGGTATATATATATATATATATATATATATATATATATATATATATATATATATATATATATATATATATATACTGTATATATATATATTATATTTATACCTATATATATATACTGTATATATATATATATATATTTATACCTATATATATATACTGTATATATATACGGTATATATTATTTATTTAAACTTTGACAAGATGTTTAATGAGTAAACTAAAACAAATATATAATACTAAAATAACAACAATAAAACTACCACCCGTTAACAATAAAAGTTGTTGAATAGGTGACGCAAAAGCTTTAGATAAAGTATATAGCTTTTCTTTT
This sequence comes from Paralithodes platypus, assembly GCA_032716605.1. Classification (NCBI taxonomy): domain Eukaryota; kingdom Metazoa; phylum Arthropoda; class Malacostraca; order Decapoda; family Lithodidae; genus Paralithodes; species Paralithodes platypus. The sequence goes on along the minus strand of CM064579.1, from coordinate 51,037,273 downwards.
TATTAACCCTTTGAGAACGGGTGGCGTTTTTTATCTTATTTGATCTTTCTAGGCTGGTATTTGAAAGAGTTATTTGATTTTGTGGTAGTTGAAAGAGTTATATTTGATGTACTTTGTAGGCTATTAATTATCTGTGGTAGTTGAAAAGAGTTATATTTCTGTACTATGTAGGCTATTAATGATCTGTGGTAGTTGAAAGAGTTATATTTGATGTACTTTGTAGGCTATTAATTATCTGTGGTAGTTGAAAGAGTTATATTTGATGTACTTTGTAGGCTATTAATTATCTGTGGTAGTTGAAAGAGTTATATTTGATGTACTTTGTAGGCTATTAATGATCTGTGGTAGTTGAAAGAGTTATATTTGATGTACTTTGTAGGCTATTAATGATCTGTGGTAGTTGAAAGAGTTATATTTGATGTACTTTGTAGGCTATTAATGATCTGTGGTAGTTGAAAGAGTTATATTTGATGTACTTTGTAGGCTATTAATGATCTGTGGTAGTTGAAAGAGTTATATTTGATGTACTTTGTAGGCTATTAATGATCTGTGGTAGTTGAAAGAGTTATATTTGATGTACTTTGTAGGCTATTAATGATCTGTGGTAGTTGAAAGAGTTATATTTGATGTACTTTGTAGGCTATTAATGATCTGTGGTAGTTGAAAGAGTTATATTTGATGTACTTTGTAGGCTATTAATGATCTGTGGTAGTTGAAAGAGTTATATTTGATGTACTTTGTAGGCTATTAATGATCTGTGGTAGTTGAAAGAGTTATATTTGATGTACTTTGTAGGCTATTAATGATCTGTGGTAGTTGAAAGAGTTATATTTGATGTACTTTGTAGGCTATAATGATCTGTGGTAGTTGAAAGAGTTATATTTGATGTACTTTGTAGGCTATTAATGATCTGTGGTAGTTGAAAGAGTTATATTTGATGTACTTTGTAGGCTATTAATGATCTGTGGTAGTTGAAAGAGTTATATTTGATGTACTTTGTAGGCTATTAATGATCTGTGGTAGTTGAAAGAGTTATATTTGATGTACTTTGTAGGCTATTAATTGTCTGTGGTAGTTGAAAGAGTTATATTTGATGTACTTTGTAGGCTATTAATTATCTGTGGTAGTTGAAAGAGTTATATTTGATGTACTTTGTAGGCTATTAATTATCGGAGGGTCTTCCTAAACTGAATAAAATCGTCGGTAATAGTTTCAGTGAGTAGCGCCGCGTATTTAACCCCTTCTCTACCGGTGACGTCTTTTCTATTGGATTTCGGCAACATTTATACGATTTCATGAAGCTTGGGATGGACATGGGGTAGCTAAAAGTGCTAAGTGAGAGTCTGTGGCCTTTTAATGGGTAGACGTCCTTCCTCAGCTGAATAAATCGTCTAATGTTTACCAGATTATATATAATGAAAAGAACGTCACCGGTACTGAATGGGATATTATATTTAATTCCTTGATTGTACGATATAAGTGTGAATTAAGGGGGGTGACCTGTTCTTGTTCTGTCCTTTTCTATCTTTCTCTGGCTTGTATCCATTTGGCCCTATGCAGCCTACTGTTTTAAGACGTTTATCCCCATCCAGGTGTCAATTTTTTACTGGTGAGCGATAGCGAGCCAGCATATTTTTTATTTTTGTTTGATAGGCTAAATTTGTAAATTTTTCGATAGAAAAATTTCTCCGGCGAAGCCGGATTTCATCATATAATGCTGGCTCGCTATCGCTCGCCAGGAAGAAATCGACACCTAGATGGGGATAAACGTCTTAAAATAGTTGGCTGAATGGGGCCGAATGGATGCAAGCCAGAGAAAGAGAGAAAATGACAGAAATAACAAAAAGCAGGTCACCCCCCTTAAGGGGGTGTGTGTGCGTTTTTTAGTTTGCCTTTGGAATCCCTTCTCCCTCATGCTAAGCCCCATTAGTTTTGATCATTTAAGATGGTCACCCCATTACTTTGGCTGTTGTAAGGGGGTAGTGCTTGGTTTTTGGCTTATATATTTATTTATTTATTTTTGAGTTTCTTCGCTAGATCTCAATCAAGTTTAAAAAAAAAAGAAAAAAAAAATAGACCCCTTTCAAGATAACTTTGTAAAAAAAATCGGTAGAAACATGTCTCGCCGGTTCCTTCAAAAATTACAGGCTCGCTTTCGCTCGCCAGAGAAAAAATCAACACCTAAATTGTTTTTTTGTCTATGTGATTGAGGAAGGCAAAAGGCAGAACTGTCTATAGCGAGTGCCTCCCCCATATTTGAAAGAGTGACAGGGCCAAAATCAAGGGACGATCGAGCCAAAATGTCCCGGCCGAAGACCGATACCTTCTTAAATTACATGCTCGCTATCACTGGTCAGGAAAAAATGGCACGAAACTTCTCAATATTGACAAATAAATGGGGGCGAAAGGTCTCAAAATCTCCAAACTAACGGAACGAACGTCTGAAAATCTCAAAGCTAATATGCTAAACATGAGAGAGAAGGGGGTGCAGAAAAAGCGAGTATTAACCCCTTAAGACCTTTCACCTCACTTCTTAAGTGAGTACTAACCCCTTGAGACCTTTCACCCCACTTCTTTGTCCATCTTAACCCATTCAGTACCGGTGCCATCCATTTAACTTTATTCTGGCTACAATTACACCCTTTTATTCAGCTTAAACAGGGCCTCCAGCATGTAAAAGGCTTCGAACTATCTCACTTAACCATTTTTGTCGACAACCCCGACACAGACAGAGGGCTGGTACTACAAAACCAAACAGATAACCTTATCATCCTTAACGACATCCATCAACATACCCATATTCCTCACCAAGCCCTCTATAACCCATCATCTCCAGACATCACCTTTTGCTCCCCAGAACTCGCCCCCACAACATCCTGGAGGGTGGTCAGAACCTTAGGCTCGGACCACCTCCCGATCATTATCACCACCAAAACCAGACTCACCCCAGCTAGCCACAAACACACATACACCAATTATAAAAGAGCTAACTGGGAAGCATTCACAAATGAGACAGAACAACACTTCACAACTCTAAACAGTACACCCATCACTAACATCAACAATGCTGTACACATACTCAATAAAACTATCCAAAATGCTGACAAGAAACACATTCCAATAGGTAACAGAAAAAGACACAACCCCAACTTCACACCAGAAATTCAAAACCTCATCAGACAACGCGACATACTGAAACACTCCACAGCACCCCACACACAAGACATCACACAACAAATTCAAGCACTCAACACCCAAACTAACAACAAAATACAAGAACAACAAAAACTAAATTGGAATAACTTCCTACAAACACTTGATCACAAAACAAACCCCAAAAAACTCTACAAAACACTAAACAACATCACACTTTCCAACAGCAACACAACACAATCACATGCTGCAATCACAACAACAGACTCTACCCTTCATGTAAACAACAAGCAAACACTCTCATCAATCACTTCTCACATGTCAGCCACCTAAAACCTCACAAAGACGACCGACGTGTCATCCGACGTAAGAGACAATTCCCCACAGACCCTGACTATACACCCTTCACCAATCACCAGACAAAGCATATCATCAACAATCTCAAGCACTCACCCGCCTGTGGCCTAGACAACATAAGCAACATACACCTCAGACACCTGGGACCACAAGGCATACAAGCACTCACTAACATATCAAACTACAGCTATTCACACAACACAATACCAGACATTTGGAAGCATGGTATCATCATCACATTCCCCAAACCCAACAAAGACTCCTCGCACCGTCCCATCACACTCCTTTGCTCCCCCTCCAAAGTCATGGAACGCCTAGTATTACAACTAATTACACCCGACCTACCCCTAGCTCCAACACAACATGGCTTTAGGCCACTGCACTCCACAAACACTCTTCTCACAGACCTTACACAAAGAGCTTTTGACGGCATCAACTCAGCTAGACCACCACACAGATCACTGTTAGCCACACTCGACATTAGTAAAGCCTTCGATGCCATCCCCCGCCACAAACAAAATCTACAACACAAACATGCACAACACAAAAAGGTGGCTGGCCAACTTCCTAGCAGGCAGATGTGCACACGTATCTTTTGCCGGTCAGTCATCTAAAATCAGAAACTTTCCAAACGGAGTCCCACAAGGATCCGTCCTATCGCCCGCACTCTTCAATATGTACATGCACGATATAACTACACCCAATACGCCCCAAATAAGCTTAGCTTCCTATGCAGATGACATAACACTCACATGCACACACCATGACCCAAAAAGAGCAACAGATCTCCTTCAACCCTATCTCAACACACTACATGGCTGGTGCACTACAAACAGACTTAATCTAGCCCCAGCCAAATCCACCGCAACCCTGCTCACAAGCTGGACAGGAGAACACGAATACATCCCTCAACTCACCATAAACAACACACCCCTAACACATACACACACACCCAAAATCCTAGGAGTAACATATGATACTCATATGACATTCAAACAGCACACCACAAACATTAAAAAGAAACTGACACCCAGACTAACGCCCTCAGGTCACTTGCTCACACAAAATTTGGACACAACAAAGAAACTACCACCACAGTATATAAACAATATATAAGATCAGTGATGGAATACGCAAGCCCAGCCTGGGCTTCTAACCTAGCTGAAACACATCATAAGACCTTACAGACTATTCAAAACAAAGCCCTAAAAATCATTACAGGCTGCACAGCTACTGCACCCACAGATCACCTACATCAAGAAACCAAAATCCTCAAAGTCAAAGACCATCTGGACATGAGAGGCACTCAATTCCTGGCAGCAGCCTCCACGAACCAAGACCACCCACTAAACTACATGGCAACACACCCACAGACACCAAGAAATATCAAAACAACACCCAGCACACGGTATCACACACAATTATTGTCCTCTCCTCTCTCCCTCCCTGCCCACCCCGAACCAACTTCCAGAAGCACATCCATACTCATATCTCTCTCGCCGATCCATCCACTCACTCACAGACAACACGCAGCTGCATGCACGACCTCCCGAGGTCCATCCTTCCGAATCCTCCCTTCCTAGCGAGGACAGAGTCCACCTGGCCAGGCTAAGATGCGGACACCATCCAGCTCTCCTGAGCTATCAGAAGAGACTGGATGACTCCGTTGTCGACGCCTGCCCGGGATGTAACACAGCACCCCATACCATTAAACACATCATAGAAGACTGCATTTCACACAACCACTTACGCCAACAACACGATCTACACTCAATGAGAGCTCTGTGGGAAAGCCCGATCGTGGCCATGGCCTTCCTCAGGGACTCGGGGCTGTTCGGCCAGGCAGCTTAGGGAACAACAACAACAACAACAACAACAACCATTTTTATTACCACTGATCCTTCTTAAACTGCACCAAATCGTCTAAATATAGCTAGAATAAAACAAGAAAGACGTCACCGGTACAGAAGGGGTTAATACTTTTGTTGTCATATTTAGGTGTCAACTTTTCCCAGGTGCAAAGTTGAATATAAACGTTTTAGGGTAGGCTAGCTAGAAGATAAATAGCAAATTATGCCGTCAATTAATTAAAAGGTTTAATATGTGAAGCAACACTGAATGTATATAAGAGCTCTTAAGGGGGTAGTGCTTGTTTTGTGGTCTACATATTTATCTATTAATTCATGTTTTTAGTTTCCTCGCTAGACCTCCATCAGGCTTAGAAAAACATCCCCTTGACCCCACTTCAAGATAAATTTGTACATTTTTCGGTAGAAAAATGTCCCGGCCGAAGGCCGATACCTTCTAAAATTACAGGCTCGCTTTCGCTCGCCAGGAAAAAACAGACACCTAAATGGCACGAAAGGTCTTAATATTGACAAAGAAATGGAGCGAAAGGTCTCAAAATCGCCAAACTAACGGAAAGAACGTCTTAAAATCTCAGAACTAATATGCTAAACATGAGGGAGAAGGAAGTCCAGAAGAAGCAACTACCTCCCCCTTATACAGACTTTAACACATTTCGAAACTATAACTCGCATCCAACTTCACCTACGCAATTCCAACAGCGAGCGAATATATGAGATAGAACACAAACTACTCCGTCATTAGTACACATCGACACCTAAATTGCACGAAAGCTCTTAAATTTGACAAAGAAATGGGGTGAAAGGGCTTAAAATCGCCAAACTAATGGAAAAAGTTAATAAAATCTGAACCCTAATGGGAATAAACACGAGGGAGAATCAGGGCCAGAAAAACCGACTTCCCTCCTTCAAAGGGTTAAATATCGGGCCCTGCTCCGCTCATCGGCGATAAGAATCTCTCTCTCTCTCCATCACGCAAAAATTCTCCCAACAATATCCATCCCAAATAGACAATAGACTTGACTGTTATTATATATCGGACCATGCTCAGCGCTCAGATTAAAAAAAACACACACACAAATAAAGGATAATAAAAATAAAATAAACAAATATTAAAACACACAAATAAAAGATAATAATTAAACCAAAAATACACACACACACACACAAACACACACACACACACACAGCCTGTAGCCTAGTAGGTAGAGCTCTCGTCTCACACACGAGGGGTCGGGGGTTCAATCCCCGGCCGGGCGGAGACAAATTGGGCTTGTCTCCTTTCATGTGTTAGCCTCAGTTCACCTAGCTGTAAATAGGTACCTGGAATAAGTGGACGACGTTGTGACGTCCCATCTGGGGTTGGCAAAATGGTACAAGGCGAGATGGGTATCATATGGTTCACCTAAGCTGATGGCTACCTAAGCCTTCGGGCGAGACGGTACCGTCTATAGTGAGAATGGTACCATACAGATCCACCCTAAGCCTTCGTTTCCGATGTCGCCAATTGGCTAAAATACAGACTACACACACATCCACAGCCATTCCAACAGTACATAAAACACTTAACATGCATTTCACACAATACATTCCCAGTTAAGGAGGCGCGATAATAATGAGCTTAGCTCGCATTGCGTGGATTCCCCTTGACGAACAAGTAACTGAGTAACACACACACACACACACACACACACACACACACACACACACACACATAACGGATCATCTTAAACAATACATACAAAATAAATAAATAAATAATCGCAGTCCCAAGCCGATATCACACGAGAGAACTGTCGGCAATTTTCGATGGTCAATATTTCCTTTCCGGCAACATTTCTGGGTATCCTTTACACTGGCATCGGACACTAAATTCCAGACGGATTATTAAGGGGAGGCAGACCGTTTTTCGGGACCCCCTTCGCCCTAATGTTTAGCCCCATTATAAGACGTTCGGCCCATTAGTTTGGCGATTTTAACACCTTTCGCCCCATTTCGTTGTTAATTTTAAGACCTTTCGTGCCATTTAGGTGTCGATTATTTCCTGGCGAGCGATAGCGAGCCTGCAATTTTAAGAGGAACCGGCCTTCGGCCGGAACATTTTTCTACCGAAAAATGTACAAATTTATCTTGAAGCGGGTCTAGGGGGTGTTTTTCTAAGCTTGATGGTCTAGGGAGGAAACTAAAAAAAATTATGAATAAATGAATTAATAGACCAAACAAACGGCCAGCCTCAGCTTAACCCTTTGAGTACCAGCGAAGTGTGTTATCTATTGTTCTTGCTATATTTAGACGATATTTGTTCAGCTTAGGAAGGATTTGCGATAGTTATAAGGGTTGGTTGAGATAGTTTTAAGCCTTAGTTGTATTATAGGTCCTTCGTAATCTGAATATAATTGTCTAATAGTTGCCGCAATATAATACAAAGGACTGTATGGGTTCATTGATGTGACAGAAATATTAATAATGTGAGCTACCCGACCAGTATTGACGAAAAAAAAAAATGTCGGAAAAAGCTCGCGTGTGATACTGACTTGATCCTGAAAAAAAAAAAAAAAAAAAAAAAAAAAAACAGAACACTACACTGTCTAAATACGCAACATAACATTTCAAAATTATAGTGTGTGTGTGTGTGTGTGTGTGTGTGTGTGTGTGTGTGTGTGTGTGCGCGCGCGCGCGTTTTTTTTTTATATTTTTTTTAATAGTGCCAAGCTCCCAATGAACGCTGCCCTGCCTAAATACCCCGCTGTTATCTGTATATAAACATCTCCAGAACCCCCCCCCCCCCCCCCCCCCCACCTCCTCCTCCTCGCCCACTTTCCACGCTCTGTTAAGGGGATACTGCTTGGTATTTGATCTATTCATATTTGTTTTCACCAATCCACCCAAAAATTTACAAATAAACCTAACTAGTGAATTCAATGAAAGTATTGAATACATGCGGTACTCCAAGGACTCGAACCTAGGATACTCACACCGAAATTCCGCACACTAAGCATTACGCTATCAAGACCTCAATCAAGCTTAGACCCCCTTTCAAGATAAATTTGTACATTTTTCGACAGAAAATGCCGGTTCCTTCAAAAACTTACAGGCTCGCTATCGCTCGCCATGAAAAATCGACACTTAAATGACACGAAAGGTCTTAATATTTACAAAGAAATGGGGCGAAAGGTCTTAAAATCGACAAACTAATGGAACAAACGTCTTAAAATTTCAAAAATAATATGCTAAACATGAGGGAGAAGGAGGTCTATAACAAAGCGATTACTTCTCCTTAAGCAATCATCGGTTCGCGAGGGGGATTTTCCTTTTTTATCCAAAGCGATTCTGGTACTTGTAACAAGAGGCAATATCAGTTCTCATCTGTTTGCGTCTCTACACACACACACACACACACGCACGCGCGCACACACACACACAGTCACACACACACACAGTCACACACACACACACACACAGTCACACACACACACAAACACACAGTCACGCACACACACCATTGCGATGTATTTTACTTATAATAATTTGCTCTAATCTTATAAACATGCAACACTGTAGGTTAAAAATATATTACACGATGTTAGATTATGTTATGTTATCCATCACAAGTATATATCAAAATGTCGGGGACATTTTTCTACCGAAAAATGTACAAATTTATCTTGAAAGGGGATCTACGGGGTGAAATTTTAAGCTTGATAGAAGGTCTAGGGAACAAACTAGAAACCTCCCCTTAATATTTCTCATGGCTGTACGACCTGCCCCATCAACGCAGGACAAACACAACCCCGCCTCTCCAGCACTGCACCTGCACCACCACCACCACCACCACCACCAGTATATACAGTAAGCAAGCACCCTCCAGGCTAATAATTCCCCCAGTAGTTGGTTTAAGGGGAGTTTTTTAGTTGATTCCCTAGACTTCCATCAAGCTTAAAATTACTCCCCCTAGACCCCCTTTCAAGATAAATTTGTACATTTTTCGGTAGAAAAATGTCCTCCCCTTAAATTACAGGCTCGCTATCGCTCGCCAGGAAAAAATCGACACCTAAATGTCACGAATGGTCTTAAAACTGACAGAAATGGGGCGAGGGTTCTTATAATCGCCAAACTAATGGGGCGAACGTCTTAAAATATCAAAAGTAATGGGGCTAAACATGAGGGAGAAAGGGGCAAAGAAAAAAATCCCTCAAGTGGAAATCTCCCTTAAGCCTCTCAGTGTGTGTGTGTGTGTGTGTGGGGCGGGGGGGGGGGGGAGACAACCTTTTTAATACACTAATGCCGTTGATGCGTGGAAGGTGTTTTAAGGGGGGTCACCTCGCTTTTTTTTCTCTTTCTCTGGTTTGTATTCATTCGGCCCCATTAAGCCTACTGTTTTAAGACGTTTACCCCCATCCAGGTGTCAATATATTCCTGGCGAGCGGTAGCGAGCCAGCATATATATTTTTTGTTTTGACAGCAAGCTAAATTTCTACATTTTTCGATAGAAAAATGTCTCCGCGAAACCGGATTTCTCCAAACAATGCTGGCTCGCTATCGCTTGCCGGGAAAAAATAGACACCTGGATGGTGATAAAAGTCTTAAAATAGTTAGCTGAATGTGACCAAATGGATAAAAGTCAGGGAAAGAGAGAAAAGGAGAGAAAGAAAAAAAAATGACCCCCCTTAACCCCTTCAGCACTATGACGTCTTTATACCTTTGATTCTGGCTAACATTATATTATTTTATGCAGTTTAAAAAGGACTTGTGTTATTAAGAGGGTTAATTGCGATCGTATTTACCCCTATGAGTCGTATAGGTTGATGGCAAAATAAAGCAAATCGTCTAATTAATGGTAACCAGAATACGATGGTGAAGGTGTGTTAAGGGGGTCACCTGCTTTAATTAATGGTAACCAGAATACGATGGTGAAGGTGTGTTAAGGGGGGTCACCTGCTTTAATTAATGGTAACCAGAATACGATGGTGAAGGTGTGTTAAGGGGGGTCACCTGCTTTAATTAATGGTAACCAGAATACGATGGTGAAGGTGTGTTAAGGGAGGTCACCTGCTTTAATTAATGGTAACCAGAATACGATGGTGAAGGTGTGTTAAGGGAGGTCACCTGCTTTAATTAATGGTAACCAGAATACGATGGTGAAGGTGTGTTAAGGGGGATCACCTGCTTTAATTAATGGTAACCAGAATACGATGGTGAAGGTGTGTTAAGGGGGGTCACCTGCTTTAATTAATGGTAACCAGAATACGATGGTGAAGGTGTGTTAAGGGAGGTCACCTGCTTTAATTAATGGTAACCAGAATACGATGGTGAAGGTGTGTTAAGGGGGATCACCTGCTTTAATTAATGGTAACCAGAATACGATGGTGAAGGTGTGTTAAGAGGGGTCACCTGCTTTAATTAATGGTAACCAGAATACGATGGTGAAGGTGTGTTAAGGGGGGTCACCTGCTTTAATTAACGGTAACCAGAATACGATGGTGAAGGTGTGTTAAGGGGGGTCACCTGCTTTAATTAATGGTAACCAGAATACGATGGTGAGGGTGTGTTAAGGGGGGTCACCTGCTTTAATTAATGGTAACCAGAATACGATGGTGAAGGTGTGTTAAGGGGGGTCACCTGCTTTAATTAACGGTAACCAGAATACGATGGTGAAGGTGTGTTAAGGGGGGTCACCTGCTTTAATTAACGTTAACCAGAATACGATGGTGAAGGTGTGTTAAGGGGGGTCACCTGCTGTAATTAATGGTAACCAGAATACGATGGTGAAGATGTGTTAAGGGGGGTCACCTGATGTTTGTTATTTCTGTCCTTTTCTCTCTTTCTCTGGCTTGTATCCATTCGGCCCCATTCAGCCAACTATTTTAAGACGTTTATCCCCATCTAGGTGTCGATCTCTTCCTGGCGAGCGATAGCGAGCCAGCATTATATGAAGAAATCCGGCTTCGCCGGAGAAATTTTTCTATCGAAAAATATACAAATTTAGCCTGCTGTCAAACAAAAATAAAAAATATGCTGGCCAGCTACCGCTCACCAGTAGAAAATTGACACCTGGATGGGAATAAACGTCTTAAAACAGTAGGCTGAATGGGGCCAAATGGATACAAGCCAGAGAAAGATACAAAAGGACAAAACAAAAAACAGGTCACCTCCCTTAAGAGCAGACGATGGTTGGTGGTGGCAAGGGTGGGTTGTTTAAAAAAAAAAAATCGGACCCCCTTCTTCCTCATGATTAGCCCCATTAGCTTAGGAATTTTAAGACGTTCGTCCCATTAGTTTAATGATTTTAAAACCTTTCGCCCCATTCTTGTCAATGTTGAGACCTATCGTGCCATTAAGGTGTCGATTTTTTTCCTGGCTTGCGACAGCCAGGATATAATTTATGAGAAACTGGTATCTATTTCTTGAAGGTATATTTTTAAGCTTGATGGAGGTCTTGGGAGAAAACTATAAACCTCCCCTTAAGTGAGATAGTTCGAAGCCTCTTAATATTTGGAGGCTTTTTTTAAACTGAATAAAATCATCCAATAGTAGCCAGAATACTGTTAAACGGATGGCAGAGGTACTGAAAGGGTTAATTGGCAGAGTAGGACCTTCTGGTAAAAGGTTCCAGGGTCGGTTTTTCTCTGCTCCTCTGGGGGGAGTACAAAGGAGTACAAAGGAAATCAAGCAACAACAGATCTAGTGACCCTTCTAGGCTGCTTGTCCTCCAAAACACTGAGGATCAAGTGTCCAAACAGTGGTTTAGAGTGGGTAAGGGAACATTGGAAAGGGAACTACTGCCCTGCCACTAACGTGGCAGAACTAGGAAGTTAGTAGGGGACATATGGGTTAGTAACTGAGGGGAGGATAAAATAAAGTTATTCATTTACAAACGCAGTCAGTCGCGGGTTTGATGCGAGATATTTGTCTAGGCGGAATTTAAATGAATCAACGGTGCTGCAGTCTATAACGTCTCGGGGAAGCCCATTCCACAAGTTGACAACTCGATTGAAGAAGAAATTCTTAGATTCGTGTGAGTTAAAAGATTTACCAATAATTTTGCAACCGTTTCCCCGCGTGTAATTAGATTGGTCGATAGTGAAGTACTTACTACAGTTCATATTGTCGATGCCTTTGATGATTTTGAACACTTGAATTAAGTCACCTCTTAATCTGCGCTGGGTTAAAGGAAATAGATTTAATTCTCTAAAACGCTCTTCGTATGGTTTGTTCTTTAGGCTAGGTATAATTTTGGTAACTCTACGTTGAACTCGTTCTAGCTTGTTTATGTCTTTTTGGTAATAAGGTCACCAGCATTGAACGCAGTATTCCAGAAGAGGGCGGACTAAGGAATTGTAAAGGGTTAGGATTACGTCTTTAGATTTATGCTCAAATGATCTGCCTATAAAGCCAATTATTTTGTTTGCCTTCTTAACAACTTCTGAACATTGTTGACTCGGTTTTAGGTTACTCGATATTGTTACTCCCAGATCGGTTTCTCTGTTTACATTCTTAAGCTGAGTGCCATTCATCGAATAGTTTGCTTTCTCATTTAGGTATCCGATATGTAGTACTTTACATTTATCCGCATTGAAACTCATTTGCCAAATTTGGGCCCAATGACAATTTATCTAGATTGTGTTGCATATCGTCAACTTGATCTTTTGAGAGTACGATATTTGCAATTTTTGTATCGTCAGCAAATTTTGAGATTGTACAGGTGAGACCCTCATCTATGTCGTTGATGTAAATTAGAAAGAGAATTGGTCCTAGTACCGATCCCTGGGGTACCCCGCTACTTACATTGGTCCATTTAGATGCCTTACCGTTTATGACTACTCTTTGCTTTCTGTCGCTGAGCCAATTTTCTATCCAGTTCAACACACCGTCTTGTATTCCATGCGCTTTTAGTTTTAGCAGTAAACGTTTGTGGGGAACTTTGTCAAAGGCCTTTTGAAAATCAAGGTATATAATATCTACAGCTTTACTCTCATCGTAGAGGTTGAGGATATCGTGGAAGAAGTCTAAGAGGTTTGTTAAACAGGAACGTTTTTTTACGAAAGCCGTGTTGAGTATCTTTAAGTATGTTATTTTCCTCTAAGTGATTTACGAGTCTGTCTCTTATGACCGTTTCTAGCATTTTACATACAACTGAGGTTAAGCTAATTGGACGATAGTTACTGGGTAGGGATTTGCTGCCTTTTTTGAATATCGGTGTTACGTTGGCTATCTTCCACTGATCAGGCATAGTTCCAGACTGCAAGGATTTATTGAATAGTAATGTCAGTGGTTTGGAGAGCTCATCCTTAGCTTCCTTTAGAACTCTAGGCGAGATTGTATCAGGTCCAGGCGTTTTATTTACCTTGAGTTTATCTAAACAATTCAATACTTCTCTCTCTGTAACGGTAATATTGCTTAGAACATCTGAATTATCAATCTGAATCGGCGATGGTGTAGGGATATCACTGAGGTCTTCTGTTGTAAAAACTGATGCAAAGAAGGTATTGAGGGCATTACTCATTTGTACTTCGTCTTTGGTGTATTCTCCATTTTCATCGACTAACGGTCCAACAGTTGAAGTAACTACTTTTTTCTTTCTGATATAACTATAGAATTCTTTCGGGTTTGTTTTACTTTGATTCGCAATATGTAACTCTAGGGTCTTTTTACTTTGCTTAATTAACTTTCTGGCTTTGCGTCGTAGCTCTACAAATTTCACCCGTTCTTCGTCATTTTGTCATTTTGTCATTTTTAGCATCTATCATTAGCAAATTTGTTAGCAAGCAGGCAGTTTGAAATATCTTTATTCCACCATTTGGGCTTATTATTATGGCCTGGACGCCGTATTTTCGATGGTATGCAGTCTTTCACTGCTTTTAGGTAAGTGGTTTCGAATAACTTCCAAGATGTATTTATGTCGTTATTGTTAATTAAAAAGCTCCAGTCAGTTTCTTTAAACATAGCTCTAAGTTTATGAAAGTTTGCTTTCTTGAAATTAGGGACTTTTTCGATGCTACTATTTGGTTCGTTACTAGTAAAGTTTAAAGTGAAAGTTATCGTACGATGGTCGCTGTTACTGAATTCATCACCAACATTCAAATTTTCTATTAATTCTTCTTTTGTTGTAAGTACAATGTCAAGAACGTTATTACCACGGGTCGGGAGAGAGAGAGAGAGAGAGAGAGAGAGAGAGAGAGAGAGAGAGAGAGAGAGAGAGAGAGAGAGAGAGAGAGCGAGAGAGAGAGAGAGAGAGAGAGAGAGAGAGAGAGAGAGAGAGAGAGAGAGAGAGAGAGAGAGAGAGAAGAAGAGGGGCGGGGAGGGTAGGAATATAAAGGTAAACTGGGATTTTTGTGAAGCTATAAGATGGAGAAGAGGGGCATTCTTATGGGGGTCCAGCCTCGCTCAACAGTAATGGGTGGTGATGATGGTGGTGGTGATGTGTTGAGGTAGTGATGATGATGGTGGTACCACGATGATGATGGTGGTGATGATTATGGTGGTGATGACGGTGGTGGTGATGATGGTGGTGGTGATGTGTTGAGGTAGTGATGATGATGATGGTGGTACCACGATGATGATGGTGGTGATGATTATGGTGGTGATGACGGTGGTGGTGATGATGTGTTGAGGTAGTGGTGATGTGTTGAGGTAGTGATGATGGTGGTGGTGATGTGTTGAGGTAGTGATGATGATGGTGGTTCCACGATGATGATGGTGGTGATGATTATGGTGGTGATGATTATGGTGGTGGTGATGATGTTGTGTCGAGGTGGGGGTGATGATGATGGTGGGGGACTATTTTGCCTTGCACTGGAGTAAATATACTGTACATACGTTAATATGTATGTAATGTATATACCGGTATATATACAGTATATATATATATATATATATATATATATATATATATATATATATATATATATATATATACCGGTATATATAAAAAATGATAAAAGAAACAAATCCCATGAAGAAATAATCCACTAACCTACTGTAAAGGTGTTCTCGATTCAAGGAAAATCAACAACAGCTGTATTATAACTGTAGTAGAGTGGACGATGGTGAAAATGTACTCTGAGGAAGGGAGTGTCAAAGAGAGGTGGTTCGCGGTATATACATGAATGTTGATAAGCAGAAATTCTGCAAATATTATAAAGGGGAGATATATATATTTTTTTTTTGGGGGGGGGGCGGGGTCGGAGGAACCGGCCTTTGGCCGGGATATTTTTCTATCGAAAAATGTACACATTTGTCTTGGGGGTATTATTGTTAAGCTTGCTGGAGGCCTTGGGAGGAAAGAAAAAATAACAAATTAATAAATTTGATAAACGTGGAGGACTGAAATACATTGTTGTAATCCTTAGTGTGTTGGTGAGACGTGGGTGTTCCCCATTAGCGGTAATTAGCTAGAGCACGGACACTAATTATGGACATGATGATTCGGACACACACACGCTACACAGGGTTATTAGTATGTTAGCAGGCAAAGTGGGTGTAGCCTAGGTTATGTTATTGTTTCTGTCTGTTTGTCTATTGTGTGTTAGTTTATTCGTTTGTCTGTCTGTCTATCTATCTGTCTACCTGTTTGTCTGTATATCTGTCTATCTGTGTGTCTGTCTATCTGTTTGTATGTCTACCTGTTTGTCTGTATATCTGCCTATCTGTGTGTCTGTCTATCTGTGTGTCTGTCTAACTGTGTGTCTGTCCATCTGTATGTCTGTCTATCTGTTTGTCTGTGTGTCTGTCTGTCTATCTGTGTGTCTGTCTATCTGTGTGTCTGTCTATCTGTTTGTCTGTCTATGTGTGTCTGTCTATCTGTGTGTCTATCTGCCTGTCTGTGTGTCTGTCTATTTGTGTGTCTGTCTGTCTATTTGTGTGTCTGTCTGTCTATCTGGGTGTCTGTCTATCTGTGTGTCTGTCTGTCTGTCTATCTGTGTGTCTGTCTATCTGGGTGTCTGTCTATCTGTGTGTGTCTATCTGTGTGTCTGTCTATCTGTGTGTCTGTCTATCTGTGTATCTGTCTATCTGTGTGTCTGTCTATCTGTGTGTATGTATCTGTTTGTGTGTGTCTATCTGTTTGTGTCTGTATAATTGTGTATCTGTCTATCTGTCAATATGTTTGTCTGTAATTGTTTGTCTATCTGTGTGTCTGTCTATCTGTTTGTCTGTCTATCTGGGTGTCTGTCTATCTGTGTGTCTGTCTATCTGTGCGTCTGTCTATCTGTCTATATGTGTGTCTGTCTATCTGTGTCTGTCTATCTGTGTGTCTGTTTATTTGTGTGTTTGTTTATCTGTGTGTCTGTTTACTTGTGTCTGTTTATCTGTGTCTGTTTATCTGTGTGTCTGTTTATCTGGGTGTCTGTTTATCTGTGTGTCTGTCTATCTGTGTGTCTGTCTATCTGTGTGTCTGTCTATCTGTGTGTCTGTCTATCTGTGTGTCTGTCTATCTGTGTGTCTGTCTATCTGTGTGTGTGTTATCTGTTTGTGTGTGTCTATCTGTGTGTCTGTCTATCTGTGTGTCTGTCTATCTGTGTGTGTGTGTGTCTGTTTGTTTATGTCTGTCTATCTGTGTGTGTCTGTTTGTTTATGTCTGTCTGTCTGTGTCTGTCTATCTGTGTGTCTGTCTATCTGTGTTGTCTTCTGTGTGTCTGTCTATCTGTGTGTCTGTCTATCTGTGTGTCTGTCTATCTGTGTGTCTGTCTATCTGTGTGTCTGTCTATCTGTGTGTCTGTCTATCTGTGTGTCTGTCTATCTGTCTATATGTTTGTCTGTAATTGTTTGTCTATCTGTGTGTCTGTCTATCTGTGTATATGTGTGTCTGTATATCTGTGTGTCTGTCTATCTGTGTGTCTGTCTATCTGTGTGTCTGTCTATCTGTGTGTCTGTCTATCTGTCTATATGTTTGTCTGTAATTGTTTGTCTATCTGTGTGTCTGTCTATCTGTGTGTCTGTCTATCTGTGTATCTGTCTATCTGTCTATATGTTTGTCTGTAATTGTTTGTCTATCTGTGTGTCTGTCTATCTGTGTGTCTGTCTATCTGTGTATCTGTCTATCTGTGTGTCTGTCTATCTGTGTGTCTGTCTATCTGTGTCTGTCTATCTGTTTGTCTGTCTATCTGTTTGTGTGTGTCTGTCTATCTGTTTGTGTGTGTCTGTCTATCTGTGTGTCTGTCTATCTGTGTATCTGTCTATCTGTGTGTCTGTCTATCTGTGTGTCTGTCTATCTGTGTCTGTCTATCTGTTTGTCTGTCTATCTGTTTGTGTGTGTCTGTCTATCTGTTTGTGTGTGTCTGTCTATCTGTGTGTCTGTCTATCTGTGTATCTGTCTATCTGTGTGTCTGTCTATCTGTGTGTCTGTCTATCTGTGTGTCTGTCTATCTGTTTGTCTGTCTATCTGTGTGTCTGTCTATCTGTGTGTCTGTCTATCTGTGTGTCTGTCTATCTGTGTGTCTGTCTATCTGTGTGTCTGTCTATCTGTGTGTCTGTCTATCTGTGTGTCTGTCTATCTGTGTGTCTGTCTATCTGTGTGTCTGTCTATCTGTGTGTCTGTCTATCTGTGTGTCTGTCTATCTGTGTGTCTGTCTATCTGTGTGTCTGTCTATCTGTGTCTGTCTATCTGTGTGTCTGTCTATCTGTGTGTCTGTCCATCTGTGTCTGTCTATCTGTGTATCTGTCTATCTGTGTGTCTGTCTATCTGTGTGTCTGTGTATCTGTGTGTCTGTGTATCTGTGTGTCTGTCTATCTGTGTGTCTGTCTATCTGTGTCTGTCTATCTGTGTGTCTGTCTATCTGTGTGTCTTTCTGTCTGTTTGTCTGTCTATCTGTTTGTCTGTCTGTGTGTCTGTCTGTCTACCTGTTTGTCTGACTATATGTTTGTCTGACAATATGTTTGTCTGTCTATCTGTTTGTCTGTCTATCTGTTTGTCTGTCTGTCTGACTATATGTTTGTCTGACTATATGTTTGTCTGTCTATCTGTTTGTCTGACTACCTGTTTGTCTGTCTGTCTGTCTACCTGTTTGTCTGACTATGTGTTTGTCTGTCTATCTGTGTGTCTGTCTATCTGTTTGTCTGTCTGTCTGTGTGTCTGTCTGTGTGTCTGTCTGTGTGTCTGTCTGTCTACCTGTTTGTCTGACTATATGTTTGTCTGTCTATCTGTTTGTCTGTCTGTCTGTCTATCTGTGTGTCTGTCTACCTGTTTGTCTGACTATATGTTTTTCTGTCTACCTGTTTGTCTGACTATATGTTTGTCTGTCTATCTGTTTGTCTGTCTATCTGTTTGTCTGACTACCTGTTTGTCTGTCTGTCTATCTGTGTGTCTGTCTACCTGTTTGTCTGTCTACCTGTTTGTCTGACTATATGTTTGTCTGTCTACCTGTTTGTCTGACTATATGTTTGTCTGTCTATCTGTTTGTCTGACTATATGTTTGTCTGTCTATCTGTGTGTCTGTCTATCTGTGTGTCTGTCTATCTGTTTGTCTGTCTATCTGTGTGTCTGTCTATATGCTTTTCTGTCTCTATGTTTGTCTGTGTATCTTTGTTTGTCTATATGTGTGTTTGTATACTGTATATGTTTGTCTGTCTATCTGTTTGTCTGTCTATCTGTTTGTCTGTCTATCTGTTTGTCTGTCTATATGCTTTTCTGTCTATATGTTTGTCTGTCTATCTGTTTGTCTGTCTACCTCTGTGTATTTGTCTGTTGATTAGCCTGTCAACCGGATTTCTCAAAACATAATGGACGGATTTGCATTAAACTTCGTCAGCACTTTCACTTGGCACCAGAATAGTAACGATTACATTTTGACCAACATCCAATTACCCTCATCCCCCCTTCCCCCCCCCCGCCCCCCCCCCCCCCCCCACACCCTCCCGCCAACACCCAACACACACACACACACATAAATGGTGATCAACTAGTGTTAAGGGGTGATGTTTCATTTGTTGGCCGATTTTTTCATGTATATATTATATTTTTAGTTTCCTCCCTTGACCTCCATGAAGCTTTACAAAAAAAAATATCCCTTCAAGAGAAATTTGTACATTTTTCGATACAAAAGTTTAAAGCCAGTTGTTACAAACATTTTATGAATGGAGGATGCCTTTAGGCACATGGACCTTTTTGTTTTATCAGTGTTTTCCTTCCTCCGTTCATTGTCTCTTTAAAAAAAAAAAAAAAAGAAATCCCTCTTAAAATTACAGGCTCGCTATCGCTAGCCAGGAAAAAAATATAAATCTAAATGGCACGAAATGTCTTGATTTTGATATAGAAATGGGACGAAAGGTTTTAATATCGCAAAATTAATGGTCCGACCGTCTTAAAATCTGAAAACTAATGTGGCTAAACATGAGGGAGAAGGGTGTCCAAAAAAGCCGACCATCTCCCCTTAAACCCAAACCAGGGTAGGGCATATGGCAACCCCCCCCCACCTGACCTTGAGGTTACCTTGAGTTGTTTCGGCCTTCTCAGCGGCCTCGGCGAGAGCTGCTCCCCCCGAGTATGTTTGCTGCCAGTGTTTGATGCAGCAGACTATTCGAGAGGGCAGCTCTCTCCCCCCCCCCCCCCCGAAGTATGGCTGATCAAGCACCGACTTGAGATGGTTGTCCAAGGCTTTTTTGAATACTTCCGTTGGCCGATTTTTTCATGTATATATTATATTTTTAGTTTCCTCCCTTGACCTCCATGAAGCTTACACAAAAACACTCCCTACACCCCCTTCAAGAGAAATTTGTACATTTTTCGATAGAAAAATTTCCTCCACCACCACCACCACACACACACACACACACAAACACTCATACATAGACATATGTGCAAGATATGACCACTCTAAATCCCCTCCACCCACCCACTAACTGTCATACATAACTACATACATAGGTGCAAGATATGACCACTCTAAATACCCACTCACTAACTGTCATACATTAGGACAGACATAGGTGCAAGATATGACCACTCCAAATACCCACCCACTAACTGTCATACATTAAGACGGACATAGGTACAAGATACGACCACTCTAAATCCCCACTCACTCACACACACACTCACTGTTATACATAAAGACAGACATAGGTACAAGATATGACCACTCTAAATCCCCACTCACTCACTCACTGTTATACATAAAGACAGACATGCGAAAAAGCCTTAAACAATTGTGAAAAAAAAGTTGCTTATCAAAATTGTCGGAAAAATATCTCGTGTGGCAGTGGCTTTAAAATCCCCTGCTACTGGGTATTTGCCTGTCGTGCGGCCATCTCGTTTTCTTTTCACTAAATTCAAGGATAGGCTTTTTTTATGTCCGCTAATTTTAAGGGGGCCGGCGCTTAATTTTCTCAGATGTCCGCCTTATTTTCTGTTTTAATGACACGCGTTTAATGTTGTCCAATTAAATGAGGAAGGAAGGGAGGGGGCGGGGGGGGGGGGGGGGAGAGGGGAGGGGGGGGGGTAATTTTGCTGGGCTAATTTTAAGGATCGTCGTTTCATTTGGCTAATTTTAAAAGGGGGAAGTATTTTATCTCTATGTTCTCTATGTTCTCTAAGTTCTCTATGTTCATGGTGGTTATTTCGCAGTTTTCTTTGGACAAATCTATAAAAGAGGGACAAATGATACATATTTGTACTCATTATATAGGTGTTATTATGATGTTTTAATTTGGCAAGTCATAAAAGGGGGAGGGTAATGTACATAATTTATCTAGTAAATATTTGTTAGGTCGGAATTTCAACTTAATCAATAATGCGGTTGTATATATATATATATATATATATATATATATATATATATATATATATATATATATATATATATATATATATATATATAAAATACATATTAGCTTTTCAAGGGTCAATCTTTAAACAAATGAATAATAATATATATTTTCTCTCTCTGTTTATAGCTGTTATGTCGGTGTTAAACTCCTGCCAGTGTTTCTGGAATTGCCTAATCCGCTATCCTGACGTGAGATTATTCCAAGAGGATTGGATTAATTCTTATACATTTTTCAGGAAATTGACGGTGTTGGTGCTTCGTGTGTGTGTGTGTGTGCGCGTGCGTAAGAGTGCATGTGTGTGTGTGTAAGAGTGCCTATGTATGTTTTAAGAATGCTTGTGTGTGTGTGTAAGTGATTGTGTGTATGAGAGAGAGAGAGAGAGAGAGAGAGAGAGAGAGAGAGAGAGAGAGAGAGAGAGAAAGAGAAAGAGAAAGAGAGAGAGAGAGAGAGAGAGAGAGAGAGAGAGAGAGAGAGGAAGGCTCTCATGAATACTTTCAACTAATCAAATCTCAATCCCCCTATTATAAAATGAATATATCCGTGCATAAATTCCACCCCAAATTCATTGACAGAATTACTTTCAAAATTTCACATTTAAGTAAAAGAACAATCTTGACATGCGTTTACTCAATTAAGGTTATTTTGTAAATGTAGTCAAATAAAAAAGTACGAAGGTTGTTGTTGTTGTTGCTGTTCCTCAGGCTGTCTGGCCGAGCAGCCCCAAGGTCCCGAGCAAGGCCAAGGCCATAACCGAGCGACCCCACAGAACCCTCCCAGCTTACCACTAATAGTGCCCAGGTGACCGAAGCCACTCAAAGGCGGGGAGCTGAGGAGGGTGCGGAAACGCCCGGGAAACAAAAGCCCCACCCAAGGCCCTGTGCCCCTCAGCAATTATAAAGGGAAAGTTGAGGGGCAAAGGAAAAATGTGACGCTTTGGCTCCCAATCTGCCAGGGTTGGCAGTAGGGAGGTCAATCCACGGAAAAGACACCGTCACTTGAGATCTAGAAAATATATAAGTAAAAGGAACAGTCAGAGTAAGCTATGGGTATGGCAGAGAACGCTCAACTCTCATTCTGATAGACCAGCCCATCACCACGTAAACATTTTGCTGCTCATAGCTTTGGTCAGGTCAGGTGAAGGTATTGAGGGATAAGCCTTTATAACGGCACCTCGTATCTACATTTTACTTTTCCTATCTTTCTGAAGAGTGCAAAGAGGGGAGAAGGGGTGTTGGGGAGAGAGGAAGCTGTTGGAGTGGCTTTGTTATGTGTGTTATTAGTCTGTATACGTCATCGAGGTGTCCCCCGACTGGGTACAAACATGTGAAACATGCTAGGACGTACTACAACACCCAATAAATGTCCGCCTGGGCTGGGATCGAACCCAGGTCAAGCAGATTCACACGTGAGCGTGCTCACCACTCGACTGCATTTGTATGTACGAAGTACGAAGTACGAAGGTTATTTAAAATGGTTAAACAAAAAGCCATGAAATGTATGACCCCAAGCACGATCATGCAACCACACACACACACACACACACACACACACACACACACACAAGTAACGACCATACACACACACACACACACACATAAGTAACGACCGTACACATAATGGTATATAATAATTAAAGTGATATCAATTGTTAAGTACCGGTAATTATAACACTCGCACGACTTAAGGGGGGTCACAGGCTTTTTTTCTCTCTTTCTATGGCTTGTATCCATTCGGCCCCATTCAGTCAACTGTTTTAAGACGTTTATCCCCATCCAGGTGCCAATTTCTTCCTGGCGAGCGATAGCGAGCCAGCATTGTATGGAGAAATCCGGCTTCGCCGGAGACATTTTTCTATCGAAAAATGTACAAATTTAGCCTGCTGTCAAAAACTTTAAACAAAATATGCTGACTCGATACCGCTCGCCAGGAAAAAATCGACATGGGAGTAAACGTCTTAAAACAATAGGTTGAATGGGGCCGAATACTTACAAGCCATAGAAAGAGAGAAAAGGAGAGCAAAATTTAAAACAAACAAAACCGGTGACCCCCCTTAAATAGAAGTTACACAGCCAATGTTACGGTAATAAAGGCATAATCTCAGGTCTGTTATTAACCCTTTGACGATTATGACGCATTTTGAGTCTCTGCTGGCTAACATTAGACGATTTTATGCAATGGAGAAGGATCTGCGGGAATATTAAGGGTTTTTGAGGGTTATTCTGGCTTATCATTACACGATGTTATGCAATTTACAAGGATCTGTCGGATTATGAAAGGTAAAGTTTATCTCCATTAACCCTCTGACTTCCACATACCCTTCCTAATCTTAATAAAATCGTCTAATAATCGCCAGAAAACAGAAGAGAAAGGCGTAATGGGATCTAGAAAGGGTTAGGTGCCATTTCTATCCAGTAATAACGGAATACTAAATAATACAGAGGTCAAATATCGAAGTCTTGTAATTAACCCTCACTGTACCGGCGACGTCTTTTTAATTTAATTCTAGCTTTATGTAGACAATTGTGTGCAACTTAAGAAGGATCTGTGGTAGTAATAGAAGTTAAGTTAAATAGATCGAAGCCTAATAATTGCTGGGGACCCTTTTTTAAATATGTAAAATCGTCAAATATTAGCCATAATAAAGTTAAGAGGACGTTACCGGTACTTAATTGGTTAATATATAAAATGTCTCTCACCCATAGATTAAACACACACACACACACACACACACACACACAGGACATTACAAGTATTAACGCACACATAATCTGATACACACCCACACAGACCTAGACATGCACAGACTTAAGGGGAGATGTTTAGTTTGGTCCCTGGATATCCTTCAAGCTTAAGATTACACCCCCTTGAGCCCTTTTCAAGATAAATTTGTACATTTTTCGGTAGAAAAATTTCCCGGCTGAAAGCCGGTTCCTCTTAAATTACAGGCTCGCTATCGCTCGCCAGGATAAAATCGACGCCTAAATGGCACGAAAGGTCTTAAAATTGACAGAAATGGGTTGAAAGTTCTTAAAATCGTCAAAATAATGGGGCAAACGTCTTAACATTAGAAAAACAATGGGGCTAAACATGAGGGAGAAAGGAGCCAAGAAAAAAATCCCTCAAGTGGAAATCTCCCCTTAACATACATAATACTCACGCACTCAGAATATCAACAGAACATGCAATTGGAAACACACACACACAGGCACTTACAAATATTAACACAACACCTACATACCCACACACACACCTACACCCGCACACATACACACCCACACACACACACACCTACACCCACACACACACACCTACAAACACACACACACTAAAGGTCGAGGTAATCCCAGGAGAGTCACATGTAATCTCTCGGAGCCCCCCCCCCCCCCAACAAACCCACTTAGCCCCCTCCCCCAGCGTCTCTCTCTCCCCCCCCCCCCCCCCCCCACACACACACACACTTAGCCCTCCCCCCGCATCTTACCCCCCTCCCCCCCATTCCCCAGCCAAGGAGCAGGCCCTCTGGAGGATTTATCTGACCTCTGGTAATCCCATCACCTCGCCAGGAAAAACACGAGATGGTATAATTCAGGATTAGTGGGATTACCTTTATCATGGGACTGGTGGTGGGGGTGGGGTTGGTGGTGGTGGGGAAGGGAGGGGGTCATGAGGGTGGTGGTGATGGTTGGTGGTGGTGATAGTGGAGATTCTGGTGGCAAGGGTGGGGAGGGGGCTGCTGGTGGTAGTGTGGGTGAGGGGATTGTTGGTGGTGGTGGTGGTGGCAGTGGGGAGGAGGTGGTGGTGGGATTATCAACTCTGCGTAAGCAGAGTTTGGTATTGCCTCCCCCCCCCCCCCCCATATACTGGGTACCACCGAAAAAATGTCTGTCGTTGTCGTCGTTGTCGTCCGTCTGTCTGTCTCGGAACTCCTCCTAGACCGTTGGACGGATTTTCACCAAATTTCACACGAACATTTGTTGCGTGAATGCGAAAGTCAGTCAAAAAAGATTTTTTGAATTTATGCAATAGTTATGATTTTAGGTCCAAAATATGGTTCCCCCCCAAAAAAAAAAATCCTCCCCCCCCCCCCTCCCCCCCCCAGCAATGATGGCGTTCTGGGAGCGAAAACATCTCGCTACGCATTTGCTAGGTTAAGTTAGTTTATTTGGCATTAGAAGTGATGGTAGTAATATTTGGATTTATGGTGATAGTAGTGATAATGGTGATAATTGTAGTGATGATGGTTGTAGTTGTATTGATGATGATGACAGTAGTAATGATGATGACAGTAGTAGATATGATGGTGACGTAGTAGTAATGATGGTCATAATAGTAGTGATGATGGTGACAAGTAATGATGATAGTTGTAGTGATAATAATGACAGTAGTGTTGATGGTAGTGACGATGGTGTGAGTATTAGTGATGATGGTGAGTAGTAGTGAGGATGGTGACATTTGTAGTGATGATGACGATAGTTGTGGTGATGAAGTTCATAGTAATGGTGATGATGGCAGTAGTAGTGATGATGGTGACAGTAGAATAAATTATGGTAATATTTGTGACAGTAGTAATGATGATGGTTATAGTAGTAGTGATGATGTTAACAGTAGTAATGATGATTGTAAGATGGTGGTGATGATATTAGTAATGATGGTTGATAGTTGTAGTATCAATGATGATAGTAGTGATTAAGATGCTAGTGACAATGGACAGTGATGATGGTGAGAGTAGTAGTGATAATTGTAATTGTAGTAGTGATGATGATCATAGTAATGGTGATGATGACAGTACTCGTGATGATTGTGGCAGTTGTAGTGATGATGGCAGTTGTAGTGATGATGGCAGTAGTAGTGATTATGTTGATTGTGATTGATGATGGTATTAGTAGTGATGATGGTAACCCATCGCAGAGTTGGGTATGCCGTTTTGATTTTGGGCAAAACGGCACGTCTACTTTATTGTTAGTAGTGGTGATAGTGGGGAGGTGGTAATGTTAGTGGGGAGGTCGTTGTGATGGTGAGAGTGGAGAGGTTGTGGCGGTGGTGATAGCGGGGGGGGGGGGGGGTTAAAGACTACTGCAGTGGTTGCAGGAGGGGATGTGTTTACTGTTATGGTAGTGATGGTGAAGATGGTGGTGGTGGTGATGACAGTGGTGGTGGTGATGACAGTGGTGGTGAAGATGATGTTGGTGGTGGAAGTGGTGGTGACAGTAGTTGTGAAGATGGTGAGTGGTGGTGAAGATGATGTTGGTGGTGGAAGTGGTGGTGACAGTAGTTGTGAAGATGGTGGTGGTGATGACAGTGGTGGTGGTGATGACAGTGGTGGTGAAGATGATGTTGGTGGTGGAAGTGGTGGTGACAGTAGTTGTGAAGATGGTGAGTGGTGGTGGTGGTGACTGGTGGTGAAGATGATGTTGGTGGTGGAAGTGGTGGTGACAGTAGTTGTGAAGATGGTGGTGGTGATGACAGTGGTGGTGGTGATGACAGTGGTGGTGAAGATGATGTTGGTGGTGGAAGTGGTGGTGACAGTAGTTGTGAAGATGGTGGTGGTGATGACAGTGGTGGTGGTGATGACAGTGGTGGTGAAGATGATGTTGGTGGTGGAAGTGGTGGTGACAGTAGTTGTGAAGATGGTGGTGGTGACAGTGGTGGTGAAGATGGTGATAGTAGTGGTGGACATATCATCTTCTTTCTTAAGGGGGAGGTAGTCGCTTTTTCGGGACTTCTTCTCCCTCCGGTTTAACCCCATTAGTTTTCAGATTGTATTATGTTCGTACCATTAGTTTGGCGATTTTAACACCATTTGTCCCATTTCGTTGTCAATTTTAAGACCTTTCGTGCCACTTAGGTGTCGATTTTTTTCCTGGCGAGCGATAGTGAGCCTGTAATTTTAAGAGGAACCGGGCTTCGGCCGAGACATTTTTCTACCGAAAAATGTACAAATTTATCTTGAAAGGCGATCTAGGGTTTTTTTTTCTTCTAAGCTTGAGGGAGGTCTAGCGAGGAAAGTAAAAATAAATAAATAGATGCATTAATAGATGCACTAATAGATGCATTAATAGATGCACTAATAGATGCATTAATAGATGCACTAATAGATGCACTAATAGATGCATTAATAGAAA
Organism: Paralithodes platypus; assembly: GCA_032716605.1. Lineage (NCBI taxonomy): Eukaryota > Metazoa > Arthropoda > Malacostraca > Decapoda > Lithodidae > Paralithodes > Paralithodes platypus. The sequence continues at coordinate 51,010,014 of CM064579.1, read as the reverse complement.
AAAGACCCAGCCACTAGCCCTTCAAGATAATACACCACGTGTATGATAATGACTTCAGTACATTAATAATCATAGCTAAACCAAAAAATATTACCCACTAACCTCAATAACTCATAAACAACGACTGCAGGAATCGAGCTAATCTTGTTATCATTTAGGAAGGGTCGGCCAGGGTATAGGTGGTTTACAGCCCATTTGCTCTAGCCCATTTGGAGTAGCTAAGGTTAGGAGGGTTCACGATTTCTCAACCTTCTGTATTCAAGTAATGCTCTATTTTCTTTGGGATACACGCTATTTCTAGATGACGATCACAAACTAAAGTATTTTGTTCTTGCACTAATTATTTCTTAAGTCTCTCCTAGCTTTAATAACAGCATGGATGAGAGAGAGAGAGAGATTTAAATAGATTTACATAGATACACTGGCCAAACAGACCTTACGATCCAAACGAGGTGGTCAGACTTAATTCTAGTAGAGATGGCATATCCGATAGAAAAGGAAAGTTGAGGGAAAGGATAGAAAAGAAGAAGGCTCTCTCCCCACCCTCGGCTCTCTCCCCACCCTCCGTTCCCTCCGGCATGAAAAAGTTGGAAGTGATTAACCTTGCTGGGCTTCGAAATCCCCAGAAGGAATTTACAGAAAAAAAAAAAAAAATAAATAAAATCATGCAACCCTTCGCCTTAGCAGCATGTAAATTTTTGGGTTAATTGGAATCATCCAACCCATCACCCTTAGTAGTATGTACATATTTAGTGATGTTTATTATTCTTATTTTTTATTTGTGTATTATTTTTTTTTCTTTTCTAACGCTCTCTTCAGCTGAACAAATAATAACGGTGATAATTACTGCCTACTCCATACCAATTTTTCTGTGGTATGAGTCTAGATTTTTCTTAAATGTATCTATAGAGGAGCTGTCTATTACTTTATTTGGAAGTTTGTTCCACTCATCAATTACACTGTGAGTGAAGATTTTTGTTTTTTGTATCTAGATTCGCTCTCCGACCTAATAATATTAAATTGTTTCCTCTTGTAGATGTGTCTTCGGCTTTTTTGAATAACTTATCTAGATTAATGTTACTGAATCCTTTTAGAATTTTAAAACACTATCAATTGGCCTCTCATCCTTCGTTTCTTAAGTGAAAATAGATCAAGTCCTCTCAGTCTTTCATCATATGATTTATTTCTCAATGAAGGGATTAGCTTAGTGGCTCGCCTTTGCACAGATTCCAATTTTTTAACATCCTTTATGAGGTGAGGTGAGCAAAACTGCACAGCATATTCGAGGTGCGGTCTCACCATACTTTTGTATAAGGGCAAAACTATGTCTTTGTTGTGATAGTGGAAGTTTCTTCTGATGCAACCTAGTGCCCTGTTTGCTTTGTTTGCAGCCGCTGTGCATTGATTGGAAGATTTTAAGTTTTCGTTTATCAGCACTCCCAAGTCTTTTATTTGTGTTACATTTTGTATCTTTTCTTCATTCATGTAGTATTCATATTTATTGTTTTTAGAACCTATTTGCAATATCTGACATTTATTTACATTAAACGGCATTTTCCACTTCTCCGACCATTCTGTGACTTTATTTAAAATCAGCTTGAAGGTTTATTTCTATCACTTTCGGAAATGATTGCATTACCTATCTTCGTGTCATCCGCGAATTTGGAAATTAAATTATTTATGCCATTATCTAGATAATTGATATATATTATGAACAACACTGGTCCCAATACTGAGCCTGGGGGACTCCACTAGTTACTTGGCTCCATGTTGATTCCACACCGTTGATAACTACTCTTTGCTTTCTTTCACTTAGCCAGATTTTAATCCAATCATACGTTTTGCCCTGTATTCCTATGTCTCTTATTTTCTGTAATAATTTATCGTGCGGGACCTTGTCGAAGGCTTTTTGAAAGTCTAGATACACTATGTCGAGACTTTTGGTGAAGTAATTTAGTTTATATAGGCTGTCATAAAATTTTATTAAATTAGTTAGGCATGATCTCTTTGCTCTGAATCCGTGTTGACTATTGTTAATAAGGTTAAATTTGTTCTCAAGGAATAATACGATTTATCCCTTATGATTGATTCACACATTTTTCCAATTACGGAAGTTAAGCTAATCGGCCTATAGTTATTTGGTAGTGTTTTGTCACCATTTTTAAATATCGGTGTTGTATTAGCGGTCTTCCAGTCGGTGGGTACATGTCCTTATTTAAGTGACATATTTAGTATTATGGTTAGTGCCCCTGTAACTTCTTCTTTGACTAATTTAAGAATTTTAGGGATAAACATGTCCGGCCCAGGTGATTTATTGACATGAAGTGAGTCGATTTTTTTAATTACTTCTGACTGGGTAATAATAAAATCTTGAAGAACATAGTTACATGTTTGATTATTTTCTTGTGGCACGTTTCGGTTACTGGCAGTATTAAATACAGAAGAAAAGTGTTGATTAAGAGTAGCAGCTATGTCCCTGCTATCTGATTCTAATTCACCTTGATTATTTAGTATCGGACCGATGCCACTTTTAATTTGTTTGTTGCTATTTATATATCTATAAAATTGTTTTGGATTAGATTTGCTCGCATGTGCGATTTTAATTTCGTAATCCCTCTTTGCAGATTTAATTAGCGATTTAACTTTTCTTCTCGCAACCGATTATTGATTTTGGATGGTAATAATATCTGTATCCATTTTGAATTTGTATAGACGATTTCTTTCACTAATTGCTCTACTAATATTGTTATTGTAAACTAAGAAACAATATTTATCAAAACAAAAGCCTAAATTTATTGAAAGCACGTGACACTCTAACGTTTACTAAATATATTACGAGGTATAGGAAGCATGGGCAAAGTAAGATAAATGCAAAGTAAGAATTAAACAAAGTTACAAACATTATGCAAAACTTTTCCCAAAGATGAAAATATGTAGGCTGCTGAAACTGCTTCTAAAATTAATCTAAATTAAACCTAAAAATAACCCTAAGCTATTTGCAAGCAAGACCCGGATTTTGTTTTAAAATGTTATTCAAAGAAACCCTGAAGTTGTACTGAAAACAAACCTAAGATAAACCGAGACTAAACCCACAGTAAACTATTTACAAACAAAACTCCGAGGTAAAAAGAAAAAAAACAAAAAATCTGGAACTGCCTGGTGAACCTTACCTTACCTTTGGATACCTTTGGATGTGTTCGCCGCTCTTCTAGCGGCACAAAGGAGCGCGACGCCCCTCGTTATGGGTGGTGATTTGGTGCAGTAGACTGTTTGAAGCGACAGCTCGCTCCCTTGCGAGGATGGGCTCGTCTGGCACTTTTTGCAGTTCGACATCTAGGGCTCTCTTGAAGTTGTCTAACGAGATGTCCCTCATGTCTCTTACTCGCCGTGGGAGTTTGTTGAAGAGACGTGGGCCTCTGTGTGATAACCAGCCCTCTCGCAGAGAGCCCATAGCACCCCTGTTATTCATCCGGGGGATTTCGCATTCCCAGCATCTACCTATCACTGAATTTCATGACTATCGGAGTATGTAGGTTTGGTACTAAACCCTCTGCGATTTTCCACGTGTATATTATTAGGTAACGTTCTCTTCTACGTTCCAGTGAGTACAGATTCAGTGCTCTTAAACGCTCCACTCCAATAGTGTAGATGTTTTATCGAACTTATATGCGAAGTGAAATTTCTTTGTACACTCTCTACGTCATTTATTTCACCTGCTTTGTATGGGGATGTTAATACGCTACAGTATTCAAGCCGCGGTAGCACTAGAGATTTGAAGAGCGTTATCATAGGCAATTCACCGCGTGTTTTAAAAGTACGCAGAATCCAACCCGTTAGACGTTTCGCACCCGCCACTTTGACCTGGTTATGTACTTTGAAACCCATATTTTCAGACATTAATACCCCAAGGTCTTTCACACTGTCTTTCCGTTCTATTATGTGGTTAGATTCTGTTAAGTAATTTGTAATTTCTTTAACACCATTATTATCTCCGTACCGTATTAATTGGAATTTTTCCTCATTGAATTGCATGTTGTTTTCCCAGGTCCACTGGAACACTACATTCATGTCTTCCTGCAGTCGGCCCGTGTCCTCTTGTGTGTTTTACTATCTTGCTTAATTTTTGTCATCAGCAAAAGACGACACCGTACTGTGTCTGGTGTTGGTATCTATGTCGCAAATTAGTATGAGGAACAGAAGGGGCGCTAGCACTGTTCCTTGGGGCACTGAGCTTTTGACATCCGAAGGCTCAGAAGTGACTTGGTTTACTGCTACCGATTGTTTTCGGTTTACGAGGAAATTGTATATCCACCGTCCGATTTTCCCAGTTATACCTTTTGCTTTCAGTTTGTGGGCTATTATACCATGGTCACATTTATCAAATGCCTTAGCAAAATCGGTGTAAATGACATCCACGTTTTTCTTTTCTTCTAGCGCTTTAAGAATTTTGTCATAGTGTTCCAAAAGTTGTGAGAGACCATAGGGATTTATTTATACTTTTATTGTGTCGTTTACGCATAGGGATATATTTATTTTGTGCAGTAAAGAAAAGATCTTTGAATGTTTTCCAAGCTTCTTCGGTACTAGAGAGACTATTTATGCGTGTATGGATATCGTTTATCTCTTTTCTTAGTCCGCTAATATCAGCTTTGTTGTAGTCAGGTATGAATGTTTCACTAATAGTGGTGGTGTGAGTCATGTTGATCTGGAACCTGATGCTATTATGATCACATCCACTTAACTGTTCACCAACTTGTAAGTTTGACGTTATGTATTCGTGAGTTGTGATAACTAAATTTAATATATTGTCAACCCTAGTGGGGGTCTGAACTAATTGATACGGGAAATTATCGTTCATAAATTCTATCATTCTTTTAGATGCCTTTCCCGATCCGATTTTATCATGCCATATAATATTAGGTAGGTTAAAGTCGCCTATGATAACGGTTTCTTTGGCATTTAATGTTTTTGTTAGGGAATTGTAAAGTAATATATCCTCTTCGTTATTTATCGTTGGGCGTCTATATACAACTATACGAGAGAGAGAGAGAGAGAGAGAGAGAGAGAGAGAGAGAGAGAGAGAGAGAGAGAGAGAGAGAGAGAGAGAGAGAGAGAGAGAGAGAGAGAGAGAGAGAGAGAGTGAATAAAGCAACCCTCCAACTCTTTGCACTGAAAATTAAAGTTTGATAACACTTCCTAAACTATTTTTCATGTCGATTTGCACCTGTATTTGTTTCTCACATCTATTCCTCCTTTCATTAAATTTATTATACTAGCAATCACCAGGCATTTTTATAAGATACCGGTCCGCCGATCCTGCATTGGATATAAATTAATACACTCCCAGCCGCTCGTTCATTCACAAGTCTCTCGCCAGCGGGGGCAGCACTACTCTCAGCACCCTATTGACATAAATATAATATACAACCTCCTCAGCACTATAATACAACCTCCTCAGCACTATAATATACAACCTCCTCAGCACTATAATATACAACCTCCTCAGCACTATAATATACAACCTCCTCAGCACTATAATATACAACCTCCTCAGCACTATAATATACAACCTCCTCAGCACTATAATATACAACCTCCTCAGCACTATAATATACAACCTCCTCAGCACTATAATACACAACCTCCTCAGCACTATAATATACAACCTCCTCAGCACTATAATATACAACCTCCTCAGCACTATAATATACAACCTCCTCAGCACTATAATATACAACCTCCTCAGCACTATAATATACAACCTCCTCAGCACTAATATATTCAACCTCCTCAGCCCTATAATATACAACCTCCTCAGCACTATAATATACAAACCTCCTCAGCACTATAATATACAACCTCCTCCAGCACTATAATATACAACCTCCTCAGCACTATAATATACAACCTCCTCAGCACTATAATATCAACCTCCTCAGCACTATAATATACAACCTCCTCAGCACTATAATATACAACCTCCTCAGCACTATAATATACAACCTCCTCAGCACTATAATATACAACCTCCTCAGCACTATAATTAAACCTCCTCAGCACTATAATATACAACCTCCTCAGCACTATAATATACAACCTCCTCAGCACTATAATATACAACCTCCTCAGCACTATAATATACAACCTCCTCAGCACTATAATATACAACCTCCTCAGCACTATAATATACAACCTCCTCAGCACTATAATATACAACCTCCTCAGCACTATAATATACAACCTCCTCAGCACTATAATACACAATCTCACTTTCAGTACTCCTCCTCAGCACTATACACAATCTCACTTTCAGTACTCCTCCTCAGCACTATAATACACAATCTCACTTTCAGTACTCCTCCTCAGCACTATACACAATCTCACTTTCAGTACTCCTCCTCAGCACTATATTGACTCGTATTCTCAGCACAACATACACAACATTTCGTTAAAGAGAACACAAGTTACATAACAGAATCCAATCACATAATAGAACGTAAAGACAATGTGAAAGACCTTGGGGTGATAATGTCTGAAAATATGGGATTCAAAGAACATAACCAGGTCAAAGTTGCAGCTGCGAAACGGCTAACAGGCTGGATTCTGCGTACATTTAAAATTCGCGGTGAATTGCCTATGATAACACTCTCCAAATCCCTGGTGCTACCGCGGCTAGAATACTGTAACGTATTAACATCCCCATACAAAGCAGGTGAAATTAATGACTTAGAAAGTGTACAAAGGAACATCACCTCACATATAAACTCAGTAAAACAGTTACACTATTGGGATCGTTTAAAATCACTAAAGCTGTATTCGTTGGAACGTAGAAGGGAACGATACTTAATAATATATACGTGGAAAATCGCAGAGGGTTTTGTACCAAATCTACATACCCCAATAGCAATGACGTTCAGTGATAGGAGAGGCTGGGAATGCGATATCCCCAAGATGATAAATCGGGGTGTTATGGGCTCTCTGCAAGAGGGCTGGTTATCACGTCTCCTCAACAAACTCCCGCGGCGAGTAAGAGACGTGAGAGGCGTCTCGCTAGACAGCTTCAAGAGAGCTCTCGATGTCGAACTACAAAAAGTGCTAGACGAGCCCATCTTCGCAGGGGAGCGCTCCGCCCCTTCGAATAGTCTGCTGCACCAATTCTCAAACATCAACGAAGGGCGGTGCGCTCCTCGGTGCCACTAGCAAGAATGGCGAACTCCACATAGGTGACATAGGTAGGCTATACACCACCTCACTTTCAGCACTCATATTAGCATGACCCAGACCCAGTTTGTTTGTCTCAGTACAGTCACTTGTAGCAATTCGTGGACCCCCTTTTGTTATTCTTTATGCAATTATAACATGCATTAATTTTTGGATGGCACTTGCTTTTCAATAAATAGTATGTATAGTTTTCTAGTTGATGTATAGACAATCATACTCATAAATTCCTTGCTAGAGATATATCGGACCGTACTTCCACAATTAGAAAACGGGTGAGGTCCACGAATTTTTATGAGTGACTGTACGGTCGCGCTAATAAGTCATGTCCCAACTGTCATTACGTTTGGCTTGCTCTGTGCTGTATTAATGTCTGTCAGATGTTGAATAGGGTGGGTAAGTGTAGGAACATGTTTGTATATCTCAATTAATATGAAGAAATTAAGCTCAAGGGGAGGCTGACCTTTAACCCCCTCATTCACCCTGTATAAGAGATTGTGTTTCTAGCATTATACCATTTTAATACCAATGGAAATACTAAGACTCGCTGAAAAATTCATCATTCTACGTGCGCGAGCGCACACACACGCGAATTTACGCATTATATAAACTAAAACTGTGAATTCATTCAAATTTAGCGGATTTTTTGTATGGCGTATTCTACAATCATCACCTACAACTTGCCGTGCTCGCTTTCATACATTGAATAAGACAAGGAGCTGAAAAATATAAATAAATTATATATATATAAGTTTTGGGGGTAATATTAAACATTATATATTTCGAGACAGCCAAAATATCCGAGTATCAGCCATTTTGAGTACGCTAGTATAGGCTACTCCAGTATACTCCCATATATAGTGTATGCAAGGGGAACGAAGCAGAGCAATATATAAATTACTAGATTCACTTTGAAGTAGTGCTATGGGAAATTACATCTGAAATATTTGTGTCATTATAATTGGATCTAAAGAAATCTTCCATAGTTACCCGTGCTAACGCGTGCAACTACATTTTCTCTGATAAGTGAATGAAACCGATGTTTTGGATCATATTGGATGGTAGACTATGATTTTGTTTAAAAAATAATTCCAGATATCTATACATATATCTGGTTGGGGGGGGGGGGGGGGCACTTAGGGATGTCCTATGGGTTTTTATGCCCTCCTTTGCTAGTCTCCTATGTTTAGAGAAGCATTTTAGACCATTTTAGAAAAAAAATAGCCAAAAAAAGGTCAGCCTTCCCTTATATATTGCTGTTACCAATTATTGATCAAAACATACTTGGTGCCGAGAAATAACTTATTAGCGCGACTGTACACAACCTTTCCCAATCCATGACCACTCCTCTCCCTAATACCCAACCTTCAACAAGCAACCTCGTAGGGAGTGGTAGGTCTGTTGTTGCTTGATTTCCTTCGTATTCCTTTGTGTATTCTCACCACACAGCCAACCACATTTCAGCACCACATTAACATCTTCTTTTGTGTTAATAATCAACCTCAATCATAACACACTTTCAACCTCATTTCCAGCACCAATTACAACCTCATCCTCATCTAAAACAATTAAAATCATCCTCTGTATTATATTCAACCTTACTCAAGACATTTTTTACCTCATTTCCAGCCTCATTTTAAACTTCATCCCCATCACCCCTAATTACAATCATACTCTGTGATATATTCAACCTCACTCATAACACATTTTCAATATCAATTCCAGACTCATTTTCAACTTCATTCTCTGTTATATTCAAACTCACTCATAACACATTATCACTCATTTCCAGCCCTTATTCTCAGCCCTCCCAGTCCCTCTATTCCCCACCTCTCCCAGCCCTCCACTCCGCAATTCTACTAGCCCCAACTTCCCATCTCCCCACCTCTCCCACCCCCACTCCACACCTTTCCCAGCCCCCACTCCACACCTCTCCCAGCCCATCGCTCCCCACCCCTACTCCACACTTCTCCCAGCCCCTAATCCCCACCTCTTCCAGCCCCCATTTCCCACCTCTTCCAGCCCCCACTCTCCACCCCTCCCAGCACCCCCCCCCCCACATTCCCCGGCAGCCCCTCCCTCAGCACCGGAACTGGGGGCTATCCGGGGCCCGTCTCGGGATTATCGGACAAAAAACGGCAACTTTAAACTCCACTCAAATTTTCGCAGCTAAGGAGTTTTTTTCTCGGATAAGCGTGAAAGAGCTTCCGTTTTTGGAGGATTTATGTTTTTACTTTCGCTTTTAATTTTTTAATTTTTCGTATACTGTACTTAAATTGTTCATTCCTGCTTAACTTGACAACTATTTATTACTTTGTTCAAGCGAGTTGAAAAAATAATCACATCACTACTGACCTCCTAAGTTGTCAAAGAAATTGCACGCCCATAGTAATTGAACCAGTATAAAAATTGGCCATACCAGAGGGACAACATCTCATCAGTTGTTCACTTGCTTTTACTGAAGGGTAACGCTTGTATTCTTCAACAATGCTTTCCCCTCACAGTGTCGTTAATGGGCGAAATTAATTGCAAAATGTCCTTACCTATAAAATGGGAATGCTAATCAGTGAAGTTTCCGTGAACAACACTCCTTAGTAGAGTCCTTACCCCTATGTTTGTTCGGTATTAAGGGGGGTGACATGTTTCCGTGAACAACACTCCTTACCCCTATGTTTGTTCGGTATTAAGGGGGGTGACATGTTTCCGTGAACAACACTCCTTACCCCTATGTTTGTTCGGTATTAAGGGGGGTGACATGTTTCCGTGAACAACACTCCTTACCTCTATGTTTGTTCGGTATTAAGGGGGGTGACATGTTTCCGTGAACAACACTCCTTACCCCTATGTTTGTTCGGTATTAAGGGGGGTGACATGTTTCCGTGAACAACACTCCTTACCCCTATGTTTGTTCGGTATTAAGGGGGGTGACATGTTTCCGTGAACAACACTCCTTACCCCTATGTTTGTTCGGTATTAAGGGGGGGGGGTGACATGTTTCCGTGAACAACACTCCTTACCTCTATGTTTGTTCGGTATTAAGGGGGGTGACATGTTTCCGTGAACAACACTCCTTACCTCTATGTTTGTTCGGTATTAAGCCAGGTGACATGTTTCCGTGAACAACACTCCTTACCTCTATGTTTGTTCGGTATTAAGGGGGGTGACATGTTTCCGTGAACAACACTCCTTACCTCTATGTTTGTTCGGTATTAAGGGGGGTGACATGTTTCCGTGAACAACAATCCTTACCTCTATGTTTGATCGGTATTAAGGGGCGTGACATGTTTCCGTGAACAACACTCCTTACCTCTATGTTTGTTCGGTATTAAGGGGGGTGACATGTTTCCGTGAACAACACTCCTTACCTCTATGTTTGTTCGGTATTAAGGGGGGTGACATGTTTCCGTGAACAACACTCCTTACCTCTATGTTTGTTCGGTATTAAGGGGGGTGACATGTTTCCGTGAACAACACTCCTTACCCCTATGTTTGTTCGGTATTAAGGGGGGTGACATGTTTTTGTTCTGTCCTTTTCTATCTTTCTCTGCCTTGTACTCATTTGGCCCCATTCAGCCTACTGTTTTAAGGCGTTTATCCCCATCCAGGTGTCAATTGTTTACTGGTGAGCGGTAACGAGCCAGTATATTTTTTATTTTTGTTTGACAGCAGGCTAAATTTGTACATTTTTTGATAGAAAAATTTCTCCGGCGAAGCCGGATTTCTTCATATAATGCTGGCTCGCTGTCGCTCGCCAGGAAGAAATCGACACCTAGATGGGGATAAACGTCTTAAAATAGTTGGTTGAATGGGGCCGAATGGATACAAGCCAGAGAAAGAGAGAAAAGGAGAGAAATAACAAAAAGCAGGTGACCCCCCTTAAGCGCTGTGAAGGGAACAAGAATGCTAATGGATAATATAGAGTATGAATGGTGCAGGGTATTTACTGTATGTTAGCGTGTGTGTACCATCTTAAATCTTACAACTATAAATACTAACCTTGCAATGGATGTAGAGTCTCTCCCTCCGTCCTCCCTCAGTGACTAACACAGTGTAGTTCCCTCGTCAACACGCCTGCAATACAAAACACAAAAATACATATAACGGCAAAATAAATTATAACTACAGTAACTCCATTGTATGGAGAAATAAATTATAACTACAGTAACTCCATTGTATGAAGAAATAAATTATAACTACAGTAACTCCATTGTATGGAGAAATCCGGCTTCGCCGGAAACATTTTTCTATCGAAAAAATTTAGCTTGCTGTCAAAACATATATATATATATATATATATATATATATATAGCCTATGCTGGCGAGCGGTATTGACACCTGAATGGGGGTAAACGTCTTAAAACAGTAGGCTAAATGGGGAAGAATGGATACAAGCTAAAGAGAAAGGGAGAGAAAGATAAAAAAAAAGCGAGGTGGGGTCCCTTAATTGCTGGACGCTAATAGTTGCCAGAATATGAGGAAAAGGACATCACCGGTACTGAATGGGTTAAGGCCGAAACATAAATAGGTACAGTACCTGCAAAAGTTCCTCAATTTAAGAGGGTCCGGCGTTCTTCCGGGGCATTTAACCTTAAGATATCGGAAAGGAACAGAACTAGTGTAGCCTAGGCGAGAGTACAGTAAGGTATATAATTAAAGTAATCTGCCAATTATCATGATAGCTCTGATAATAATCTATGAAATTACACCAAGATTAGCGTCACAAAGGACCAGGTATATATCAGTTATCCGTGAAAGAACCGCCACTAATATTATGATGGATCGACTGACGCAGTGCGGGTTCTTGATGACAAGTTTAAGGCAACCCAGACGGTATTGTGCTTCATAATTTACTGGTTCGGCTCAATGGTTTAAGGAGGGGGTTTAGTTTGCTCTCTAAACCTCTATCAAACTTAGAAAAACACCCCCTAGACCCCCCTTCAAGATCAATTTGTACATTTTTCGGTAGAAAAATTTCCCGGCCAAAGGCCGATTCCTCCTAAAATTACAGGCTCGCTATCGCTCGCCAGGAAAAATCGACACCTAAATGGTACGAAGGGTCCTAATATTGACAAAGAAATGGGGTGAAAGGTCATACAATGCTGGCTCGCTATCGCTCGCCAGAAAGAAATTGACACTTGGATGGGGATAAAAGTTTTAAAACAGTTGGCTGAATGGGGCCGAATGGATACAAGCCAGGAAAAGAGAGAAAAGGAGAGAAATAGAAAAAATCCGGTGACCCCCCTTAATACATAGCTACATACCTGACCTTGTAAAGGCTCCTACGTCTCTCTCTCGCTCTAGTAGGGACCACAAGGTCTGTGTGGTCTGAGTATCTGTGTAACTCACTATCCCTCTCCCTCTCCCTCTCACTCTCTCTCTCTCTCTCCTACCGCCATTACAATAATCAGTGTTCTTCAGAGCTTTCTCAGCGCATACCTCCCCCCTTATGGAGAGCCGGTGGCACCCGCCTTTCAACACATTCCCACCCCGATTCAGTCCACCTTAACCCAACCCAAGAGTTTACTGATTTCCCTAATGATTCTTCCACTCCACAAGTAAACTTTGGAACTCTCTCCCCCAATCTATCTATCCCTCATCTTACGTCTTATACTGCTTCAAACTCATTGTATCCAGACATTTTGACTGTAATGTACGGTACCTTAAATTTGCATCTCTACCACTCTTTCAATTTGGAGGGGGGCCTTCGTTACAGGCAGATTTACCTTATATTTATTATGTCTTCTTACACACGCACACACAAAAAAAATAAAAAAATAAAACAAAATAGCGGTACTACTTCCTTGGGCGGGACAGTGTACCCCTAATACCGTTCCGCATCAATTGATAGCATAGTTCAGGAGCGCCGCGGGGTTCATCTCCGTCTTATTACCGGTACCCTTAGGAGTCTGCGGTTATTAACCCAATATAGGAGCTACTGCATTTGTGTGGGTTACTACAGTTTACTCCCCTAGATGGGACATCACAACTGCCCACTAAGTTGGTAGGGTCACCGGCGTTATATAAATGTCACCGTCCGTGATGTCACCGTCCGTGATGTGACCGTCCGTGATGTCATACTGCAAAGCACAACACCATTAAGGGGGTCACCGGCTTTTTTTTTTATCTTTATCTCCTTTTCTCTATTTTCTGGCTTGTATCCATTCGGCCCCATTCAGCCAACTATTTTAAGACGTTTATCCCCATCTAGGTGTCGATTTCTTCCTGGCGAGCGATAGCGAGCCAGTATTGTATGGAGAAATCCGGCGACGCCGGAGACATTTTTCTATCGAAAAATTTACAAATTTAGCTTGCTGTCAAAACAAAAATATATATATGCTTGGCGAGTGGTAAATATTGACACCTGGATGGGGGTAAACGTCTTAAAACAGTAGGCTGAATGGGGCCGAATGGATACAAGCCAAAGAGAGAGGGAGAGAAAGAGAAAAATAGCGAGGTGGGTTAGTGTAGTGGGTGTTGTGGGTGTTGTGGGTGTAGTGGGTGTAGTGGGTGTTGAAACAGCCGCCTCCCCTTCCCCTCTATTAGTATCACTCTCCGTACGGTATACCTGGTGTATATCACCTAATGAGCTGTAAGTCACCTGTCCTTCACCTGTCCATCACACCTGCCGCTCTTTGTCTCTCTCCAACTACCCACACCCACACCCTCTTCACTCTCGACAACCATACGCTATTTAGTATGTACCAACGATTCGGGTTTCATGACTTAAGGGAGCCATCCCTCTCTTTTTGGCTTGTATCCATTCGACCCCATTCAGCCTACCGGTACCGTACTGTTTTAAGACGTTTACCTCCATCCAGGTGTCAATATTTTCCTGGCGAGCGGTAGTGAGCAAGCATATATATATATATTTTGTTTTGACAGCAGGCTAAATTTGTAAATTTTTCGATAGAAAAATGTCTCCGGTGAAGCCAGATTTCTCCATACAATGCTGGCTCGCTATCGCTCGCCAGAAAGAAATCTACACCTGGATGGGGATAAACGTCTTAAAACAGTTGGCTGAATGGGGCCGAATGGATACAAGCCAGGGAAAGAGAGAAAATGAGATAAAGATTTAAAAAAAGCCGGTGACCCCCCTTAATGGGAGATTTGTACCGTATTTATTAGTATTGACTTGTTCACTTATTTCTGTAATTATGTACCGGGTACCGGTATTATATTTAATTGTCTCCCAAGACTTCCATCAAGCGTTAAATAATACCCCTAACCCCAAGAGATAAATTCGTACATTTTTCGGTAGAAAATATCCAGGCCGAAGAGCGGTTACTCCTAAATTGCAGGCTAGCTATCGTTCGCCAGGGCACTTGTTACAGATAGCTTTGCCTTATGTCTCCTTCATTTAAAAAAATAATAATAATATATATATATATATATATATATATATATATATATATATATATATATATATATATATATATATATATATATATACAGTATATATACTGTACCGGTATATATATATATATATACCGGTATATATTATCACAATTGTATTATCTATGCTATACCCTGTTCCAAATAGGTAGGTCAGAAATCCCGCCCCCTAACCGCTGTAATTCATAAAGGGCTAGAGTAAATAGGCTGTAACTGTCCACACCTTTTATCTGGCTATTATGTTTGTTGTTCCTAAGTCCAAGTTGCTTAAGGGGGGTGACCTGCCTGTTGTTCTCTCCTTTTGTCTCTTTCTCTGGCTTGTATCTATTCGGCCCCATTCAGCCTACTGTTTTAAGACGTTTATCCCCATTGAGATTTTAAGACCTTCCGCCCCATTTCTTACCTAATATTAAAACCTTTCGTTCCATGTGGGAGCCGGTCTTCCGCAGACAATTTTCTACCGAAATATTTATAAATTTATCTAGAAGGGTGGTCTTAGGGGTATTATTTAAAGTTTGACGGAATTGTTGGGAGGAAACCAAGAATAATAAACAAATACAAAACATATATGAACCAATAAATACAAATACAAACAATATATGAACCAATAAATACAAATACAAACAATATATGAACCAATAAATACAAATACAAACAATATAATTATTATTATTATTATGAACCAATAAATACAAATCAATACCACCTACCCCCCCCCCCCCCCCTTAACATCCACTATTGATAATGAACGACCCCCCACTGACACATCACTATACCTGCTCTGCCATCCATCTTTATTATAGTAGGGTGTGTGTGTGTGTGATCCCTATACCGTATATCTGGGGAATTGGTGCATATACTTATACCGTACAGAGAGAGAGAGAGAGAGAGAGAGAGAGAGAGAGAGAGAGAGAGAGAGAGAGAGAGAGAGAGAGAGAGAGAGAGAGAGAATATGCGTCAAGAGGTAGACAGAAGAAATATGAAAGCAATTAGAGGGGAGGCAAAAGAAAATGGGGGAAATAAAAAAAATGAGAGGGGGACGAAAAAATGAGATAGAAAACGGGGGACCGGAAATTGAGAGCACGAAGGTGAAGACGAAAGAGAGAGAGAGAGAGAAGGGATGGGGGGGGGGGGATTTTAAAGGTACCATAACCTAGCATCTCATGAAGCCTCCGAATCTTAAAAGGAGGATAGGCTAGCATACTCTAAATACAGAGACAAACAGGTAAAACTGATTCACACCTTCTCTTATTCAGGCAATTTCCAATACGCATGTTTTTGTTTCTGGACTTGTGAATTGATATCGGCCAATCGACTAAATATCTGCTTGTTCCCACCAAGGTTCGAACCACAGTCAGTTGTCATGGTGATATATATATTTTTGTTTTGACAGCAAGCTAAATTTGTACATTTTTCGATAGAAATATGTCTCCGGCGAAGCCGGATTTCTCCAAACAATGCTGGCTTGCTATCGCTCGACAGGAAGAAATCGACACCTGGATGGGGATAAATGTCTTAAAACAGTTGCCTGAATGGGGCCTAATGGATACAAGTCAGGGAAAAAGAGAAAAGGAGAGAAAGATAAAAAAAAAAAAAAGACGGTGACTCCCCTTAAAAACTTTGGCTAATGGGTAAATACTGAATGCAATCCTCCTTGGTAGGCTATGAAAGAACACTGTACCGGTATATCCAAGAAAAGAACACTGTACCGGTATATCCAAGAAAAGAACACTGTACCGGTATATCCAAGAAAAACTCAGAACTCAAATGAATGCCAAAATATATATTGGTTCAAAAGATCACCTTGACCAAACCCAATAATTATTTTCTTATACCTCTCTCTCTATATATAGCCTATGTGTGTGTGTATGCGTGTGTGTATGTGTGTATGTGTGTGTATGTGTGTGGGTGCGTGTGTGTGTGTATGTGTGTGTATGTGTGTGTGGGTGTGTGTGTGTGTGTGTGGGAACTGTGGGTGTAGGCCTATGTATGCGTATGCGTATGCGTGTGTGTGGGTGTGTGTGTGTGGGTGAGTATGTGTATGCGTATGTGATTCTAGAACAGTCTGGAACAAACACACATAATAAGGTCCTCTTGCAATAGGAACGTGTTTTGCCGAAGACCCTCAGAGGTTCACCTTAGCCCCCGGGGGGTTTATGTATTTGTTTATTTTGAGTTACCTGTTTTTATTAGGTTTCTCCCTAGATCTCCAGAAACCTTAAAAATACCCCAACTCAAATCTCCATAAACTTTTAAAAATACCCCAAAACTCACTTTCAAGATTAATTTGTACATTTTTTGGTATAAAAATGTCTCGGCCGAAGGCCGGTTCCTCCTATATCACAGGCTTGCTTTCGTTCGCCAGGATAAAATGAAACCTAAATTGCACGCAAGGCCTTAAAATTGATAAGGAAAGGAGGCGAAAGGTCTTAAAATCGCCAAACTAATGAAGCGAACGTCATATAGCCTAATCTCAAAATAATGGCGGCTAAACATGAAGGAAAAGGAAGTGTAGAAAAACAAACACTTCCCCTTAATTAACATTCATATGACATAGGTATAATAACAGCAGCATGACGTTCAAAAGAAAAATGCTCTTATATTATGTAATATCATTGAATTAGGTTTGGTTACACCATCTTTTGAAGGTGCAATTATAGCACTGCCGGAAAGTGATTAATGTTGAGGATTAATGTTTTAACATTTGATTGATAATATAATGTGTAATACCGTACTTGATTGACAACATATCAATTCTGCTTAATTAAAATTTCCCTAAATTGTACCCCCCCCCCCCCCCCGACATGTTTTGAGAGAGAGAGAGGGGAGACGAGAAGAGAGAGAGAGAAAGAGAGAGAGAGAGAGAGGAGAGAGAGAGAGAGAGAGAGAGAGAGAGAGAGAGAGAGAGAGAGAGAGAGAGAGAGAGAGAGAGAGAGAGAGAGAGAGAGAGAGAGAGGGGAGAGAGAGAGAGAGTGAGAGAGAGAGGAGAGAGAGAGAGAGGGGAGAGAGAGAGAGAGAGAGAGAGAGAGAGAGAGAGAGAGAGAGAGAGAGAGAGAGAGAGAGCAACAACACAATGACAACTTACAAGACACTCCCAGCCATGATTGTAGGAACGTGAGCACTTCCCTCTCATATCATCAATCAAGGGACCCCATTTCCTTAATTATTAGCCATTATTACTCATTATACAGATAGATTTATGTTATATTTATGCTTCACAGTTCTTAGTATGTCCTTGGAAATGATAACATGGCCGACACACTTATAAATGATAACATGGCCGACACACTTATAAATGATAACATGGCCGACACACTTATAAATTCATGTATAATTATTGTCTCGTATCACTTTTCCATATTCATGCCAAAACAATATACATTCATGTATATTTTCCTGTATTAGTTTTCATATGCATGCCAAACCACTATGAATCCATGCATATTGTCCTGTATCAGTGTTCATATCCGTGGCCAAAGAATATACATTCATGTATATTTTCTTGTATTAGTTTTCATATTCATTCCAATCTTAAAGCCAAATTATCCAGGTTTGACTCATCACTTCATTCATCACTTTTTATATTCTCAATAGTTTCGATCCGGGAAGCAAGACTGGAGCAATGTCGAGAGATGGGCTAAGACGGAATTTCCTTATACGGTTCAGTGTTATTTTTGTACTGTTCTACTGTAAGTTTGGTATAAGATCAGGAACGGCATGTTCATTAAAGATTTACAGTAGACCTCGCTTGACTCTTGTATTTTTTGTCGTTAAGCCATAAGAACAGGTAAGGGATTTTCTTCTTTTTGTCATTAAGCCATAAGATCAGGTAAGGGATTTCAGTTGACCTCGATTGACCCTTGTGTTATTTCTATCGGTCAGCCATATAAGATCAGGCGAGGTATTTTCTTTTCTTTTTTGTCATGCAGCCATACGATTAGTGAAGGTATATTTTTCTAAGGATTTCAGATGCACTCGATTGACCCTTATGTTGGTTAAAGTCGTCTGTATGTATGTTTCGTTCTGCTAGGCTATCTCACTTGGGTTCAATACAGTTTTAAACACGGTGGCTTAAGTTGTCGGACTATCTCTTCTCCCGTGGCTTCCTCTTTCGGCGATTATGACCCCCCTTCTCCATGTTCCTGGGCTATTGATTTTAATTTTCTGTAAACATATACAATCATTCATAAACTGTCACGTACGGTACCGTAACTCAAATATTTTTAAGAACATTGGATAATGGGTAATTATTCCTTTCCGCCGGTCCATCCCATAAAATAACAAGGTGTAGTGAAAAAAAAAAAATTATTACCGAAACTACCACTAATTATTTCTCAATATTTGAAGGCTATTATAGAATAAGGATGTTGCAAAGATCATATTAAAATGTGTTTCAACCTCCGGTGATACATTTTATGTGCACTACATCAAGTATATACTGTAAACACAAAACAAAAACAAATCGCCCTATAATTCTCCCTATTGACGGCAGTGAAACTCTTATCAAGGTAATTCTGCATAACTACTACTCCTGCTATTTTATGTTTAATTTATTTTATTTGTGTATGTTAATGCTATGTAAGTGTGTATTTTCTATTTGGAAAGTGAGGAAAGCCCAATTTATTAGCATTTGTATTATTAATTGTAATTCCGATACCTCAACAATCTAGGGGAGAGTTTGGGAATGCGGGGTTTTGGGTGGGGTAAAAATAGGGGTATTATGGGAATAACTCTAAAAATGTAATAAATACAGTTGAAAAAACACCAAAATGTTGAAATCCGAGCCAAGTTTTGGCAAAAGTTGGCTCGGATTTGGCCAATTTTCAGAGTCCAAAAAGGGCAAAATTGGAAAACAAAATTGGCTCGGATTTCACCCTTTTTCAGCTGAAGAAAACCCCAAAGTGTTGACCAAACTTGGCTGGTGTTTATCAAATTTTCAGTCTAAAATCACAGTAACTTCATTTTGAAAGTTGGCTGGGGTTTTCTTGTTTTTCACTGTTGAAAAACTCAGTAAGGATGTGGTTAACATTAGCCTAACCTAACCTAGTATTATGGGTGGGGGCTGCCGCCCCCACACCCCCGCTAAATCCATGAAATCCGAGCCAAGTTTTGTCATTAACCTAACCAAATAACCTAACCTAGTATTATGGGGTTAACCTAACCTAACCTAACCTAACCTAACCTAACCTAGTATTATGGGTGGGGGCTGCCGCCCCCACACCCCCGCTAAATCCATGAAATCAGAGCCAAGTTTTGTCATTAACCTAACCAAATAACCTAACCTAGTATTATGGGGTTAACATTAACCTAACCTAACCTAACCTAACCTAACCTAGTATTATGGGTGGGGGCTGCCGCCCCCACCACCCCGCTAAATCCATGAAATCCGAGCCAAGTTTTGTCATTAACCTAACCAAATAACCTAGTATTATGGGGTTAACATTAGCCTAGCCTAGCCTAGCCTAACCTAACCTAACCTAACCTAGTGTTATGCGTGGGGGCTGCCGCCCCCACACCCCCGCTAAATCCATGAAATCCGAGCCAAGTGTTGTCATTAACCTAACCAAATAACCTAACCTAACCTAACCTAACCTAACCTAACCTAACCTAGTATTATGGGGTTAACATTAGCCTAACCTAACCTAACCTAGTATTATGGGTTTTGCCCTTTTTGGACTCTGAAAATTGGCCAAAACTTGCCTCGGATTTCAACATTTTGGGGTTTTTTCAATTGTATTTATTACATTTTTAGAGTTAGGCTACTCCCACTGTCCACAATACCCCTATTTTTACCCCACCCGAAACCCTGCATTCCCAAACTCTCCCCTAGATTGTTCAGGTATCGGAATTACAATTAATAATACAAATGCTAATAAATAGGGCTTTCCTTACTTTCTAAATAGAAAATACACACTTACAGACTTACTAGAGAATTGTAAAAGATAATAATAATTTGTTGGGAAAATAAATCACTAGGTGAAGCTCGACTCTCATTGGCTAATGAACATCCGGGAACTTCTGAGAGGAGCCTAGCATGTAAACAAAGTGTTGTGGACTGGACTGAGTCGACTGGACTGGCTGGACAAAACTAGGACTTAATTCTGAAAATTGTATAGGGGGGTGACAATGAAATTGACAAAATAAGAAAAGTATCCCTTTTCCGCGCATCTGTAGGGTCCCTTGAGTAAGGTAAGATCAACAACAAATAATTACCTAAGACAGGAATCCCGTAATCGAGGTGCAGTTAACCCCAAAATAATTATAACAAATTTGATGCAGCATATTTAGTATATAAATTATGTGATCAATGAGTATTATAATAACACTATGAGTTTATATTCACACTGCAATGGGTCATCAGACACAGAATGTAATAATTTAACTGTCTTGATAGCTTAAAATGCATAAGTGCGCGGAATTTCGATGTGAGTAGCCTATCCTAGGTTCAAGTCCTTAGAGTGCCACATGTATTTGTTGATTTCATTAATTGAGTTTAGAGGTGAAAGTTGGTTGGTGGAAAAAACATAGTAGGCCTAATGGTAGCATTCAAGGAGACTACTGCAGGACTCTTCTTCTTCTTCTTACCTCTGACCGGGTATAGGCTATCCTAGTGTTTACTACCCTATACGCCTTTGAAAAGACATTAGCCTAACCTAACAACCTTACCTAACCTATTATTATAGGTGGGGGCTGCCGCCCCCACACCCCCGCTTTGACTTAGATTTTTGGTGTATTTGTCTGTGAAGTGGGTATTTTTCAATTTGTTGATAACGAAAATCCTCCATGCGGACTATATGGAGAAAAATATGGCGAATCTATTGGTGCCTATTTTCCCTAATAAATTGTTTCTCATAACGTCGCACTAGTGTCCTTGAATATTATCGGCCTAATACTATCGTGGTCAGGAAAAATAATTGAACACCAACTAATGCTAAAATAACACGCCGATCATTAACTAGAGCCTATTATTTATAAGATGGCGAGAAAATGGCTTATCCTCATCTTAATTACTTAGCTATACCAAAGTTTGTATAGCCAAATATGGTGTTAATTGTGAAAACCCGTCCCTAATACGATGCTGATACATAACAGTTTATTATGTTCTACAAAGTATCGATAAATCAACTGCTAGATTAAACTTTCCGCCAGATGAAAAAAAAAAAAAAAATCGTGTAAAAAGTGCATTTTCTTCCCAGCTGACAGTAAATTGCTACCGGTACGTTACTGTCTTGGTTAGCCTACTCGGATATGACGTAGGCTAGATATTGTTAGCTAAATAATTTGCTAATTATGACAACTTTGCAATGATATGACACAAGACACAGCCGTATCATATTTTTCCATTTTTAAGAATCGATAAATCAGATGTCAAGGGATTCAATTTACCATCTGCTGGGAAATACAGAATATTGTAATTTGACGTTTAAAAGCTCAAAATAGTTCGCCTGTGTATCAGAATTATACTTTCAATACTGTTCACAAATTCCTGTACATTCACGCATAAAACTTCGTGGACCTCGCTTACTTTTCGTTATGCAAATAGCTGGATAATGAATGGAAAGGAAAATGTATCAATAATAAAACCATATCTATAATTCAAAACAAAGGAAACTACATCCATGAGTGAATCCAGAAAGTTGTATTTGCCTAAAGAAAAAACACAAGGGTGTCCGCGATTTTTTTTTTTGAGTGACTGAACATTCCGTAACACTGAACTAGTCTACTTACAGAGTAAAAAAAAAAAAAAAAAAAATCATTTGGACATAACAAAAAACACCGTCAAAATAGCTAATTCTAGTGTATCTTGTTTATCACCACAGTATTCTTGATCACAGGCTTGATATCATTTTCATAATTCGATGAAGAGATCGCGGTAATGAACATAGGCTTCGTTTTAGTTAGTGGACTAGCATGTGAGCTTATATCTTTAAACTAGGCACGTGCTTTTGTATCTTCACACACTACTTTCTTCTGTGTGCGTGTGTTGCTTTACGCCACTAGGAGTTTAAGACATGTTGATATACGCGAGACCACCGAATGTGAAGAAATAAAGTTCGTATCACATCAAATAACGGAACCACAGTCACCGCACCTTCCACCACACAGCGCACACCTCCACTCTCCTCGAAGGCAAACACGCCACTAACCCGCTGACACCGTGCACGTGACGTGGGACTCGTGAAATACCACACAGACATTCCCCCCTCCCGCTCTCTTCCTCCCTCCCCCTCCCCCTCTCTCATTTTCTCACCCTCTTCGCCCTCCCTCTACCCCCCTCCCGCTCTCTCCCTCTTCCCCCTCTCTCTCCGCTTCTCCTCCTTTCTACCCCCCCACCCGGGTGAGTGTTTGGGTGGTTCTCCTGCAGTGTTGCCATATCTTACGTCAAAAGTAGACATTCCGTGTATCCTTGTTGCTAGTGCTACATGTTTTAAGGGGGGTGAGCGTATTTCTTTGCTTATTTATTAAAGGGGGTGAGCGTATTTCATTGCTTATTTATTAAAGGGGGTGAGCGTATTTCATTGCTTATTTATTAAGGGGGGTGAGCGTATTTCATTGCTTATTTATTAAAGGGGGTGAGCGTATTTCATTGCTTATTTATTAAGGGGGGTGAGCGTATTTCATTGCTTATTTATGTATATTTTTATCATCATTTTAGTTTCTTCCCTAGACCTCCATCAAACTTAAGAAAACACCCGCCCAAGACCCTCCTTCAAGATAAATTTGTACATTTCTCGATAGAAAAATCTCCCGGCCGAAGCCCGCTTTCTTACAAATTACAGGTTTGCTATCGCTCGCCAGGAAAAACATCGACACCTAAATGCCACGAAAAGTCTTAATATTGAAAAAAAGGCGAAAAGTCTTAAAATCCTCGTCTGTTCTGTAACAATAGTTAATGTGCTGTGACTTTAGTTATATAATTATCTTTCTGTTATACAATATCAGTAATGTTCTACCAGATGGCCTTATCTTACATTGATGTTATGTTCACTCTGTTCTCTATTTGTTATGCCGTTATTTGTCACACGAACTCATTTCCGGCAATGTTCGAGAAACAAGTTTCTATTCATAATATGTTAAGGCTCTTTCGCATTGGATTCAGAAACTAGATTGAAGGTAGGTTATATTAGGTGGCTGAATTTTTTATTGTTTAACCCTCTCCGACATATGACGCGATTTTGAGCCTGTTGGGGATACTTTAAAGCCTTTGTTACCATCAGGGGTATTTAGAAACCTTTAGTTTAGTTACTTCAACCTCTGCAGTTGTCTTTGAGTTAGCTGTGGGCAGAAAACTAATTTTGGAGAGGTAATTATACGAGTGAGAGAACTCTATTTCTTATTGCTAATCTGGCAACCTCTGCGTCATAAATGCGTGAAAGGGTAAAATTTTAAAGCGGCCAGACTACAATTGTTCGTTAACATTGACGGAATAAGCGCTCGTGTGACACTTCCTTTACATAAACCACGTTTCCTACTATAGTAAAAAATACTTGAGGATATATAAATATGTGTTATACTGTATATAGAAAATACTTGAGGATATATAAATATGTGTTATACTGTATATAGAAAATACTTGAGGATATATAAATATGTATTATACTGTATATAGAAAATACTTGAGGATATATAAATATGTATTATACTGTATATAGAAAATACTTGAGGATATATAAATATGTATTATACTGTATATAGAAAATACTTGAGGATATATAAATATGTATTATACTGTATATAGAAAATACTTGAGGATATATAAATATGTATTATACTGTATATAGAAAATACTTGAGGATATATAAATATGTATTATACTGTATATAGAAAATACTTGAGGATATATAAATATGTATTATACTGTATATAGAAAATACTTGAGGATATATAAATATGTATTATACTGTATATAGAAAATACTTGAGGATATATAAATGTATTATACTGTATATAGAAAATACTTGAGGATATATAAATATGTATTATACTGTATATAGAAAATACTTGAGGATATATAAATATGTATTATACTGTATATAGAAAATACTTGAGGATATATAAATATGTATTATACTGTATATAGAAAATACTTGAGGATATATAAATATGTATTATACTGTATATAGAAAATACTTGAGGATATATAAATATGTATTATACTGTATATAGAAAATACTTGAGGATATATAAATATGTATTATACTGTATATAGAAAATACTTGAGGATATATAAATATGTTATACTGTATATAGAAAATACTTGAGGATATATAAATATGTATTATACTGTATATAGAAAATACTTGAGGATATATAAATATGTATTATACTGTATATAGAAAATACTTGAGGATATATAAATATGTATTATACTGTATATAGAAAATGGATCCGATATCATGTAAAACTTCCTGATTATATCAAAATGTATCATATATAAAAGCGTAATCCGAAATAATGTCAAACTTCCCGACTACTTCCGCCAAGCCCTGGATAATATTAATACATTCCTGTAAGAGAAGGCTTTACACGAGGACTTTTTCTAGCAACTATTAATCGGCAATCTCATGCTGGCAACATTGACAGACTCTTTAGCGCTGTATATATCGGTGACTAGACTTATTATTGATAAGATAATTCTTTGTGTGTGTGTGTGTAATAATTGTCGGTTCATTCACTTGTAGCCGTAAGGCTGAAAGTCTAGTGGTTTCTTTACCTAGGTACAGTATAATACTTATTCTACCTTAACTACAAGGTCACATACGAGCTTTGGCGACCGTGTGTACTTACTCTAGTTGTACTTACTCTAGTTGTATTGCGGGAGTGAGCATGCTCGTTATTTCCCGCCTCCTATATGTGTAGGTGTTATATGTATCGTTGGAATGGCTGTGGATGTGTGTGTAGTCTGTATTTTTAGCCAATTGGCGACATCGGAAACGAAGGCTTAGGGTGGATCTGTATGGCACCATTCTCACTATAGACGGTACCGTCTCGCCCGAAGGCTTAGGTAGCCATCAGCTTGGGTGAACCATATGATACCCATCTCGCC
>CM064579.1:50941857-50979357 GCA_032716605.1 Paralithodes platypus | reverse complement strand
AACGATCATCAAAGCAAGCAGTACCCCCTTAAACGATCATCAAAGCAAGCAGTACCCCCTTAAACGATCATCAAAGCAAGCAGTACCCCCTTAAAACGATCATCAAAGCAAGCAGTACCCCCTTAAACGATCATCAAAGCAGTACCCCCTTAAACGATCATCAAAGCAAGCATTACCCCTTAAACGATCATCAAAGCAAGCAGTACCCCCTTAAACGATCATCAAAGCAAGCAGTACCCCCTTAAACGATCATCAAAGCAAGCAGTACCCCCTTAAACGATCATCAAAGCAAGCAGTACCCCCTTAAACGATCATCAAAGTACAAGTAGTGAGGCAGCTCGTTGTCTCGTACGGTACCAACCACTTCCAGGGACTAATGGGCCGATATCGGTAGTCTCGGCCGCCGCTTAAGGGGCTAGTGCTTGGTTTTTGGTCTGTATATTTAGTTATCTATATAGTTTTGAGTTTCCTCGCTAGACCTCCAGCAAGCTTAGAAAAACACCCCCTAGGCCTATTTTTAAGATAAATTTCTACATTTTTCGGTAGAAAAATGTCCCAGCCGAAGGCTGTTTCCTGCTCAAACTACAGGCTCGCTTTCGCTCGCCAGGAAAAAATCGACACCTAAAGGGCACGAAAGGTCTTAATATTGACAACAAAATGAGGCGAAAGATCTCAACATCGCCAAACTAACGGAACGAACGTCTTAAACCTCAACACTACTATGCTAAACATGAGGGAGAAGGGGGTCCAGAAAAAGCCAGTACCGCCCCCTTGAGAATTATGACGCACTTTGGCAGTTTATTCCGGTTATTATTAGAGGATTTAATTCAGCTTAGGAAGGGTATACATTGTGAGAGAGAGAGAGAGAGAGAGAGAGAGAGAGAGAGAGAGAGAGAGAGAGAGAGAGAGAGGGGGGGAGAGAGGGAGAGAGAGAGAGAGAGAGAGAGAGAGAGAGAGAGAGAGAGAGAGGGGTGGGAGAGAGAGAGAGAGAGAGAGAGAGAGAGAGAGAGAGAGAGAGAGAGAGAGAGAGAGAGAGAGAGAGAGAGAGAGAGAGAGGGGGGGGGGGGAAAGGGAGAGAGAGAGAGATAGTGAGTGTGTGAGTGCTAAATAATTAACATGAAAAATCAAAATATTAATTGAAAGTCTTTACCCTTTTATTTCCCACAGATCCTACCCAAGCTGTGTAAAATCGTCCAACGGTCAAAACGCGTCACGATCCTCAAGGGGTTAATCCGAGTACAAATATTAACCCGCACAGTAACGGTGACGTCTTTTTCCATCGTATTCTGGCAACTACTAGACGATTTTATTCAGCTTAGCAAGGATCTGTAGCAATAATAAGGTTTCAAGCTATCTCGACCAACCCTTTTACCTACCACAGATCCTTCCTAAGCTGCATAATATCGTCTAAATATAGCTAGAATAATATATATAACACACGTCGCTGGTACTCAAAGGGTTAAGCAAGGTAATAGGTATCTTTGTATCTTGCCTTGTAGAACTACAAATTATACTTGTATTTTTTACTATTAATCGCGGCCTCCGGCCAGGATATTTTTCTACCGAAAAATGTAAAAACAAATCTTGAAAGGGGGTCTGTTTTTTTTTTGTTTTTTTTTTAAAGCTTGGTGGAGAAAAGGGGATCTAATTGTTTTTTGTTTTAAAGCTTGGTGGAGAAGGGGGGTCTAAGGGGTGTTTTTGTTAAAGCTTGGTGGAGGTCTAGCGAGCAAATTCAAAAATAAATAAACAAAAATATAAGTAGACCAACAAAACAAACACTACCCCCTTAACCTTTCAAGAAACGAGGACGCATTGTTGTTCGGTTTCCTGGCTATTATTAGACGATTTTGTTAAGCTTAGGAAGGGTATATGGTAATCCGAGGGTTAATTGAGATAGTCCTTACCCTTTTCATCCCCCACAGTTCCTTCCCAAGCTGTCTAAAATCGTCCAATGTTAGCCACAATAAACTGCTAAACCGCGTCATGATCTTCAAAGGGTTAACATTCGACATTACGCACTGTACGGTAAAGGAGACATGTAATATTAACGCTAAGGGGAGATGGGTCGTTTTTATGGTACCCCTTCTTCCTCTTGTTTAGCCCCATTATTTTTCAGATTTTATGACGTTCGGCCCATTAGTTTCGCGATTTTAAAACCTTTCGCTCCATTTCTTCGTCAATATTAAGACTTTTCGTGCCATTTAGGTGTCATTTTTCTGGCGAGCGATAGCGAGCCTGTAAATCAAGAGCAACCGGCCTCCGGCCGAGACAATTTTCTATAAGAAATGTACATTTATCTTGAAGGAGGATCTTCCAGGGTTTAAGCTTGATGGAAGTCAAGGAAGGAAACTAAAAACAAATATAAAATGTTATATAAATAAGCAAATAAATACGTCCATCCCCCCATAACACTAATACGCCCATCCCCCCTTAACACTAATACGCCCATCCCCCCATAACACTAATAATACGCCCATCCCCCCTTAACACTAATACGCCCATCCTCCCTTAACACTAATACGCCCATCCCCCCATAACACTAATAATAAGCAAATAAATACGCCCATCCCCCTTAACACTAATACGCCCATCCCCCCTTAACACTAATACGCCCATCCCCCCTTAACACTAATACGTCCATCCCCCCTTAACACTAATACGCCCATCCCCCCTTAACACTAATACGCCCATCCCCCCATAACACTAATAATACGCCCATCCCCCCTTAACACTAATACGCCCATCCCCCCATAACACTAATAATAAGCAAATACGCCCATCCCCCTTAACACTAATACGCCCATCCCCCCTTAACACCTAATACGCCCATCCCCCCTTAACACAAATACGCCCATCCCCGCATAACACTAATAATAAGCAAATAAATACGCCCATCCCCCTTAACACTAATACGCCCATCCCCCCTTAACACTAATACGCCCATCCCCCTTAACACTAAAAATACGTCCATCCCCCCATAACACTAATACGCCCATCCCCCTTAACAATAATACGCCCATCCCCCCTTAACAATAATAGGCCCATCCCCCCTTAACAATAATAGGCCCATCCCCCCTTAACAATAATAGGCCCATCCCCTCTTAACAATAATAGGCCCATCCCCCCTTAACAATAATACGCCCATCCCCCCTTAACACTAATAATACGCCCATCCCCCCCTAATACGCCCATCCCCCCGTAACACTAATACGCCCATCCCCCCTTAACACTAATAATACGCCCATCCCCCCTTAACACTAATAATTATGCAGGGGGGACTTGCAGAATCTAGGATTATGATCATTATAATTAAGGTCCATTAGCTGCATTATAACTGAAGGGGAAAAATAATGCTATATATTAGGATATTTTATTTGATAGTGAAAGTATATTAAATATATTCTGTAATCTGTGTGAGAGAGAGAGAGAGAGAGAGAGAGAGAGAGAGAGAGAGAGAGAGAGAGAGAGAGAGAGAGAGAGAGAGAGAGAGAGAGAGAGAGAGAGAGAGAGTGTGTGTGTGAATGCTAAATAATTAACACGAAAAATCAAAGTATTATCAATTTTTTCACTACAAGGCCCACGAAAAAAAAAAAATAAAAAAAAAATAAAGCGTCAACTAAATCAGCACACAAATAAATAAATAAATAAATAACAAATAATGTGAATAAATCCTCCTCTGCCTGCATTGATGCCTGGGATGTGGGCGCT
The DNA here is from genome assembly GCA_032716605.1 of Paralithodes platypus. Taxonomy (NCBI): domain Eukaryota; kingdom Metazoa; phylum Arthropoda; class Malacostraca; order Decapoda; family Lithodidae; genus Paralithodes; species Paralithodes platypus. The sequence goes on along the minus strand of CM064579.1, from coordinate 50,975,649 downwards.
GTCGGGGATTAGGCTCATTAATTTGGCTCGTCCGTAACGCTCACTAATATCGCGCTCACTAATTTGGCTCACTCACTAATTTGGCTCACTCACTAATTTGGCTCACCATAACGCCCACTGTTGTTGTTGCTCGTGGAGAGAGAGAGAGAGAGAGAGAGAGAGAGAGAGAGAGAGAGAGAGAGAGAGAGAGAGAGAGAGAGAGAGAGAGAGAGAGAGAGAGAGAGAGAGAGAGAGAGAGCCTGTAAATCCAAAATTACAGGCTCACTATCGTTCGCCAGGAAAAACAATAATTTAGAAGGGGGATCTAATGGATGTTTGTTTAAGTTTGATGGAGGTCTAGGGAGGAAACTAGAATAATAATAAATACATGAAACAAAAAACACGACCCAAACCTGAACCCTCCCCCCTTAATAACGACTAATTGCGTGCGTTATTGCCAGCGTTATTGTTATTGTGAACTATTGCGGCTTTATCTAATGTAAGCCTCATTGGAATCATTGACTCCCTTGTTATTATCACAATGGCTTGGTATTAATTATATTATGACAGTTATAATCATTAAAGTACTTGATATAACATTATTATCAATTTCAGTATTTATTGAATATTTATTTATTATTGATTTATTTTGTTTTACCATTGAAGCCCCGGTTACTTATTATAACATTAATATTTATTTCAGTAATTAGTTATGATTTAGTTATCATTAAGTTATTTTGTTTTACCATTGAAGATTTGAAGCTCATGGTTATTATTAATATTTTCTGTATTTACTTATTATTTATTCATTATTAAGTTAATTTGTTTTACCATTGAAGCTCCGGTTACTTAATATAACATTATTATTATTTATTTCAGTATTGATTCATGATTTATTCATTATTAAGTTATTTTGTTTCACCATTGAAGCTCCGGTTACTTAATATAACAGTGTTATTTATTTCAGTATTTATATATTATTTACTTTTTATTAAGTTATTTTTTAATGATTATTTAGTTTTATATTTACTGTATTTGCCCCTGTTACCGTCTTTCCTTGAGGAAGGGAGATGGGTGGTTAATGGTGGTTAATGGTTAATGGTGGTTAATGGATGGTCTCTGGCTGATTAATTTGGGCAAGCGCTTGTGAATCCTCGAAGGAGATGTAGCCGCTATATAAGTAACCAGACGATTATTATTATTATTATTATTATTATTATTATTATTATTAGAAGAAGTAGTAGTAGTAGTAGTAGTAGTAGTAGTAGTAGTAGTAGTAGTAGCAGTATTGATATTTCTATTCTTACCGTTTTACAGTATTTGATGATGTTTTTGCCATGCATTTCTAGCTAACTTCTAAAGACGATGTTTACCAGTTTATGAAGGATCTATAGGAATGGGTGGGTAGAAGCTTATGTCAATTACCTGTAATGTACTCGCCCTAACAGGTCCTTCTTTTGTTTGAAAATATATATATTTTTTTAAAAAGACCTCCGTCTACGTATTGTGAAAAACCTGTTATCCTCCGGCAAATTGTGGGGTTGAGTGAGTGAAGGGGGGGACAGTGAATGAAGGAGGATACATGTTTTTCATAATACGTGTTGCTAGCCCCAAACGCGCGAGCAACTGTTGAAAATATAGTTTAAGGGGGGTCACCTGATTTTTTTCTTTCTCTCCTTTTCTCTCTTTCTCTGGCTTGTAATCATGTGGCCCCATTCAGCCAACTGTTTTAAGACGTTTATCCCCATCCAGGTGTCAATTTCTTCCTGGCGAGCTAAAGCGAGCCAGCATTGTATGGAGAAATCCGGCTTCGCCGGAGAAATTTTTCTATCGAAAAATGTACACATTTAGCTTACTGTAAAAACAAAAATATATATATGCTGGTTCGCTACCGCTCGCCAAGAAAATTTTGACACCTGGATGGGGGTAAACATCTTAAAACAGTAGGATGAATGAGGCCGAAAGGATACAAGCCAAAGAGAGAGGGAGAGAAAGAGAGAAAAAAGCGAGGTGGGCTCCCTTAATAATATCCAGAATAAATGGATGAATGCCCAATGGTATATTAAACGGGCTCAGTCAGTCAGTCAGTAGCCCGCCCTTACTCCCACAAGGGGTAGGGAGGATCAACAAGAGACACGAGACACTATAAGGGGTCACTATAACTATATGTAGTTTACTAACGTTAGTTTTATAAGACTGGTATTTGTTTACGTTTCTAATTAACTGATTATTATGTATGCCTCCCCCCCCCCCCCCTCTGTACACACACACACACACACACACACACACACACTATCACACACACACACACACTATCACACACACACACTATCACACACACACACACACACACACACACACACACACACACACACACACACACACACACACACTCTCTCATTCTCTCTCTCACACACACACACACACATTGATAGCAACCTCTTTACGATGCAGTCAATCCAAATAAAACAAATTATTCTATACACACACTAATTCTTCTTGTTCTTCTCCTCCTTTGCGCTACTGTCCTTTTCTTCCACTGTCTAAGCATAAAGGAATACAATTGTACCAGTAACTATAAGGCCGGATCACCCCTTTAAGACCAAATGAGCTGTGTGGTCTGTGTATCGATGTAACGCTATGTAACTCTCTCCTTCCTTTGTCTCAGTTCTCTCCCTCTCTCTCCACCAACAACACATTATTCAGTACATATATTTTAGTGCATTCTCTCTCTCTCTCTCTTTGTCTTCTTCTTTACTATCCCTTCCCTCCATTGACCATTTATTTGGAGTTTTGTTGTTTGTATTATAATTAAGTCCTGACCACCTCCTTTGGATCGTAAGTTTTAAGTGGTCAGTGTATATATGTAATTCTCTCTCTCTCTCTCTCTCTCACACACACTTTCTTTCTCTCTCTCTCTCTCTCTCTCCAATCCCTCTGCAATCTCCTCTCCATTTCTCCCTATCCCTCCTCTCCCCTCTAGCCTATTTCCCCTCTCTCTCTCTCCCCTCACATTTTTATCAACCTTTGCCCCTCCTCCTCTCCCCTTCCCTACTCCCTACCACTCCTACTTCCCCTCCTTCTCCCCCCCCCCCCACTCCTCCTACTCCTACTGATCGTTCTGCTTTACTACATTTGGCTTTACCTTGTAGATTCTCCCAGAATCAGTCTTTCCCTCTTCCTATGACTTAAATTGCTTCAAACTCCGTGTGTCCAGGCATTTTGGCTCGAACGTCCCTTGATTTTGGCCCTGTCACTCTTTCAACTATGGGGGAGGCACTCGCTATAGGCAGTTATGCCTTTTGCCTCCCTCAATCACATAGAAAAAAAAAATTAGTAGCTTATGTGAGGTGAAATTCCTTTGTACACTCTCCAAGTCATTATTTCACCCCCATTTAACACAACTTCTTTCAGAATGACGCGTAATGAAGTGATAACGCATACCGAAAAGTATATTGATATTCATACACCTGTTCCCTTCCAGAATTGTAATAATAGAGTTAGCTTAGATTACAAATCAATTTCACTTTTTCCATGTTATATCCGAAATTCCGTGTAAGTTTGTCCATACTACATGGTATTTTTTCAACTGTTTCCATGCCAGCATTAGCTAGAGGGAGTGGTGGGTGGGGAGGAGCCTTCTTCTTTGCTACTCTTTTCTCTATCTCGTAGTCAGTAGATTAGTAGTTTAGATAACCAATCTGCCCCGTAAGGACCAATAAGTCTGTTGCAGTTTGTACTCCTTTGTATTCCTTCTGTTCCTCCTCCTCCTCCTCCTCCTCCTCCTCCTCCTCCTCCTCCTCCTCCTCCTCCTCCTCATCATCATCATCATCATCTTTCTTACTTTACACCATTTCACCCACTTCTTCCTCATCTTCCCTCAAATTCCTAATTTCCTCTCTTAATTCATCTCCCTACTCCCAAATTTGACTCCATCGCATTGATTCATATTCCTTCGGCCTCCCCCCCACCCTCTCTCTCTCTCTCTCTCTCTCTCTCTCTCTCTCTCTCTCTCTCTCTCTCTCTCTCTCTCTATTTATCTACCCAATATACAACTATGTCCTCAATGTTCCTCTTTTCTATTTAATCTAAGAAGGGGAGGGGGGGGGGGTTATTCCCTAGACTTCTATCAAGGTAAAACAAAAACAATAATAATAATAATACAAAATAATAATAAATGTGAGCATCTTTCGGTAGACAAATGTGTTATATTATTAACCCAAATTGTCGCCTATTAACATCTCCTAACCCTGCCCTGTACATTAGACCCAGGGCAGTACTTCCCTCTCCAATTGTCCCTAACCCACTCTAAATATTGAAGGGAAAACGTTTAACCACTGTTGAACACTGACCAGCAGTGACTGTGGGCAAGCAATCTCGAGTGGTCGCTAGATCTGTTGTTGCTTGACTCCCTTTGTACTCCTTCTCCGTCTTCCTATCCAGTTCCCCTCCTCTCCTATTCAAATAACCCACCAATTAACGCAGTTCCTTTCAGAATAACGCATAATGAAGTGACAACGCATAACGCAATGTATATTGATATTCATACACCTGTTCCCTTTCAGAATTGTAGTAATAGAGTTAGCTTAGATTACATATCAAATTAATTTTCTCCATGTCCTATCCGAAATGGTGGGTGGGGAGGAGCCTTCTTCGTTACAATAATTGTCTCTACTTCATAGTCAGTAGATTAATAGTTTATATATCCAAACTGCCCCGTAAAGACCAATAGGTCTGTTGCAGTTTGTACCCCTTTGTATTCCAACCCCCCAACCCCTCTATCTCTTACCAATCTCTCCTCTCTCCTCCACCATCTCACCTTCTGCTCCTCTTCCTCCCTCCTCTCCTCTGCTACTCTTCCTCCTGCTCTCTTCCCATTCCACTATCTCCTCTCCTCTCCTCTCTTCTCTTCTCTTCCATCCTCCTCTCCTCTCCTCTCTTCTCTTCCATCCTCCTCTCCTCTGCACTGTTCCTCCAACCCCCTCCTTCTCTCTTCTCACTCCACTCTCTTTTCTCCTCCTCCTTTTCTATCTCACTCCACTCTCCCTCTTCTCCACCCTCCTCCTCTACTCTGCCACTCTCTCCTCTCCTCTCATTTTCTCTTCTCTTCCACTCTCTTCTCCTCTCCCCTCGCCCCCAGGCTACTCTTCTTCCTACCCCTTCTTTCTCTCTTCCCTTCTCCCCTCCACTCCTCTGCCACTCTCCCCTCCTTCTCTCTCCTCATACCCCTCTCTCCTACCCCTCCTTATCTCATCTCTTCCCCCCTCCTCTCCTCTGCACTCTTCCTCCAACCACCTTTCTCTCTCCTCTTCCACTCTCTCATCCTCTCTTCTCGAGCCTCTCCCCTCGCTCCCAGGCTACTCTTCCTCCTACCCCTTCTTTCTCCCTTCCCTTCCCCCTCCACTCCTCTGCCACTCTCCCCTCACCCCCTCCTTCTCTCTCCTCATACCCCTCCCTCCTACCCTTCCTTATCTCATCTCTTACCCCCTCCTCTCCTCTGCGCTCTTCCTCCAACCACCTCTTTCTCTCGCCTCTTCCACTCTCTCCTCTCCTCTCTTTTTCCTACACTATCTCACCCTCTTCTTCCACCCTCCTCCCCTCTTCTATTCTTCCCCCAACTCTTTCCTTTCCTCTTCCCCCTCCTTCTCTCCTCTCACCTCTCCTCTCACCTCTCTCCTCCTCTCCCATCCCCTCTCCTCTCCCATCCCCTCTCCTCTCCTCTTCCGACTCCTTCTCTTCTCTCTCCTCTCACCTCTCTCCTCCCCCCCCTTCTCTCCCCCTTCCTTCTGTTCTCTCTCCCTCTCTTCTCTCTCCCTCTCCTCTCTCCTCCCCCCTCCTTCTCTTCTCTCTCCCTCTCTCCTCCCCTCCTCCTTCTCTTCTCTCTCCCTCTCTCCTCTCCTCTCCTCTCCCCTCGCCCCCTGGCTATTCAATTACTGCTCAATTCCTCCCCTCTTTCTCGCAAAATTAATACTCAGTCTCCCCTCCAGCTTAGTACGAGGACCAAGAAAAAAATAAACTCGAGCGAAGAGGGTCACGATAAAAAAAATAGGATAGTCTGACCTGAAAATGAATTGGGTGCTGTGGTCAGAGGGGGGGGGGGGGAGAGAGAGAGAGAGGTTTGACTCCTTTATTAATTAGTTCGTTCGTTAGTTAGTCAATCAGGGAGTGAGTGAGTGAGTTAGTTAGTTGGTTACGGTACTTAGTTAGTTAGTGAGTTTTAGTCAGTTAGATAGCTAAATAGTTAGTTAGCTAGTAAAACAATAATTATCCAGTGAGTTAGTTGGTTAGATAATTAGTTTGTTAGATAGTTACTTAGTCAGTTTTCCTCAATTTACTCAGTCAGTAAGTCAGTAAATCACCCAATCGATCAATCAACCAACCAATCATTCAGTCAATCAACACTCAATTTTCGCATGGGTAGTAAGGAGGGTCACTATCTTTTTATTTTTAGCTTGTTCTCCTTTCCTCTGTTTTCCTGGCTTGTATCCATTCGGCCCCATTCAGCCAACTGTTTTTAGACGTTTATCCTCATCCAGGTATCGATTTCTTCCTGGCGAGCGATAGCTAGCCAGTATTGTATGGAGAAATCCGGCTTCGCCGCAGACATTTTTCTATCGAAAAATGTACAAATTTAGCAAGCTAAATTTGTAAAAAATAATAGCTTTCTCTCTTTTTCTCTCTTTTCCTGGCTTGCATCCATTCGGCAGCGAGCCAGCATATATATATATTTTTTGTTTTGACAGCAAGCTGTCAACACAAATATATATATATGCTGACTCGCTACCGCTCGCCAGGAAAATATTGACACCTTAATGGGGGTAAACGTCTTAAGACAGTAGGTTGAATGGGGCCGAATGGACACAAGCCAAAGAGAGAGGGAGAGAAAGATAAAACAAATCAAGGTGGGCTCCCTTAAAATATATGATAGTGTACCCTGGGGATGAATATATGATAGTGTACCCTGGGGATGAATATATGATAGTGTATCCTGGGGATGAATATATGATAGTGTACCCTGGGGATGAATATATGATAGTGTATCCTGGGGATGAATATATGATAGTGTACCCTGGGGATGAATATATGATAGTGTACCCTGGGGATGAATATATGATAGTGTATCCTGGGGATAAATATATGATAGTGTACCCTGGGGATGAATATATGATAGTGTACCCTGGGGATGAATATATGATAGTGTACCCTGGGGATGAATATATGATAGTGTACCCTGGGGATGAATATATGATAGTCTACCCTGGGGATGAATATATGATAGTGTACCCTGGGGATGAATATATGATAGTGTACCCTTTACCTTTGGATACCTTTGGATGTATTCGCCGCTCCTCTAGCGGCACCAAGGAGCGCGACGCCCCTCGTTATGGGTAGTGATTTGGTGCAGTAGACTGTTTGAAGCGACAGCTCGCTCCCTTGCGAGGATGGGATCGTCTGGCACTTTTTGCAGTTCGACATCTAGGGCTCTCTTGAATTTGTCTAACGAGATGTCCCTCATGTCTCTTACTCGCCGTGGGAGTTTGTTGAAGAGACGTGGGCCTCTGTGTGATAACCAGCCCTCTCGCAGAGAGCCCATAGCACCCCTGTTATTCATCCGGGGGATTTCGCATTCCCAGCCTCTCCTATCACTGAATTTCATGACTATCGGAGTATGTAGGTTTGGTACTAAACCCTCTGCGATTTTCCATGTGTACATTATTAGATAACGTTCTCTTCTACGTTCCAGTGAGTACAGATTCAGTGCTCTTAAACGCTCCCAATAGTGTAGATGTTTTACCCCTGGGGATGAATATATGATAGTGTACCCTGGGGATGAATATATGATAGTGTACCCTGGGGATGAATATATGATAGTGTACCCTGGGGATGAAATATATGATAGTCTTACCCTGGGGATGAATATATGATAGTCTAACCCTGGGGATGAATTGAATATGATAGTGTACCCTGGGGATGAATATATGATAGTGTACCCTGGGGATGAATATATGATAGTGTACCCTGGGGATGAATATATGATAGTGTACCCTGGGGATGAATATATGATAGTCTACCCTGGGGATGAATATATGATATACCTTCTACCCTGGGGATGAATATATGATAGTCTACCCTGGGGATGAATATATGATAGTGTACCCTGGGGATGAATATATGAGTGTACCCTGGGGATGAATATATGATAGTGTACCCTGGGGATGAATATATGATAGTGTACCCTGGGGATGAATATATGATAGTCTACCCTGGGGATGAATATATGATAGTCTACCCTGGGGATGAATATATGATAGTGTACCCTGGGGATGAATATATGATAGTGTACCCTGGGGATGAATATATGATAGTCTACCCTGGGGATGAATATATGATAGTGTACCCTCGGGATGAATATATGATAGTCTACCCTGGGGATGAAAATATGATAGTGTACCCTGGGGATGAATATATGATAGTGTACCCTGGGGATGAATATATGATAGTGTACCCTAGGGATGAATATATGATAGTGTACCCTGGGGATGAATATATGATAGTCTACCCTGGGGATGAATATATGATAGTCTACCCTGGGGATGAATATATGATAGTCTACCCTGGGGATGAATATATGATAGTCTACCCTGGGGATGAATATATGATAGTGTACCCTGGGGATGAATATATGATAGTCTACCCTGGGGATGAATATATGATAGTCTACCCTGGGGATGAATATATGATAGTGTACCCTGGGGATGAATAGTCTGATAGTGTACCCTGGGGATGAATATATGATAGTCTACCCTGGGGATGAATATATGATAGTCTACCCTGGGGATGAATATATGATAGTCTACCCTGGGGATGAATATATGATAGTGTACCCTGGGGATGAATATATGATAGTGTACCCTGGGGATGAATATATGATAGTCTACCCTGGGGATGAATATATGATAGTGTACCCTCGGGATGAATATATGATAGTCTACCCTGGGGATGAAAATATGATAGTGTACCCTGGGGATGAATATATGATAGTGTACCCTGGGGATGAATATATGATAGTGTACCCTAGGGATGAATATAGGATAGTGTACCCTGGGGATGAATATATGATAGTCTACCCTGGGGATGAATATATGATAGTCTACCCTGGGGATGAATATATGATAGTCTACCCTGGGGATGAATATATGATAGTCTACCCTGGGGATGAATATATGATAGTCTACCCTGGGGATGAATATATGATAGTGTACCCTGGGGATGAATATATGATAGTCTACCCTGGGGATGAATATATGATAGTCTACCCTGGGGATGAATATATGATAGTGTACCCTGGGGATGAATATATGATAGTCTACCCTGGGGATGAATATATGATAGTCTACCCTGGGGATGAATATATGATAGTGTACCCTGGGGATGAATATATGATAGTCTACCCTGGGGATGAATATATGATAGTCTACCCTGGGGATGAATATATGATAGTCTACCCTGGGGATGAATATATGATAGTGTACCCTGGGGATGAATATATGATAGTCTACCCTGGGGATGAATATATGATAGTCTACCGTGGGGATGAATATATGATAGTCTACCCTGGGGATGAATATATGATAGTGTACCCTGGGGATGAATATATGATAGTGTACCCTGGGGATGAATATATGATAGTGTACCCTGGGGATGAATATATGATAGTGTACCCTGGGGATGAATATATGATAGTCTACCCTGGGGATGAATATATGATAGTGTACCCTGGGGAATATATGATAGTCTACCCTGGGGATGAATATATGATAGTGTACCCTGGGGATGAATATATGATAGTGTACCCTGGGGATGAATATATGATAGTGTACCCTGGGGATGAATATATGATAGTCTACCCTGGGGATGAATATATGATAGTGTACCCTGGGGATGAATATGATAGTGTACCCTGGGGATGAATATATGATAGTCTACCCTGGGGATGAATATATGATAGTGTACCCTGGGGATGAATATATGATAGTCTACCCTGGGGATGAATATATGATAGTGTACCCTGGGGATGAATATATGATAGTGTACCCTGGGGATGAATATATGATAGTGTACCCTGGGGATGAATATATGATAGTCTACCCTGGGGATGAATATATGATAGTCTACCCTGGGGATGAATATATGATAGTGTACCCTGGGGATGAATATATGATAGTCTACCCTGGGGATGAATATATGATAGTCTACCCTGGGGATGAATATATGATAGTGTACCCTGGGGATGAATATATGATAGTCTACCCTGGGGATGAATATATGATAGTGTACCCTGGGGATGAATATATGATAGTGTACCCTGGGGATGAATATATGATAGTGTACCCTGGGGATGAATATTAGATAATGTACCCTGTGGATGAATATATGATAGTCTACCCTGGGGATGAATATATGATAGTGTCTACCCTGGGGATGAATATATGATAGTCTACCCTGGGGATGAATATATGATAGTGTACCCTGGGGATGAATATATGATAGTCTACCCTGGGGATGAATATATGATAGTGTATCCTGGGGATGAATATATGATAGTGTACCCTGGGGATGAATATATGATAGTGTACCCTGGGGATGAATATATGATAGTCTACCCTGGGGATGAATATATGATAGTGTACCCTGGGGATGAATATATGATAGTGTACCCTGGGGATGAATATATGATAGTCTACCCTGGGGATGAATATATGATAGTCTACCCTGGGGATGAATATATGATAGTGTACCCTGGGGATGAATATATGATAGTGTACCCTGGGGATGAATATATGATAGTCTACCCTGGGGATGAATATATGATAGTGTACCCTGGGGATGAATATATGATAGTGTACCCTGGGGATGAATATATGATAGTGTATCCTGGGGATGAATATATGATAGTGTACCCTGGGGATGAATATATATGATAGTACCCTGGGGATGAATATATGATAGTGTAACCCTGGGGATGAATATATGATAGTGTAACCCTGGGGATGAATAATGATAGTGTACCCTGGGGTGAATATATGATAGTGATACCCTGGGGATGAATATATGATAGTGTACCCATGGGATGAATATATGATATGGTCCCCTGGGGATGAAATTAGGATAGTCTACCCCTGGGGATGAATATATGATAGTCTACCCTGGGGATAATATATGATAGTGTACCCTGGGGATGAATATATGATAGTGTACCCTGGGTAGAATATATGATAGTGTACCCTGGGTATGAATATATGATAGTCTACCCTGGGGATGAATATATGATAGTGTACCCTGGGGAATGAATATATGATAGTGTCCCTGGGGATGAATATATGATTAGTGGACCCTGGGGATGAATAATGAATAGTGTACCCTGGGGATGAATATATGATAGTGTACCCTGGGGATGAATATATGATAGTGTACCCTGGGGATGAATATATGATAGTGTACCCTGGGGGATGATATATGAATAGTGTAACCCTGGGGATGAATATATGAATCAAGTGTACCCTTGGGGATGAATATATGATAGTCTACCTGGGGATGAATATATGATTATTGTACCTGGGGATGATATAATGATATAGTCTAATACCACTGCGGTAGTAATATATGATAGTGTACCACTTGGATGAATATATTATAGTGTAACCCTGGGGATGAATATATGATAGTGTACCCTGGGGATGAATATATGATAGTCTACCCTGGGGATGAATATATGATAGTGTACCCTGGGGATGAATATATGATAGTGTACCCTGGGGATGAATATATGATAGTGTACCCTGGGGATGAATATATGATAGTGGACCCTGGGGATGAATAATATGATAGTGTACCCTGATGAATATATGATAGGGTACCCTGATGAATATATGATAGTGTACCCTGGGGATGAATATATGATAGTGTACCCTGGGGATGAATTTTGTGTTGTGGCTCGGGGGACACGGCTAGACTCCTGTATTACGTCATTAATTAATTCAGTGAGTAAGTGAGTGAGTGAGTGTGTCGTCAATGATACGTGCTCGGTGTTGTGTCGGTTATCACGGTGTGTGTTAGTCGTTCGTTAGTTTAGTTACCATTACCTAGAATGCTTATGTTGGTGTTATTAGTCATGACCCTATAGTTGGTCAGTTTGTTAGTTTATTAGTTCAATGCAGACCTATACTTAGTATGTTAGTTAGTTCAATAGGATTTAGTTCTAATATGCTGCGTTATGTGTTAGCTAGCCATGATGATTTGGTGCTGTTGAGTCAGGAGTTATACATGAACTATTACTCCTGGCTATGGTTCAATAATTCCAATGTCAGTCAGTAAGCTAGTTGTTCAATCAGATAGTCTATTAATTAAATCAGTCCAGCATTCAGGCAGGTAGAAATGATTCACTCAGGTAGGTAGATCAGTCATTTATCTAATTATTTATTGAGTCAGTTGATATGTCAGTTAATTAGTGCATTTGTCAGTTAATTAGTGATTATGATAACTATTTAATGTAACTTAGTTACTTAATGTCAGTCAGTCAGTCAGTCAACCCTATACTATTGCACAGCGGTAGGTTTTATTCTGAACAAGCTACCAAGTTGCAATGTCATATATCGAATCCCGGGAGGACCATATGCTTTCATTAGTTTATCCAAGAGCATTGGGGTTTGTAATTGATGATTAATGTTAAGAAAGGGGTGTTACTTAGATATATAACCACATATGGCACAATGATACCATGACAAATGCATCGTGATATTGTGAATGTTCAATGTTACCATGACACATACTGCTGCTATGTTTAAGGGGAGACAGACCGCTTTTTGTGTTTTGTTTTCTTTCTATTAATTCATTTATTCATATATTTCTTAGTTTTCCCCTAGTTCCATGACCCAGACACCCATCCTCGCGAATGCGCGAGCTGTCGCTTCAAACAGTCTACTGCCACTCACCCATACCTGAGGCGCCGCGCTCCTTGGTGCCGCTAGAAGAGTGGCGACACATCCTTATACTGCTCAAAAGTATCAGTGTTCAACCCCCCCTTCAAGATAATTTGAATTTTCGGTGTTCAATGTCCGTCCATATACGGCCGGCCCGCTTGTCTAAAATTGTCAGGCTCGCTATCGCTCGCCAGGAAATAATCGACACCTAAATGGCACGAAAGGTCTTAACATTGGCAACGATATGGGCCGAACGTCTTATAACCTCAACACAAATGGGGCTCACCCAGACGAGGAGAATGGACCAGAAAACGACCCATCTCCCCTTATTGATGTTAATGTTAAGAACGGGGTGTTACTTAGATATTTAACAAAATTAGGCACAAATGTTCCCAAGTTAGTGACATGATCAGCGTATATTGAGAGTGTTCAATGATACCATGACCTATACTGCTGCTATGTTGAGAGTGTTCAATGATACCATGACCTATACTGCTGCTATGTGTTCAATGATACCTATACTGCTGCTATGTTGAGAGTGTTCAATGATACCATGACCTATACTGCTGCTATGTTGAGTGTTCAATGATACCATGACCTATACTGCTGCTATGTGTTCAATGATACCATGACCTATACTGCTGCTATGTTGAGTGTTCAATGATACCATGACCTATACTGCTGCTATGTTGAGAGTGTTCAATGATACCATGACCTATACTGCTGCTATGTTGAGAGTGTTCAATGATACCATGACCTATACTGCTGCTATGTTGAGAGTGTTCAATGATACCATGACCTATACTGCTGCTATGTGTTAAGTGTTCAATGATACCATGACCTATACTGCTGCTATGTGTTCAATGATACCATGACCTATACTGCTGCTATGTGTTCAATGATACCATGACCTATACTGCTGCTATGTTGAGAGTGTTCAATGATACCATGACCTATACTGCTGCTATGTTTAAGTGTTCAATGATACCATGACCTATACTGCTGCTATGTTGAGTGTTCAATGATACCATGACCTACTGTGTTTTGCGATACCATGACCTATACCAGGCATTACTGCTGTTTCAATGATACCCTCTTATATCACTCTTTGCTCTCTCTACAGTCGGCCCCATTTAGCCTACTGTTTTAAGACGTTTACCCCCATCCAGGAGTCAATATTTTCCTGGCGAGCGGTAGCGAGCCAGCATATATATTTTTTGTTTTGACAGCAAGCTAAATGTGTACATTATTTGATAGAAAAATTTCTCCGGCGAAGCCGGATTTCTCCATACAATGCTGGTTCGCTATCGCTCGCCAGGAAGAAATCGACACCTGGATGGAGATAAACGTCTTAAAACAGTTGGCTGAATGGATACAAGCCAGAGAAAGAGAGAAAAGGAGAGAAAGAGAAAAAAAGCAGGTGACACCCCTTAATTTGTTGAACGTATATGCAATACTATGCAATACAAGTGCAATGTTTAGGGTGCCAAACGAGAGACTATTAACTCTTTACTGTACCGGCGCCGTCCTTTTAACTTCATTCTGGCTACTATTAAACGATTGCATTCAATTTAAAAAGGGCCTCCAGCAAATAACAGTTTTTCGAAATATCTCACTTAACCCTTTTTGATACCACACACCCTTCTTAAGCGGCACAACTTTTTTTTTAAATATAGCTAGAATAAAATTTAAAAGACGTCGCCTTTACTTAACACATAGCCAGACACACAGCTTGTCTTACATAATGTCCACAGCTTTAACTAATGAATCAACGTTCACAAACCACCTGTCAACCCTTGCACACATATATACCCCTCCCCCTCTCTCTCTCTCTCTCTCTCTCTCTCTCTCTCTCTCTCTCTCTCTCGCCACACACCTACACACATCCCCCCCCCCCCCCCCACACACACACACAGGAAAAAGAAGAACATACCCACACACGCACACACAGGAGAAATAGGAACCACACACACACACACACACACGAGAGAGGACCCACACACACACACACACACACACACACACACACACACACACACACACACACACACACACACACACACACACACACACACACACACACACACCACACACACACACACACACACACACACACACACACACACACACACACACACACACACACACACACACACACACACACACACACACACACACACTGGAATGGAACAGCACACATACACAGGGGAAAAGAGGAACCACCAAACCCCCCCACACACAAATACACACACACACACACACACACACACACACACACACACACACACACACACACACACACATACATACACACACGCACACACACACTGGTCTCATCTCAGCAGACCCCCATGAATATTACAGTACTTGGCCGAGGGACGAGAAGGGGCCTGCGTCAGTCCTAGTCCTAATCCTTATCCTAATCCTTTTACCGTCAGTCCTAGTCCTAATCCTTAGCCTCACTCCTAATCCCTTTACCGTCAGTCCTAGTCCTAATCCTCACCCTCAATCCTTATCCTAATCCTTTTACCGTCAGTCTTAATCCTAATCCTTACCCTCAATTCTAATCCTAATAATTTTACCGTTAGTCCTAGTCCAAATCCTTACTCTCAATCCTAATCCTTTTACCATCAGTTCTAGTCCTAATCCTTACCCTCAATCCTAGTCATCCTAGTCCTAATCCTTACCATC
Organism: Paralithodes platypus; assembly: GCA_032716605.1. Lineage (NCBI taxonomy): Eukaryota > Metazoa > Arthropoda > Malacostraca > Decapoda > Lithodidae > Paralithodes > Paralithodes platypus. The sequence goes on along the minus strand of CM064579.1, from coordinate 50,959,999 downwards.
AATACTAATCCTTTAACCCTGAATCCTAATCTAACCAGTTTACGGTCAATCTAATCCAAAATTTTACTCTGAATCCTACTCCTTGTACTGACATTCTAATCCTAATCCTTACCCTGAATTCTATAAATTGTACCGTTATTCTAATCATAATCCTCTTACCCTGAAGCCTAATCCTAATCATTTTAACTAATCCTAATCATCCTATCATGAAGCCCAATCTGTTTACCATCATTCAAATCCTAATACGTGCCCTAACTCCTAATCCTAATTATTTAACTAATCCTAATCCTCTTGCCCTGAATCCTAATCCTTTTAACGTAATTCTAATCCTAATCATTACCTTCAATCCTAACCCTTTAACCCTGAATCCTAATACTAATAATGTTACCGTCATTATAATCCTAATCCTTACCCTGAATCCTAATCCTTGCCTTGAAGCCTTAATTTAATCATACTACTTTAATCCTCACCGTAATCCTTATTCTAGTCCTAATCCTAAACTTAATATCTAAACCTAAACTTAATCCCTAATCCTAATCCCTAATCCTGAACTTAATCCCTAATCCTAAACTTAATCCCTAATCCTAAACTTAATCCCTCATCCTAAGCCTAATCACTAATCCTAAAATTAATCCCTAATCATAATCTTAATCCCTAATCCTAAACTTAATCCCTAATCCTAAACTTAATCCCTAATCCTAAACTTAATCCATAATCCTAAACTTAATCCATAATTCTTACTCTTACCCTAAAGCTTACTGATCCTAGCCCTAACTCTTTTCTACAGGGGTGATCGATGCTAACCCCTTTTTATACCGGCGACATTTATATAATTTTGTTCTAGCTATATTTAAACTATTTTGTGCAGTTTAAGAAGATTCTGTGTTAGTAAAAAGGGTTAAGTGAGATAGTTAGAAGCATGTTAATTGCTGGAGGCCATTTCTAAATTGAATAAAATTGTCTAATACTAGCCAGAATAGAGTTAAAAGAACGGCCCCGGCACTGAAAGGGTTAAGCATGACAATTAATTCAGATTTTCCAAATAGACACTAAGAAAATTACATGCAATTATGAAGTAAATTATCCATGAAAATTACATGCAATTATGAAGTAAATTATCCATGAACATTTGGAAAAATACGATAGGCCTAATTACGATTGTGCTAAATTGACAATGCGCACGGATATATTATTTGGAACCCTTTCCACTCACCCACACGTCTCTCTCTCTCTCTCTCTCTCTCTTTATTTCATGTTTTCCCTTGTTCTATTTACCCTATCATTAAAATTCCCTTCACTCTCTCTCCCCAATTATCTCCTTTCCTTTCCATCTACATATCCCCTCTCTTCTATTTCCCTCATCTCCTCCTCCTCCTTTCTTCTCCTCTTTCCCTCTCCTCCTCCTCCCCTCTCTCCTCTTTTCAGGAGATGGTGTACATCTCAATGAAGTAGGAGCTGGACGTCTTGGTCGTCTGCTGAACGATGCAGTCAAGGATTTCCGTTAAAAACACGGGGTCAACCTGGGGTATCCGGGGGTAGTGTAAGTCAAATACGAACTGAAAATTCAGACAATGCACAATCAGTAACATCCAACTCTAATACTCTTAAGGTGTTTTATGTAAATGCTCGTAGCACACGCAAAAAAAAATCAGATCAAGAGGAAATCGTGTTTACAGAACATTATGATATAATCGGCATTACAGAATCTTGGTTAAATACGGAAGACAGAGACTTTTTAGCCGAATATACGCTTCCTGGTTATACAATGTTTGAGAAAAGTCGGATCAATAGAAATGGAGGAGGAGTTCTGTTTTTTTATAAAGGAAAGTCTTAATCCCGTCTTAATGTGAAAACCTCAAATTGCGAATATAGACATATCTTACGTACTATTAAATAATAAACGAGGAACTAAAATAACACTAGCTTTATTATACAGACCCACAGCTCAATCAGTGCAAACTGACAGTGAAATTTATGAACAAATTGCAGAAATAACTAACATACAAGATACCGTAATTCTTGGCGATTTCAACTTACCCGTGACTAAATGGGGCGATATTCTTACTTCACACTCTGGACACGACCTCTATGCTAACTTGCAAGAGAGTTCACTTTTTCAATTTGTACAATCTCCGACCCGTGGTAATAATGTGCTTGACCTTGTACTCGCAACAAAAGAAGAATTAATAGAGAATTTGAATGTTGGTGATGATTCAGTAACAGCGACCATCGTACGATAACTTTCACTTTAAAGTTTACTAGTAACAAATCAAATAGCAGCATTGAGGAAGTACCTAATTTCTAGAAAGCAAATGTTCATAACCTTAAATCAAAGCTTAAAGAAACTGACTGGAGCTTTCTGACTAACAATAACGACATAAATACATCTTGGGAGTGTTTCACAACCACTTACCTTAAGGCAGTGCAAGACTGCATACCATCGAAAATACGGCGTCCAGGCCATAATGATAAGCCCAAATGGTGGAATAAAGATATTTCAGACTGTCTGCTTGCTAACAAATTTGCTAATGATAGATTAAAATCCTCACAAAATGACGAAGAACGGGTGAAATATGTAGAGCTACGACGCAAAGCCAAAAAGTTAATTAAGCAAAGTAAAAAGACCCTGGAGTTACATGTTGCGAATCAAAGTAAAACAAACCCGAAAGAATTCTATAGTTATATCAGAAAGAAAAAAGTAGTTACTTCAACTGTTGGACCGTTAGTCGATGAAAATGGAGAATACACCAAAGACGAAGTACAAATGAGTAATGCCCTCAATACCTTCTTTGCATCAGTTTTTACAACCGAAGACCTCAGTGATATCCCTACACCATCGCCGATTCAGATTGATAATTCAGATGTTCTAAGCAATATCACCGTTACAGAGAGAGAAGTATTGAATTGTTTAGATAAACTCAAGGTAAATAAAACGCCTGGACCTGATACAATCTCGCCTAGAGTTCTAAAGGAAGCTAAGGATGAGCTCTCCAAACCACTGACATTGCTATTCAATGAATCCTTGCAGTCTGGGACTATGCCTGATCAGTGGAAGTTAGCCAACATAACACCGATATTCAAAAAAGGCAGCAAATCCCTACCCAGTAACTATCGTCCAATTAGCTTAACCTCAATTGTATGTAAAATGCTAGAAACGGTCATAAGAGACAGACTCGTATATCACTTAGAGGAAAATAACTTACTTAAAGATACTCAACACAGCTTTCGTAAAAAACGTTCCTGTTTAACAAACCTCTTAGACTTCTTCCACGATATCCTCATCCTCTACGATGAGAGTAAAGCTGTAGATATTATATACCATGATTTTCAAAAGGCCTTTGACAAAGTTCCCCACAAACGTTTACTGCTAAAACTAAAAGCGCATGGAATACAAGACGGTGTGTTGAAATGGATAGAAAATTGGCTCAGCGACAGAAAGCAAAGAGTAGTCATAAACGGTAAGGCATCTAAATGGACCAATGTAAGTAGCGGGGTACCCCAGGGATCGGTACTAGGAACAATTCTCTTTCTAATTTACATCAATGACATAGATGAGGGTCTCACCTGTACAATCTCAAAATTTGCTGACGATACAAAAATTGCAAATAGCGTACCCTCAAAAGAACAAGTTGACGATATACAACACAATCTAGATATATTGTCATGTTGGGCCCAAATTTGGCAAATGAGTTTCAATGCGGATAAATGTAAAGTACTACATATCGGATACCTAAATGAGAAAGCAAACTATTCGATGAATGGCACTCAGCTTAAGAATGTAAACAGATAAACCGATCTGGGAGTAACAATATCGAGTAACCTAAAACCGAGTCAGCAATGTTCAGAAGTTGTTAAGAAGGCAAACAAAATAATTGGCTTTATAGGCAGGTCATTTGAGCATAAATCCAAAGAAGTTATCCTAACCCTTTACAATTCCTTAGTCCGCCCTCTTCTGGAATACTGCGTGCAATGCTGGTGCCCTTATTACCAAAAAGATATAAACAAGCTAGAACGAGTTCAACGTAGAGTTACCAAAATGATACCTAGCCTAAAGAACAAACCATACGAAGAGCGTCTTAGAGAATTAAATCTATTTCCTTTAACCCAGCGCAGATTAAGAGGTGACTTAATTCAGGTGTTCAAAATCATCAAAGGCATCGACAATATGAACTGTAGTAAGTACTTCACTATCGACCAATCTAATTACACGCGGGGAAACGGTTGCAACATTATTGGTAAATCTTTAACTCACACGAATCTAAGAAATTCTTCTTCAATCGAGTTGTCAACTTGTGGAATGGGCTTCCCCGAGACGTTATAGACTGTATCACCGTTGATTCATTTAAACTCCGCGTAGACAAATATCTCGCATCAAACCCGCGACTGACTGCGTTTGTAAATGAATAACTTTATTTTAACCCCCCCTCAGTTACTAACCCATCTGTCCCCTACTAACTTCCTAATCCTGCCACGGACATTAGTTCCAGGGCAGTAATTCCCTTTCCAATGTTCCCTTACCCACTCTAAACCACTGTTTGGACACTTGATCCTCAGTGTTTTGGAGGACAAGCAGCCTAGAAGGGTCACTAGATCTGTTGTTGCTTGATTTCCTTTGTACTCTTCTTCTATTCCTTTCCTCTCTCCTCCCCTATCTTCCTCCCCTTTTCTCCTTTCTTCTCTTCCCCTCTCTTCTATCTCCCTCTTTTCCTCCTCCCTCCTTTCTCTCCTCTTCCTTTCCTCTCTCCTCCCCTTTTCTCCTTTCTTCTCTTCCCCTCTCTTCTATCTCCCTCTTTTCCTCCTCCCTCCTTTCTCTCCTCTTCCTTTCCTCTCTTCTCCCTCTCCTCCTCCCCTCTCTCTCCTTCTCTTCTCCTTTCTTCTCTCTTTCTTCCTTCCTTCGTTTCCTGTTCTCTTTCTCCCTGGATGTATGTAGTCAGCAACACAACTCTTGTCTTCATCAGTCTTCCCTCCACTTCCTTTCATTATTATTATTATTATTATTATTCCCCTTTGTTGTGTGTTCTCTCTCTCTCTCTCTCTCTCTCTCTCTCTCTCTCTCTCTTTTCCCTTTTACCCTCATTAGTGGCCTCTCTAATTACAGCGTTATTATTGTTCGCTCTCTCTCTCTCTCTCTCTCTCTCTTTCTCACACACACACACACACACACAGATTGCATTACACGTGATGATAGTTAGAGTCACAATTTAAACTGTCAACATTCCTTTTTTTATCTTTCTCTCCTTTTTTTCTCTTTCCCTGGCTTGTATCCATTCGGCCCCATTCAGCCAACTGTGTTAAGACGATTATCCCCATCCAGGTGTTTATTTCTTCCTGGAGAGCGATAGCGAGCCACAGTACAAATTTAGTTTGCTGTCAAAAAAAACAAAAACAAAACAAAAATATATATATAGGCTATGCTGGTTCGCTACCGCTCTCCAGGAAAATATTGATGCCTGGATGTGGGTAAACGTCTTTAAACAGTAGGCTGAATGGGGCCGAATGGATACAAGCAAAAGAGAGAGGGAGAGAAAGAGAAAAAAAGCGAGGTGGGCTCCCTTAAAGACATCCTCACCAACATACTGTCAATAATCACCACACCATCCCATAAAACACACCATCAATAAACTATCATCACCATAGCCCACACATACACCATCCATACCACACCATACCACCATCAACACCTTCACACCACTACAGCATATAGACCGAATAATCAATAAACTATCATTATAATCTATTAATACACTATCAATACTACACCATACCACCATCAAAGCCTTCACACCACTACACCATATCACCATCACCATCAAGCCGTAACTGAATAACACCATCAACACCACACCATACTATCATCACCACACCATCAAATCTTCCACACCACATCATCAAAACTACACCCCAATCATCACTACAACCATTTTATAACACCATCAAGATCACACCATACCACCATCAGCATACCGTCAACACCTCCACACCACTACATCATCAAATCCTCATCACCACTACACCATCAGAACCTCCACATCACCATCACCAACACCATCGATACCACACCATACCACCACCATCAACACCTCCCCACCACTACACCATCAACACCTTCACACCACTACACCATGTCACCATCAACACCTCAACATCACTACATCATATCACCATCACCAACACCATCAATACCACCATCAATACCATACCATTCCACCACCTACACTTACACACCACAACACCATATCACCATCAATATCAACACCAGACCATACCGCCATCAACACCTTCACACCACTACACCATGTCACCATCACACTCAAAGCCCGCCCCTCCACCATTCTCCCATTTCAAATTTCATCCAAATCTGCTGACGCTCTTGATGGCTGACACTGATCTCTACCGGCGTCAGCTACGGGTTGTCAGGGAATGGGGGGGAAGGGGGGTGTAGGGTAGGGAAGAGGAGGATGGGATTGTTGGGGGTGAGAGAGGGAGTGGAGAGGATGGGAAAGTGAGGGAGGAAATAGGGAGGATGGGAGGTTGGGGAAGGGGAGTGAGAGAGGAAGTAGGGAGGATGGTGTTGTTGGAGGTGGGTAAGTTGGGGAAGGAGGGGTGAGAGGGGAAGTGAGGGGAGGATGGGGAAGTGAGGGGTGGTGAGAGAGGAAGTTGGGAGGTTGGGGAAGGGGGTGTGAGGGGAAGATGGGGTTGGGGGTATAAGGGGATGAGAGGGTGTGGGGGTGAGAGAGGAAGTGGAGGGAGTGGGGAGGAGAGGGAGTGGGGAGGAGGGGGAAGTGAAGGGGAGGGAGTGGGAAATGGAGATTGAAGGGAGAGTAATACATAGTTAAACAGATACTCAGACCACACAGATCTTGCGGTCCCTACTAGGTGGTGCCCAGCCTTAATACTACTAGAGAAAAGGACAGTTTATAGTAGAAGAGGACAGCAAAGTAGAAAGCGGGTGTGTGTGAGTGTGTGTGTGAGAGAGAGAGAGAGAGGGGTTACTGAGGTAGATATGCTCAGAATATAGATTAAGCCTATATATATGTATGAATATGTATATAAAGCAAGAAACAAAAGCACAATCCCCCACCCCTTCTCCTCCTTCCTCCCCTCCCCCCACCCTCTCTCTCTCTCTCTCGCTCTCTCTCTTTCACACACACACACACTTCCTTTCCCATCTCTCCCTCACCCTGTCAGAGTAGTTGACGGAATCCTTTAGTAAAACACTCGACCTCCCCCTTTTTTTGGAACTTCACCGACAGATAGAAAGGGAGGGAGGGGGGTCGGGGGGACCAAGGGGGGGGGGGGGGGGGGAGGAGGAGGCGAGACAAGGTCAGGACATTTTCTAGGGCGAGGGGAAAGCGCGGAGGGGATCCTTTTTCTTCTATTTTTTTTTTTTTTTTTTTTTTTTTGAAGGAGGGGAAGTCAAGAGAGTTTTCTGAGCCGGAGAGGGGGGAAGAATTTTAGGAGTCGGGCAGGGAAAAGAGGAGTTGGCAGTTGTGAACGTTTCTATGCGTAGCTAAAACTTGTCTATGTTGTGGGTATATCGTGTCCATGTTGTAGGTAAAACGTGTCCTATGATAACACTCTTCAAATCCCTGGTGCTACCGCGGCTAGAATACTGTAACGTAATCACATCCCCATACAAATTAGGTGAAATTAATGACTTAGAAAGTGTACAAAGGAACTTCACCTCACATATAAACTCCGTAAAACAGTTACACTATTGGGATCGCTTAAAATCACTCAAACTATATTCGTTGGAACGTAGAAGGGAACGATACTTAATAATATATACGTGGAAAATCGCAGAGGGTTTTGTACCAAATCTACATACACCAATAGCAATGAAATTCAATGATAGGAGAGGCTGGGAATGCGATATCCTCAAGATGATAAATCGGGGGGCTATGGGCTCTCTGCGAGAGGGCTGGTTATCACATAGAGGAGCACGTCTCTTCAACAAACTGCCGCGGCGAGTGAGAGACATGAGAGGTGTCTCGTTAGACAGCTTCAAGAGAGCTCTCGATGTCGAACTACAAAAAGTGCCAGACGAGCCCATCTTCACAAGGGTGCGCTCCACCTCTTCGAATAGTCTGCTGCACCAATTCTCAAACAACAACGAAGGGTGGTGCGCTCTTCGGTGCCACTAGCAAGAGTGGCGAACTCCACATAGGTGAACATAGGTAGGTACCCATGTTGTAGGTAAAACGTGTCCATGTTGTAGGTAAAACGTGTCCATGTTGTAGGTGAAACGTGTCCATGTTGTAGGTGAAACGTGTCCATGTTGTAGGTGAAACGTGTCCATGTTGTAGGTGAAACGTGTCCATGTTGTAGGTAAAACGTGTCCATGTTGTAGGTAAAACGTGTCCATGTTGTAGGTGAAACGTGTCCATGTTGTAGGTGAAACGTGTCCATGTTGTAGGTAAAACGTGTCCATGTTGTAGGTGAAACGTGTCCATGTTGTAGGAAAAACGTGTCCATGTTGTAGGTGAAACGTTTCCACGTAGGTCAAACGTTTCCATGTTGTAGGAAAAACGTGTCCATGTTGTAGGTAAAACGTTTCCACGTAGGTAAAACGTGTCCATGTTGTAAGTAAAATGTGTCCATGTTGTAAGTAAAATGTGTCCATGTTGTAAGTAAAATGTGTCCATGTTGTAAGTAAAACGTTTCCATGTTGTAGGTCAAACGTGTCCATGTTGTAGGTCAAACGTTTCCATGTTGTAGGTCAAACGTTTCCATGTCGGTAAAACGTTTCCATGTTGTAGGTCAAACGTTTCCATGTTGTAGGTCAAACGTTTCCATGTAGGTAAAACGTTTCCATGTTGTAGGTCAAATGTGTCCATGCTGTAGGTGAAACGTGTCCATGTTGTAGGTCAAACGTTTCCATGTTGTAGGTCAAACGTTTCCATGTTGTAGGTGAAACGTGTCCATGTTGTAGGTCAAACGTTTCCATGTTGTAGGTCAAACGTTTCCATGTTGTAGGTCAAACGTTTCCATGTTGAAGGTCAAACGTTTCCATGTTGTAGGTAAAACGTGTCCATGTTGTAGGTAAAACGTGTCCATGTTGTAAGTAAAATGTGTCCATGTTGTAGGTAAAACGTGTCCATGTTGTAGGTAAAACGTGTCCATGTTGTAGGTAAAACGTTTCCATGTTGTAGGTAAAACGTGTCCATGTTGTAGGTAAAACGTTTCCATGTTGTAGGTCAAACGTTTCCATGTTGGTAAAACGTTTCCATGTTGTAGGTCAAACGTGTCCATGCTGTAGGAAAAGAAGAGTCGACATCTGTGAACGTTTCCAATTATAAGTTTAATAGGAGTCGATATTTGTGAACGTTTCCAAGTGAAGGTAGAAGTAGAGTCGACACCTGTGGACTTTTCCAATTGTAAGTTTAATAGGAGTCGACATTTGTGAGCGTTTCCATGTGTAGGTAAGAGTCGACATTCGTGAACGTTTCCATGTGTATGTAAAAGAAGAGTCAGTATTTGTGAACGTTTTTATGTGTAAGTAAAAAAGGAGTCGATATTTGTGAACGTTTCGATGTTAATGTAAAAGAAGTCTGTATTTGTGAACGTTTACATGTGTAGGTAAAAACTGGCGGTGCTTTAGTGGATGGCAATGAAAAGAAACCTACATACTCTTCCTCTAGATACAGCAGAAGGAGAGATGTGGACGTTTTGTGAGCACTCGATTGTCTATGTAAATAAAGATGGTACTGCAATACCAAAATATAACCCATTCTCACACATATAGCCGAAGAAAATCATATTACATTTGCAACGGAAATGTCACTAAGGTATTTTTATAATTGACCACTTTTATGTAGAACAGCCATTGTTGAAGGAAAAATAGTGATTCTGATTCTCACTCACTCACTCTCACTCTCTCTCTCTCCCCTTACGCCACATATCTTATCTACAGTACTTCATTCTTCTCGCCTCTATATTTTCCTCCCATTTTCTTTAACTCGATCCATTCTTCCAACCAGCCTCTTTCCTACCCCCCCGGTCTCTTACTGTTGACCTGACCCCTTCACACACCCCCCCCCCCCCCCCCCCGGTCGTTTGTGAACCCACGTAAAGGTCCCGTGCATCCATTCCCCCTCCCCTGACCCCTCTCAACCCTTTCTGAAATAAGACTCCCAATAGAATCAGTACTCTTCCTCCTCCTCCTCCTCTTTCTTCTTCTTCTTCTCCTTCTTAAATGTTGATATCATTGAACTATTTTATTCAGATTAGGAAGACATTTAGAAACTCAGAAGATTGAGATAGATTTCACCCCTTTGATTCCTAGAGAGCCTTCCAAAACTAAGGAAAATAGTATAAGGATAGCCAGAATAGTGTTAACCTTTTCTGTACTTGATTTCAACTACTATTAGACAATTTCATACAATTTAAGAAAAATCCGTTCATAAATAACTCGTCTATGGAGTTTTTAAACTTTAAAATAGGCCTAGGGGGCCTAAAAAAGGCTATAAAACTAACGTTGCGTTAGCAACGTTTTTTAGGGGGGGGCGGGGGGGGGTAGGGGAGGCGGGAGGGGGGGGAGGGAGGAAGGGGGTGGGGGTGGTAGGGAGGGGGTGGTAGGGAGGGGGGAGGGGCGGGAGGGGGCAGGGGTGAGGGGAACGGAAGGAGGGGTAGGGTAGGGAGGGGAGGGGAGGGGGATAGGGTGGTAGGGGGTTAGGGGGAAGGGGGAGGGGGGGAGTTAGGGGGGGGTAGGGGGCTCATTGCTGGTTACCCCCCCACCCCCACCCCCACCCTCCTTCCTTCCCCCACACCCCCTGCCCCCTCCCTACCACACACCCCCACCCCCACCCCCCTCCTTCCCTCCCCCCCCCTCCGCGCCCCCTCCCCTCTCCCGTCCCCCCATAAAAAACGTTGCTAACGCAACCAGTTAACAGACTTCGAACAATCTTAATTAATCCTTTTTACTACCACAGACCCATTGACTGCGGGAAACATTCTGGAATGCCATGGCAATTTACAGGCTTTTAAAGCCTCTTAAAGCCTGTAGAATTGAGTGCGAGTGAGTGGGAGCGCGGCAGGCCACCCATCCTCTCTCCAGCCAGCCGGCCGAGGCACTGAGGAGTATGAGCCATACTCTCGCTAGACATACAGCGCTGCCAAAGACAAATGTAGAGCAACATTAGCGAAATTGCTCGGTATTAGCGAATGTCTATGGTAGCGCTGCGGGTGAAGCCTGCGCGCTACTAAGCTCTTTCTGGTGTCATTTTGAAGCTAGTTTATTGTAGTTTTGGGCTGAATACATTTAATTTCATTCAAACACTTGCTTAATCAATCGGGAGTGCCTGAATGAGTCCTAATATGGCGGAAATATGCCCGCAGTGTAAGTGTTAAGCTGCACAAAATCGCATACATATAGCTAGCATAAATTTTTAACATAATTCTTAATACCAATAACCCCCCAATTAAATTAATGAAAGTATGTGATTCTCCCAGGATTCCAACCTAGGACATCTCATACAGAACTTACACGCTCTAACCATTACACCATCAAGACAGTTATAAGTACAACACATGACTACGATTAATATCCATATATCGAATACTGGATATATATCTAACAAAAAATACGTCACCGGTACAGAAGGGGTTAAGGGGAGATGAGTCGTTTTTTTGGACCCCCTTCTCCCTCATGTTTAACCCCATTAGTTTTCATATTTAAAATGTTTGTCCCATTATTTTATCGACGTTAAGACCTTTGGCCCCGTTTTCTTTGTCACTATTAAGACCTTTTGTGCTATTAAAGTGTCGATCTTTTTTCCTGGCGAACGATATAGTGAGCCTGTAATTTTGGAAGAACCGGCTACCGAAAAATGTACAAATTGATCTAGAAGGGGGTTCTAATGGATGTTTTTTATAAAAGTTTGATGGAGGTCTAGGGAGGAAACTAAAAATTAATAATACATAGGCCCTATATGAAATAATAGACCAAACAATAAACCCTTCCCCCTTAAGGGAGCCCACCTCGCTTTTTGTCTCTTTCTCTCCCTCTCTCTTTGGCTTGTATCCATTCGACCCAATTCAGACTACTGTTTTAAGACGCTTACCCCCATCCAGGTGACAATAATTTCCTGGCGAGCGGTAGCGAGCTAGCAAATATATACTTTTGTTTTGACAGCAAGCTAAATTTGTACATTTTTAAATAGAACAATTTCTCCGGCGAAGCCGGATTTCTCTATACAATGCTGGCTGGCTATCGCTCGCCAGGAAGAAATCGACACCTGGGTGGGGATAAACGTCTTAAAATAGTTGGCTGAAAGGGGCCGAACGGAGATAAGCCAGAGAAAGAGAGAAAAGGAGAGAAAGATTAAAAAAAAACGGGTGATCCCCCTTAAAGCGTGTTATAATCCTCCAAGGGTTAGAAATCCAGAGTTTGATGGGCGCGCAGGTTCAACAGGTAGAAGAGTGACTCCCCCCCCCACCCCCCATGTTGTATGAATTATGGATATTCATACATATTCCATTAGTGCAATATTTAGAAAGCTTGAGGTAGGGGCCTTAACATGTAAATGTTTTTATAACCCATGACTTTCCCGCTGCCGAAATTCACGAATAAATGGGAAGGTGCATTTATTTTGCCCCCCACCCACCCACCCAACACACACACACACACACACATATACACACGGAGACACACTCACACACACATATATACACACAGACACACACACACACAGACACTCTTCGCCTATTTTCATTTATATATTTTTTTCCCCGAGTTTAATCCCACAGGAATGGTTTTCATGTTAGGCTTTTCATGCTCGTGTACAGTCCAGCTCAAGAGTCCCTCCCACCTCCCGTAGAGACCCTTTAGTACCTATACCTTTTGATACCTTTTGATGTGTTCGCCACTCTTCTAGCGGCACCAAGGAGCGCGACGCCCCTCGTTATGGGTGGTGATTTGGTGCAGTAGACTGTTTGAAGCGACAGCTCGTTCCCTTGCGAGGATGGGCTCGTCTGGCACTTTTTGCAGTTCGACATCGAGGGCTCTCTTGAAGTTGTCTAACGAGACGTCCCTCATGTCTCTTACTCGCAGTGGGAGTTTGTTGAAGAGAGGTGGGCCTCTGTGTGTTAACCAGCCCTCTCGTAGAGAGCCCATAGCACCCCTGTTATTCATCCGGGGGATTTCGCATTCCCAGCCTCTCCTATCACTGAATTTCATGACTATCGGAGTATGTAGGTTTGGTACTAAACCCTCTTCGATTTTCCACGTGTATATTATTAGGCAACGTTCTCTTCTACGTTCCAGTGAGTACAGATTCAGTGCTCTTAAACGCTCCCAATAGTATAGCTGTTTTATCGAACTTATATGCGAAGTGAAATTTCTTTGTACACTCTCTTCTAAGTAATTTATTTCACCTGCTTTGTATGGGGATGTTAATACGCTACAGTATTCAAGCCGCGGTAGCACTAGAGATTTGAAGAGCGTTATCATAGGTAATTCACCGCGTGTTTTAAATGTAACAGAGATTGGCCAACCTCCGCCATCTTGGTGCCACTGGTGATATTTTCCGGCAATTTTCTATGAGCAACTTTTTTCTCGTAAAATGTTGAGGCTATTTCGCATTGGAATCGGAAACAAGACAGATGGTAGATTATGCTATATAGGTAGTTTAATTCTGGTCAAACTTAAATATTGAAGATGCCAGAATACAATTGCCTGTAAACATTGCCGGAAAACGAGCACATGTGATTTAACTAAAGAAATTGCCCGAAATGAGATATTGAGGTAGAGCAAACTGGGGCAAGTTGTTGTTGTTGTTGTTGTTGTTTTCGCTCCCTAGACTTTTATGAAGCTTAAGGGGATAGTGGTGAAAGGTCTTAAAATCGCCAAACTAATGGATCAAACGTCTTAAAAGCTCAAAACTAATGGGGCTAATCATGAGGGAGAAGGGGGTCCAGCGTAACAGGGAATACAGGATAATGTGTATGAAGCGGACTGGTTTTGGTCATTTAAGGGGGCCCACCTCGCTTGTTTTCTCTTTCTCTCCCTCTCTCCTTGGCTTGTATCCATTCGGCCCCATTCAGCCTGCTGTTTTAAGACGATTACCCCCATACAGGTGTCAATATTTTCCTGGCGAGCGGTAGGGAGCCAGCATATATATACTTTTGTTTTGACAGCAAGCTAAATTTTGTAAATTTTTTCGATAGACAAATTTCCTCCGGGCGAAGCCGGATTTCTCCATACAATGCTGGCTCGCTATTGCTCGCCAGGAAGAAATCGACACCTGGATGGGGATGAACGTCTCAAAACAGTTGGCTGAATGGGGCCGAATGGATACAAGCCAGGGAAAAAGAAAAAAGGGAGAGAAAGAAAAAAAAGCGGTGACCCCCCTTAAGGTTTATTCTTCTGGACCCCCTTCTCCTTCGTGTTTAATCCAATTAGTTTTGAGATGTTTAAGACGTTTCATTAATTTGGCGATTTTAAGACCTTTCGGCCCTCTTTTGTATCAATGTTAAGACCTTTCATGTAATTTAGGTGTCGATTTGTTTTTGTGACAACCGAAAGCGACCCTGTAATTTAGGAGGAACCACCCTTCGGCCGGGACATTTCTCTACCAAAAATGTACACATTTATCTCCAAGGGGGGGGGGGGGGGGAGAGAGAGAGAGAGAGAGAGAGACAGAGAGAGAGAGAGAGAGAGAGAGAGAGAGTACAAAGGAGTACAAAGGAGTACAAAGGAAATCAAGCAACAACAGGTCTAGTGACCCTTCTAGGTTGCTTGTCCTCCAAAACACTGAGGATCAAGTGTCCAAACAGTGGTTTAGAGTGGGTAAGGGAACATTGGAAAGGGACTACTACTGCCCTGCCACTAACGTGCAGGACTAGGAAGTGTATGTAGGGGACATATGGGCTAGTAACTGAGGGTAGGATAAAGTTCTTCATTTACAAACCCAGTCAGTCCCGGCTTTGATGCGAAATATTTGTCTAGGGCGGAATTTAAATGAATCAACGGTGCTTGCAGTCTATAACGTCCTCGGGGAAGCCCATTCCACCAAGTTGAACAACTCCGATTGAAGAGAAATAATTCCTTAGATTCGTGCGAGTTAAAAGATTTACCAATAATTTTGCAAACCGTTTGCCCCGCGTGTATTTTGATTGGTCGATAGTGAAGTACTTACTACAGTTCATATTGTCGATGCCTTTGATGATTTTGAACCAACTTTGGAATTAAGTCGCCCTACTTAATCTGCGCTGGGTTAAAGGACATAGATTTAATTTCTCTAAGACGGCATCTTCGTATGTTTTGTTCTTTAGGCTAGGTTATCAATTTTGGTAACTCTACGTTGAACTCGTTTCTAGCTGTGTTTATATCTTTTTTGGTAATAAGGGCACACCAGGATTGAACGCAGTATTGCCAGAAGAGGGCGGACTAAGGAATTGTAAAGGGTTAGGATACTTCTTTGGATTTATGCCTCAAATGACCTGCCTATAAAGCAAGTTATTTTGTTTGCCTTCTTAACAACTTCTGAACATTGTTGACTCGTTTTTATGTTTACTCGATCTTGTTACTCCCAGATCAGTTTCTCTTTTTTACATTCTTAAGCTGAGTGCCATTCATCGAATAGTTTTTCTTTCTCCTTTTAGTATCCGACATGTAGTACTTTACATTTATCCGCATTGAAACGCATTTGCCAAATTTGAGGCCCAACATGACAATTTATCTAGATTGTGTTGCATATCGTCAACTTGTTCTTTTGAGAGTACGCTCTTTGCAATTTTTGTATCGTCAGCAAATTTTTGAGATTGTGCAGGTGATACCCTCATCTATGTCCAGTTGATGTAAATTAGAAAGAGAATTGGTCCTAGTACCGTATCCCTGGG
This sequence comes from Paralithodes platypus, assembly GCA_032716605.1. Taxonomy (NCBI): domain Eukaryota; kingdom Metazoa; phylum Arthropoda; class Malacostraca; order Decapoda; family Lithodidae; genus Paralithodes; species Paralithodes platypus. The sequence continues at coordinate 50,944,159 of CM064579.1, read as the reverse complement.
GTACCCCGCTACCTTACATTGGTCCAATTTAGATGCCCTACCGTTTATGAACTACCCTTTGCGTTCCTGTTGCTGAGCCAATTTTCTATCCATTTGACCACACCGTCCTTGTATTTCCATGCGCTTTTAGTTTTAGCAGTAAACGTTTGTGGGGAACTTTGTCAAAGGCCTTTTGAAAATCAAGGTATATAATATCTACAAGCTTTACTCTCATCGTAGAGGTTGAGGATATCGTGGAAGAAGTCTAAGAGGTTTGTGTAAACAGGAACTTTTTTTACGAAAGCCGTGTTGAGTATCTTTAAGTATGCTTTTCCTCTAAGTGATTTAGCGAGTCTGTTCTCGTAATGACCGTTTTCTAGCATTTTACATACAACTGATTTTAGGAGCTAATTGGTCGATAGTGTACTGTGTAGGGATTTGCTGCCTTTTTTGAATATCGGTGTTTACGTTGGCCTAGCTTCCACTGATCAGGCATAGATCCAGACTTCAAGGATTTATGTGAATAGTAATGTCCCAGTGGTTTGGAGAGCTCATTCTTAGCTTCCCTTTCGAACTCTAGGCGAGATTGTATCAGGTCCCTGGCTGTTTTATTTAACTTGAGTTTATCTAAACAGGTCAATACTTCCCTCTCTGTAACGTTGATATTGCTTAGAACATCTGAATTAACAATCTGAATCGGCGATGGTGTAGGGATAATCACTGACGGTCTTCTGTTGTAAAAACTTATGCAAATAAGGTACTTGAAGGGCAGTTACTCCATTTGTACTTCGTCTCTTGGTGTATTCTCCTTTTTCATCGACTAACGGTCCAACAGTTTGAAGTAAACTACTTTTTTCTTTCTGATATAACTATAGAATTCTTTCGGGTTTGTTTTCTCTTTGGGATTCGCAGTGTGTAACTTCTAAGGTCTTTTTACTTTGCTTAATTAACGTTTTGGCTTTGCGTCTTAGCTCTACAAATTTCACGCCCGTTCTTCGTCATTTTTGTGAGGATTTTAATCTATCATTAGCAAATTTTTTAGCAATCAGGCATTTTTTGACATATCTTTAATTCCACCATTTGGGCTTATTATTATGGCCTGGACGCCGTATTTTCGATTGGTAATGCAGTCTTGCACTGCTTTTAGGTAAGTGGTTTCGAATAACTTCCAAGATGTATTTATGTCGTTCTTGTTTAATTCAAAGCTCCAGTCAGGTTGTTTAAACATAGCTATAAGTGTATGGCAGAAGGGTTTGTTGATATTTGGGACGTTTTCGATGCTACTATTTGGTTTCGTTTACGTAGGAAACTTTTAAAGTGAAAGTTATCGTACGATGGTCGCTGGTTACTGAATTTCATTCACCAACATTCAAATTCTCTATCAATTCTTCTTTTGTTGCCAGTACAATGTCCAGAACGTTATTACCACTGGTCTGCATTCGAACAAATTGATAAAGCGAACTCTCTTGCAGTTTCGTATACGAGTCATGTACCGTCAGTGTGTAATTAAGAGTATCGCCCCACTTGGTCACAGGTAAATTAAAGTCGCCAAAAATTAACGGTATCTTGTGATTTTACTTACATCGGCACTTTTGTTTTCGTAAATTTCTCGGTCAGTTTTGCACTGATTTAGCTGGAGGTCTGTATATATTAACGCAAGTAGGATTTGTGTATACGCTTTATTATTCTATTATTAGCACAAAAGATGTGTCGACGTTCACCAATTTGAGGTTTTGACACTAGGGTCGGGTTAAGACTTTCTTTGATTATAAAATAAAACGCCACCTCCATTTTTATTTATATCGGCTGTTCTCAAACATTACATAACCGGGAATTGAATACTCTGCTAAAATAGTCTCTACCTTGGTGTATTGAGCCAAGATTCTGTTATGCCAATCACATCATAATTTTTCTGTAAACACTAGTTGTCACTCTAAATCTGAAAATTTATTGCGTATGCTACGAGCGTTTGGCATATAAAAACTTCAAAGTTTTGGATTTGGGATTCAAGGAACGGTCTTTAATTCCAATTATTGGTTCTGGTGTCGGATCCTACATTTACATTCATTGCTGTCCTCTGGTCCTCGGTCGTTATCCCTGACGGTTTTGAATTTGGGTCGTGTTGGTGGAGCTTTAATCCAAATTCTCGGTTCTTGACGTATTAGTATTTTAATTCCTTTGTAGATTTGCCGTCCTCGCTGGTCGTCGGTCCTCCTTCCTGGTTGTCCTGTGCGTAGTCCTATTTCTTCTCCGAAAATCCTTTCACCGCAAATCGTTGAGAAGACGCCCCAAACCGGCTGCTCCCACCTGGTTCCAGATGAAC
>CM064579.1:50892852-50940352 GCA_032716605.1 Paralithodes platypus | reverse complement strand
CAAATATATACCTGTATACACCAATCAAGTACAAATATATACCTGTATACACCAATCAAGTACAAATATATACCTGTATACACCAATCAAGTACAAATATATACCTGTATACACCAATCAAGTACAAATATATACCTGTATACACCAATCAAGTACAAATATATACCTGTATACACCAATCAAGTACGGTACACATATATACCTGTATACACCAATCAAGTACAAATATATACCTGTATACACCAATCAAGTACAAATATATACCTGTATACACCAATCAAGTACAAATATATACCTGTATACACCAATCAAGTACAAATATATACCTGTATACACCAATCAAGTACAAATATATACCTGTATACACCAATCAAGTACAAATATATACCTGTATACACTAATCAAGGACAAAACAACAAAATAGAATAACACCTCATAATTATCAAGAACCCAAACACAATTTCAGTCGCTCTCCATATTAAACCCCTTGATGATTACGCGGCGTTTTGACAGTTCATTCTGGCTATCATTAGACGATTGCATACAGCTTAAGACGGATTTATGGGAATTAAAAGGGTAAAGACTATCTCAATTAAGGGGAGGTATTTAGTTTGTTCCCTAGACCTCCATCAAGCTTAAAATTACACCCCCTTGAGTCCCTTTCAAGATATATTTGTACATTTTTCGGTAGAAAAATTTCCCGGCCGAAGGCCGGTTCCTCTTAAATTACAGGCTCGCTATCGCTCGCCAGGATAAAATTGACACCTGAATGGCACGAAAGGTCTTAATATGGGGTGAAAGTTCTTAAAATCGCTAAACTAATGGGGCAAACGTTTTATCATATCAAAAGCAATGGGGCTAAATATGATGGAGAAAGGGGTAAAGAAAAAAATCCCTTAAGTGGAGATCTCCCCTTAACCCTCTGGCTTCCATATTATCTTCCTAATATAAATGAAATCGTCTAATAATAAAGGTTCTTTCGACAGGAAAGAAAAGCGTCATCGTATCTTGAAAGGGAAAAAGGACTGTATTAATAAATTTAAGACGTTCACCCCATTAGTTTGGCGATATTAAGACCTTTCGTCCCTTGTCTTTGTCAATAATAAGACCTTTCGTGTCATTTAGGCATCAATTTCTTCCTGCCGAGCGATAGCGAGCCTTCAATATAGGAGGAACCGGCCTTCGGCTGGGTCGTTTTTCTACTGAATGATCTTGAATGGTCTTGGGTATAGTTTATAAGTTTAATGGAGGTCTAAGGAGAGAATATATATATATATATATATATATATATATATATATATATATATATATATATATATATATACAGTACATACTGTATATATATAATATTAATAATTAAATAATAACATCCCATTAACAAATGCATAAATTTATTAGTTTTTGTTTCCTCCCAAGGCCTCCATCAAGCTATAATAATTACCCACAAGACCCCCCATCGAGATAAATTTGTACATTTTTGGGTAGAAAAATGTCCATGCCCAATCGCTCGCCAGGAATAAATCGAAATCACAAAGGTTCTTAAAACTGCCAATCTACTGGGGCTAAGCATGAGGGAGAAGGGGGTCCAGAAAAAAAAATCCCCTTTCCTTCCCTCTCGTGTGCCTTGCCGTCCTATCCTACACCGTCTTTGGAAATTAGGGGTTGGCTACTGACTGACCGAATTATCTTTGTGTTAGGAAGTCCCCCCCCATCTCACTCTCACTCTCACTCCCTCTCTCTTTCCCTCTCTGAATTTGAACCTCTCTCTCTCTCTATATATATATATATATATATATATATATATATATATACCATATATATATATATATATATATAAATATATATATATATATATATATATATATAATATCTCTCTCTCTCTCTCTCTCTCTCTCTCTCTCTCTCTCTCTCTCTCACACACACACACACACACCCACACAGGCGGTTGTGGTGGGCGGCGACTTAGGAATCATATAAGAAGGATGAGAAGTATTGGCTGGTGACGCAGACGGATGAGACGGGATGGACGGGGAAAAAACGGGCGGGTGGGGTCAACCGAAAAGGACGGGAAGGGACGGGATGAACAGAGAGAAACGTACATATGGGGGAAAAGGACAGGAATGGACGGGATGGACAGGGACAAACTGACGGATGGGGTGAATGGAAAAGGACGGGATGGACAGAGAGAAACGTACGGATGGGGGAAAAGGACGGGAAAGGATGGCACGGACAGGGATAAACGAACGGGTGGGTGGACGGGAAAGGACGGGATGGACAGAGAGAATCGTACGGATGAGGGAAGAGGACGGGAAAGGATGGCACGGACAGGGAAAAACGAACGGGTGGTTGGACGGGAAAGGACGGGATGGACAGAGAGAAACGTACAGATGAGGGAAAAGGACGGGAAAGGATGGCACGGACAGTTAAAAACGAACGGGTAGGGTGAACGGAAAAGGACGGGTACGGACGGGAAGTGAAGGAATAGACGGGAAGGAAAGGGCTAGCGAACGGGAAAGAACGAACAGTAAGGTCAGAGCGGAAGTAGACGGACGAGAGAGAGAGAGAGAGAGAGAGAGAGAGAGAGAGAGAGAGAGAGAGAGAGAGAGAGAGAGAGAGAGAGAGAGAAAAGACAGGGTGAGAAGTATTGGATGCTGCCATAGACAGACGAGACGGAATAGACAGAATCAATATACGAATGACTTAGAGAGAGAGAGAGAGAGAGAGTAGATAGATAGATAGATAGATAGATAGAGAGAGAGAGAGAGAGAGGAAAAGACAGGATGAGAAGTATTGGATGCTGCCATAGACAGATGAGACGGAATGGACAGATGGACAGAATCAATATACCAGTGACTTAGAGAGAGAGATGATGTAGCCCAGCTGGTTGGGTTAATGGGAAGACCTAGTTTAGTTCGAATCCGCTATTGAGGGGAGGGTTTTGGTGTGGGTGTGTGTGTGTGTGTGTGTGTGCTACTTGCTATTATCACTCTGACAAATGGTATTATTCCTTCATCCATTTTATGATTTATTTGTTATGTTTCTCTGTCTGTAACCAGCTGGAATTAAAGTAACCCGGTTGAAGGGCAATATCGGACACTAAGGGGAGAGAGGACTGCCAGCTGGTTGAAACAGCTGGTTGGGTGGGAGAACAGCTGGTGATAGAAGAGGTTTAAGGCCTCTATTTAGTCCCTCTTTTTGTTTTTCTCCTATGTGGATGAGGGAGATAAAAGGCAGAACTGCCTGTGACGAGTGCCTCTCCCAGAGTTGAAAGAATAACAGGGTCAAAATCAAGGAACATGGCATTCTTAACCCTTTCTGTACCAACTCCCTCAGTTTTCAAGATTAAGAGCTCATACTTGGCATGCATACTAAGGGGGTGCCAGAATAGGCTTTAAGCCCCTCAACCCCGGGAGGGAGGGGGTTCTCGGTTTTTAAGATGGAGATCCCATACTTGGCATGCATAGGTCTGGTTATGTTAGATTTATTATTATTTTCCCCCCGGCATCGCCGGGTACCTCAGCTAGTATATATATGCAAGGTATAGGCATAGTTGTATACCGGTATCTTGTATTCAGGACAATGAGTATGATTTACTATAAAGTATACTGTAGATCCGTGTCAGGTGATAGTGCTAACGGGGTTCACAAACAGCCCTAACGAAGTCGGATCAAATAAATAAATATAGAGCCGGGTGTATCGGTTTACTGGGTGTGGCTGGCTGTGTGGTGTAGTGGTAATGAGAGCGGCTAATTAATAACAATGGAGCGGGCGAACTTGGGGGGGGGGGGGATCGTCATATTTGAGCTGGTATTGATTCGTGGTTGGCTGGTGGATTGATGACAGAGAGAGAGAGAGAGAGAGATGGGTTGTTTTTCTAGACCCCCTTCTCCTTCATATTTATCCCCATTAGTTTTCAAATTTTAAGATGTTTGCCACATTAGTTTGTCGATTTCAAGACCTTTCATCCCATTTCTTTGTCAATATTAAGACCTTTCGTGCTATTTAGGTGTCGATTTTGTTTTCCTGGCGAACGATAGTGAGCCTGTGATTTTTCTACCGAAAATTGTACAAATTAATCTGCAAGGGGGATCTAATGGATGTTTTTTACAAGTGTGATGGAAGCTTAGGACGGAAACTAGAAAAATAATGAATAAAGGAAAACAAAATCGACGAAAAAGTGAACAACCCCCTCTAAAAGATCAAAATAGTGTGCATAAATTTACGTTTCCAACCAACTGGAGCGAAATACACCGACCTAAAAATATAGCCCACGCCTCGTTTCCCAGTCTTCACCCTCTGACGCGACGCTTTCTTATTGTGGTGTTGGCGTTGTCTTGGGGAGGGGGGGGGGGGTACTTTTTCTGGATTCCCTTCTCCCTCTTATTTAGCACGATTAGTTTTGAGATTATAAAAGTCGTTCGTTCCATTAGTATGTCGATTTTAAGGACATTCAAGCTATTTCTTTGTCAATATTAAGACCTGTCGTGCCATTTAGGTGTCGATTTTTTCCTGGCGAAAGATGCAGCTGCGAAACGGCTAACGGGTTGGATTCTGCGTACATTTAAAACACGCGGTGAATTGCCTATGATAACGCTCTTCAAATCTCTAGTGCTACCGCGGCTTGAATACTGTAACGTATTAACATCCCCATACAAAGCAGGCGAAATAAACTCGGTAAAACATTTACACTAGTGGGATCGCTTAAGATCACTGAAACTGTACTCATTGGAGCGTAGAAGAGAACGTTACCTAATAATATACACGTGGAAAATCGCAGAAGGTTTAGTACCAAACCTACATACCCCGATAGTCATGAAATTCAGTGATAGAAGAGGCTGGGAATGCGAAATCCCCAGGATGAAAAACCGGTCTCGTTAGACAACTTCAAGAGAGCCCTCGATGTCGAACTGCAAAAGTGCCAGACGAGCCCATCTACGCAGGGGAGCCCCTTCGAAAAGTCTGCTGCACCAAAACACAACCCAGAACGAGGGGCGACGTGCTCCTCGGTGCAACGGACTTCGGACGGGTCATTTTTCTACCGACAAATGTACAAAGCTATCTCGAAGCCGTCTTGGGGGTGGGGTATTTTTCAAGTTTGATGGAGGTCTAGCGAGAAAATTAAAACAAATAATATAAACATATATTAAACAGACCAAAAAATACACCCACACCCCATTAAGGGAGCTCACATCGCTTTTTTTTTCTCTTTCTCTCCCTCTCTTTGGCTTGTATCCATTTGGCCCCATTCAGCCTACTGTTTTAAGACGTTTAACCCCATCCAGGAGTAAATGTTTTCCTGGCGAGCGGTAGCAAGCCAGCATATATATGTTTTTGTTTTGACAGCAAGCTAAATTTGTATATTTTTCGATAGAAAAATGTCTCCGGCGAAAGCCGGATTTCTCCGTACAATGCTAGCTCGCTATCGTTCGCCAAGAAGAAATCGACACCCGGATGGAGATAAACGTCTTAAAACAGTTGGCTGAATGGGGCCTAATGGATACAAGCCAGGGAAAGAGAGAAAGGGAGAGACAGATAAAAAAAAAAACGGTGACCCCCCTTAACTCACTCCTCTCCATCTTTGATTTTTACTTACTTTATTTGTATCTGTTTTTTGTTTTGTCTCGTCCTCGTTTACTCGCTCCGTCTTCCTAGCTGGGCGTCTGGGCACTTTGCTTTATTGTGCCATCTCTCATTCTTTGCCTCTCGTGTCTTCCACTTCTTGGATATTTTTGCGATGGTGACTTTCATTTTGAATAATAAACGCGAAATTCTGCCAGGACTGAGTGTGTACAGTCGTCTGCAGTGAAAAGTGGTGTTATCTTTTATATTAACCCTTTAAGTACCAGCGACGTGTCTTATATTAGTATTCTAGCTGTATGTAGACTATATTATTAAAAAAAAAAAAAAAAAAAAATTAGGAATGAACTGTGGTAGTTAATAGGGTTGGCTGAGATAGTGTGAAGCCTGACCACGACTGTAGGTTACAAAGTTCACAGAAAACGTAGATGTGCATAAGAGTAAAGTTAACAGAAAACGTCGGTGTACATACAAGAAAAGTTCATAGAAAACGTAGGTGTCTATATAAAAGCTAACAGAAAACGTACGTGTAAATAACATTAAATTTCCCAGAAAACGTACGTGTGTATATATAAGTTCACAGAAAACGTAGGTGTCTATATCAAAGTTCCCAGAAAACGTAGGTGTCTATATAAAAGCTAACAGAAAACGTAGGTTTAAATACAACTAAAGTTCACAGAAAACGTACGTGTCTATATAAAAGTTCACAGAAAACGTAGGTGTAAATACAAATAAAGTTCACAGAAAACGTACGTATCTCTATAAAAACGTCCCAGAAAACGTAGGCGTCTCTATAAATGTCGCCGCCTCAGTACCTGGTCCACGAGACAGTTTCGATGCATCCCAAATGAAGAGCATTAAGGGGAGACTGACCTTGTTTTTCTATTAATTCATGTATTCTTTTATTTCTTAGTTTTCTCGCTAGACCTCCATCAGGCTTAGAAAAACAACCCCTAGACCCAACTTCAAGATAAATGTGTAAACAATTTGGTAGAACAATGTCCCGGCCAAAGGCCGGTTCCTCTTAACATTTCAGGCTCGCTATCGCTCGCCAGGAAATAATCGACACCTAAATGGCACGAATGGTCTTAAAATTGACAATGAAATGGGGCAAAAGGTGTTATCGCCAAACTAATGGGCCGAACGACTTATAATCTCAAAACAAATGTGGCTTAACACGAGGGAGAAAGGGGCCCAGAGAAACGACCCATCTCCCCTTAACCTCAACAGTCCATCAGCCTCACCTTAAGAGTGAACCGAGTAGCCACATACATCTAATGTCTCCCGGGAAGAAATGTTGCAGTTTCCCCTTTTCCTGTTTCGCCCCATTAGCTTGGCACTTTTAACACGTTTCGATCCATTTGTTTGATGATATTGAGACGTTCCGCCTTATTAGCTTGGCGATTATACGATATTGCGCCTTGTGTAGGCATCGACTATTTCTCGGCGAGCTATAGCGATCTTGCAATGTAGGAGAAAACGGCCCTCAGCCGGGAAAATGTTCAACCAAAAAATTTACAATGTTAACTTAAAAGGGGGGGGGGGGGAGATGGGTCTTGGATACGTGTTTTCGTAGCTTTTAGTGCATTTATATATACATAAAACCAATCTCAACATTCTTTTAGTGCATTTATATATACATAAAACCAATCTCAACATTCTTTTAGTGCATTTATATATACATAAAACCAATCTCAACATTCTTTTAGTGCATTTATATATACATAAAACCAATCTCAACATTCTTTTAGTGCATTTATATATACATAAAACCAATCTCAACATTCTTTTAGTGCATTTATATATACATAAAACCAATCTCAACATTCTTTTAGTGCATTTATATATACATAAAACCAATCTCAACATTCTTTTAGTGCATTTATATATACATAAAACCAATCTCAACATTCTTTTAGTGCATTTATATATACATAAAACCAATCTCAACATTCTTTTAGTGCATTTATATATACATAAAACCAATCTCAACATTCTTTTAGTGCATTTATATATACATAAAACCAATCTCAACATTCTTTCTAACCATCCGAAACCTACATTATTACCACATTTATGTTTAATATCGATATTTACGGCTCCAACTTCCTTACCACCTCAAACTCGCAAGTGGTTAATTCCGCGTATCGTGAACAGCGTACATACCGATCCCGCCGCGCGTGGGGGGGGGGCGTTCGAACACCGCTGCCCCCGTCCCCAATTATTAAGGGGGGGGGGGGGGAGTATTTATTTGCTCATTTATGTATCTATTATGTTCTTAGTTTCCTCCTTAGACCTTCATCAAGCTAAATGAAAAAGAAGAAAAGAAAAAAAAAGAGAAAAAAAAAGACCCTCCTGGAAGATAAATTTGTCCAATTTTTCGATAGAAAAATGTTCAGGCCCGAAGGCTGGCTCCTCTTAAATTACAGGCTCGCTATCGCTCGCCAAGAAAAAATCGACACCTATATGACACGAAAAGTCTTAATATTGACAAAGAAATGGGGCGAAAGGTCTAAAAATCGCCAAACTAATGGGTCGAACGTCTTAAAGTCTGCAAACTAAAGGGGCTTAGCATGAGGGAGAAGTGGGACTAGAAAAACGCCCCATCCCCCCTAAATATGCTAATGACGAACGAAACGTGACTTTATTATCGCCGCTATAATTGAGGTAGAAAATATGTGCATCAACATTCGGGGGGGGGGGGGGGGGGGTTAGAGGGGGGTGTACTGTGTCTGTTTGTTTTTTGTTTTCTATATCTCGCTCATAATTTATATATATATACAGTATATATATATATATATATATATATATATATTTTTTTTTTTTTTTTATGGGAGCCCACCTCGTTTTTTTTCTCTCTTTCTCTCCCTCTCTCTTTGGCTTGTATCCATTCGGCTCCATTCAGCCAACTGGTTTAAGACGTTTATCCCCATCCAGGTGTCGATTTCTTCCTGGCGAGTGATAGCGAGCCAGCATTGTATAGAGAAATCCGGCTTCGCCGGAGACATTTTTCTGTCGAAAAATTTACAAACTTAGCTTGCTGTCAATACAAAAATATAAATATGGTGGTTCGCTACCGCTCGCCAGTAAAATATTGACACCTGGATGGGGATAAACGTCTTAAAACAGTAGGCTGAATGGGGCCGATTGGATACAAGCCAAAAAGAGAGGGAGAGAAAGAGAAAACAAAGCGAGGTGGGCTCCCTTAAAAAAATATGAAAGTCTCCAGCGGTACCAGGCCTCCAACCCCCCCCCCTAAAAATAACTAATGAAGAACTAAATACAAATCAGCCCTCAAGTAAGCCAAGGAAGCCTAACTGAAGCCCCCCCCCCCCCCAGCCAGCCGACCCAGGGGCTTCATTTGGGTTCACTTCATCGGTGTTCACAGCGGATGTAGGGGAGAGGAGGAGGAAGGACCGGAAAATTGTATCAAGGCATTTCGTTCCTTCGCCCTCTCGCTTCAAAAACAATATATATATATATATATATATATATATATATATATATATATATATATAATAGAAATAATAATTTAAACACATACACTGACACATACCATTAATAAAATATATAAAGATAAATAGATAAATTAAGGAATAAATAAATTAATAACTAAAATATATAAGAAAAAACAAACACGTGAAAAATCGATTGACATCGTAGGCAAGGTGCACTCTCGGACACAAATTAAACCTCCTTGCTCCTCAAACATATTTTTGTTTTTCTATCTCAAACATACTTTTTGTCTATGTGGATGAAGGAAACAAAAGGCAAAGCTTCCTGTAACAAGTGCCTCCGCTAAGGGGACATGGGCCGGTTTACTGGACCACTTTCTCCCTCATGTTTAGCCCCATTACTTTTGAGATTATAAGACGTTCGGCCCATTTTTTCGTCAATTTTAAGACCTTTCGTGCCATTTAGGTGTCCATTATTTCCTGGCGAGCGATAGGAAGCCTTCAATCTTAAGAGGAAGCGGCCTTCGGCCGGGACATTTTTCTACCGAAAAATGTACAAATTTATCTCGAAGGGGGGTCTAGGGGGTGTTTTTCTAAGCTTGATGGAGGTCTAGGGAGGAAACTAAAAAAATATATGAATAAATGAATTAATAGCCCAAACAAACGGCCAGCCTCCCCTTAATACCCACACATAACCAGGTCTATATTAGGTCGACTTTGTGTTTGGCCGAATGATCCTAGCGGTCGACTTCAACAGTATTCTTTGGTAGCGATGTGGCCAAGGTAGCGAAGGGAGTGGAGATGCGTTACTTAGAATACCTTATGATTTGCAAGGTTAGTCCCTATTCTGGCTCTGTCTTGAGTCGGCCACCCCCAAAGGAAAGAAACAAAACAGGAAAAGAGGGAAAAAAAGGTAAGACAAATAATTCGGAAAATTTGGGATTGGGCCTGAGTACATAGATATAGAATAGGTTAAATTGGGGATTGGGCCTGAGTACATAGATATAGAATAGGTTAAATTGGGGATTGGTCCTGAGTACATAGATATAGAATAGGTTAAATTGGGGATTGGGCCTGAGTACATAGATATAGAATAGGTTAAATTGGGGATTGGGCCTGAGTACATAGATATAGAATAGGTTAAATTGGGGATTGGTCCTGAGTACATAGATATAGAATAGGTTAAATTGGGGATTGGTCCTGAGTACATAGATATAGAATAGGTTAAATTGGGGGATTGGGCCTGAGTACAGTATATAGAATAGGTTAAATTGGGGATTGGGCCTGAGTACATAGATATAGAATAGTTAAATTGGGGATTGGTCCTGAGTACATAGATATAGAATAGGTTAAATTGGGGATTGGGCCTGAGTACATAGATATAGAATAGGTTAAATTGGGGATTGGTCCTGAGTACATAGATATAGAATAGGTTAAATTGGGGATTGGGCCTGAGTACATAGATATAGAATAGGTTAAATTAGCTACGTTTTGAATCCTTTTAATGTTTTAGTGATGAATTGGAGTACAGCGCAGCGAAGTACCCGGATGAAAGGAGTGTAAATATGCAACTTAAGGGAGCCCACCTCGCTTTTGTTTTCTTTTTCTCTCCCTCTCTCTTTGGCTTGTATCCATTCGGCCCCCTTCAGCCTACTGTTTCAAGACGTTTACCCCCCTCCAGGTGTCAATATTTTCCTGGCGAGCGGTAGCGAGCCAGTATATATATATTTTTGTTTTACAGCAAGCTAAATTTGTACATTTTTCGATAGAAAAATGTCTCCGGCGAAGTCGGATTTCTCCATACAATACTGGCTCGCCATCGCTCGCCAGGAAAAAAATCGACACCTGGGTGGGGATAAACGTCTTAAAACAGTTGGCTGAATAGGGCCAAATGGATACAAGTCAGAGAAAGAGAGAGAATGAGAGAAAGATAAAAACAGCAGGTGACCCCCCTTAAAATAACTTATGCTTAGGTTAGATTAGCGACGTTTTGAATCATTATAATGTTTTAGTGATGATACGTTTTAGTAGTAGAGGATAGCGAAGTGTGGAGGTAGCGAGACGTCTATAGCACCCAGAGGATGATGAAGGGGTTGGAGGAAATAGGTTACTACGTGTGTGTTAAGGGGGAGAGGGTCGCTTTTTCTGGCCCCCCTTCTGCCTCTTGTTAAGCATAATAGTTTTGAGATTTTAAGACGTTCTTTCCGTTAGTTTGGCGATTTAGAGACCTGTCGCCTTATTTCTTTGTCAATATTAAGATCTTTCGTGTCATTTAGGTGTCGATTTTTTCCTGGCGAGCGATAGCGATCCTGTAATTTTGGAAGGCTTCGGCCTTCAGCCGGGATATTTGTTTTACCGAAAAAAAATCAAATTTATCTTGAAAGGGGGTCTAGGGGGTATTTCTTAAAAACTGTAAGGAGGTCTAGCGAAGAAACTCAAAAACAAATTAACAAATAAATATATAGCCCAAAATACCAGCACTACCCCCTTAACTTCTGAACTCGTCCCAACCTTTTCCCTCCCCCTCCTCCCTTTTTACACCCGCTCAACAAACCCGCCAAATGAGTCCAGGAGGGTGTGGGACGGAGGGCAGTGGATTTTTGATTATGTATTTATTCATGTTTTTGGGTGGATGGGACTCGTCAACCTTTGATCGGCAACGCATATAGGGGAGACAACCTATATAGGGAGGGTTCTGTGTGGGTGCTCGGTTATGGCCTTGGCCTTGCTGGGGACCTTGGGGCTGTTCGATCAGACAGCTTGAGGAACAGAAACAACAACAACAACCTTATAAAAATCCGGGTGGATGGGACTCGTCAGCCTTGGTCGGCAACCCGTCTAATGGAGTAAACCTTATGCAAATCCTAACTGCTCTCCTTAACCCATTAAGTACCGGTGAGATCCTTTTCATTATATTCTGGCAACTATTAGACGGTTATATACAGCTTAGGAAGGTTGTCGCCAGGAAAAAATCGACACCTAAATAACACGAAAAGTCTTAACATTGACAAAGAAATGGGATGAAAAGTCTTAAAATCGCCAAACTAATAGGCCGAACGTCATAAAATCTGAAAAAGAATGGGACTAAACACGAGGAAGAAGGGGACCAGAAACCGACCCACCTCCCCTAAAGTGTTCAAACCTATTCTAAACTGAACTGCATTTGCTAGTTGATTCTTCACCTGATATCTACATTTTGGAGGCTCGTCTTGCTGTTCGGAGTTACATATTAGGCTAGGATTATTGGCGCAGAGTGTACTTCCCTCACTTACTTCCTTCCCCCCTCCTCCTACCATCCCTCTTTTCTTTAATTACCCCCCCCCCCTCCATCTCTGTCTTCCCTCCATCCACCCCTCACCCCCATCCTATCCTTCACTTTCCTCCCCCTCCCTCTCCTCCTACCATCTCTCATTTCTTTTACCCTCCCCCTATCTCCTTCTTCCCTCCCCCCACTCCTCCTCCCCAACCTATCCTTTACTTTCCTCCCCCCTCCCCCCCCTTCTTCCTTCCCTCCCCCCATCTCTTTCTTCCTTTCACCCACCCCTCATCCCCAACCAATCCTCCCCTCTCCCTCTTTCCTACCATCCCTATAACTTCCTTCCCCATCTCGTTCTTCCCTCCATCCACCCCTCATCCCCAACCTATCCTTCACATTCCTCTCTCTCTCTCTCTCCCCCCCCCCCCCCCTCCTCTCCCCTGGGCGTTTATCTTCATGACTCTTGGCCACAATAAAGGGGAGGCCTGCGAGAGAACCCCATCTTTCCCTGTCAGACCAACCATCCCACCCAACCCTCCTCTTACCCTCATATTTGGGTTAGATACAGGGCCCTTCTACCTACAGTCTCTCTCTCTCTCTCTCTCTCTCTCTCTCTCTCTCTCTCTCTCTCTCTCTCTCTCTCAAAACCACAAAATCCATCCACCAACTTCACCAACCCACCTTCTTCCGCCCATCTTTAAACTCTCCCCCCCGCCCCAAGAGTTTGAGGGAGCCCACCTCGCTTTTTTTCTCTTTCTCTCCCTCTCTCTTTGGCTTGTATCCATTCGGCCCCATTCAGCCTACTGTTTTAATACGTTTACCCCCATCCAGGTGTCAATATTTTCCTGGCGAGCGGGAGCGAGCCAGCATATAATTTTTTTTTGACAAGCTAAATTTGTACATTTTTCGATATAAAAATTTCTCCGGCGAAGCCGGATTTCTCAATACAATGCTGGCTCGCTATCGCTCGCCAGGAAAAAATCGACACCTGGATGGGGATAAACGTCTTAAAACAGTTGGCTGAATGGGGCCGAATGGATACAAGCCAGAGAAAAGGAGAGAAAGATAAACAAAAAAACGGTGACCCCCCCCCCCCCCTAAAAGGGTCTTGCTCCCCGGCTGATCGGTTTATAACACTGGCTGCCAACTTGCTCGGGATTAGGCTCGTTCATTTGGCCGATTTATAGTTTTGTTCCCTAGACCTCTATCAAGCTTTAAAAATTAAGACTCCCCTGCGAATTAGATTTCTACCTCGCAGGGATCGTAAAGTCTTTGTGACCAGTGCATGAATGTAAAAATCTCTCTCTCTCTCTCTCTCACTCATTATAATTATACGCATCGTGTTTTCCGTATAGATAACAGCGAGTAATTTGAGGTTTGCGTGCGTGTTCCTTAACAAGCACGCACGAACGCACTCACCATAAACACATACACAATAGTACGCTAAAAATTAATACGTTATTTTTTTACCCCGCAATCTTTAAAGGGAGATGTTGTTTTTCATTTATATATTTATTTATTTATTTACTCAATGTTTAGTTTCCTCCCTAAGCCTACCTCCACCAAGCTTAAATTATTTTAAATAAATTCGTCTAATGATAACCAGAATTACGTCATCGAGCTTAGGTCTTTTGATCTTTCTTTTGATATGCTGTCCAAACCTGACCATGAACCACCGAACCAATCACAACCATGAACCACCGAACCAATCACAACCATGAACCCCCCCAACCAATCACATCAACGAACCACCCAACTAATCACAACCAAGAACCACTCAACCAAACGCAACCATGAACCACCGAACCAATCACAACCATGAACCCCCCAACCAATCACATCAACGAACCACCCAACTAATCACAACCAAGAACCACTCAACCAAACGCAACCATGAACCACCGAACCAATCACAACCATGAACCCCCCAACCAATCACATCAACGAACCACCCAACTAATCACAACCAAGAACCACTCAACCAACCAATCACAGCCATGAACCAGTCAACCAATCACAGCCATGAACCAGTCAACCAATCACAGCCATGAACCAGTCAACCAATCACAACCATGAACCACTTAACCAATCACAACCATGAACCAACCAACCAATCACAACCATGAACCACTCAACCAATCACAACCATGAACCACCCAACCAACCAATCACAACCATGAACCACCGAACCAATCACAACCATGAATCAACCAACCAATCACAACCATGAACCACCCAACCAATCACAACCACAACAGCGGACTCTCAACCCTTCTCGTCCAATCAGCTGAGATTTCCGGCAGTGCTGGAGTGACTTGTAAACAAAGCAGACATACGCATTACGCACGCACACACAACATACGCAGTTATACACCCACACACACACACACACAACATACACACTTATACACACACCCACACACACACATAACATTTACACAATACTTACTTATATACACACACATTTATATATACCGTACCGTAAACATTAGGTAGGTGACACATATACTCATAAATACACATACGCATCCAGAGATTCATATACGCTCTCCCTAATATTGTGTACATTTTTCGGTACAAATATTTCCAACTGGTTCCTCCCAAATTACAGGCTCGCTATCGTTCGTCAGGAAAAAATCGACACCTAAATGCCACGAAAGATCTTAATACTGACAAGGAAATTGGGTGAAAGGTCTTAAAATCGCCAAACTAATAGGGCGAATGTCTCAAGATGTCAAAACTAATGGGAATAAACATAAGGGAGAAAGGGGGTCATAAGAGATGAAAACCTTAAGGGGTGATTTTCCTAGAGAATAATAAGGTAACCTATATATATATATATATATATATATAAACAATGCAAAACACATGCAAATCAATTAGAGCCCCAAACTATTATAATAAAATGCCAGCCCGTTATCATATACTGAAAACAATTTGCAGGTCGAGTGCTTATGTGCTGGTGATTGACATAATGCATTATAATCGAGAGGCACTTCATTTGTCGAGCTCACATCACGGGGGGTCGAACATTCCCGCAATCCTATTTATTATTGATAACGTTAGGCCAAAATCTATTAACCCCTTCTGTACCGGTGACGTCTATTAAATTGCATTCTCGCTATATTTTGACGATTTTGGGCAGTTTAAAATGGGCCTCCAGCAATTAACAGGTTTCTAACTATCTTACTTAACTCTTTTAACCACCACAGATCCTTCTTAAACTGCCCAAAATCATCGAAATATAGCTAGAATCAAATGAAAAAGACGTCGCCGGTACAGAAGGGGTTAACAACCATAAATCTACAACCACAGCTATTAATCGACAACCACAGCTATTAATCGACAACCACAGCTATTAATCGACAACCACAGCTATTAATCGACAACCACAGCTATTAATCGACAACCACAGCTATTAATCGACAACCACAGCTATTAATCGACAACCACAGCTACTAATCGATTACCACAGCTACTAATCGACGCTCACAGCTATTAATCGACAACCACAGCTACTAATCGACAACCACAGCTACTAATCGACAACCACAGCTATTAATCGACAACAGCTACTAATCGACAACCAGAGCTACTAATCGACGCTCACAGCTATTAATCGACAACAACAGCTACTAATCGAGTACCACAGCTACTAATCGACGCTCACAGCTATTAATCGACGCTCACAGCTATTAATCGACGCTCACAGCTATTAATCGACGCTCACAGCTATTAATCGACATCCACAGCTGTTAATATAAATCCACAGCTCTTAATCGACAACCACACTTCTTAATCGACAACCAAGGCAATTAATCTACAACCACAGCTATTAATCGACAACTACCACTCTTAATCGACAACCACAGCAAATAATCTTCAACCACAGCTATTAATCGACAACCACCACTCTTAATCGACAACCACAGCAAATAATCGACAACCACCACTCTTAATCGACAACCACAGCGATCAATCCAAAATGACATAGCCATTAATACAGCTATCAAGCAGAGTATTCTTCCACAACTAGAGCTATTAATAGAGCTATTAATCCTTTCGGGACTTCGGTGAGACTTTTTCTATTGCACTAGACATATCGAAAGCCTTCGATAGAGTCTGGCATAAATCTTTAATTTCTAAACTACCCTCCTTCGGTTTCTATCCCTCCATCTGTGCCTTTGTCTCTAATTTCCTTTCCGGCCGTTCCATAGCTGCGGTTGTGGACGGCCATTGTTCACTTCCTCACCCTATAAACTCCGGTGTTCCTCAGGGCTCTGTCCTATCTCCTATTCTCTTTCTAATTTTTATAAATGATCTCCTTAACTGTACCTTAATTCCCATCCATTCATACGCAGACGACTCAACCTTACACTACTCCATTAGTTTTTTCAGAACGCCCCAGCCAGCAATCCCTCAACGACAAACGTAATGAAGCCATAGAACTCTTAAATTCTGATCTAAATACTATTTCCAATTGGGGCAGAGAAAACCTTGTTAACTTTAATGCTTCCAAAACCCAATTTCTCCATCTATCTACCCGTCAGGATCTCCCAGCGGACTATCCCTTATTCTTCAACAATACAAAAATCAACCCTTCATCTTCTCTCAATATTCTTGGTGTCTCTTTTTCTTCTGCTCTCATTTGGAAGGACCATATTACCAGTCTTGCTAAGGCAGCCTCCCAGAAGCTGGGTGTGCTCAACCGCCTTAGGGGGTTCTTTTCCCCTGCACAGCTTCTTGCTCTGTACAGGGGCATAGTGCGCCCTTGTATTGAGTATTGTTCACATGTGTGGGGAGGTTCCTCTCACACCGCTCTCCTAGACAAAGTTGAAAGGAAGGCCTTTCGTATCATTAACTCCCGTCCACTCACCAACTCTCTGCAATCTCTCTCTCTCCGCCGCAATGTTGCATCTCTCTCGCTATTCTAATCGCTACTATAATAATCAGTGTTCCTCAGAGCTATCCCAGTGCATACCACCTCCTTTACGTAGGGCACGTGGTACCCGTCTTGCAACTCAATCCCACCCCTACTCTGTGCAACTCTCCAACCCAAGAGTGAAACGTTACTCTCAAACTTTCTTCTACTCAACATCTGAGCTCTGGAACTCTCTCCCAGAATCAGTCTTTCCCTCTTCCTATGACTTAAATTGCTTCAAACTCCGTGTGTCCAGGCATTTTGGCTCGAACGTCCCTTGATTTTGGCCCTGTCACTCTTTCAACTATGGGGGAGGCACTCGCTATAGGCAGTTATGCCTTTTGCCTCCCTCAATCACATAGAAAAAAAAAAAAAAAAAAAAAAAAAAACCGCAGCAAATAATCGACAACTACACCTACCAATCGACAACCACAGCTATCAATTTACAACCAAAGCTACTAATTGACAACCACATCACAATCTATTTCTTTTATTAACAACAACACATAGAAAACAGCGCTATGAATAAGGAGGGGTGACCATACCATTATCGCACTAAATCACACACAAAAAAGCGAAACACTAAAGGGGATAGGGGCCCGCCATGCTTAATCAAAAACAAATAGTAAGTGCAGGGATAGGGAGGGGAGTTTGGACAGTAATTAAACACAAACAAACACATAATACAGAACACAAACACAGAACACAGGAAGGGTTATCGTAATGTAGAGTAACCAAGACGGAGGGAGAGTTTTTCTTTTTATTATTGAGAGAGAGAGAGAGAGAGAGAGAGAGAGAGAGAGAGAGAGAGAGAGAGAGAGAGAGAGAGAGAGAGAGAGAAAAGTTTAGTCTCCCAACTCCAATTATTTTACGGCACCTTCCAAACAGTAGTCAAGTTTGGTCCCTTGGGGGGAGGAAAACACGCCCCCCCCCCCCCCCCCATCTCGCTCTCGCTCTCTCACTCTCGCTCTCTCACTCTCTCTCTCTCTCTATTCTTTTCTTCCACTGTCTTATTTCATTGGAAAACAAGTTCTACCCGTCATATTTAAAGACGGATCACATCGTGGGGATCAAATGAACTGCGTGTCTATGTAATTATTTCCCCACAACCACCCCACCACCACACTCACACACTCTCTCTATCTCTCTCTCTCACTCCACCCCCCCCCCCTTCTCTCTCTCTCGTTCACTCACTCACTCGCACTCTCTCACTCTCTCTCTCTCTCCCCTGACTTTCTTCTCGTAGGGGAGGTATAGCTTTTTACAGTTAGTTAGTTAGTGGAGCCAGAAGGTGAGAGGTGAAGGTTGTGATTCAGTATTAACTTAGTTGGAGTTAGCAGTGGAAAGTTGGAGGTTTTGATGTTTAGATTCCCTTGACTTACATGCAGGAGTTAAGGGGATGGACGTATTTATTTGCTCGTTTATGTATATTTTTACTATGTTTTTAGTTTCCTCCGTAGACCTCCATCAAGCTTATAAAAACACTCGCCCAAGACCCTAGTTGAAGATAAATGTGTAAACAAAATTATATAAAAATGTTCCGGCCAAAGGCCGGTTCATCTTAAATTACAGGCTCGCTGTCGCTCGCCAGAAAAAATCGACATCTAAATGACACGAACAGTCTTAATATTGACAACGAAATGGGACAAAGGTTTTAAAATCGGCAAACTAATGGATCTAACGTCTTAAAATCTGAAAACTACTAGGGCTAAACATGGGGAAGAAGGGGGACCAGCAAAACTACCCATCTCCCCTAAAGGCAGGAGCGTTATATATTTAAAGGGCAACTCCTGATGCATCCAAGGGCGTCCGTCATTCACTGGAAATCCTTAAGGGGGGTCACCGGCATTTTTTTTCTCTGTCTCTCTTTTTCTCTCTTTCTCTGACTTAAATCCATTCGGCCCCATACAGTCAACTGTTTTAAGACGTTTATACCCATCCAGGTGTCGATTTTATCCTGGCGAGCGATAGCGAGCCAGCATTGTATGGAGAAATCCGGCTTCGCCGGAGACATTTTTCTATCGAAATTTAGCTTGCTGTCAAAACAAAAATATATATATACTGGCTCGCTACCGCTCGCCAGGAAAATATTGACACCTGGATGGGGGTAAACGTCTTAAAATAGTAGGCTGAATGGGGTCGAATGGATACAAGCCAAAGAGAGAGGGAGCAAATTATTAAAAAAGCGAGATGGGCTGCCTTAAGGGGAGTCTTATTTTGTTTAGTTTGCCCCCCTGGAACCCCATCAACTATTTTACTAAATACCGCCAAGACCCACCTTCGAGATAAATGTGTACATTATTCGGTAGAAAAATTCGGCCGCCAGGCTCGCCAGGAAACATCGACACTTAAATGGTATGAAAGGTCTTAATATTGACAAAGAAATGGAGCGAAAGGTCTTAAATCGCCAAAAAAGGGAAAGAAAGAAGACTCCAGGTCATTCCGAGTCTGTATTTAGCTTGTGTCACACGAGGGCTTCTTCTGGCAATTTTTGATAAGTAATATTTCGTGTAGTGATATTTTGAGGGGTTTTTTCACATTGGAATCTGAAACTATGCTGAAGGTAGATTATGCTAGGTGGCTGAATTCTGAAACAAATAAGTAACACCCCATTCTTAACATAAATCCTCAATTACAAACCCCAATGTATTTGAATGAAAGCATATGGTCCTTCCGGGATTCGAACTCGGGGACACCACACCCAGAACATAAGCATCTAAACCATTACACCACCAACACAACTGAGATTCTAAAGCCGGTGTCACACGAGCGCTTTTTCCAGCAATTTTCGATGATCAAGTTTTTTCTCGTAATATGTTTAGGCTCTTTTACACTGGAACCGGAAACTAGACTGAAGGTAGATCATGTTAGGTGGCTGAATTCTGATAACGCTAACATTTTGAAGATGTCGGACTACAATTGCCCGTAACAATTGACGGAAAAGAGCTCGTGTGACACTGCCTTAAGGGGGGTCACCGGCTTTTTTGTTCGTTCTCTCCTTTTCTCTCTTTCCCTAGCTTGTATTCATTCGGCCCCATTCAGTCAACTGTTTTAAGACGTTTATCCCCATTCAGGTATCGATATCTTCCTGGCGAACGATAGCGAGCCAGTATTGTATGGAGAAATCTGGCTTCGCCGGAGACATTTTTCTATCGAAAAATTTACAAATTTAGCTTGCTGTCAAAACAAAAATATATATATGCTGGCTCGCTACCGCTCGCCAGGAAAATATTGACATCTGGATGGGGGTAAACGTCTTAAAAACAATAGGCTGAATGGGCCGAATGGATACAAGCCAAAGAGAGAGGGAGAGAAAGAGAAAAAAACGAGGTGGGGCCCTTAAAGCTGCCAAACTACAATTCTCCCTACCAATAAATGCCTACAGTGGCCGATAGAAGCCCTGAACGCAAGGTTTACCGCGGTGCACTGTGGGAAATGGGCGACATTGCGGAGCTATCCACCCTCCCTCGCCTTCAACAATTCTATAATTTATGCAGTTAGTAAAAATGTCTGTAGGTGACACATACTCTGGTCAATGCATACTGTTGTTTTATAGGCTATATTTTAATATCACCCATATGTTGTTGTTGTTGTTGTTCCCTAAGCTGCCTGGCCGAACAGCCCCGAGTCCCTGAGAAAGGCCATGGCCACGATCGGGCTTTCCCACAGAGCTCTCATTGAGTGTAGATTGTGTTGTTGGCGTAAGTGGTTGTGTGAAATGCAGTCTTCTATGATGTGTTTAATGGTATGGGGTGCTGTGTTACATCCCGGGCAGGTGCCGACAACGGAGTCATCCAGTCTCTTCTGATAGCTCAGGAGAGCTGGATGGTGTCCGCATCTCAGTCTGGCCAGGTGGACTCTGTCCTCGCGAGGAAGGGAGGATTCGGAAGGATGGATTTCGGGAGGTCGTGCATGCAGCTGCGTGTTGTCTGTGAGTGAGTGGATGGATCGGTGAGAGATATGAGTATGGATGTGCTTCTGGAAGTTGGTTCGGGGTGGGCAGGGAGGGAGAGAGGACAATAATTGTGTGTGATACCGTGTGCTGGGTGTTGTTTTGATATTTCTTGGTGTCTGTGGGTGTGTTGCCATGTAGTTTAGTGGGTGGTCTTGGTTCGTGGAGGCTGCTGCCAGGAATTGAGTGCCTCTCATGTCCAGATGGTCTTTGACTTTGAGGATTTTGGTTTCTTGATGTAGGTGATCTGTGGGTGCAGTAGCTGTGCAGCCTGTAATGATCTTCAGGGCTTTGTTTTGAATAGTCTGTAAGGTCTTATGATGTGTTTCAGCTAGGTTAGAAGCCCAGGCTGGGCTTGCGTATTCCATCACTGATCTTATGTATTGTTTATATACTGTGGTGGTAGTTTCTTTGTTGTGTCCAAATTTTGTGTGAGCAAGTGACCTGAGGGCGTTAAGTCTGGGTGTCAGTTTCTTTTTAATGTTTGTGGTGTGCTGTTTGAATGTCATATGAGTATCATATGTTACTCCTAGGATTTTGGGTGTGTGTGTATGTGTTAGGGGTGTGTTGTTTATGGTGAGTTGAGGGATGTATTCGTGTTCTCCTGTCCAACTTGTGAGCAGGGTTGCGGTGGATTTGGCTGGGGCTAGATTAAGTCTGTTTGTAGTGCACCAGCCATGTAGTGTGTTGAGATAGGGTTGAAGGAGATCTGTTGCTCTTTTTGGGTCATGGTGTGTGCATGTGAGTGTTATGTCATCTGCATAGGAGGCTAAGTTTATTTGGGGCGTATTGGGTGTAGTTATATCGTGCATGTACAGATTGAAGAGTGCGGGCGATAGGACGGATCCTTGTGGGACTCCGTTTGGAAAGTTTCTGATTTTAGAGGACTGACCGGCAAAAGATACGTGTGCACATCTGCCTGCTAGGAAGTTGGCCAGCCACCGTTTTGTGTTGTTGTGCATGTTTGTGTTGTAGATTTTGTTTGTTAGGTTGTGGCGGGGGATGGCATCGAAGGCTTTACTAATGTCGAGTGTGGCTAATAGTGATCTGTGTGGTGGTCTAGCTGAATTGATGCCGTCGAAAGCTCTTTGTGTAAGGTCTGTGAGAAGAGTGTTTGTGGAGTGCAGTGGCCTAAAGCCATGTTGTGTTGGAGCTAGGGGTAGGTCAGGTGTAATTAGTTGTAATACTAGGCGTTCCATGACTTTGGAGGGGGAGCAAAGGAGTGTGATGGGGCGGTGCGAGGAGGGTAGCGTGGGGTCTTTGTTGGGTTTGGGGAATGTGATGATGATACCATGCTTCCAAATGTCTGGTATTGTGTTGTGTGAATAGCTGTAGTTTGATATGTTAGTGAGTGCTTGTATGCCTTGTGGTCCCAGGTGTCTGAGGTGTATGTTGCTTATGTTGTCTAGGCCACAGGCGGGTGAGTGCTTGAGATTGTTGATGATATGCTTTGTCTGGTGATTGGTGAAGGGTGTATAGTCAGGGTCTGTGGGGAATTGTCTCTTACGTCGGATGACACGTCGGTCGTCTTTGTGAGGTTTTAGGTGGCTGACATGTGAGAAGTGATTGATGAGAGTGTTTGCTTGTTGTTTACATGAAGGAGTAGAGTCTGTTGTTGTGATTGCAGCATGTGATTGTGTTGTGTTGCTGTTGGAAAGTGTGATGCTGTTTAGTGTTTTGTATAGTTTTTTGGGGTTTGTTTTGTGATCAAGTGTTTGTAGGAAGTTATTCCAATTTAGTTTTTGTTGTTCTTGTATTTTGTTGTTAGTTTGGGTGTTGAGTGCTTGAATTTGTTGTGTGATGTCTTGTGTGTGGGGTGCTGGGGAGTGTTTCAGTATGTCGCGTTGTCTGATGAGGTTTTGAATTTCTGGTGTGAAGTTGGGGTTGTGTCTTTTTCTGTTACCTCTTGGAATGTGTTTCTTGTCAGCGTTTTGGATAGTTTTATTGAGTATGTGTACAGCATTGTTGATGTTAGTGATGGGTGTACTGTTTAGAGTTGTGAAGTGTTGTTCTGTCTCATTTGTGAATGCTTCCCAGTTAGCTCTTTTATAATTGGTGTATGTGTGTTTGTGGCTAGCTGGGGTGAGTCTGGTTTTGGTGGTGATAATGATCGGGAGGTGGTCAGAGCCTAAGGTTCTGACCACCCTCCAGGATGTTGTGGGGGCGAGTTCTGGGGAGCAAAAGGTGATGTCTGGAGATGATGGGTTATAGAGGGCTTGGTGAGGAATATGGGTATGTTGATGGATGTCGTTAAGGATGATGAGGTTATCGGTTTGGTTTTGTAGTACCAGCCCTCTGTCTGTGTCGGGGTTGTCGACAAACCAGGCCGACGTCTTGGCGTTGAAGTCACCACCCAGGATGATGTGTGGGGTGTGTGGGGTGTTTGTGATGTGTTGTAAGTGTGGTCTGTATTCATTTGGTACTGTAGGGGATGTTTGGGGAGGGATGTATGTGTTTATGATGGTTATGTTGGAGTTGTTACCAGTGCGTATTTTAATTGACTGTATTTCTGTTGTGTTATCATTTGGGGGGAGGAGTGATTTGGTTTGTACACTGGTTACTATGTATGATATTTCTTTGTGTACCAGGGTGATGAGTCCACCGCCCCCGCCGACAGCCCGGTCTTGTCTGATGGTGGTGAAATTATGAAATGTGGGTGTTTTTTGTGTTGTGCGGAGTTTTGTTTCTTGTAAGATGGCAATGTGTATGTTGTGTTGTTTGATGAAGTGTGAGAGTTCGTGTTTCTTTGTGTTGATGCCATCTATGTTCAGTTGAAGAATGTTAATGTTATGTGCACGATGTATGTTGGGTGCTGCTGCACGAGGATGGGGTGGGGGTGGGGGTGAGGGTGGGGGTGGGGGGGAGGGAGGGACTGGGGGTTGGGATGGGTGAGGTGGGGTGGGGATTGGGGAGCAGGAGATGGGGGTTGGAATGGATTAGGATGGGGTGTGGTGTGTTGAGTTGAGGATGTGGATGGTATGGGAAGGTTAGGTGGGTTAGGGAGGAGAGGTGGACGGGTTTTAGGGGGGGGAGTGGATGATATGGGAAGGTTAGGTGGGTTGGGGAGGAGAGGTGGACGGGTTTTAGGTGAGGGATTTGACTGGGAGAGGGAGGGGCATGAGGAACAGGTCCAGGTGTTTGTGTAGTGTTTCTTGGAGGCAAGTGTTGTGCAGGTGAAGTGGGTCCAGTTCCCGCATGAATTGCAGAGAACTGAACCCTTAGTATGGCGACTCGAAGTGATGGGTTTTGAGCAAGTTGGACATATGTATGTGAACGTGGGTCCTGGGTTGCTCTCAATGTCTCCGGCTAGAAGAAGTCTTCGAGAAATGACAGCCGGAGAGTCATTTCTCGGTGTAGGAAAAACTGTGTGATGTGTGTGTGTGGTGTGAGAGGTGTGGAAATTCCCGGCGCGACCGAAGCCGTTCCAAGGACCCGTGCCCCCAGGAGGGGGGCAGGGGATGGTTGTGACGGTTTGGCTCCCGAAACTGCTCCCCGCGGCCGGCATCCGGTTTTCCTCCACTGGTCGTTGATTTTGTCTTCGGCTGTGGAGGGTCGGCAGCCATCCGCGGTTGGCAGCCTCGGGAGGTGGCCCCACGGCGTAGACGCCGCCACATCAGGACCATATCACCCATATTATACATATTAACTAGCAGGGGTACCCGGCGCTGCCCGGGTAATCACCATAATCACCATCACTACTACCACCACTACTACTACCATAATCAATCACTACTACCACACCGGCCTCGACCTCCCTGTGCCTCATTAAACGGCGACCTCGATTTCGGCCACTAAATGACCTCCGATTTTTAATCTGACCTCATCCGTACTCCCATTTTGGGGGGCTGCGAACAACTTTCGTTCCATACATCTTTTCGATCGGAGGCCTCCTTCTGCCCCAAACGGCCCTTTTTTCCGAGTTCGCGCCCATTTTCTCCGTCCCTTTCACCCTGGGGAATTCTATTTTTTCACTAAAACCTGCCTAGGGACCCGGGGTCCCTTACTATGCATACCAAGTATGAACGCTCTAGCTTAAAAACTGCGGCCGCCTATAAAGAACAGACAGACAGACAGACAGACACAGACAATCGAAATTATTATATAGAATACAAAGTCAGCAGGCATTTTCGCGCCAATTTTGTTTATGATAATTAATCAGCTTATTATGTTTGTAGTCATTATCAGCT
The DNA here is from genome assembly GCA_032716605.1 of Paralithodes platypus. Lineage (NCBI taxonomy): Eukaryota > Metazoa > Arthropoda > Malacostraca > Decapoda > Lithodidae > Paralithodes > Paralithodes platypus. Next base: position 50,915,004 of record CM064579.1, on the reverse strand, counting down.
GCATATGGACGTTCCATTTATTACTATACTATACAAGCACTTAGTGTAGTCGTATACTGTATAATAAAAACGTGTAGAATCACACAAAAATAGAGATAAACTGTGCATATCCTAGGTGTTGGGTATAGTGATGTCTACAGTCATATCCTAGGTGTTGGGTATAGTGATGTCTACAGTCATATCCTAGGTGTTGGGTATAGTGATGTCTACAGTCGTAGCTCTGGCGCTAGTTCAGAAGCGTCCACCAGAGGTCTCAAGGAATTGTTGGTAGGGAGAATTGCTCGTACAAAATGCCGTAATAATCGCTTATGTGACACTGTATTATCCAAGGCGTAGTATTGACCTGGATGGGGCTGTCTACTTTTATTATTATCATTATTATTATTCCCTGTTTATGTGCTTCTATACAAGCATTAATTTTATCTAACTATCTGCACACACGCACACACACACACACACACACACTATATCTCTCTCTCTCCTCTCACTATCTCTCCTCCTCTCTCTCCCTCCCCCCTCCCTCTCCCTATCTCACACACACTCACTCACTCTCTCTTTCTCTCACTCTCTCTCTCCCCCCCCCCCCCTCCTACCTACCATCTCTCGGGGGAGGTGGAATTTTTCGAGTTAGTTGAGGGAGAAGCGGAATGTTGGATGTTATGGGATTTTTCAGTCACTCAGTTTTTTTTCCCCGTCTTCCTTCCTTAGGGGGGGTGTCTCTCTCTCTCTCTCTCTCTGTCTCTCTCTCTCTCTCTCTCTCTCTCTCTCTCTCTCTCTCTCTCTCTCTCTCTCTCTCTCTCTCTCACAATTATATTTACCCATTCAGTACCGGGGACGTCCTGTTTATAATTTTCTTGTTAATATTACACAATTGTATTCAGCTTAGGAAGGCCCCCTAGCAATAACAAGGCTTCATACTATCTCAACCAACCCTTTTGGCTACCATAGATCCTTCCTAAGCTGCGTAGTATCGTCACAATATAGCTAGAATATAATACAACACACGTCGCTGGTACTCAAAGGGTTAAAAGATGCTGATCAAGTAAATAATGTATATATAATAAAATATAAACATTAAACGACATCACTATCTAAAGACTCTCTCTCTCTCTCTCTCTCTCTCTCTCTCTCTCTCTCTCTCTCTCTCTCTCTCTCTCTCTCTCTCATTACTCCCTTGGATTCATATGCCTTGTATTTGAGTGCCTAATGAAATGTAGTGTGGAGGTATGAGTAGAGTATGAGGGGGCTGGGTGTGTGGGATCTGTCCCCTAAACATTAGTTGTTATTTCCGTATTCCTATGCTCTTATGTACAGTCTTACTCATATGTGCCTGTTATGAGTAGAGTGTGAGGGGGCTGGGTGTGAGTGGGATCTGCCTTCCTATGCTCTTATGTATAGTCTTACTCTATAGGCACCTCTAAACCTTGCAATTACCCGTTTAAGGGAGGGTCACCGTTTTTGTTTTATCTTTCTCTCATTTTCTCTCTTCCCTGGCTTGTATCCATTTGGCCCCATTCAGCCAACTGTTTTAAGACGTTTATCCCCATCCAGGTGTTGATTTCTTCCTGGCGAGCGATAGCGATTCAGCATTGTCTGGAGAAATCCGGCTTCGCCGGAGACATTTTTCTATCGAAAAATGTACAAATTTAGCTTGCTGTTAAAACAAAAATATATATAGGCTGGCTCGCTACCGCTCGCCAGGAAAATATTTTGTTGATATCTTCCTGGCGAGCGACAGCGAGCCAGCATTGTCTGAAGAAATCCGGCTTCGCCGGAGAATTTTTTCTATCGAAAAATGTACAAGTTTAGCTTGCTGTTAAAACACAAATATATATATACTGGCTCGCTACCGCTCGCCAGGAAAATATTGACACTTGGATGGGGGTAAACGTCTTAAAACAGTAGGCTGAATGGGGCCGAATGAATACAAGCCAAAGAGAGAGAGAGAGAAAGAGAAAACAAAAAAAGCGAGGCGGGCTCCCTTAAGAGTTTCGAGTTATATGGAAGTTGGAGCTGTAGACATCGATATTAAGCAGAATTACCCGCTAAGATACGGTATTATTACATTTATAAACACCTAAACCAACTTCATCATACGGAATTACCCGCTAAAATACGATAGCAGAACATTTATCATACATACAACCAATTTAATCATACTTGCTATCCATCACAAACCTACATTATTATTGCAATTATATTTGATATCGATGTTTACGGCTCCAACTTCTTTATAGCCTGAAATTCTCAAGTGGTCGTATTTCCGAAGATTGTTGTACAGTTACTCATAAACCTCCATGGACCTCACCTAACCTCTAACTATGGAAGTATATCTATGGACACGAATTTATGAATATCCTTTGCTATACATCAACTACAACACTATGCATACTATTCATCAACTACAACACTATGCATACTATTCATCAACTACAACACTATGCATACTATTCATCAACTACAACACTATGCATACTATTCATCAACTACAACACTATGCATACTATACTATTCATCAACTACAACACTATGCATACTATTCATCAACTACAACACTATGCATACTATTCATCAACTACAACACTATGCATACTATTCATCAACTACAACACTATGCATACTATTCATTGATAAGCAAGGTCCATCCGAAAATAAATCCAGATGATTATAAATGCATTAAGGGGAGATTTCCACCTGGAGGACTTTTTTTCTGAACCTCTTTCTCCCTCATGTTTAGCCCCATTGCTTTTGAGATTTTAAGACGTTCGCCCTCGTAGTTTTGACATTTTAAGACATTTTGCCCCATTTCTGTCAATTTTAAGACTTTTCGTGCCATTAAGGTGTCGATTTTTTCCTGGCGAGCGATAGCGAGCCTGTATTTTAAGAGAAACCGGCCTCCGGCCGGGAAATTTTTCTACCAAAATTTGTTAAGATTGCTGGAGGAGTAGGAAACAAACCAGAAACCTCCCCTTAAGAGAAACATAGGGGGGGGGGGTCCACGAATTATTATAAGTCTCTCTCTCTCTCTCTCTCTTTGTTGACATACTCTCATCTATACCACCTGACTTGCCCAGACCTCCTTCTCTTAGGGGGGAGGTAGTTTTATTTACAGTTATACTCTGTTTCATTTCAACTGGCGGTAAATGGAATCCCTTAGCAGCTAATTTCTCGATACTTAACCCTTTCCGTACCGGTGACGTCTTTGTATTACATTCTGGCTACTATTAGACGATTTAATTCAGTTTAAAAAGGGCCTCCACCAATTAATAGGCTTCGAACTATCTCACTTAACCATTTTTAACACCACAGATCCTTCTTAAACTGCACAAAATCATCTAAATATAGCTAGAATATACTTAAAACTATGTCGTCGGTACAGAAGGGGTTAATGGTAAAATATGCAACTACTATGTCTCTGCATCATACTAGGGCCAAGTGTATATAATTAGCACCACATTCCACTACAAAATCTTCAAACTAACTGAGAAATCTTGATAGTAACATTGCAATTTACCGTCAGTTGTAAAGAAACAGAGTATAGTTGGTGCAACTAGAAATTGTGATTCAGTATTAACCCTTTGAATACCAGCGACGCGCGGTATATTATATTATAGCTATATTAAGACGGTATTATGCAGCTTGGGAAGGATGTGTGGTAGTTAAAAGAGTTGGTTGAAATAGTTGGAAGCCTCATTCTGTATAGAGGTCCTTCCCAAGCTGAATAAAATCGTCCAATAGTCGCCAGCATATGATGCAAAGGACGTCCCTGGTACTGAATGGGTTATCTTAGTTGAAGTTAGTAGAAATGTCAAGTCAAAAGAAGTTAGTAGAAATGTCTAGTCAAGTTTTTTGTTTTCTTTTCTGGAACCCTTTTCCCTCATGCTTAGCCCTATTAGTTTTGAGATTTTAAGACGTTCGCCCCATTAGTTTGGCGATCGTAATACCTTTCGCCCCATTCCGTGTTCAATTTTAAGACCTTTCATTCCATATAGGAGTCGATTTTTTCCTGGCGAGCGATAGCAAACCTGCAATTAGGAGGTGCCTTTTCTATTGACAAATGCAAAAACTATCTCGAAAGGGGGTCTTGGGGGTACTTATAGCTTTTCTTGTAATACACGTAAATGGAATACACAATACACATACACAATACACATATAAAATACACATACACAATACACATACGAGTTAATATTCCAGAAATACATGTTAGAAGTCATAACATATTATTATTCCGGTGTCATTGTCCGGAGTACCGCCCAGAACATAGACCCGTGCCTCCCCACATCCCCCCTGCCCCGAGTCCTAAGCCCCCCTCAACCGCCCACCCCCCCTTCCACCCCACCCAGAATATAGGCTCTTGTCCCCCCTCTTCCCCCTAACCACTCCCCACTCCGAGTCCTAAGCCTGCCACGCCCCTGGCCTGTCCCCCTACCCCCCCCCCCCCCCCCCCCCCGTGCCTACCCCTTCCCAATTACCCCGCCTTGTCCCCCCCTCCCCCAAAACCGCCCCCACCACGAGTACTATGCCCCCACGCCCGCTCCCCACCCACCCCCACCCAACCACCTGCCGCCCCAAGTACTATGCCTCCCACCCCGCCCCCCTCCCACCCGCCACCTCCCATCCCTCCTCCTCCCCCCAGCCAACCCCCGCCCGGAGTCCCATGCCCTCCGCCCCCGTCCCCCTCCCAGTCCGACACGGCACCCCAGTCCTTGTAAATAATGCAGGATACTCGGATTTCCCCGGAGTCCGCCCTCATGAAGTGCCTAACAGGTTATTTCCAAGGGGGGGGGGGGGGGGGGAGGGAGGAGGTGATAAGGGGAATAAAGAAGGGAATGGGAGAGGAAAAGAAGGTGTAAACGAGAGATGAAGAAAAGAGTGTGTGTGTGGAGTGGGGGGAGGGGGGGGGGGGGAGGTGTGCTGGAGGAAAACAGAGAAGCGAATGTAGCTATAAAGGAGAATAAAGAATGGACTGAGGGAGGAAAAACTAGGTGAAGAAGAAATAACAAAATACGAGAGGGAAAAGTGAGAACCAAATAAAGGAAAAATAAAGCAAGGGCAGAAGGGAATGAGAAAAAACTGAAAAAATCTGACTGGAGCATTGGAGAATATAAGGACTGAAAAAAAGTACATTCCCCCGCCCCGGCTTACAGATATACAAAAACACCTAGAGAAGAATTTAATTACAAGAAAATAAATAAACAAAAATATATTATCCTTTACAAACTCTAACACTTTCTAACGCTCACATTCACGCAATATTAGTATTAATTGATATGTACTAGAGAACAAATTTACCATCACCGCCCTCTTTATATATAAAAAAAATAAGAGACCTCGACAACACACACGTACGATGGTGCTAATAAGTCATGTCCCAGCTGTCATTAAGTTTGGCTCACTCTGTAGTTTATTAATGTATGTCAGATGTTGAGTAGGGTGGGTAAGTGTAGGAACATACGTGTATATTTCACTTGAAATGAAAACAAATATGTTTAGCTATTGCTGATACACATTATTCATCAAAATACACTTAGTGCCGAGACAATTACAGGCTCGCTATCGCTCGTCAGGGAAAATTCGACACCTAAATGTCACAAAATGTCTTAACATTGACAGAAATGGGGCGAAAGTTCTGAAAATCGGCAAACTAATGGGGTGAACGTCTTAAAATCTCAAAAGCAAAACTTCAAACACCTTCCAGGCCTAAGCTGCTTTGCCAATCAACGCTTCATACTAAACAATACCCTGTTCCAAGTAGGTAGACCAGAAATCCTAAAGCCAAAGCGATGTACCAGTAACTCAAAAGGGGCTAGAGCTAATGGGAAGTAAATGTCCACACCTATTCCTTGTCTGACCCTTCCCAAATTGTAGAAATATTAACTCGATTACTCTAGTTGCTTGTGAGTTATAGAGGTTAATGTGCAAGAGTTTCGGCCTGCTTGCTTGGAATAGAGTATAGCACCCCTGCGTTGGGAACCTAAACTATTGCCACAGACATAACCACCGGTGTGCCCGACCCTGTGTGTCGCATCACTGCACCTGCAACTTCCACAGACACACCGCTGTCAGATTAACCCTCTGAGGATCGATGACGCACTTCTTATTTGGTTTTCTAGCTATTATTAGACGATTGTATTCAGATTAGGAAGGGTATATGGAAGTCAGAGGGTTGATTGAAATAGTTTATACCCTTTTAATACCCACAGATCCTTCGTAAGCTGCATAAAATCGTCTAATTATAGCCAAAAATAAACTGCTAAAACGCATCAGAGCTTCAAAGGGTTAATTGACTACAACACCAACAGGCTATTTGAGGGATTGCCCAGCTCAGCACCATAAACCCCATCACCACATCATAGCCCTGAGAGGTTCCCAAAGCCACCTTCATCGCCAGAGCAGTGTCGCCACTTGAACTGCCAACTCTCACACCTAGTAGATTCATCGGCTTCCTGGGCGCCACCTACCACGACCTATGGTGGGACATCGCTACAGAGATAAATCAGTCTATATCCTGTCCCAACATTATGTCCAAGAAATGAATAACCCAAGTGTTATATACAGTATGAACCCATGTGAATAATAATAATAATAATAATAATAATAATAATAAAAACAACATTAATAATAAAAACATAATAATAATAAAAATAATAATAATACAAATAATTATAATAATAACAATAACAATAATAATAATAATAATAATAACAACAATAATAATAATAATTATAATAATAATAATAACAATAATAATAATAATAAATATTAATAAAAGCCATAACCAAAACATAGCATGGCAGGATAAAAGACGCCGATAAGAGGGAGAGATGGATGGACCGGGCGAGAGAGATAAAAGGCTTGAGAGAAATGCAATGAAAAGATAGCGAGGAATGGAGATTGGGCAGGGGAGGGGGAGAGTGAAAGGTCTATATACACCCAGGAAAAAGTGGGGCGTAGGAGAGAGAGAGAGAGAGAGAGAGAGAGAGAGAGAGAGAGAGAGAGAGAGCGAGAGCGAGAGAGAGAGAGAGAGAGAGAGAGAGAGAGGAGTTGAGTTGAGTTGAGTTGAGTTGAGTTGAGTTGAGTTGAGTTGAGTTGAGTGAGTGAGTGAGTGAGTGAGAAAAAAAAGAGAGAGAGATAGAAAGAGTGTGAGTGTGTGAGTGAGAGAGAGAGAAAACAAAGAGAGAGAGAGAGAGAGAGAGAGAGAGAGAGAGAGAGAGAGAGAGAGAGAGAGAGGGGGGGGGATTTATAAACCTGGAGGAAATAGTGGAGAGACATTTACCTATCTATCTATCTATCTATATAAAAATACATTTTGAGCGTCTATATCAGTCTATCTATGATTAATGAAATAAAAAATAGCCAATTAACTGTTTATAATATGTTATGCTAAATAGATAATGATTTTGATGCCATTTAATCCAGAATATTGTAAGTTCAAAATAATATACCAACAGTATTGCATTTTACTAAGGTACACTCGGATACCATAGTTTCTAGCCCACTCAGGATAATTCATGAACCCCCTATATTTCTTCGTATGCAATTATAACTATCTGGATTGATTTTTGGATATAACTTGCTTTTCAATAAATAGTATATATAGTTTTGTAGTTTATTATAGAAAATTATCTTCATAAATTCGTTTCCAGAGATACCGGTATGCTTCCATAACCAGAAATAGGTCAAGTCCAGGAATGTATACGAGTGGGCTAGAGACTATGGCATCCGAGTGTATATGAGTGGGCTAGAGACTATGGCATCCGAGTGTATATGAGTGGGCTAGAGACTATGGCATCCGAGTGTATATGAGTGGGCTAGAGACTATGGCATCCGAGTGTATATGAGTGGGCTAGAGACTATGGCATCCGAGTGTATATGAGTGGGCTAGAGACTATGGCATCCGAGTGTATATGAGTGGGCTAGAGACTATGGCATCCGAGTGTATATGAGTGGGCTAGAGACTATGGCATCCGAGTGTATATGAGTGGGCTAGAGACTATGGTATCCTAGTGTATATGAGTGGGCTAGAGACTATGGTATCCTAGTGTATATGAGTGGGCTAGAGACTATGGCATCCTAGTGTATATGAGTGGGCTAGAGACTATGGCATCCTAGTGTATATGAGTGGGCTAGAGACTATGGCATCCTAGTGTATATGAGTGGGCTAGAGACTATGGCATCCTAGTGTATATGAGTGGGCTAGAGACTATGGTATCCTAGTGTATATGAGTGGGCTAGAGACTATGGCATCCTAGTGTATATGAGTGGGCTAGAGACTATGGCATCCTAGTGTATATGAGTGGGCTAGAGACTATGGCATCCTAGTGTATATGAGTGGGCTAGAGACTATGGCATCCTAGTGTATATGAGTGGGCTAGAGACTATGGCATCCTAGTGTATATGAGTGGGCTAGAGACTATGGCATCCTAGTGTATATGAGTGGGCTAGAGACTATGGCATCCGAGTGTATATGAGTGGGCTAGAGACTATGGCATCCGAGTGTATATGAGTGGGCTAGAGACTATGGCATCCTAGTGTATATGAGTGGGCTAGAGACTATGGCATCCTAGTGTATATGAGTGGGCTAGAGACTATGGCATCCTAGTGTATATGAGTGGGCTAGAGACTATGGCATCCGAGTGTATATGAGTGGGCTAGAGACTATGGCATCCGAGTGTATATGAGTGGGCTAGAGACTATGGCATCCTAGTGTATACGAGTGGGCTAGAGACTATGGCATCCTAGTGTATATGAGTGGGCTAGAGACTATGGCATCCGAGTGTATATGAGTGGGCTAGAGACTATGGCATCCTAGTGTATATGAGTGGGCTAGAGACTATGGCATCCTAGTGTATATGAGTGGGCTAGAGACTATGGCATCCGAGTGTATATGAGTGGGCTAGAGACCATGGCATCCGAGTGTATATGAGTGGGCTAGAGACCATGGCATCCGAGTGTATATGAGTGGGCTAGAGACTATGGCATCCGAGTGTACCGTACCACATGTATTATGGAAAAAAAGTTATATGTATTACTTTTTATGACATAAAACTGAGTCTATCTATCTATCTACATATAGATAGATAGATAGATAGATGATAGACAGATTACTAGATATAGAGAGAATGTGTGTACTGACTCAAGAGGGGTGTGACAGAAAAAGAGAGAGTTGGGAGAACACACCGAAATAGAACAAAGAAAAGGACAAGAATAAAAGGGACAGGCGTAAGATTGACCAGGAGTTGAAAAATACTATTAACAAATATAATAATAATAATATATAAATAATAAATAAATAAATAACAATAACTAAATATATAAAATAAATAGGAGTAGTGACAGACAAAAACGGGTAGGGAAGTGGATAAAGAAAACGGGTAGGGAAGGTGGATACAGAAAACGGGTAGGGAAGGTGGATGAAGAAAACGGGTAGGGAGGTGAATAAAGAAAACTAAATAAAAGCGAAGTAAATACATAACAACAGAAGAGAAGAACAATGAACGACGGAGGATTGGGAAGACAATATACCACGCAACGAAGACAGAGTATATCAACACACTATCAATCAACACAAACGGGAAGAAATAAAGCAGCAACCGAAGAAAAGTAAATAACGAATGATACAACAAAGGAGAGAAGAATGAAGAACAGCAAAGGTACCCACTCCGTGACTTTATGTATGGAAGGCAACATAGTATGAAATAGAAGTGTGTTTCTTATGCAGTCATTATTTTCGTAGTTTGTTTCCTAGACCTCCCTCAAGCTTAAACAGCACACCCTTCGAGATACATTTGTACATTTTTCGGTAGGCCGGTTTTTCCTAACTTACAGGCTCGCTATCGAACGCCATAACATTGACATACCATCACGGAGTGGGAACCAAGTCATGTGACCAATTGTGTATATTTTGGTTCTCCAGAACACCAAGCCAATTGACCACTTGCGAGTTTCAGGCTATAAGGAAGTTGGAGCCGTGAACATCGATATTAAACAGAAATACAATAACAATTTAAGTTTCTGATGGGTAAATGGTATGTTGAATTTGGTTTTATGTATTAATATACCGGTATGTACTACAACCGTATTTTAGCTGTAAATTATGTTAAATATCGTAGTCTACAGCTCCAACTTCCTTATAGAACGAAACTCGCAAGTCGGCAATTAAAACCACTATATACACCCACCGACACCTCCCCTCTATAAGGCGCCCTCTATGTGTATAATGGTGTTACAACTGAACACACATAGCCAATTATAACCACTACATACACCCACCGACACCTCCCCTCTATAAGGCGCATCCTATGTGTATAATGGTGTTACAACTGAACACACACAGCCAATTATAACCACTACATACACCCACCGACACCTCCCCTCTATAAGGCGCATCCTATGTGTATAATGGTGTTACAACTGAACACACACAGCCAATTATAACCACTACATACACCCACCGACACCTCCCCTCTATAAGGCGCTTCCTATGTGTATAATGGTGTTACAACTGAACACACATAGCCAATTATAACCACTACATACACCCACCGACACCTCCCCTCTATAAGGCGCATCCCATGTGTATAATGGTGTTACAACTGAACACACATAGCCAATTATAACCACTACATACACCCACCGACACCTCCCCTCTATAAGCTGATTATGCAAATGACCATGATTAAGTAGTCAGCGAAAATGATGTCATGAATCACCAGCCATAATGATATCGGGATTTAGGTGATACTTTCTTCATTGTCTCTTAATTGTATATATTTATTTTATTATTATAATTGAAGGCAGATTTGGTATTCAGGCGATACCGGTACTTTGTTTATTGTCTTTTAATTGTATATATTTTATTATTATTATTATTATTGAAGGAAGATTTGGGATTCAGGCGATACTTTGTTCATTGTCTCTTAATTATATTCATCTATTTTATAATTATCATTGAAGGAAATCTGGGATGGCGTTTTCGTTAGCCTGAGGAACAAACTATAATACATTGCTCGAAAATGGCAGAAACAAGCAAAATCCTCAATAACTATTAAACAAAACATCCTAATAACCCCCAAGACGTCGGAGCAGATAGGGCTAATATACCAAAATACATAATACCCTTCACACCCTCGCCCAAACCACGCCCATCGCCTCCCCAGCCCGCCCACTGTGCACAAACCGCCCACACTGTTATAATGGCAGTACGACACATACACCCCGATTATCCTCTTAGGGGGAGATCTGTATGGAATTTCTGTGAGAGTATCCTGGGTTCGAGTCCTTGGAGTGCCACATGTATTTGTTGATTTCATTAATTGAGTTTAGAAGTGAAGTTGGTTGGTGAATAAATAAAATAAAATATAATAATGTATTTGTTAATTCACTTATTTACTTGTTTATTATTTTTAGTTTACTCCCAAATCCTCCATCAAGCTTTAATAAATACTCCCAAGACCTCTCTTCGATATAAATTTTTACATTTTTCGGTAGAACATTTTCCTGGCCGAAGGCCGGTTCCTCTTAAATTACTCGGCATCGCTCGCCAGGAAAAAAATCGAGATCTAAATGGCACGAAAGATCTTAATATTGACAAAGAAATGGGGATGAAAGGTCTTAAAATCGCCAAACTAATGGGCGAACGTCTTAAACTCGTAAAACTGTCCACAAACAACCCACACTGTTATACAGACAGTCCCACACAACCACCCTGATTATCACATTTAGGGGGTATGGTACGTTTTTCTGGTCCCCCTTCTCCCTTACGTTTAGCCCCATTAGTTTTATGATTGCATGTCGTACGTCCCATTCAAAACTTTTCCCCCCATTTCTTTGTTAAGACCTTTTGTGCCATTTAGGTGCCTACCTATGTTCACGTATGTGGAGTTCGCCACTCTTGCTAGTGGCACCGAAGAGCGCACCGCCCTTCGTTGTTGTTTGAGAATTGGGTCAGGTGTTGATTTTTTCCTGGCGAGCGATAGCGAGCCTGTAATTTAGGAGGAACCGAGGAACCGGCCTTCGACCGGGACATTTTTCTACCCAAAAATGTACACATTTATCTCGAAGGGGGAGGGGGGGGGGGGGGGTCTTGGGTTTTTTTCATGAAACTTGATGGAGGTCTTGGGAGAAAACTTAAAATAATATATATATATATACACTATATATACCGGTATATATATATATATATATATATATATATATATATATTCTGACATACGGAGCCCTGTATGTTAATTTAAGAGTTAGAATTAGAGTTCAAGGAGCCAAACTACCCAAGTGGTGAAGCAGACTAGCGAGCGAACGAGCGAGTGGGCAAACCATCTCGCCCCATACCAGCTCGCCCCATACCTCGATGACCGATGCTATGACGTATGATCGACGCCAGGAGCTGTGAGTGGACGACACACCTGTTATGTGATTCGAGGAGCTATGATTGGAGCGCGCACCACCCGCCGCCTCCTGATTCGTTCCTACACCATCATTGTTTGGTATATAAGACCCGAGTTGTGGGCATTCAAATCAGTCTCATTTGGCGTTGGGGAAGGTGAACTTGCAGCTGGAGGAACGGGGTGAAGTATTATAATGGGATTGTGACTGTCAGTCAGATTATATAAATGTGTGTTAAGTGTGTTCGGTGTAAACACTTATGTTATGTTGGTTAGTGAGATATGTGATTGGGAATTAACGTGAACGCTACTATTACGTGTTTAACTATTTGATTGCGAATTAACGTTAACGCTACTATTTATGTACTTAACTATTTGATTGGGAATTAACGTTAACGCTATTATTATGTACTTAACTATTTTAGTTGACTAACTTGTGGACTAAAGCAACTCTTTAAGTAATTGGGTTATGATGAAAGTAATACTATTGTTTTATATTAATACTTACGAGTTCTTTCATTTTCTTTGAATTAAGCTTACATTGCTTAATGGTGCTTAGTACGGTGATGCTATTGTCTCGTATTAGTAATATCGCCTTAGACTAACATGGCTGTGTTAATATTACTTCTAGTGATTTCCTAAGCTGAAGAAAATTCTTTTGCTTCAAAATATTATATTTTGCTTTTCATATTATTTGAGTGAGACCTGAATCGAATCTATGAAACGATCCTGTAACTTTATTTACTCATAATCAAACCTCAATGTTACGTGGTTAAGAAATACATTTAACTAATTATTAAATATATATTCTAACTTTTTATGTGACTTTGATATTACTCCTGATGATAATAATAATAGAATACTATTAACGTAAGACAAGAACCAAGAATAATTATATTAAATATAAATAAAAGGACATAAGAAAACTATCTATTCATTTCAAAGGGTAAGAGACAGAAATATTCTTACTTTAATATTTATCTTTCAAGACTTTTTATAAAATTAATAGTCCTTCTTTAGCTATAACTTATTCGGTTCATAACCATAGCCTACTAAGCTTCGGTTAAATAATAATTCTTTATAAATACTACATGACTTTAATTAGTTTCAGTATTTTCATAAGTAAAGAGTATCAGTCAATAAAGGATACCAAGTCCTAAGATCCAAAAGGAAAGGAAGCAACAACAGGAAATTATTTTATTAGATTTTACTTTTGTTTTGCCTTCAGCTGACTGATACCTTAATATATATCTCTGTGCTATCTAGATTCATCAAGTTAACCACTTGAGGATCAAGATACGTAACAGAAGAGTGGCGACCTTGCCAGGATTCGTTTCATACAGTTTCACTCAGTTTCATTAACGTTTCCCTACTTAAAAATCAAATATTAATCATGCCTCAACTAATTAATAACGAAGATGCTCGAGTTTTCATAGAATCAGAACCCACAGCCCCTGATATTGACTGTCTGTCAAAATCCGAACTGAAAGTGCTTGCCTCATATCTCCAATTAACTGTCTCAAACATGTCTAAAGTAGAATTGGCTCAGACCATAAAAACCCACCTGTTCCCTGTAGAAGGCGGGGAGGGTGACGGAGCAGTTGGTGGGATCCCGAGTAAACCTAGCCAACTTGATGAACAATTGCCACCTGGTTTGACCGGTGATCAAGTACTGGAACTAGCCAGAATAAAGACCGAACAAACCAGACTAAATGCCGAAGCAAATGCCGAACAAGCCAGACTAAAAATAGAACTAGCCAGAATAAATGCCGAAGCAAAGACCGAACAAGCCAGACTAAATGCAAGTGCAACGACCGAACAATGTGAATATCAATATCGTACGGCTCAACTAAATGTCAATACAAATGCTCCCGAAATTGCTCCCCCTCTGGGATTGACTATGACTAGTGTCATTCCACCTTTCACTGAGGATAATGTGCAGGATTTCTTTGTTTTGTTTGAGGAAGTTGCTGGAGGTATGAAGTGGACAAGAGATCAATGGCCTTTTATGTTACAAACTGTTTTGACAGGGCAGGCTCGAGCCACGTATTTGTCAGAAGTAGCAGAAGTTAGGCAGGATTATGACAATCTCAAAGAAGCTATCCTAAAAACCTATCAATTGCAGCCTGAGGCTTACAGGCAACTTTTCCGTAAAAACCAGAAGAAAGTAGAAGAAACCCATAAGGTATTTGCCAGGACCATGACTAAAACTTTCAATCATTGGGTCAAGAGTAAGAAAGTCACAAGCTACAACGATCTGAAGGAGTTGGTCCTGTTAGAAAATTTCCTATGGAAAATTGATTCTTCTGTATCCTATCATTTAAAGGGGAAAAAGGTAAATTGTCTTGCTGACGCTGCTGACATGGCTGACACATACGTGCTCAACAACAAATTTCGTGGAAAGAAGCCCTACGATAATTCTAGCTCTAATTTTAAGTATCCCAATCACAAATCTGACCGACCCAGTCACAAGCCTATAACGTCTTCCCCAGCTAGCCAAAATAGAATTGTTCCCCCAACTAAAAATGCGACTCAGGGCAATGGTAACAGAGGTGGGCCCCAAACTAATAGTAATGCTCAAAGAGGGAACGTTCCCGTATCCCCTAAAGTATGTACTTTTTGTGGCATGAGAGGCCACCTAGCTTATCAGTGCTGGGCCAAGGAAAAAACCGAGAGATCGGGGCAGACAGTTGCCGCCGTATCTCAAATTCCATGTGTGCCTTTAATGCAGGGCTCCCGACAGAAGGAGTACCTAGCACCAAATGTTCCTTTAATGCAGGACTCTCGACAGAAGGAGTACCTAGCACCAAAAGTTCCTTTAATGCAGGACTCTCGACAGAAGGAGTACCTAGCAGCTAACGTAAATCATCTAGACAGGGGTGTAGTAGCATGTGTGGTGCAACCCACAAGGGTTAAACCAATAATAATTTCACCATCAGTGCAGGACAGTTACCGTCCCTTTATTTCATCTGGCAACGTGAGATTAAATGGTTTGCATGCATGAGGTAAAAATTCTGAGAGACACAGGTTCTACTAGCACCCTCATGGTGAATCCTTACACTGAGTGCCCACCTGGCGAACCAGTTGTAATGAGAGGTGCTGGAGGCCAGTTTTATGCATACTTGGTAAAAGGCGAAATTGAATGTGAGTTACTACAGGGTGAGGCCACCATAGCTTTGTGTAGGTCCCAAGATATCCCTGTGCCTGGGGTAACACTCCTTTTGGGGAATGATGTAGCAGGTGAGAAGGTCCGACCAGACCCCATTTTGTCACTTTCCCCTGTTAACGAGCCACTAACCGGTGAGCTCGACAAGGAGTTGCCAACTGTTTTCCCTGTGTGTGCTGACAAACTTTCAATGTCTCAAGTAGCAGTTCCCTCAGACAGAAATGTACCGAATGTAAGAGTTGATGAAAGGGATGATGAGAGTGTGAATGATGCTCCAACTGTGCCTGATGATGTGACTGAGGTGGATTTATCTGACACCTTTATGGCTCATCTTGACCCTAACGATGACCATGAAACCCCTCCAAATTGTCCTAGTGGCCTGGTAGAGCTACAGAGAGATGATTGTGAATGCAAGGAGTTAGCTGCCAGGTCCGTGAGTGAAGAGGAATGTGAGAAGGAGGGTGGTGAATGTTTCTACCTCAAAGGAGGAGTATTGTGGCGAAGATGGAGACCGCCACACAGACCAATAGATGACGGGGCTTGGGACGTCCATCAAGTAGTAGTCCCCAAACCTTGTCGTAGAGATATAATGGAAATGGCACATTGTATACCATTGGCAGGACACCTAGGTGTGAGAAAAACTCTAGACAGAATCAGATCCCACTTTTACTGGCCAGGAATGCGTGCAGATGTAGTGGAGTGTTGTAGAGTGTGTCACACTTGCCAGATGACAGGAAAACTCAATCAGAAGGTGCCTGTACATCCTCTGGTGCCCTTGCCCGTTTTCGAGAATCCTTTTACTCGGGTGGTAGTGGACATTGTAGGCCCATTGCCTAAGACTTCCCAAGGTAACATTTATTTATTAACTATCATGGACATGGCAACTCGCTACCCAGAGGCTATACCCTTAAGGACTACCTCTGCTCCAACTGTAATCAAGGAACTGCTCAAATTTTTCACCAGAATGGGTTTCCCCCATGAGGTGCAAAGTGATCAAGGAACTAATTTTACCTCTAACATTTTCCAGCAGTCCCTGAAGGAGTTGGGTATCGAGCATGTAAAGTCTAGCACCTACCACCCAGAGAGTCAAGGGGTTCTCGAACGATATCATCAGACATTAAAGGGAATGTTACGTAAGTATTGTACAGAGACCGAGTTGAGTGGGATAAGGGGGTACCTTTTATTTTATTTGCTACTCGTGAGGTTCCAACTGAATCCCTGGGTTTTTCCCCTAATGAGCTAGTTTTCGGTCACCAGGTAAGAGGTCCTTTGCAACTATTGCAAGATAGCCTAGTTGGCCAGGAGGGGAACCAAAACCTCCTCAAGTATGTTTCAGATTTCAAAACCCGGCTGAGATCCTCATGTGAGTTTGCCGCTCAAAACTTGACAGTGGCTAAAAGCTCCATGAAGAAATGGTATGACAGAAAAGCCCGTGAGAGGGAGTTTAAGCCCGGTGATGAGGTTTTGGTCCTGCTCCCCCTTTTTGGCCAACCTTTATCTGCCAAGTTCAGGGGCCCATATAAGATCATTCGGAGGGTGAGCATTACCGATTATCTAGTAACTACCCCAGACAGGAGAAAGCCCACGCAAGTATTCCATATAAATATGTTGAAGCCCTACCATAGGTCCCCTGATTCCTCTCTTCCAGATTCTCCCACTGTGGCAGTGAATGTCAGGACCTGTGAGCAGCCTGGTGCGGACAAAGTCTTCAGTTCTCTTACTGACCCGCAACAGACTGTTCCAGAGCCTGAAGGTATCCATGCAGACTTTGACTTGTCATGTAGCCTATCCAACTTTCAGTATAATTCAGTGGCTGTGAGGGAATTACCATCTAAACTATGTCATCTTCCCTCTGATCAAGCGAACCAACTAATCTCTATTTTATCTCAGTCTCCCAATGTGTTCCGTGATACTCCAGGGCTCACTTCTTTGGCCGTGCACGACATCGACGTAGGGGATGCAACTCCCATTAAACTATCCCCCTACCGTGTCTCGCCACAACGCAGGAGTATACTGCAGGTCGAGCTTGACTTTATGATTTCTAATGAACTGATCACAAGGGCCTTAAGCCAGTGGAGTAGTCCGGTCATACTTGTGCCAAAGCCAGACGGGAGCCATGGGTTTTGTAGGGTCTATAGGCAAGTCAATGCTGTCACAAAGAACGATACCTACCCACTGCCACGGATCAAAGATTGCATTTCCCAGTTTGGCCTCATGCAGCAGTAAGTATAATTTAATGAGAGGATTTTGGCAATTAGCTCTCCCTTGTAGCGAGGTAAATATCATGTTTTTGTAGTGCGCTTTTAAGCCTTCAGCTGTGAGATGCCTTGCAGTTCGAATAACGCTCCAGCTACGTTCCGGCTATGTTCTGATGTGGTACCTGGAGACGTTGCCTACTTTGGGTGATATCCTTATTATATCCTCATTATAATCTTGCTGTTGCCAATCTGGTGGTGAATCTATTTATGTATTATGTTTAATATTATGTACTATACTCCTTAAACTCTTTTCTAGGGGGAGGTCTGACATACGGAGCCCTGTATGTTAATTTAAGAGTTAGAATTAGAGTTCAAGGAGCCAAACTACCCAAGTGGTGAAGCAGACTAGCGAGCGAACGAGCGAGTGGGCAAACCATCTCGCCCCATACCAGCTCGCCCCATACCTCGATGACCGATGCTATGACGTATGATCGACGCCAGGAGCTGTGAGTGGACGACACACCTGTTATGTGATTCGAGGAGCTATGATTGGAGCGCGCACCACCCGCCGCCTCCTGATTCGTTCCTACACCATCATTGTTTGGTATATAAGACCCGAGTTGTGGGCATTCAAATCAGTCTCATTTGGCGTTGGGGAAGGTGAACTTGCAGCTGGAGGAAGACGGGGTGAAGTATTATAATGGGATTGTGACTGTCAGTCAGATTATATAAATGTGTGTTAAGTGTGTTCGGTGTAAACACTTATGTTATGTTGGTTAGTGAGATATGTGATTGGGAATTAACGTGACGCTACTATTACGTGTTTAACTATTTGATTGCGAATTAACGTTAACGCTACTATTAACGTTAACGCTACTATTTATGTACTTAACTATTTGATTGGGAATTAACGTTAACGCTATTATTATGTACTTAACTATTTTAGTTGACTAACTTGTGGACTAAAGCAACTCTTTAAGTAATTGGGTTATGATGAAAGTAATACTATTGTTTTATATTAATACTTACGAGTTCTTTCATTTTCTTTGAATTAAGCTTACATTGCTTAATGGTGCTTAGTACGGTGATGCTATTGTCTCGTATTAGTAATATCGCCTTAGACTAACATGGCTGTGTTAATATTACTTCTAGTGATTTTCCTAAGCTGAAGAAAATTCTTTTGCTTCAAAATATTATATTTTGCTTTTCATATTATTTGAGTGAGCCCTGAATCGAATCTATGAAACGATCCTGTAACTTTATTTACTCATAATCAACCTCCAATGTTACGTGGTTAAGAAATACATTTAACTAATTATTAAATATATATTCTAACTTTTTATGTGACTTTGATATTACTCCTGATGATAATAATAATAGAATACTATTAACGTAAGACAAGAACCAAGAATAATTATATTAAATATAAATAAAAGGACATAAGAAAACTATCTATTCATTTCAAAGGGTAAGAGACAGAAATATTCTTACTTTAATATTTATCTTTCAAGACTTTTTATAAAATTAATAGTCCTTCTTTAGCTATAACTTATTCGGTTCATAACCATAGCCTACTAAGCTTCGGTTAAATAATAATTCTTTATAAATACTACATGACTTTAATTAGTTTCAGTATTTTTCATAAGTAAAGAGTATCAGTCAATAAAGGATACCAAGTCCTAAGATCCAAAAGGAAAGGAAGCAACAACAGGAAATTATTTTATTAGATTTTACTTTTGTTTTGCCTTCAGCTGACTGATACCTTAATATATATCTCTGTGCTATCTAGATTCATCAAGTTAACCACTTGAGGATCAAGATACGTAACAATATATATATATATATACTGTATATATATATATATATATACCGGTATATATATATATATATATAAACATATATAAAACATATATAAACATATATATTAACATATATATATATATTAACAGATAAATACAAACAATATTAACATATATATATATATTAACAGATAAATACTAACAAATACAAATCTGCCGTTAAAGAACACTGAGGCCTTCCCAGAAACCGTCTTTGGCTCCTGGACTTGGCTCTTCTTGGAAACCAGGCATCAAATATTGAATAGACAGATTCACATGAAGGGTTCCTGTTTATCAAGTGAATGGCTGATTATCATCTCTCTCTCTCTCTCTCTCTCTCTCTCTCTCTCTCTCTCTCTCTCTCTCTCTCTCTCTCTCTCTCTTCTCTCTCTCTCTCTCTCTCTCTCTCTCTCTCTCTCTCTCTCTCTCTCTCTCTCTCCACAACCAACCAACAGTCGTATCTTCATTCAACACTATTATTCGTCAGTAAAGTCACCATAAATAAATACGACTACCAATTAATCAAGTGGTGGGGGGGGGGGGGGGCGTGTGGAGTGACATTGGAAAATATTGATGACTTTTTAAGGGGGGGATGGGCTGGCGGGTTTTCTGGCCCTCTTCTCCCTCGTGTTTAGCCCCATTGGCTTTTAGATTTTACGACGTTCGCCCCATTTTTTTGTCGATTTTAATACCTTTCGTCCCATTTATATATCAATATCAAGACCTTTTGTGCCATTTAGGTGTCGATTTTATCCTGGCGAGCGAAAGCGAGCCTGTAATTTTATGAGAAACCTTGGCCGGGAAATTTTTTGAGTCTAGGGAGTGTTTTTGAAGCTTGATGAAGGTCTAGCGATGAAACTAAAACATACATGAATATTTATATAAATAGACCCACAAACATAACCACTGTCCCCTTAAAACGTATATATATTCTGTCCAAAACATGTTCTATATTGGAACTGATCGAGAGAGACAGAACGTGGAAAAGGAGACACGAGAATACAAACAGAATGAAAAGAACGTATTACAATATGAGAGAGAGAGAGAGAGAGAGAGAGAGAGAGAGAGAGAGAGAGAATGAAAAGAGCGTATGAAAAAATGAGAGAGAGAGAGGGGACCCCACCTCGTTGTTTTCTCTTTCTCTCCCACTCTCTTTGGCTTGTATCCATTCGGCCCCATTCAGCCTACTATTTAAGACGTTTAACCCAATCCAGGTGTCAATATTTTCCTGGTGAGCGGTAGCGAGCCAGCATATATATAGTTTTGTTTTGACAGCAAGCCAAATTTGTACATTTTTCGATAGAAAAATGTCTCCGGCGAAGCCGGATTTCTCCATACAATGCTGGTTCGCTATCGCTCGCCAGGAAGAAATCGACACCTGGATGGGGATAAACGTCTTAAAACAGTTGGCTGACTGGGGCCGAATGGATACAAGCCAGGGACAGATATATTAAATAAGCCCCTTAAGCAGTCCTTTCTTCCTTATTCACCTATTGCCTGTATTCCCCTTTGTATCTCTCCCCTTACACTTTACTTATTCCCCTTAACCCTTCCTTTATTTACCAGTGCCTCTTTCCTTCTTCTTATTTGTTTATATTCCCCTTACTACCTACTCCCCTTTCGCCAATTCCCCTCACCACTCTCCCTCGCTCCCCTCACACCTCTCACTCTTCCCCTCTTTCTCCTCCCCTCTTTCTAATCCTTCCTCTAATCCCCTCACCCTCTCCCTCTCCCCTCACCTTCCCATATTCCCCTTGCACTCTCTCTCTCCCTAACCCTTCCCACCTTTGCTTGCCCACTCTCTCCCCTCTCCCAAGCCCTCTCACTCTGTCTCTCACCCCTCCCCTACCCCCATACCCTCTTTTATCTCTCCCATCTCCTCTCACTCTCTCCCCTCTCACTCTCTCTACCGAACCCCTCCCTTATCCCCCATACCCTCTCTGCTATCTCCAACTCTCACTCTCTTCCCTCTCCCAAGCCCTCTCACTCTATGCCCCACCCCTACCCTATCCCACAAGCCGGTACCCTCTTTTCTATCTCCCCTATCCTCTCCCTCCCTTCCCTCTCACTCTCTCCACAACCCTGCCCTATCCTCCATCCTCTCTCTTCTATCTCCCACTCTCACTCTCTTCCTTCACCCCTTACTCTCTCTCCCTCCCTCACCCCTAGTTAATTTCTTCTTCCCCTCTCTCTCCCTCACCCCTCCTCTATTCCCCTACATTCCTCCCCTAACCCATCTCTTATTTCCCTTACACTATTTCTACCTCTCCTCAGCCCCCTCTCCCCAGCCCAATCAAGCACTCCCCCCAGCTCCTTATCTTCTTCACCACTTTCCTCTCTCCCAAGCCCCCTCTTTCTCCATCTCACCACAGCCCCCTCTCTCCCTCTCCCCAACCCCCTCTTCCCAGCCCCCTCTCACCCCTCCCTTCACTCCATCTCTCTCCTCCTCCTCCTCCTCCCCACCTCCTCCTACTCAGCAACAGGTTTTCCGTTGTTGTTGTTGTGCAGGATAAACAAAAACATACACCCAAAAACAATACCTTCCCAGCCAGTCAGCCTCTCTC
>CM064579.1:50843898-50892752 GCA_032716605.1 Paralithodes platypus | reverse complement strand
ATTTTGTTCCTACCTTTTTCTCTCGATGGATTTGACAACCTGAACCATTTTAAAGGAAAATTAGCTCCTATGCCCCTCTGAAAAGTAACGGCTAACTCTGCTAGAGCCCAATATTCAAAATGGCCGCCAACGCCATCTTGAAAAACATGAAATGTAATATCTCTGGCATCAGATGAGCTACAAGGACGAATGAGGTGTCCTTTTTCACTAATTCTGGCATTACAAATCCACTGGAATGGTCATTGTATTGTATTGTATTGTATATTGTATTGTTATTGTATTGTATTATACTAATTGTACATACTAATCTGCCACTTCACTGTCATTACATGATTCACTGTACGAGCCACTATCAGAATCACTGTCCTCACTTTCGCTGCTATCATCACTGTTGTTCTCTGCCTGCGGTGTATATCTAATATTACTTTTTTACTGTTTCAGATGGATCGCATGCCCATCTGATGAAAATCGCCGACTTGTGAAGTGACCGAAATAATGGATAGTAGAAGAGAGAGTGAAGAGTTACCAGACAAGACATTAAATGAATACGAGTGCATTTTACTCTGTGGTAAGCGATGTACCGCAGATGATCCTTTGGAAAACATTACACCTCAAAAGTGGGAATCCATCCCGGAAAACTCTTTACAATGGAAAGAACTTGATAACTTTCACCATATACATGAAAATGTGGAATGGGAGAAGGGACCAAAGGGTCACCACATGCATAGCACTTGTTACGAATCATTATCCAGCAAGCGCAAGCTCTCTCAAGCCGAAAAACGCAAACACAAACCCGAGGAAAATCTTGAAAGAGATGAAGCATCAGATCAACAAGACCCTTCCCCAGAGGCCAGTGCACCTAAAAGGCTCCGCTCCAGTATGGGTGTCCTTCACGCTAAGACTCTATGTGTGTGGTGCATGAAAGGGGCATACAAGAGTAGTGATCGTGACAAGCAGATTTTACTCCTATCAACAGTAGATGCCTGGACTAAATTCAAGTTACATACTGTCCGTCTGGAAGATGAGGTCATGAGATTGAGACTTGACACTCTGATTGCATCCATCCCAGATAGTCAAACAGCATTTGGGTTGGAAATCCGCTACCATCGTGCATGCTGGCGCAAATATGTAAGCGACCACAAGCCCTTTTCAGATGAAAGCACTCAACATCTGCAGCGTGTAAACCTCCGAGAGGCCCAAGCTCTCTTCTTTCATAATATTCGTCAAGTCATCTTTAAAGACCATGAAATTCGCACACTGCAAGGCCTGCTGCAGGACTATAAGCGCATTATCTCAAATCACGGACATAACTCAGTAGTAAAATCCAGCTACTACTAGCTAGGAAATTCTCGTCAATGAATTTGGGGAAGATATCGGATTTCATGAACGCATTCAAAAGAATGTGAGTGAACTGGTATATGATACAACAGCAGCAGGTACATACATCGAGGCGGCAATATCTTCATTGGGTGTCAGCAATGATCAGTTGGTGATGAATGTTGCGGCACGACTCAAAGAGCAAGTCATCAGGACAAATACTATTCCCTGGCTCCCATATATACACGAGTTGGAGGGAGAAGAAGACCTCAGTGAGCTCCTGCTGAAGCTGCTCACATGGCTGAAACACCCAAATAAGTCTGCAATTGATGACAGTCCATCCGTCCGTTCGATTGCATCTATCCTCACAAGCTACATCACTGGAAAATGCACTGCATTTGAGATAAATCTCTCTGTCTTGCTACATGGACTGACCAAGAGTAGGGAGATAGTCGACATAATGCACAAAGATGGACTGGGCATCAGATACAATGACGTACTTATGCTGCGAGATTTTTGGGTGGCCAATGACCTCAAGTGCTCATCTGATTGCCCCTTTGAACTAGCTGAGGGTAAGCCTGCTATCGCTATAGTTGACAATGATGACTTCAAGAGCGACACACTGACCGGTGCTGGCCAGTCACACCGCACTAATGTCATGTTTGTGCAGCCAGAATAATTTGATACAGAACTTCCTTCCGAGAATCACAAGGATAGACCAGTTCCCGGTGCCAACTTTGCATCAAACCTCTCGACAACTCTCAAAGAGCTCGGAAGTGAAATGCAAAAAGTCAACCCATACAAGACAGCGAAGCGTGGGGAACCACCTCTCAGGAAGCCACCAGCTGATCAAAGTACTCCTCCTCCTGACACATCGGTGAAAATAATTCGTGGTGTGATCCATGCATTGGCCAGGGCGCAAGATGACCGAACGAGACCTAAGCCAGAAGAACAGACCGTGCCTGGGTTTTCAGGGTTTCACGCCAGCATGTCAAATGCAGATGAGAAGAGTCGAGCAATATACCACATGACCTATCCCATCCCACCCAGTAAGACAATTCTCAATGATGTGATGTGTAAGCTTGCAAAATTAATCTAAGAAAAAAAGATGCCTTTTGCAATAATTGTTGGTGATCATCCTGTCTATGTGCTCATGCTAGAGTTGAAAAGTGAGAATGCTGAGCTGTTCAGCAAAATCTTACCATTCATGGCACCCTTCCACATCCAAATGTCGTTCATCTACACTATATACAAGAGGTTTAAGGGATCTGGCATCTCAGATGTGTTGGTGACAGCTGGTGTTATAGCAGACGGGTTTGTTGATCAGGCCCTTCGTGGAAAACATGTTAAGCGTGGGGTTCGCTGCTTGTGACTATTCTACGAGACTCTGGTCCACCATGTCATAGACAAACGTTTGGAAGATTCCCCTCTATCTGAAGAAGTAAAGGCATCCCTTGCCAAGCTTCGACATCCGATTGATGCATAGGAACTTGCAGATGAACATGTAGAGCTAGAGAGAAATGCTGAGCTGAAGGACCTCGTTGATGCTCTCTTCAAGGACTTTGAGGGTGCCCCACAAGCAGAATACTGGATGTCATTCATGGAAATGGTTGAGGTTCTAACTCAAAATATCCATGCAATCAGAACAAGCAACTGAGCTGAGTTCAAGTCCTCACTCAAGCTCATGTTTCCTTTGATGCAAATCTATGATAATGACAAGTATGGTCGGCATCTCCCAGATTTCACCGCAGTGCTTGATACCCTTCCTGTCGATCAGGCTGCATTCATGGAGAGTGGTATGTTTGCACAGTCAATGACAGGAAAACCATATTCGTGTGTCGCCCTCGACATATGGATAGAGTCAACAATGAATAAGGGCTCTGTCCGTTCAACCCAGCCCCCACTTCCCCCATCCATACCACTACCTACAAATCCGCAGGCAGAGAACAACAGTGATGATAGCAGCGAAAGTGAGGACAGTGATTCTGATAGTGGCTCATACAGTGAATCATGTAGTGACAGTGAAGTGGCAGATTAGTATGTACAATTAGTATAATACAATACAATAACAATACAATATACAATACAATACAATAACCATTCCAGTGGATTTGTAATGCCAGAATTAGTGAAAAAGGACACCTCATTCGTCCTTGTAGCTCATCTGATGCCAGAGATATTACATTTCATGTTTTTCAAGATGGCGTTGGTGGCCATTTTGAATATTGGGCTCTAGCAGAGTTAGCCGTTACTTTTCAGAGGGGCATAGGAGCTACTTTTCCTTTAAAATGGTTCAGGTTGTCAAATCCATCGAGAGAAAAAGGTAGGAACAAAATGGTCACGGATTCCAAGCAAATGACCCTACTATTTTGTCATGTGGTGATGGGCTGGTCTATCAGAGTGAGAACTGAGCGATCTCTGCCATACCCATAGCTTACTCTGACTGTTCCTTTAACTTATATATTTTCTAGATCTCAAGTGACGGCGTCTTTTCCGTGGATTGACCTCCCAATCTACCAAGATTGGAAGCCAAAGCGTCACATTTTTCCCTTGCCCCTCAACTTTCTCTTCATAATTGCTGAGGGGCACAGGGCCCTGGGTGGGGCTTTGGTTTCCCGGGCGTTTCTGCACCCTCCTCAGCTCCCCGCCATGGAGTGGCTTCGGTCACCCAGGCTTTATTGTGGTCGGCAGGGAGGTTTCTGTGGGTGCACTCGGTTATGGCCTTGGAATTGCTCGGGGCCTTGGGGCTGTTCGGCCAGGCAGCTTGGGGAACAACAACAACAACAACAACTATTTGTTATTCAGAGGGTTGATTGAGATCGTCTTTACCCCTTGGAGTCATGAATGTAGATTATAAGCTAAATTAAATCGTCTAATGACAACCAGAATATGATGAAAATTTCGTCACCGTGCTGAAGGGGTTTATATATATACGCGGTATATATATATATATATATATATATATATATATATATATATATATATATATATACTGTATATACTGTATATATATATATATATATATATATATATATATATATATATATATATATATAAATTATTTATTTATGTATTTATTTATAGCTTTTGTACGGAAACCACATACTAATTAATATATGACAGTCTGAAGTACCTTGATATATGGTGGAATTTTTGCTGCCGCCTTTTATTAATAGGGCAATATTAATTGTAGTGGCATGGAGCGTAGTATTATTAATAGTTATTATGGTTAAGAGCATTAGGATGGCAGCAATTAGGTGGATCATTATTGGACAAGGTTATAAGTACTGGGGATGGCAATGTTACGGTCTCAATATTAAGGGGGGGGTCACCGTTTTTTTTTTTATATATTTCTCTCCTTTTCTCTTTCCCTGGCTTGTATCCATTCGGCCCCATTCAGCTAACTGTTTTAAGACGTGTATCCCCATCCAGGTGTCGATTTCTTCCTGGCGAGCTATAGCGAGCCATCATTGTATGTAGAAATCCGGCTTCGCCGGAGAAATTTTTCTATCGAAAAATGTACAAAATTTAGTTTGCTGTCAAAACAAATATATATATATATATATATATATATATATATATATATATATATATATATATATATATATATATATATATACCGGTATATATATATATATACCGGTATATATACCAGGTATATCTATATATATATATATATATATATATATATATATATATATATATATAAGCTGGCTCGCTACCGCTCGCCAGGAAAATATTGACACCTGGATGGTGGTAAACGTCTTAAAACAGTAGGCTGAATTGGGCCGAATGGAACAAGCCAAAGAGAGAGGGAGAGAAAGAGAAAAAAAGCGATGTGGGCTCCCTTAAAATAATAATATTAATAATAAAAAATATATATACTATTACTACTACTACTACTAATACTTTAGAGGGCAAACTAGAAATATATTGCTGGAAAATGGGCCGAAATAATCCTTCAGAAATTCACGTGCGATCGGGGAACGGAAATCGCCCAGGAGTTTCTGAGGCTTCCGACTCGCAATCCTGAGCCGTCTAACCCCAATAGTTTGGCGATTATGAGATGTTTCACCCCATTTAGGCGTTCTTTATTTAGTCTGAAGGAGATATGGGGATTTTTTTTTTTTTTTTTTTTTAAAGGGGGTAAACTAAAATTAAATTGCTCGAAAAAAATAATCCTTTAGAGGGCAAACTAAAAATAAATTGCTCGAAAATGGCCCGTAATAATGCTATAGGAGGGCAAACTAAAAACTAAATTACTCAAAAATGGCCCGAAATAATCCTTCAGAAATTCACGTGCGATCGGGGGAACGGAAATCGCCCGGGAGTTTCTGAGGCGTTCGACTTGTAATCCTGAGCCGAAGAGGATTTTTTTTTTTCCTATCCTCTCTGGCACACTTTGGGCTAATTCTGTTATCCGCTTTCATGGGCTTAGTCAACTGGGAGGAAGTTGAGAGGAGGTAATCTGGGAGCTCTCGCTTCTGCCTCAGTCCTGCCTCGATTTCCTGCCTTCCTGACTAACTTTCTTCCTGCCTTTCTGCTTATCTACCCTTTCTTTCATTCTTTCATTTATTCTTTCTTTATTTTTGTCTAGCTACCTTCCTTTTCTTCCTACCTTCCCTTCCTTTCTTGTCTACCTTCCTCTCTGCTTAGGTCCTGCCTCTATTTCCTGTCTTTCTGCCTAACTTTCCTTTATGTCTATCCTAATCTCTGCCT
Source organism: Paralithodes platypus (assembly GCA_032716605.1). Lineage (NCBI taxonomy): Eukaryota > Metazoa > Arthropoda > Malacostraca > Decapoda > Lithodidae > Paralithodes > Paralithodes platypus. The sequence goes on along the minus strand of CM064579.1, from coordinate 50,886,716 downwards.
ATCTTTCTACCTCTCTGCCTATCTTCCTACCTTTATGTCTATCTTTACCTCTGCCTATCTTCCTACCTTTATGTCTATCTTTACCTCTGCCTATCTTCCTACCTTTATGTCTATCTTTACCTCTGCCTATCGTTCTACCTCTCTGCCTATCTTCCTACCTTTATGTCTATCTTTACCTCTGCCTATCTTCCTACCTTTATGTCTATCTTTACCTCTGCCTATCTTCCTACCTTTATGTCTATCTTTACCTCTGCCTATCTTCCTACCTTTATGTCTATCTTTACCTCTGCCTATCTTCCTACCTTTATGTCTATCTTTACCTCTGCCTATCGTTCTACCTCTCTGCCTATCTTCCTACCTTTATGTCTATCTTTACCTCTGCCTATCTTCCTACCTTTATGTCTATCTTTACCTCTGCCTATCGTTCTACCTCTCTTCCTATCTCTATGTGTATCTTTACCTCTGCCTATCTTCCTACCTTTCTGTCTATCTTTACCTCTGCCTATCTTTCTACCTCTCTGCCTATCTTCCTACCTTTCTGTCTATCTTTACCTCTGCCTATCTTTCTACCTCTCTGCCTATCTTCCTACCTTTATGTATATCTTTACCTCTGCCTATCTTTCTACCTCTCTGCCTATCTTCCTACCTTTATGTATATCTTTATCTCTGCCTATCTTCCCTTCCTTTCTTGTCTACCTTCCTCTCTGTTTTAGTCCTGCCTCGAGCCCTGCCTTTCTGTCTACCTTTCTTTCTGTCTTCCTTGTCTACCTGCCTAATGTCCAAACAGTAGGCCAAAAATCGTGACCCCATACCTCTGTAACTCAAAATGGGCTATACCCTTCCTAAATGGTGAAAATAGTAATGGAGATAAAACATTTTTTTTTTTTTAGTTACATAGATTAGGGGTCACGTTTTCTGGTCTACCTATAATGAATGGACTATACAGTAATCTCTATAACTCATATAGGACTAGAGTTGATGGGCTAATATTTCTACCATGTGGGAAGAGTCGACCAGGGAACAGGTGTGGAAAATGTACAGCCCATAGAAAATGAGTAAACTACAATTCATCATACCTTTCCCATTCCGTTTTTTGATGCGTTTGCCTTTTCTGATATGCTTTTCTTTGTGTATATGCTTTTCTTTCCTGATGTGCTTTTCTTTTCTGATATGCTTTTCTTTTCTGATATGCTTTTCTTTCCTGATGTGCGTTTCTTTTCTGATATGCTGTTATTTTCTGATATGCTTTTTATTTTCTGATATGCTTTTCTTTTCTGATATGCTTTTCTTTTCTGATATGCTTTTCTTTCCTGATGTGCGTTTCTTTTCTGATATGCTGTTATTTTCTGATATGCTTTTTATTTTCTGATATGCTTTTCTTTTCTGATATGCTTTTCTTTCCTGATGTGCGTTTCTTTTCTGATATGCTGTTATTTTCTGATATGCTTTTATTTTCTGATATACCGGTATTTGCCGTTTCTGATATGCTTTTCTTTGCTGATATGTTTTTTTCTTCTGATATGTTTGCCGTTTCTGATGTTTTTTTTCTTCTTCTCAACCTTGACGCATTCTACCCCCCTTCGTAAGCCCTTGTTAGCTCCCCCCCCCCCCCCCCTTCACTCTCCCCCTGGGCTGATCTTGTCTTGTCACTTTTCCCTACATCACACCTTCTTTTCCACACACAGGCGCAGTCACTCACTCTCTCTCTCTCATACACACACACACACACACACACACACACACACACACACACACACACACACACACACACACACACACACACACACACACACACCCACGCTCACACTCACACCAACACATACAGTCACATATTCTCTCTCTCACACACACACACACGCCCACTCACACTCTATCTCTCACTCCTCATACCTTTCCTTTCCTCTTCTTATCATTCATTCCCTCTCCCCCCTTCTTCCACTCCTCACCATTCTTGCCCTGCTCTCCTCCTCTCCCCTTTCCTCCCATTCTCCCTATGTTTCTCCCTCTCCCCTTTCCTCCCCTTCCATCCCTCCCCTCCTCTCTGTCCTCCTCTCGGCAAACTCCTGACTCCACTTATGCGGCCAGTGTCATGGAAGGAGAGAGAGAGAGAGAGAGAGAGAGAGAGAGAGAGAGAGAGAGAGAGAGAGAGAGAGAGAGAGAGAGAGAGAGAGAGAGAGAGAGAGAGAGAGACGAGAGAGAGAGAGAGACGAGAGAGAGAGAGAGAGAGAGAGAGAGAGAGAGAGAGAGAGAGAGAGAGAGAGAGAGAGAGAGAGTAGGAAGCAGGAAGCAAGGATGAAGCAAGGATGAGAGGTTTGAAGAGAATGGCAGTCGGTATGAGAATTGAAAGGAGTTGATAAATCGAGTCAAAAGAAGAATTAGAAGAACGAGTCAATCGGAATTGTAAAATAAGGAAGTTGCAGAGAGAGAGAGAGAGAGAGAGAGTGTGCAGTGAATGGCTATATAAAGGAATACAATAGTGAAGACTGGGGTTGGAATATATAAGAATAAATAGAATGTACGAAGACAGTAAAATATAAAGGACTAAGGAGCAAGAAGTAGCAATGTGCGATAAAGGTAATGAAAGTAAGTAAAAAATTGTAAGGAGAAGAGAGAGAGAGAGAGAGAGAGTAGTAAATGGATATATAAAAGGATACACTAACGAAGATGGGGGAAGAATATATACGGTAAGAAGAAGAAGAAGAAGAAGAAAAAGAACAAGAAAAGTAAAATGACTGATATGATAACAATAGTAAAGAAGTGGATAGAGAGAAAGGAATAAATAAGAAGAAGAAGAAGAAGAATATACGAAGGCAGTAGAAAGAAAGGACCAAAGACGAAGAAGAATAAATGAGTAATATAAAAATAGTAAAGGCTAGGAGAGAGCAAGGAGGGTAAGGATCAAGTTACTGGCTGAATTATTAATGTGGGCCTCGGGCTGAATCTCATTATGTAATTCACTGCTCCAGTTTTTGTGTAGGCTTTATATATATATTATACAGTATATATATATACCGGTATATATAATATATATATATATATATATGTATGTACGATCGCGCTAATAAGTCATGTCCCAGCTGTCATTACGTTTGGCTTGTTCGGTGCTGTATTAATGTCTGTCAGATGTTGAATAGGGTGGGTAAGTGTAGGAACATGTTTGTATATTTCACTCGATATGAAGAAATGAAGCTTAGATATTGTTGATACCATTTATTGATCAAAACATTATTGGTGCCGAGACATCACTTATTAGCGCGACTGTATGTATGTATGTATATATAGCCTATATTCTAATTTGTGTAAATTTAACTCATTGCTCAGTTTTATGTATATGTAATTAATTATTAGAATACCAGTATATAGTGTTTAGTCATTTTTATAATTTAATTTATATACTTTATAATTATAGGCTTGTAGGTTTTAAATTGTAATTGATTATATAAGACTGGCATTTTGTAGACTCTTTAGATTTAGACTGTACCGTATACAAAACATTAATGAAGATTTACTCATTTAGAAACGTCGAACATTAACTACCGGTACTTAAAGAAAAATAAGAAGTTTTGGAATAGAATACTTGCGCAAGACTAACCAGAAGTTTTAGAATCTACTTGATAATGGAATATTGTAAGTTTTAAAGTCTAAGTTGGACAGTGATCAGATGAACTAACTTTAAAACCCTACCTACTGGCAAGGGGAATAAAGGGCATGGGGGAATAGCGGGCCCAGGAGCCATATAAAGGGAGGGCCCAGTAGTCATATAAAGAGAGGGTCCAGGAACCATATAAAGGGAGGGTCCTGGAGCCATATAAAGGGAGGGATCAGGAACCATATAAAGGGAGGGTCCAGGAGCCATATAAAGGGAGGGCCCAGGAGCCATATAAAGGGAGGGTCCGGGAGCCATATAAAGGGAGGTTCCAGGAGCCATATAAAGGGAGGGCCCGGGAGCCATATAAAGGGAGGGTCCGGGAGCCATATAAAGGGAGGGCCCAGGAGCCATATAAAGGGAGGGCCCTGGAGCCAAATAAAGGGAGGGCCCAGGAGCCATATAAAGGGAGGGCCCAGGAGCCATATAAAGGGAGGGTCCAGGAGCCATATAAAGGGAGGGTCCGGAAGCCATATAAAGAGAGGGCCCAGGAGTCGTATAAAGGGAGGGCCCGGGAGTCATATAGAGGGAGGGCCCCCTCCCAGGAGCCATATAAAGGGAGGGCCCAGGAGCCATATAAAGGGAGGGTCCAGGAGCCATATAAAGGGAGGGTCCAGGAGCCATATAAAGGGAGGGTCCAGGAGCCATATAAAGGGCGGGTCCGGGAGCCATATAAAGGGAGGGTCCAGGAGCCATATAAAGGGAGGGCCCAGGAGCCATATAAAGGGAGGGTCCAGGAGCCATATAAAGGGAGGGCCCGGGAGCCATATAAAGGGAGGGTCCAGGAGCCATATAAAGTAGGGATGTACCGATACCAAAATTTTGACCGATACCGATACCACAAAATGATACCGATACCGATACCTGTGCACCAGGCTTTAAGGCTTATAAGTACCAAAGAATGGACTGCACTACTAGGCTACACATTATGTACGGTACTTAATGTAATTGTTATCAGATATGTACCAAGATTCCAACAAATATATATTTTTCATAATTATAAAACAACCAATCACTGCTGAACCAAGCAACCTTCACTCCTTCAGTGAGTGATATGTGACATAGCAAATTACTTCTAGGTATCGGTAGTATCAGTATCGGTAGAAAATCAGCCGATACCGATACCGATACTCTAAAAAAGGGCCGATACCGATGCTCTAAAAAAGGGCCGATACAGATACCGATACCGATACATCGGTACATCCCTAATATAAAGGGAGGGCCCAGGAGCCATATAAAGGGAGGGTCCAGGAACTATATAAAGAGTGAGCCCAGGAGCCATATAAAGGGAGGGTCCAGGAGCCATATAAAGGGAGGGTCCAGGAGCCATATAAAGGGAGGGTCCAGGAGCCATATAAAGGGAGGGTCCAGGAGTCCTATAAAGGGAGGGTCCAGGAGCCATATAAAGGGAGGGTCCAGGAGCCATATAAAGGGAGGGTCCAGGAGCCATATAAAGGGAGGGTCCAGGAGTCCTATAAAGGGAGGGTCCAGGAGCCATATAAAGGGAGGGCCCTGGAGCCATATAAAGGGAGGGCCCAGGAGCCATATAAAGGGAGGGTCCAGGAGCCATATAAAGGGAGGGTCCAGGAGCCATATAAAGGGAGGGTCCAGGAGCCATATAAAGGGAGGGTCCAGGAGCCATATAAAGGGAGGGCCCTGGAGCCATATAAAGGGAGGGCCCTGGAGCCATATAAAGGGAGGGCCCAGGAGCTATATAAAGGGAGGGCCCAGGAGCCATATAAAGGGAGGGTCCAGGAGTCCTATAAAGGGAGGGTCCAGGAGCCATATAAAGGGAGGGCCCTGGAGCCATATAAAGGGAGGGCCCAGGAGCTATATAAAGGGAGGGCCCAGGAGCCGTATAAAGGGAGGGTCCGGGAGCCATATAAAGGGAGGGCCACCCTGAGGTGAGGGCACGCCGCGGCCTGTAATCCAGTTTCGGAAGTTAGTGGGCCAGGGTAAGGAGAGGGGGGGGGGGGGGGGGGGGGGGGAGGGGGGAGAGGAGAGGGGGAGGAAGGGGGAGAGAGAGGGAGGAAGAGAGGAGAGGGGGAAGAGGGAGAGGAGAGGGGGGGAGGATGGGGGGAAAGTGCGACGTGAGGTGGGCGACAATGGTTAAATAGGGAGGGGTTGGGGGGGGGGAGGGGCTATTCTTCCCCAGGTAGGCCTAGAAGCTCAGGTAGCCTAGCTGGGTAGAGGGATAACTAAGTTATGGAGATGAACAGGTAAGTAGATAAGTAGATGGGTTGGTAGGTAGATAAACAGGTAAGTAGGTTAGTATTTGAACAGGTTAGTAGGTCAGTGGGTAGGTAGGTAGGTGAACAGGTAAGTAGATGGGTAGGTAGGTAGATGAACAGGTAAGTGGGTTATTAGATGAACATGTTAGTAGGTAAGTGGGTAGGTTAGATGAACAGATAAGTGGGTTAGTAGATGAACAGATAAGTAAATAAGTGGGTAGGTAGGTAGATGAACAGGTAAGTGGGTTATTAGATGAACATGTTAGTAGGTAAGTGGGTAGGTTAGTAGATGAACAGATAAGTGGGTTAGTAGATGAACAGGTAAGTGGGTGGGTGGGTAGGTAGATGAACAGGTAAGTAGGTTAGTAGATGAACAGGCAAGACTTAGATAATTAGGAAGATGTATGGGCAGGTAAGTAGATAATTAGGAAGATGTATGGGCAGGTAAGTAGATAATTAGGATGATGTATGGGCAGATAAGTAGATATGGTGGCTCGCTATCGCTCGCCAGGTATAAATCGACACCTGGGTGGGGATGAACGTCTTAAAACAGTAGACTGAATGGGGACGAATTAATACAACCCAGGGAGAGAAAGAAAAAGCAGGTCATCCCCCTTAATAGATACCGGTGGGTAGGCTGATGGATAAATAGGTAGGTATGTAGTTAATTAATTGGATAAGTAGGTGAAGAAATAGGTACCGGTAAGTAGATCCGTGGGTAGATAGATGAACAAGATAATGGATAGCTTGGTAGGTAGATGGGTGAGTAGTTGAGTAGGTAGATGGATGAAACGTTTATTAGATAGGTAGGTAGGTAGGTAGATGGATGAGTCGTTGGGTAGGTAGATAAATGAAAAGTTGAATAGATAGGTAGGTAGGTAGGTAGATGGATTAGTCGTTGGATAACCAGGTAGATGGATAAATAGTTGAATATATTGGTAGGTAGGTAGATGGATTATAAGTTGGATAGCCAGGTAGATGGATAAATAGTTGAATAGATTGGTAGGTAGGTAGATGGATTAGAAGTTGGATAGCCAGGTAGATGGATAAATAGTTGAATATATTGGTAGGTAGGTAGATGGATTAGAAGTTGGATAGCCAGGTAGATGGATAAATAGTTGAATAGATTGGTAGGTAGGTAGATGGATTAGAAGTTGGATAGCCAGGTAGATGGATAAATAGTTGAATAGATTGGTAGGTAGGTAGATGGATTAGAAGTTGGATAGCCAGGTAGATGGATAAATCGTTGAATAGATTGGTAGGTAGGTAGGTAGATGGATTAGTAGTTGGATAGCCAGGTAGATGGATAAATCGTTGAATAGATTGGTAGGTAGGTAGATGGATTAGTAGTTGGATAGCCAGGTAGATGGATAAATAGTTGAATAGATTGGTAGGTAGGTAGATGGATTAGTAGTTGGATAGCCAGGTAGATGGATAAATAGTTGAATAGATTGGTAGCTAGGTAGATGGATTAGTAGTTGGATAGCCAGGTAGATGGATAAATAGTTGAATAGATTGGTAGGTAGGTAGATGGATTAGTAGTTGGATAGCCAGGTAGATGGATAAATAGTTGAATAGGGAGGTAACGGTAGATGTACAAGTAGAATAATGGTTGATTAGTAGAATAGGTAGATTAATGGATATATTTAGTAAACAGTTGTATAATGGGTATAAGTGTTAGTAGTTGGATGATTAACTCCTTCAGCACCGTGACGTCTGTTTTTACCTTTGATTCTGGCTAAAATTAGAGGATTTTATGCGATTTAAGGGGAGACTGGCCGTTTGCTTGGTCTATTGATTAATTTTTCATATATATATTTGTTTTAGTTTGCTCCCTAGACCTCCATCAAGCTTAGAAAAACACCCCCTAGACCCCCCTTCTAGATAAAAATGTAAATTTTTCGGTAGAAAAATTTCCCGGCCAAAGGCCGGGTCCTCTTAAAATTGCAGGCTCGCTATCACTCGCCAGGAAAAAATCGACACCTAAATGGCACGAAAGGTCTTAAAATTGACAACTAAATGGGGCGAAAGGTGTTAAAATCGCCAAATTAATGGGCCGAACGTCGTATAATCTCAAAACTAGTGGGGCTAAACATTAGGGAGAAGGGGGTCCAGAAAAACGGTCTGCCTCCCCTTAAGAAGAAGGACCCATGTTACTAAGAGGGTCTTGTTGATATCGTATTTACCCATTTCAGTCGTATAGGTAGATTACAAACTAAAGAAAGTCGTCTAGTGGTAACCAGAAAATGATGAACATAACGTAATGGTGGTGAAGGGGTTAACCCATTCTGTTCCGGCGACGTATTTTCTTATTTAAGGGAGGATGGCCTGGCTGGGTCGCTTTTCTAGCCCACCTTCTCCCTCATCTTTAAACCCATTAATTTGGCGATTTAATGAACTTTCGCCCCATTTCTGTCAATTTTAAGACCTTTCCTGTCAATTAGGGCTCGATTTGTTCATGACGAGCGATAGCGGGCCTGTAATTTAAGAGGAATCGGCCTTCGGCCAGGATATTTTCTACCGAAAAATGTACAAATTTATCTTGAAAGGGGGTCTAGGGGGCTTCATTTTAAGCTTGATGGAAGTCTAGCGAGGAAACTAGAAAAATAATAAATAAATAAAAAAATTGACAAAAAGTGAAAGATCTCCCCTTAATTCTAGCTATATTTAGACGATTTTCTGCAGCTTAAGAGAAGGATTCTATACCGGCGACGTATTCTGCAGCTTAAGAGAAGGATTCTATACCGGCGACGTATTCTGCAGCTTAAGAGAAGGATTCTATACCGGCGACGTATTTTCTGCAGCTTAAGAGAAGGATTCTATACCGGCGACGTATTTTCTGCAGCTTAAGAGAAGGATTCTATACCGGCGACGTATTCTGCAGCTTAAGAGAAGGATTCTATACCGGCGACGTATTTTCTGCAGCTTAAGAGAAGGATTCTATACCGGCGACGTATTTTCTGCAGCTTAAGAGAAGGATTCTATACCGGCGACGTATTCTGCAGCTTAAGAGAAGGATTCTATACCGGCGACGTATTCTGCAGCTTAAGAGAAGGATTCTATACCGGCGACGTATTTTCTGCAGCTTAAGAGAAGGATTCTATACCGGCGACGTATTCTGCAGCTTAAGAGAAGGATTCTATACCGGCGACGTATTCTGCAGCTTAAGAGAAGGATTCTATACCGGCGACGTATTTTCTGCAGCTTAAGAGAAGGATTCTATACCGGCGACGTATTCTGCAGCTTAAGAGAAGGATTCTATACCGGCGACGTATTCTGCAGCTTAAGAGAAGGATTCTATACCGGCGACGTATTCTGCAGCTTAAGAGAAGGATTCTATACCGGCGACGTATTCTGCAGCTTAAGAGAAGGATTCTATACCGGCGACGTATTTTCTGCAGCTTAAGAGAAGGATTCTATACCGGCGACGTATTCTGCAGCTTAAGAGAAGGATTCTATACCGGCGACGTATTCTGCAGCTTAAGAGAAGGATTCTATACCGGCGACGTATTTTCTGCAGCTTAAGAGAAGGATTCTATACCGGCGACGTATTCTGCAGCTTAAGAGAAGGATTCTATACCGGCGACGTATTCTGCAGCTTAAGAGAAGGATTCTATACCGGCGACGTATTTTCTGCAGCTTAAGAGAAGGATTCTATACCGGCGACGTATTTTCTGCAGCTTAAGAGAAGGATTCTATACCGGCGACGTATTCTGCAGCTTAAGAGAAGGATTCTATACCGGCGACGTATTCTGCAGCTTAAGAGAAGGATTCTATACCGGCGACGTATTTCTGCAGCTTAAGAGAAGGATTCTATACCGGCGACGTATTCTGCAGCTTAAGAGAAGGATTCTATACCGGCGACGTATTCTGCAGCTTAAGAGAAGGATTCTATACCGGCGACGTATTTCTGCAGCTTAAGAGAAGGATTCTATACCGGCGACGTATTCTGCAGCTTAAGAGAAGGATTCTATACCGGCGACGTATTCTGCAGCTTAAGAGAAGGATTCTATACCGGCGACGTATTCTGCAGCTTAAGAGAAGGATTCTATACCGGCGACGTATTTTCTGCAGCTTAAGAGAAGGATTCTATACCGGCGACGTATTCTGCAGCTTAAGAGAAGGATTCTATACCGGCGACGGATTCTGCAGCTTAGAGAAGGATTCTATACCGGCGACGTATTCTGCAGCTTAAGAGAAGGATTCTATACCGGCGACGTATTCTGCAGCTTAAGAGAAGGATTCTATACCGGCGACGTATTCTGCAGCTTAAGAGAAGGATTCTATACCGGCGACGTATTTTTAATTTTATTTCGGCTACATTAAGTCAATTTTATGAAGCTTGGGAAGGATATGTAGTATAGCAAAAAGGAATAATTGGGAAGTTTGTAGCCTTTTAATGGGTAGACGTCCTTCCTAAGCTGAATATAATGGTCTAAATATAGCTGAAATCAAATATAAAGTACGTCTCCGGTATAGAAGGGGTTAAGAGGTGGCCGAAACAACTCCAGGTAGGTAGTTCGAAGCCTGGTAGTTGCTGGGGATCCTAATTAAACTGAATACAATCGTCTAAATGTAACAAGAATAAGATTAAAGAGACGTCGCCGGTACCAAATGGTTTAAGGGGAGATTTCCACTTGAGGGATTTTTTTCTTTACCCCTTTCTCCCTCATGTTTAGCCCCATTGCTTTTGAGATTGTAAGACGTTCGCCCCATTAGTTTGGCGATTTTAAGAACTTTCACCCCATTTATGTCACTTTTAAGACCTTTCGTCCTATTTAGGTGTCGACTTTTTCCTGGCGAGCGATAGCGAGCCTGTAATTTAAGAGGAATCGGCCTTCGGCCGGGAAATTTTCTACCGAAAAATGTACAAATTTATCTTGAAAGGAGCTCATGGGGGTGTAATTTCAAGCTTGATGGAAGTCTAGGAAACACACTAAAAACCTCCCCTTAAAGAGACTGTAGGACGTATAGCTTTAACCCCTTCTCTACCGGCGACGTCTTTTAAATTGTATTATAACTCCATTTTGACGATTTTATGAAGCTTAGGAAGGATATATGGTAGCTAAAAGGATTAATTGAGATGGTCTGTAGCCTTTGGATGAGTGGACGTCCTTCCTAAGCTGAACACAATCGTCTAATAGTTGCCAGAATAGAATGGACAGTACATCACCGGTACAGAAGGGGTTAATAATATGAATAGATATATTTCGATAAATATATAATAAAAAAAGCCTCTTCTAGCCTCTTAAGTAGGTAGCCGGGGAAGTAGGTTAAGGGAAACCACATATTTGTTTTCTCTTTTTGTCCCTCTCTCTTTGGCTTGTATCCATTCGGCCTACGGTTTTAAGACGTTTACCGCCACCCAGGTGTCAATATTTTCCTGGCGAGAGGTAGCGAGCCAGCATATATATATTTATGTTTTGACAGTAAGCTAAATTTGTAAATTTTTCGATAGAAAAATGTCTCCGGCGAAGCCGGATTTCTCCATACAATGTTGGCTCGCTATCGCTCGCCAGGAAGAAATCGACACCTGGATGGGGATAAACGTCTTAAAACAGTTAGCTGAATGGGGCCGAATGGGTACAAGCCATGGAAAGAGAGAAAAGGAGAGAAAGATAAAAAAAAAAATTGTGACCCCCCTTAAATAAGTAAGTAAGTAAGTAAGTAAGTAAGTAGGCATGACTTTGACGCAGCCCTCCACCATGAATATTAAAAGCAGGGGGGGGGGGGGGGGGGGCTGAGTGATGGGGGCGCCTCCTAATGTTTCATGAGGGACTGAGCAGCGGATGTATCTGATGTACCACCGCTAGTTATTCCACCATCTGCCAAGCATATGAGAGAGAGAGAGAGAGAGAGAGAGAGAGAGAGAGAGAGAGAGAGAGAGAGAGAGAGGACCGACTTCAATTAGCTTAAATGAAGTTAGATTAATCAGTCTTTAAGCTTAATTACCACGGGGTCGCCGGAAAGTTGTGTGTCGTCCATTAATAAAAAGAAGAGAGAGAGTGGAGAGAAAACCTTTAAATGTCGAGGTGGTTTGATTAATGGAGGGAGCTAATGACCTCATACCGTGATTGAAGTGAGCTGGTTCGAGAGGAGAGAAGAGAGAGAAGAGGGGAGGGGAGGGGAGGAGGAAAGGAGGAGAGGAGAGGCGATGAAAGGTGATGAGAGGTGAAGAGGAGAGGGGAGGACGAGAAGAGGAGAGGAGAGGAGAGAGGGAAATAGAAGAAGTGAAGAAGGAAATGGATGAACAGAGGGGACACAGGGAGGGGAGGGTGAGGGGAAGAGAAGAAAGAGGAGAGGAGAGAGGAAGCAAAATAGAAGGGAAAGAAGAATATAGAAATCCTTAAAATGTCGAGGTGGTTTATTTAATGGAGAGGGTTAAGGGGGGTCACCGGCTGTGTTTTTTTCTCTCTCCCTCTCTCTCTTTCCCTGGCTTGTATCCATTCGGCCCCATTTAGCCAACTGTTTTAAGACGTTTATCGCCATCCAGGTGTCGATTTCTTCCTGGCGAGCGACAGCGAGCCAGCATTGTATGGAGAAATCCGGCTTCGCCGGAGAAATTTACAAATTTAGCTTGCTGTCAAAACAAATATATATATATGCTGGCTCGCTACCGCTCGCCATGAAAATATTGACACCTGGATGGGGGTAAACGTCTTAAAACAGTAGGCTGAATGGTGCCGAATGGATACAAGCCAAAGAGAGAGGGAGAGAAAGAGAAAAAAGCGAGGTGGGCTCCCTTAATGACCTCATACCGTGATTGAGACGAGCTAAGAGGGAGGAATCGGTGGGAGAAGAAGATGCCAATACTCACTTGGTCATTATGAGGAGAAGAGAGGAGAGGGTAGATGAGAGGAGAGAAAGAGAGGGGGAGAGGGGGAAGAGGAGAGAGAAAGATAGGGGAGAAGAGAGAGGGAAGGGAAATAGTGGAGCGGGGAGGGAAAGAGAGGGGAGGGGAGAGGACATAAATAGAGGGGAGAGGAGAGAGAAGGATAGGGGAGAAGAGAGAGGGAAGGGAAAGAGAGTGGAGAGGGGAGGGAATAGGAGAGGAGAGGGGAGAGAAAGAGAGGGAAAGGAGAGAAGAGGGGAGGTAGAGTAAATGGGAGAAAGGGAAGAGCAAAACAAAAAGTGTAGGACAAGATAAACACGAGAGGTAGGAAGGAGGCGATGGGAAAAGAGGAGAGGAGAGAGGGGAATATAGGAATCCTTTTAATTAATATTTTAATTTACCACTACCTTTATTCATTAATATATATATATATATTACTATCTCTACCAGTTCCTTCTTTCGTTGTGATTTGATCCTATTCCTTTTTTCTTTCACAGTTTGTTCATATCAAGAACGATATAGAGCTTCAAAATATAATTAGATAGGCTAATGGACGAGATGGGTTGGGTGTGAGGGGGATCTGCCGGGTGAGAGCAGACTCCCGGTTTATGTTGACCTCTGCCCGTTTTGGTGAGGTCGGTCCTCTTGGTGTTAGTGAGTTGGGCCTATAATTAGGGTTGGGTGTGAGAGGGATCTGCCATGTGTGGGCTAATCGGGTTTCTGCAGACTCATTGTCTTATGTTCTATTCCTCCCTCTACCTATTTAATTACCATCCTTTCCTTCCACTTTTTCATTTTATTCTCCCTATTCCCCCTCTGCCTTTTCAATTCACTCCCTTTCCCATCCTGTTCCCTGTTTATGCTCCCTATTCTCCCTTCCCTTCTTAGTGTCCATTCTCCCTATTCCTCCCTTCTGTCTTTTCAATTAGCTCCCTTGTTCTTTGTTCATTCTCCCTATTCCCTTTCAATATGTTGCCTTTACTTTTAATTTCACACTTTATTCTCCCTATTTCTCCCTCTGCCTTTACGATTCGCTCCCTTTCCTTCCCCTTTCACAATTTATTCGCCCTATTACTTTTCAATTAGCACCTTTTATCCGTATTCTCAGTGTATTCTCCCTATTCCTCCCTCTGTCTTTCCCCCCCGGCCTATTCAGCTGTCCCTGCCACGCCTCTACTACTATACCACGGCCTTTTTAAATGGCCTTTTTAAATTTCCGGTTCCTTTAGAGTCCCCCCCCCTCCTCCCCCTTCCCCTCCTCCACCCCTTCCCCTCCTCCACCCCTTCCCCTCCTCCACCCCCTTCCCCTCCTCCACCCCTTCCTCTTCTTCTTTTTGGCCATGATTGGTCCTTTTTAACACGCGTCTCTCTCTCTCGCTCGCTCTCTCTTTCTGGCGCTCTCTCTTTCTGGCGCTCTCTCTCTCTCTCTCTTTCTCTCTCTCTCTCTCTCTCTCTCTCTCTCTCTCTCTCTCTCTCTCTCTCTCTCTCTCTCTCTCTCTCTCTCTCTCGCGCTCTCTCTCCCGTGCTCTCACTCTCATGCTCTCTCTCTCTCTCTCTCTCTCTCTCTCTCTCTCTCTCTCTCTTTCTCTCTTTCTCTCTTTCTCTTCCTCTTCCATTCCTTTTTTATCCACCTCTCCCCTCTTTGTCCCCTTCCCCCCCTCCCTCTCTCTCTCTCTTCCATTCTTTCTTGGCGCACCCCAATTTAATTTCATATAACAAATTAACGCTATTGTCCTGCGCGTCCCCTCCTTCCCCTTTCTTGGCTTTGTGTCTTTTCCTCTTTTTTGTATTTTATTTATTTCTTTTCTTTTTTTGTCATCACCCCTCGTTACCCCTGGCTTCTAAAGTGACTGTTTTTGTTCCATTTGTTGTTGTTGTTGTTGTTGTTGTTGTGGGATCTTTGTTTTGGTCTGTTTTCTTTCGTCGTGTTTCGCCCTTTGCTCAACTGCATTTAAGTGGGGGGGGGGGGGGGGGCGGTTTTCTGGACCACTTTCTCCCTCATGTTTAGCCCCATTAGTTTTCAGATGATAAGATGTTTGCCCCATTAGTTAGTCGATTTTAAGACCTTTTGCCCCATTTCTTCGTCAATATTTAGACCTTTCGTGCTATTTAGGTGTCGATGTTTTCCCTGGCGAACGATAGCGAGCCTGTAATGTTGGAAGAATCGGCTTTCGGCCGGGACATTTTTCTACCGACAAATTTACAAATTAATCTAGAAGGGGGATCTAATGGATGTTTTTGTTAAATGTAATGGAGGTCTAGGGAGGAAACTATAGAAAAATAATGAATACATGCAAAAATCGCCCAAAAAGTGAACCATCTCCCCTTAAAGGGTATTCTGCGTCTCTCTTTCACATCTTTAATTTGTCATTATACGGTACCTCCTATTCCATTATAGTGTTATTATGTTCTCTCTTATATAATTGTCTTAGTATTATTATTATTATTATTACTATTGTTATTATTATTATTATTATTATTATTATTATTATTATTATTATTCACTTTCTACTTTCACTTTCTTTGGCCCTCCCCTTCTTCCATTTCTTCACAATTATTATCCCTATTTAGCATGTTCTTTCTCTCCCCCCACTACGTAAAGCCTAGCCTTCCCCCCTTTCTCCCCCCCCCCCCCCCTCTCTGTTTCACTCTCTCTCTGTCTATCTATTTATATCTCTATCTATCTCCTTTATACTTTCCACTACTTTCATTCACCTGATCTAACCATATGCTATTGTATGCTAATTCTTGTCTCTATACAATTGACCATTTGCGAGTTTCGTTCTATAAGGAAGTTGGAGTTTTTTACATCGATATTTAGCAGAATTACGAGCTTAGATATGGTTGTAGTGCATATACTGTATAAATACTTAAACCCAATTCAACATTCTCTCTATGCATCAGAAACCTACATTATTATTGCATTTCTGATTAATATCGATGTTTACGGCTCCAACTTCCTTATAGCTCAAAACTCGCAAGGGGTCAATTCGCTCTGTTTCCTTCTCTCCTTCTCTTGTATTCCTAAGGTTTTCCCCTACTATACCCTGTCCCAAGCAAGTAGGCACAAACTCCTGAACATTACCCTCTATAACTCCACAAAACGGCTAGAGTAATCCACCTGATATTGCTACCATTTGGGAAGGGTCAGCCAGGGAATAGGTGTGGAAATTTACAGGCCATTTGCTCTAGCCCTTTTTGAGTTACAGAGGTTAGAGTTCACGATTTCTGGCCTACTAATTTGGAACAGGGTATAGTTTTCCCACCACCTTAAAAAAAAAAAAAAAAAAACCCGCCTATCGCCATTGTTTCTCCTCTTCCCCCTCTCCCATTCCCCTTCCCCTTCTCGCCTCCTCCCTTCTTCTTCTTCACCCCACCTCTCTTCCCTCGTTATTCATTATCATATGCTTCCCTCCTTCATCATCTTTCTACATCTCCCTTCCTATGTACAGTACCAGCCTACTTCTCCCTTGTTACCCATTCCATCATAATTTCTTATTATTACCATTATTACCGGTAAATTCCCTTAATTCTTCCCCCCTCTCCTAGTCCCTCCCTCCTCTCTTCCCCTTCCTCCTCCCCCTCCCTCTTGTCTTCCCCCTTCCTCCTCCCCCTCCCTCTTGTCTTCCCCCTTCCTCCTCCCCCTCCCTCTTGTCTTCCCCCTTCCTCCTCCCTCTTGTCTTCTTCCTTCCTCCTCCCCCTCCCGTTTTTCTTCCCCTTCCCTCCTTACTTCCCCTGTTCTTCCTCCCCCTCCCCATTTCTTCTCTCTTCCTCCTCCCCCTCCCTCCTTACTTCGCCCTTTCTCCCCCCCCCTTTTTTTCTTCCCCCTTCCTCCACCCCCTCCCTCTTCCCCCTACCTCTTGTCTTCCCCCCTCCTCCTCCCCTTCCCTCCTTACTTCTTCTCGTTCCATACTTCCCCCGTTCTTCCTCCCCCTCTCCTCTTTTCTTCTCCCCCCCCCCCCCCCCCCCCCCCCCCTCCCTACGGTGTTGACGTAGTGGATTGCCGTGGCAGTAATTGCAGCTGATTGGCCGGGCCTTTGATGGGGGCCACTCAAATCACTTTACTTTGTTGGTTTTGCTAAATATGTTGTAAGAGACGTACACGCACACACGCACACACCCACACATACGCACACACGTACACGCGCGCGCACCGGGCCAGTTTTGCACGTACCGTAGATTACAGTACGCTTGGAGGCACTACTTGAGGCTAAGCTCCAACGTACACACATAATATTTACACACACACACACTCACACATTCTCTCTCTCTCTCTCACATATATATATATAATATTATATATATATATATATATATATATATAGACAGACAGACAGAGAGATACATAGATAGATATGTATACTGAAATGAAAAGTTTGAATTGATAGAAAAGAAAAAGTATAGTGTATATTTAGGCAAGTCCTCGAAGTCGGACGGACCCTAAGTAAAGTTGAATGGTCACGGGTTGTCCTCACAGGGGATAGTTCCGCTTGGGGGCATTTTGTGTATGACCACCCTCATATAGGGGAGTAAGGTGTCCGGCAACAGATAGATAGATAGATAGATATACAAAGTTATGTAGTAGTGAGGTGTGTAGGGCAGGAGAGTTTGGAATATGGTTAGAAAACGAGAGAGAGAGAGAGAGAGAGAGAGAGAGAGAGAGAGAGAGAGAGAGAGAGAGAGAGAGAGAGAGGTGGATTAGAGCGACTTAGGGTGGAGAGTGAGAGAGAGAGAGAGTGAGAAAGAACAGGAGAGTTGAGGGGAAGAGGAAAGAGGATTAAGGGAAGAGGGAGAGGGCAGAAAAAGAGGGAAAGGTGTTAAGGCAGAATAGTAAAGAGTAAATGGTCGGAGAATAGTCCATACAAATTAATAGACAAGAGGAAATGGTTGAAAAAT
Organism: Paralithodes platypus; assembly: GCA_032716605.1. NCBI lineage: Eukaryota > Metazoa > Arthropoda > Malacostraca > Decapoda > Lithodidae > Paralithodes > Paralithodes platypus. The sequence continues at coordinate 50,869,111 of CM064579.1, read as the reverse complement.
AGTCGATTGAAATAAATAGAAAAGAAGAATTGGTAGAAAATAGTCGATACAATTATAGATAGATAGATAGATAGAAGAAATAGTAGAGAATAGTCAATACAATGAATACAAAATAGGAAATAGTAGAACATAGTCGATACAATGAATATAGTAGAGGAACTAGTCGAAAATAGTCGATACAATGAATAGAAAAGAGGAACTGGTGTTGAAAAAAAGTCTATTCAATTAATATAAAAGAGAAAATGGTCGAAAAATATATAGGAAAGCGGAACTGGTCGAAAATAGACGATGCAATGAGTAGAAAAGAGGAAATGGTAGAACATAGTCGATACAAAAAGAATATATTGAATCGAAAAGGTTAAATGATGGTGGATTCGCAATGGTAGTGGATCATCGGAAGGTTTAGCTATGCATTTCATTATTTAGTCTGGTTTAAAACAAAAACAAATTTATTGACATTGATAGGGATTTACAGTAAATACCTGTATTGGTATTTTTGATGTTGCAGTCGATTAAATAGAATGTTCATATGATTATTATATATTCTGTAGAGCAATACTCGATTATATACCGGTATATGATTTGTACCAGTATTTTTAATAATAATATTAAAATTGTATGTTTTGGTATAATAATTATTATAATTATTTGTATTTATTAATTAATTAATGTACGGTATATATAATTATTATTGTTTGTATTATTATTATTGTTATTAGTTTAGTTATGTATATTATAACCAACTTATTAATTTTATATTCTCCTCTCCCGCAGGTAAGTGATGGAGACCAGACATTTCAACACTGGAAGCTGTGAGTAGGAGAGAGAGAGAGAGAGAGAGAGAGAGAGAGAGAGCGAGAGAGAGCGAGAGAGATTTGAGTGAGTGAGTCAATAGTGAGTGAGTGAGAGTGAGTGAAACAGAGAGAGAGTGAGAGATTGATGAATAGGGGATATTGAAGGAGAAAGAGATGGAAAAGATGATTCAGCACCCGAGTCAAGAAAGGATATCTGGAGGGAGAGAGAGAGAGAGAGAGAGAGAGAGAGAGAGAGAGAGCACGGATATCTGGAAGTGAAAGGTTAGAGAGAGAGGACGAGAGAGAAAAGAGAAAACGGACGAAGTATATATTAATAGAAAGGAGACATAAGATCCAGAGAGAGAGAGAGAGAGTGCTCACATGGTGGATAAAAAAAGAACAAAGGGTACATTAAGATATGAGAAAGTGAGTGAGTGAGTGAGTGAGTAAGTGAGTGAGTAAGTGTGTGTGTGTGTGTGTGTGTGTGTACAAATTAAATGAAGATAGGAGAGTGTATTTAAATATGTGCCAAGTTATGCATGGCCATACAATGGAAGAAGAATTTCATAAACTTACGAACCATCTAGTCCTCAAAACCTCCACTCCCCTCCTCTTAATCTCTCCTCACCCTCTCTTCCTTTCCCTATACTTCCTCTTTGCCTCTCCTCCTCCTCTTCTTCTTTACCTCCCCTCCGTACCTCCACTTCCCTCCTCTTATAATCTCTTCTTACCCTTTCTTCCATTCCCTTTAACTACTCTTTGCCTCTTCTTCTTTCCTCTTTACCTCCTCCTCCCCCCCCCCTCCTCTTTGCCTCTTCTCCTTACCTCCTCGTCTCCCTCCTCCCCTCCTCTAAATCTCTCCTCACCCTCTTTCTTTCCCTTTACCTCCTCTTTGCCTCTCCTCCTCCTCTCTACCTCCCCCTCCCCCCCTCCTCTTTACCTCCTCTCCCTCCCCCCCCCCCCTCCTCCTCCTCCCCATCCCGACCTTTCGTTTGATTTCCAATTTCCCCCTTTTAAGTGTGCGCCATAAATTGGTGACACGTCGGGGGGAGCACTTCCTCTCTGCGGGTTCACTGCTTCTTAATAATGGTGGTGCTGGCGCCGGGTGAGAGAGAGAGAGAGAGAGAGAGAGAGAGAGAGAGAGAGAGAGAGAGAGAGAGAGAGAGAGAGAGAGAGAGAGAGAGAGAGAGAGAGAGAGAGAGGAGAGAGAGAGAGAGAGAGAGAGAGAGAGAGAGAGAGAGAGAGAGAGAGAGAGAGAGAGAGAGAGAGAGAGAGAGAGAGAGAGAGAGAGAGAGAGAGAGAGAGAGAGAGTAGGAAGAACAAAATGGTATTGAATGAGGAAGAAATCACATGAGAATGGATAAAATGGGGAAGTGGTTGGAATAAAGATGAGAATTGAACAACAACAATTAATAAAGTGGCTGAAATTAAGAACATGAGAATAGATAACGTGTACATAGAGTAATAAAGTGGTTGGAATAAAGATGAGAATGGAACAGCAACAAGTAGTCAATCGGGGTAAAAAAAAACATAGGGGTAGTTGGGGTAAAAACAAACATAGTTCATCATAGGCCTATGTTAATTTTTTTGAATAAAATTTTTTTTTTTTTTTTTTTTTACAGATTGCCCACAATATAAGCAACATTTTATGCAAACGGTTTTTTTCTATAAAAATGTGTGGGACGTATATATCGCTACGCGACAAATTGTTTTTTTTTTTTTTTTTTGTCCGTTCAACTTTTTTATTATTTTTTGTTAATGTTCAATACCTGGAATGGTTTTCATGCAGCGCTTTTTTTCTCTGCTTTAAGGTGTTATACTATAGTTGGTTTCTTCACTCCCCTGCAGTGATTCTCCTGTCAACTCCAGTATCCAACACACAGGTATGTTTTTTTTTACCCCGACTATTGACATGCAATGGGGGTAATAAAAAACAACTTCAGCATAGATGTATATATGATTTTTTTTTACCCCCACTTTTAACATGCAGTTGGGGTAATAAAAAATAATCCGCACTGAGATTGAACAGAATACAATTATCACACAATTGAATGATGTGTGCCACAATAGGTCACCCATTCTCTGCAGAGGAGCAGTAGTTATATCTCTGTTTTCATTTACTTCCATTTTTTTGCTATGTTTTTTTTTACCCCATACGTGATTCGTTTTTACCCCTTTGGCCGGGGTAATAAAAAATCTGTTTATTCTGGAATACCTGGTTATTCTTATGTGCTAGGCTATATTTACTGCTGCCAGTAAAGGCCTCATATGTACCCTATTCTATGATATATGTAGTTTCTCCCTAGTATTAATAATGCCTGAGGCACAGCAAACTTAAGACAAACAATTTATTTTTACCCCGAATGATTTATAATAATGTGGTAGGATTAAAACATGAGAATGGATAAAGTGGGCAAGGGGTTCGAACGTCCCTTGATTTTGGCCCTGTCACTCTTTCAACTATGGGGGAGGCACTCGTTATAGGCAGTTCTGCCTTTTGCCTCCCTCACTCACATAGACAAAAAATACAGTGGTTGAGTTCAGGAACATAAGAATGGATACAGTTGGGCAAGGGGTAATAATGTGGTTGAGGTCAGGAACATGAGCGTGGATAAAGTGGACAAGGGGTAATAAAGTGGTTGGAATAAAGAACTTTAGAATGGAACAAGTGGGCAACGAGTACTAAAGTGAGAGTCGAGGTAGCCTACTGGTATACTAGAAAAAGAATTATAGAAAGAGGTAATAATGGAATGGAGAGTTAGATACAGTTACACTACATTACAGTTACATAATATACACAGACTGCACATACCTTGCGGTCCCTACTAGGGAGTCCGAACTTAACTTTAACAAAATTTGCTTCTAAGTGGAAGAAAATGCTAGCAAAGCAGAGAGAAGAGAGAGTGGTAATTCTCCCCTCTTCCATATTTTCCCATCTACCCTCGTCGTTTACATCGATATCTTTACCACTCCCAGTTCTCTCTCTCTCTCTCTCTCTCTCTCTCTCTCTCTCTCTCTCTCTCTCTCTCTCTCTCTCTCTCTCTCTCTCTCTCAAATGATACCTAGCCTAAAGAACAAACCATACGAAGAGCGTCTTAGAGAATTAAATCTATTTCCTTTAACCCAGCGCAGATTAAGAGGTAACTTAATTCAAGTGTTCAAAATCATCAAAGGCATCGACAATATGAACTGTAGTAAGTACTTCACTATCGACCAATCTAATTACACGCGGGGAAACGGTTGCAAAATTATTGGTAAATCTTTTAACTCGCACGAATCTAAGAATTTCTTCTTCAATCGAGTTGTCAACTTGTGGAATGGGCTTCCCCGAAACGTTATAGACTGCATCACCGTTGATTCATTTAAACTCCGCCTAGACAAATATCTCTCATTAAACCCGCGACTGACTGCGTTTGTAAATGAATAACTTTATTTTATCCCCCCCTCAGTTACTAACCCATCTGTCCTTTACTAACTCCCTAATCCTGCCACGGACATTAGTTCCAGGGCAGTAATTCCCTTTCCAATGTTCCCTTACCCACTCTAAACCACTGTTTGGACACTTGATCCTCAGTGTTTTGGAGGACAAGCAACCTAGAAGGGTCACTAGACCTGTTGTTGCTTGATTTCCTTTGTACTCTTTTGTACTCTCTCTCTCTCCCCTTGTTCAAGCAATCATTACCCCCTGTTAGTTAAATTTGATGCTCAATTTGCCCGCACCTGAACGCCCTACCCCTCCCCCCTCTCCCCCCCCCCCCGCTCCGCAGCTCTCCCCCCCCCCCCCCCCCCCTCCCCCCCCCCCTCCTCCCCGTGTAGTTCCATGCCCCCCCCCCCCCCCCCCCCCCCGCCCACTCTCCTCTTCCCACTCTTTTAAGGCCCTCCTCTCCTCCTAGCCTCCTCCTCTCCTCCTCTTACTCTTTGGTTCCCCCCTTCCTCCTCCCTTACTTTCATGGTTTCTCCCCTCCTCCTCCTCCTCCCTTACTCTGCTGCATCCCCCTCTTCCTTCCACCTTTACTCAAATAGCTCCCCCCCCCCCCCGCCCCTTCTCTTCCCTTACTCTCATGGTTCCCCCCTTCCTCCTCCTTTACTCTCATGGTTCCCCCCTTCCTCCTCCTTTACTCTCATGGTTCCTCCCCCCCCCCTCCTCTTCCTCCCTTACTCTCCATCCCCATCACGCATCGAATCCCACATCTACCACCCCAACCCACATGCCTGTTTCTCCCCATCCACCATCATATTACGCTTCGAATCCGACAGCAATACCGTACCGTTTTAAGGGAGCCCATCTCGCTTTTTGTTTTCTTTTTCTCTCCCTCTCTCTTTGGCTTGTATCCATTCGGCCCCATTCAGCCTACTGTTTTAAGACGTTTACCTCCATCCAGGTGTCAATATTTTTGTTTTGACAACAAGCTAAATTTGAAAGTTTTTCGATAGAAAAATGTCTCCGGCGAAGCCTGATTTCTCCATACAATGCTGGCTCGCTATCGCTCGCCAGGAAGAAATCGACAATTGGATGGGGAAAAGCGTCTTAAAACAGTTGACTAAATGGGGCCGAATGGTTACAAGCCAGGGAAAGAGAGAAAAGGAGAGAAAGATAAAAAAAAAAGACGGTGAGCCCCCTTAATTATAGTACATTCTACTCACATGGTCCTACTCTATTCTACCGTTTTCTACGTCCACCTTCACTCCCATCTCCAACACCCACCTGGTCATTCAGTCACCCAACCTTCACCCTCCATTCATCCAACCTTTAATACTCATCCATTCAGTCTTATAACCTTCATCCTTCACCCGTCCATCTCCAACACTCATCCAATCTGTCATATAACCTTCGCCCTCCAACGCTCATCCATTCAGTCATCCAACCTTCATCCGTCTATCTGAAACACTCATCCATTCAGTCATATAACCTTCGCCCTTCATCCGTCTATCTCGAACACTCATCCATTCAGTCATCCAACATTCATCCTTCATCCGTCTATCTGGAACACTCATCCATTCAGTCATATAACCTTCGCCCTTCATCCGTCTATCTGGAACACTCATCCATTCAGTCATCCAACCTTCATCCTTCATCCGTCTATCTGGAACACTCATCCATTCAGTCATATAACCTTCGCCCTTCATCCGTCTATCTGGAACACTCATCCATTCAGTCATCCAACCTTCATCCTTCACCCTCCATCTCCAACACTCATCCAATCTGTCTATATACCTTCACCCTCCATCCGTACACCCTCCAACGCTCATTCATTCAGTCATCCAGCCTTCATCCGTCTATCTGGAACACTCATCCATTCAGTCACCCAACATCCATATTTAAATATCCACCCTTTCTTCCTACCATATCCACATTATTCCACCCTCCCTTCCTTCCCCAAATCACACTCTCCACATTTATCCACCCTTCCTTATCCTATCCTCTCCTCTACCTTATCCACATTTATCCACTCCTCCACATTTATCCACCCTTCTTTCCTTACCCTATCCACTCCTCCACCTTCTTCACATGTATCCACTCCTACACCGTCTCCACATTTAACCACTCCTCTACCGTCTCCATATATATCCACCCTTCCTTCCTTCCCCAATCGTACCCTCCACCCACCCCTACCCCCAGCCTCTGAAGGGGAAGGCTGCCTTAATCAATGGCATTCTAAAACAGGGTCTTGTTAGGAGGGGGTAGTGATCATGACGGAGCAGCAGCAGCAGCAGCAGCAGCAGAGAGAGAGAGAGAGAGAGAGAGAGAGAGAGAGAAGAGAGAGAGAGAGAGAGAGAGAGAGAGAGAAGAGAGAGAGAGAGGAGAAGAGAGAGAGAGAGAGAGAGAGAGAGAGAGAGAGAGAGAGAGGGAAAGAGAGAGAGAGAGAGAGAGAGAGACGGGTAAACCTCTTCTGTACCGGCGACGTCTGTTGATTTTATTCTTGCTACGTTTAGATGATTTTGTGCAGTTTAAGAAGGATCTGTGGTACCGTAGTAAAAGGGGTTAGGCCTAAGTGAGATAGTTCGAAGCCTGGAGGCCCATTTTAGGCTGAATACAATCGTCTAATAGTAGCCAGAATAAAGATAGAAGAGCGGCACCGGTATTGAAAGGGTTAAGAAGAAAGGAACTTGAACATTATTAACCCTCTGAAGCTCTGACGCGTTTTAACAGTTTATTTTGGCTATCATTAGACGATTTTATGTAGCTTAGGAAGTATCTGTGGGTATTAAAAGGGTACGGTAAGCACTATCTCAATCAACCCTTTGACTTCCATATACCGTTACTAATCTGAATAAAATCGTCTAATAGTAGCCAGAAAACAGAACAGAAACGCGTATTGGAGCTTGAAAGGGTTAAATAGGGATAATGAGGATGAAAGTGGTGGGGAGGGGTTTAATTCCGTAGATTTAGTAGACATTTTTCGGAAGAAGGCCTTTATTTTGGCGATTTAACTCATTCAGTACCGGTAACATCCTTTCCATTATATGCTGAAAACTATTAGACGATTTGATTCAGCTTAGGAAGGACGTCCTACCCATTACAAGGCTACGGACTATCTCCATTAATCCTATTAGCTACCATATAATCCTTCCTAAGCTTCATAAAATTGCCTGAATGTAGCTGAAATCAAATAAAAAAGACGTCACTGGTACTGTTAACTCCGCCTCATTATTTTTCTAAGTTCATTTTAGGTTCTTGGTTCAATGTTGCTTAACCCCTACTGTACCGAAGGAGACAGTAATAAAATTCCCCCCCCAGTCCCAAGCAATGTGGCCAAAATGGCAAGATAGAACAACCTCCCACCTCAAAAGATGTAAGAATACTGGCTCTCCCAGCCTGCAGAGGGTTGGATATAAGCTGAGAAATGTTGCCATATCGAGAGCAGTGCTCAAACGGTCGTGGTACCAGGCACTACCTGATACTGGCAGTTACAAGGAAAGTACATTACTGACGGCTCCCTGCCGTCGCTGGGACTGGGGAGTGACTTATCTACCGACGGCTCCCTGCTGTCGCTGGTATTGGACGGGTTAAGGGGGTGTGACACGAGAGCATATTCCGGCAATTTTCGATAAGCAAGTTTTTGTTTTCTATCTGGTGCGACGTCTGGAGGGTTATTATATTATGTTCCTCATTATATTCCCCCAGCACCATTAAGTTACCCCAGCGCCATGTTTCCCATGCAGCACCATTATGTTCCCCTCGCACTATTAGGCACCATTTTGTTCCACCAGTACCATTATGCACACCAACACCATTATATCCCAAAAGCACCATTATGTTCCCCTCGCACTATTAGGCACCATTTTGTTCCACCAGCACCATTATGCACACCAACACCATTATATCCCAAAAGCATCATTATGTTCCCCCCGCAGCATTAAGCATCACTAGCACCATTATGTTCTCCCCGCACCATTACGCACCACCACTTGCACCATTATGTTCCCTCCTTACAACCAGCACCAACATATAAAGCAGTGGTGATGGGCTGGTCTATCAGAGTGAGAGTTGAGCGTTCTCTGCCATACCCATAGCTTACTCTGACTGTCCCTTTCGCGTATATATTTTCTAGATCTCAAGTGGCGGCGTCTCTTCCGTGGATTGACCTCTCTACTGCCAACCTATAGTTTGGCAGACTGGGAGCCAAAGCGGCACATTTCTCCCTTTGCCCCTCGACTTTCCCTTCATAATTGTTGAGGGGCACAGGGCCCTGGGTGGGGCTTCTGTGTCCCGGCGTTTCCGCACTCTCCTCAGCTCCTCGCCTGGGAGCGGCTTCGGTCACCTGGGCTTTTTTAGTGGTAAAGCTAGGAGGGTTCTGTGGGGGCACTTGGTTATGGCCGTGGCCTTGCTCGGGACCTTGGGGCTGTTCGGCCAGACAGCCTGGGGAACAACAACAACATATATAGCACCACCACTAAACTCGCCTCAGCACCATTAAGTTTCCCCCAGTACCATTATGTTCCCCCCCGCACCATCATGCACCACTAGCACCATAATGTTACCCCCCGCAGTACCAGCACCTACCACCAGAGTCCGCCACCGTAGCCGTGTGTAGTTCATAACTGGATCAGAATAATCAGAGGAGGCCCGCTAACTCAATGACAGCCCTCCCTCCCTACCTACCTACCTCCATCTATATACTACCTCCCTGTCAGTCTCCTCCTTCTCCTTGTCTAGCTCTCAGTTTCTCTCCCTCTCTCTTGGTCTTTCATTCTCTCTCTCTTGGTTTTTCAGTTTCTCTCCTTTCACTTCTAGTATCTCCTCCGAATGGATTGCAAGGTCTCTGAGATATTAACTATTCCTTGTAACTCTCTCTTCTCTTCCTTCTTCTTGTATTTTTCATTACCTTCTCTTATTCTCATCCGTCCTTCGTCTTGTCTAGCTCTCTCTCCCTCTTGACTGTCGCTTCTCCTCTTCTTCTTTCTCCGGATTTTCCTCTCCCTCCTCCTTTTTCTTATCTTTTTTATTAACTTCTTGTCTTCCTCCTCCGTCTTCTCTCTCGGTCTGTCACTTCTCCTTCTCCTCCTCCTCCTCCTCCTCCTCCTCCCTTCTCCGTCTTCTCTAGGTCTCTCTCGCCCTTCCATTTTTATTATACATTTATCAAAGTATATTTTTGTTTAGACTCTACAGTATCTTTCCAGCTCCTTCTCTTCATTATCCCCTTTCCTTTTCTCCTCTCTTCCCTCTATCCTCTCTTCCATCATCCTTGCCTTCCATTTCTCCTCTCACTCCTCTCTCATTTCCTCTCTTTCTTCTCTCCACTCTCTCCTCTCCTCCCTTTCTTCTCTCCACTCTCTCATCTCCTCTCTTTCTTCTCTCCACTCTCTCATCTCCTCTCTTTCTTCGCTCCACTCTCTCATCTCTTCTCTTTCTTCTCTCCACTCTCTCATCTCTTCTCTTTCTTCTCTCCACTCTCTCATCTCCTCTCTTTCTTCTCTCCACTCTGTCATCTCATCTCTTTCTTCTCTCCACTGTCTCATCTCCTCTCTTTCTTCTCTCATCTCCTCTCTTTCTTCTCTCCACTCTCTCCTCTCCTCTCTAAAGAAGTTATCCTAACCCTTTACAATTCCTTAGTCCGCCCTCTTCTGGAATACTGCGCTCAATCCTGGTGCCCTTATTACCAAAAAGATATAAACAAGCTAGAACGAGTTCAACGTAGAGTTACCAAAATGATACCTAGTCTAAAGAACAAGCCATACGGAGAGCGTCTTAGAGAATTAAATCTATTTCCTTTAACCCAGCGCAGATTAAGAGGTGACTTAATTCAAGAGTTCAAAATCATCAAAGGCATCGACAATATGAACTGTAGTAAGTACTTCACTATCGACCAATCTAATTACACGCGGGGAAACGGTTGCAAAATTATTGGTAAATCTTTTAACTCACACGAATCTAAGAATTTCTTCTTCAATCGAGTTGTCAACTTGTGGAATGGGCTTCCCCGAGACGTTATAGACTGCAGCACCGTTGATTCATTTAAACTCCGCTTAGACAAATATCTCGCATCAAACCCGCGACTAACTGCGTTTGTAAATGAATAACTTTATTTTATCCCCCCCTCAGTTACTAACCCATCTGTCCCCTACTAACTTCCTAATCCTGGCACGGACATTAGTTCTAGGGCAGTAGTTCCCTTTCCAATGTTCCCTTACCCACTCTAAACCACTGTTTGGACACTTGATCCTCAGTGTTTTGGAAGACAGCAGCCTAGAAGGGTCACTAGACCTGTTGTTGCTTGATTTCCTTTGTACACTCTTTCTTCTCTCCACTCATCTCTCTTTCTTCTCTCCACTCTCTCATCTCCTCTCTTTCTCTCCTCCACTCTATCTCTCTCTTCTTCTTCTCTCCACTCTCTCATCTCCTCTCTTTCTTCTCTCCACTCTCATCTCTCTTTCTTCTCTCCACTCTCTCATCTCCTCTCTTTCTTCTCTCCACTCTCTTTCTTCTCTCCACTCTCTCATCTCTCTTTCTTCTCTCCACTCTCATCTCCTCTCTTTTTTCTCTCCACTCTCTCATCTCTCTTTCTTCTCTCCACTCCTCTCTTTCTTCTCTCCACTCTCATCTCCTCTCCACTCTCTCCTCTCCTCTCTTTCTTCTCTCCACTCTCCTCTCCTCTCTTTCTTCTCTCCACTCTCATCTCCTCTCCACTCTTTCTTCTCTCCACTCTCTCTCCTCTCTTTCTTCTCTCCACTCCTCTCTTTCTTCTCTCCACTCTCATCATCTCTCCACTCTCTCATCTCTTCTCTTTCTTCTCTCCACTCTCTCTACTTTTCCTTCTCTCCCTTGTTCCCCTCTTTCCCTTTATTTTATTTCCTTTTTATGCCTTCCTTATTCCTCATTCCTCATCTTCTTTCTTCCCAGTCTTCCCCCATCTTCCTTCTTCCCAGTCTTCCCCCATCTCCCCTCCTTCAGTAAAGACCCACCGCCTGTTGAGGAGTCTGTTCAGAGGTCCCTGTAGGCCTCTCTCTCTCTCTCTCTCTCTCTCTCTCTCTCTCTCTCTCTCTCTCTCTCTCTCTCTATCTCTCTCTCTCTATCTCTCTCTCTCCTATCTCTCTCTCTCTTCTCCTCTCGCTCTCTCTATCTCTCTCTCTCTCTCTCTCCCGGTCTCTCTCTCTCTCTCTCTCTCTCTCTCTCTCTCTCTCGTTTTGCCTCACTTTTTTTTTTTTTTTTTTTTTTTTTTAGAATTTTCACCCTTCATCTACTCTCAGTATTCTTTGTGTTTCTTATTCTTTTGACCATTCTTGGAAATATGACATTACCACTCTTGCAGAAGCAGCTACCCAGAAGTTAGGTGTGCTCAATCGTCTCCGTGGGTTCTTCACCCCTGCACAGCTGCTTGCTCTGTATAGGGGCACAGGCGCCCATATATCAATATTGTTTGCATGTGTGGGTAGGTTCCATCCATATCGTACTTCTTAAGGGGGGTGACCTGCTTTTTGTTATTTCTGTCCTTTTCTCTCTTTCTCTGGCTTGTATCCATTCGGCCCCATTCAGCCAACTATTTTAAGACTTTTATCCCCATCTACTGTAGGTGTCGATTTCTTCCTGGAGAGCGATAGCGACCCAGCATTATATGAAGAAATCCGGCTTCGCCGGAGACATTTTTCTATCGAAAAATGTACAAATTTAGCCTGCTGTCAAACAAAAATACAAAATATGCTGGCTCGCTACCGCTCACCAGTAAAAAATTTACATCTGGATCGGGATAAACGTCTTAAAACAGTAGGCTGAATGGGGCCAAATGGATACAAGCCAGAGAAAGATAGAAAAGGACAGAACAAAAACAGGTCACCCCCCTTAAAGGGTAGAGTCAAAAGTATTTCGTCTAATCGACTCTCTTCCTCTTACTAATTCCCTTATTTTATTCTCCTCCTTCTCGCTCCTTCCTTCTTTGGTTCTCCTCATTTCTCCTTCCTTCTTTTGTCCTCATTTCTCCTTTCGTCTCTTGTCCTCCATCTCGTTCTCACTTCTTCCTTCTTTTGTCCTCCTCCTCATTTCTCCTTTCGTCTCTTGTCCTTCATTTTTCCTTTCATGTCTTGTCCTTCGTTTCCTTTCTCCTTGCGTCTCTTTTCTTTTCCCCTTTCATCTCTTGTACTTCTTTTCGGTTCTCTTTTCGTCTCTAGTCCTTCCTTTTTTATTTTTTTATTCTTTTTTCCTAATTTCTCCTTTCGTCTCCTGTCCTTCTTTTCCCTTCTGCTCTTGTCCCCCTCCTCTCTTCAGAAGGTCTATATAGGAGCCCAGGTCACCCTTGCTAACTCTTCTTTACGGCTCCCCCGGATAGTTTTGCTGACCGAATCATAACAAACTCCAAACTTTTTACTTTCTCTCCGTAGTTTATTAAGTTATTCCGTTTTCCTCTACCTACCCTGTACCAATCCGTGTTTTTACCGTTTTATATATACCTGTATATATATATATATATATACCGGTATAAATTATATATATATATATATATATATATATATATATATATATATATATATACAGTATATAGGCCTATATATACCGGTATATAAAATTTATAAAATTTCTATGCCTAGGAGTTTTTCAAGGAGTCCATACTTCCTCTAGTCACCATGTACACTCGACCAGAAAACAATCTTTACAATAACGCTCTAAACATTCTGGAAGTGGGTCGAAATCTTATGATAATACCTCACAGACGTATGTTTCACCCGATTCATTCTGTTCACACTAGATTATTTACAGCTCACCAGTGTAAATATTGTTTTTTGGTCGAGTGTACCAGAGTGTCAGAACAGAGCAATTTCGTTTTGCGACTTGAATAACTATGAGAAGGGATACAGGAAAATTAATATACGGTATATTATATTATATTATCAATATTATCACTTCCAAAGACATGATACGAACCGTGAACCATAATTTTAACCTTTGCATATATAAATAATAGAAACTAGACTGATGAGACTATATATACCCTGTTTCTTTTTAACTGACGGTAAATTGCAAAGTTATCATCAAGATTTCTCAGATATTTTGAAGATTATATACGTAGTGCATTATGGTGCTAATTATATATAAACCTGGTCTTAATATGATACAGAGACATAGTAGTTTCATCTTTTTCCATTAAGTATCGATAAATTGGCTGCTATGGGATTCAATTTATCGCCAGCTGAAAAGAAATAGAGTATAGTACCATTCCACTTTTTCTACTTTATTTTCACCTCCGCCGCTCCAACCCTATCCACATCTCCTCCTTCCCCAATTATCAGTCTTTTTCTTATTTGTCTACATTTGTTCTCCATTCCTCCTTCTCTTAGCTCTAACCCTGTACTCATTCCTTCTTCTTCCCTAGTTATAATTTTGTTTCTTGTTTTTCTTCCTTCGTTCTGCTCTTAGATCCAACCCTGTCCACATCTCCTTCTCTTAGTTCCAACCCTATCCTTATCCTCTTGTTCATCAGTTATCAATCTTTTTTCTTATGATGTCTTCCTTAGTTCCTCTTCATTTTGTCTTCGTTCGTTCTTCTTCATCTTCATTCTTGTTGCTCCAACTCTATTCTCATCCCTTCCTTCCTCAGTTATCAGTCTTTTTCATATGTTTCTCTTTGTTCTCTTCCATTCCCTTAGTTCCAACCCTATCCTAATCTCCTTGTTCATCAGTTGTCAATCTTGTTCTTATTTGTCTTCCTTCGTTGTGCTTCGTCCCTTCTTCTCGTAGCTCCAACTCTATCCTCATCTCCTTCTTCCCTCAGTTATCATTTATGTTCTTTTTGTCTTCCTTCGTTTTTCTCCATCCCTCCTTTTCTTAGCTCCAACCCTATTCTTATCTCCTTCTCCCCCAGTTATCATGTTTTTCTTATTTATCTTCTTTTGTTCTTCTTCACCCCCCCCCCCCCTTCTTGTAGCTCCAACCCTATCTTCATATCCTTGTTCATCATTTATCAATGTTTTTTTCTTCTTCCTTCGTGTTTCCTCCATCCCTCCTTCTCGTAGTTCTGACCCTATTCTCATGTCCTTCTTCCTCGGTTATCATTTGTTCTTCCTTCTTCCTGCTCGTAGCTCCAACCCTATCCTCATCTGCCCTCAATTATAAGCCTTTTTCGTATTTTCTCCCTTCTTTCTTCTCCATCCTCCCTTCTTGTAGCTCCAACCCTATTCTTATTTCCTTCCTCCCTCAGTTATCAGTTGTTTTCATATTTGTCTTCCTTCGTTCTTCTTCACTTCACCACTCCCCCCCCCCTTTCTTGTAGCTCCAACCCTATTCTCATCTCCTTCTTCCTCAGTTATCATTTGTTCCTGCTTTTCTTCCTTCGTTCTTCTTCATCCCTCCTGCTCGTAGCTCAAACTTTGGCTTTCTGGTTCTCCTAACTCTATTAATTTCTCTCTCCCGCCTGCATTTATCAAGCCAGGATCTGCATTAGAAAGGCAGTCCACTCTATAACTCTTCCCGCTGGCTAACTCCCCGTCTCTGCTTCTTAAGGGGACATTGGTTATTATCGGGGGGTCTATTTATTTATATATTAATTTATTCTTTAGTTTCCTCCCTGGACCTCCATCAAACTTTAAAAAAAAACATCCATTAGATCCCCCTACGAGATTAATTTGTACATTTTTCGGTAGAAAAATGTCACGGCCGAAGGCAGGTTCCTCCACAATTACAGGCTCGTTATCGCTCGCCAGGAAAAAAATCGACAATGAAAGGGCACGAAAGGTCTTAATATTGACAAAGAAATGGGGCTAAAAGAATTAAAATCGACAAACTAATGGGGCAAACGTCTTAAAATCTCAAAACTAAAGGGGATAATCATGAGAAAGAAAGGGGACCAGAGAAACGGCCCATCTCCCCTTAATTTCTTGTGTCTGGTGCCTAATTCCTGCCTTTGCTTGCCAACTTAACGCCTTGAGGATTATGACGCGTTTTGACAGTTTATTCTGGCTATTGTTAAACGATATGTATTCAGATTAGCGAGGGTATGTGGAAGTTAGAGGGTTAATGGAGACACTCTTTACCCTTTTAATTCCCACAGGTCCTTCCTAAGCTGTATATAAACGTCAAATTAAACTGTCAAAATGTCCTCAAGGGTTTGTGTGGCTGCGTTATAATTCCAGCTTATACTCTGTTTCTCCATGTCAGCTCTGCCATTATTACGTGTACTATCTGACACTATTTGTATTCCTTACTTTAGTGATACTAATGGTGATAATGGGGGTGGTAATGGTGATATTAATGGTGGTAGTGATAGTAATATTAATGGTGCTGGTGGTGATAGTGGTATTAATGATGCTAGTGGTGGTGGAGATAGTGCTAGTGGTGATGGTGATAGTGGTGATGGTGATAATGATGCTAGTGGTGATAGTGGTAGTGGTAATATATATATTTATAGTGATAGTGGTGGGGGTGATAGTGATCATAATGGTGATAGTGATAGTGGTAGTAGTAATGGTGATAGTGAACCCCCCCAGGATCCGCCAAGTTGGTGTGGGTTTATTAACTTGCCGCCGCGGGAGACCACCGGACTCTGGAGTTGAGTCCATGAGTTGGGCAGGAGATGGTGGTGGTGGTGGCGTTTATGGTGTTGCTGGTGTTGCTGGTGGTGGTGGTGTTGGTAGTGGTGGTGTGGGTAATGGTAGTGGTGGTGGTCGTTGTGAGGGTGATGGTAGTGGTAGTGGTGTTTATGTTGTTGTTTGGTGGTGTTTGTAGTTGTGCTGTTAGTAGGGCAGCTATGGTGTTGCTGATTGTTGTGGTGAGGGTGATGATAGTGATGATTGGTGGTAGTATTGAGTACACGAGTTTGGGAGGAGATGGTGGTGGTGTTGAGGGTGGCGTTTATCGTGGTACTGGTAGTGGTGGTGTTGGTAGTGATGATAGTAGTGATTGTGGTGCTGGTAGTGGTGATTGGTTGTAGTCGTAATGATGGTATGGGCTGGTATGGAAGGATATACCAGATGTTTAGCTTATTTGGGGAGACTGTCGACACCAATCGAGCAGGGTCACGGCCTTCTAAATACATAAAGAAGGTTGTGGCAGGGCACTACCCATGGGAAGCCTACAGGCATGTAATAAGAAGTTGCTAGGACTACTGATTCATTTTTCTGGCTTCCCTCACTGTTTCTGTTTGTCTCACACAGAGTAAGCCTAATCCAGTTAGCTCTCAAAAATACTTCCTCCTCCTATTCATGTCACTACACTAAACAAGCACACCACACGTCTTTCCAATACACCAACAACTTTTTTTTGTCACTCTTTCAACTTTGGGGAAGTCACTTGTTACAGGCAGCTTTGCCTTTTGTCTCTTTCATACACAGATATGCAAAATAACCTAGATAAGCTGTCAAGTTGGGCTCAATTTTGGCAAATGAGTTTTAATGCGGATAAATGCAAAGACAGGTCATTCAAGCATAAATCCAAAGGTGTAATCCTCACACTTTACAATTCCCTAGTCCGTCCTCTTCTGGAGCTGAGTGGTTTATATATGTAGTAGTAGTAGTAGTGATAGTAGTAGTAGTGGTGGCAGTCATGAAAATATTGGTAGTACTAATAATGGCAGTGATGAGAGTATTAGTATTAGTAGTAATAGTGATAGTGCCAATTAGCCAGCAGAGGGTCCGTGGTAGTGCCAGCTATTGACCGGCACCAGCAGGAGTCAGGCTGGCCCCAAGCTGGCACTGACTCACCACCACCACCACCACACTCTACCATTATAACCCTTTGAGTGGTGAGGGTGGTGGTGATGGGAGTTGTGGTGGTGGTGGTAGTGGGAGTGACTCAATCAAAGGTTAGAAAGTAGTGGTATTGGCAGGGATGGTATATAATAGTCTATTCGCTGTAAGTAGACGATAAATCATGACCTCTAACCTCTGTAACTCAAAAACTACTAGAGTAATCGAGCTAATATTTTATTATTTGGGAAGAGTCAATCAAGGAATAGATGTAGAAATGCACAGCCAATTTGCTCTAGCCCTTTTTGAGTTACAGAGGATAGAAGTCATGATTTCTCGCCTACTTACTGTGAATAGACTATAGTACTCCGATACATGAACAAATGACCAAAGTATAGAAACACTGTATAGAGTATATATTTTGCAAATAATCCCCATATTGTCACTAACTCATAGCACAGATAAAGATCGGTAATATTTAAAGATATTGTGATGAAGAGGATGGATACCCATCAAGAAACATTTAGCGTGTATAATGTATAATGTAATGTAGCGTGTATAATGTATAATTTATATACGATTGACTTCATGCTTTACATAGCTTCTAGGATACAGTTTTCGTTGTTTATTTTTTATGTGTTTAGCCTATATCTGAATTAGCCTAGTGTGTTTAAATTTTCGTTGAAAGTCTATTAAATTAATTTATTGTTTTTGCTATGTGTTTCTTACGATAACAAAAATTGTATTCCTGTAGAAATAAATGATCACCCAAAATTGCGATTATGTTATATTTGCTTCCAGTAATTTAGGCATTTGGTATAACATTAGTTAGTTGACACGTTTCTCCATTTAGACTGACAAATAATACCGTTATTTTCCCATTTTAGTGTTTTCTCTTCGTGGAAATAATATTTTCCCTGACTAATATTTCCAGGAAGGGAGGAGGGGGGGGGGGGGCTGAGACGAAATTAAAATAAAGCCCTGAGGGGAGGAAAGAAGGGAGGGAGGGACAGGAGGAAGGGAGGGAAGGGGAAAGGAGGAGGGAGGGGACTAGGATAGAGGAGGGGAGGAGAGAGGGAGAGGTAAGGGGAAAAGAAAGGATTGGAGCAGGAAAAGGGAAGGGGATAGGAGAAGAGGAGGGAGGGAGGGAGGGGGAGAGAAGGAAGGAGAGAGGGAGAAGGAAGGAAGAGGGGAGAAGGAAGGAGGATCGTAGAAGGGGGAGGGGAGGAGCGAGGGCAAGGAAAGGGGAGAAGGAAGGAAGTTGGGAGCACTAGGAGGAGAGGCGGGAAGAGGAGGGATATGGAAGGGGAGAAGGGAGGGAAGAGGGTAGGGGAGGAGATGCAACACTAAAGGGGAGAGGTGGATAGAGAATAGCAAGGGGAAAGGGTTGAGATTCAGGATAAATGGAAAGAGGAAGTGAATGAAAGGCAATATTTGCATTAAAGGTGAAAACAGGGAAAACATCACACACACACACACACACACACACACACAGAAAATCGAGAGAAAAGTAATAATTGGGAAATACACCCCCCCCCCACACACTCACACACACACTGAAAATCGAGAGAAAAGTAAAAATTGTGAAATATATATATGGAAGTGTATTCTAAACCTTGAAGCTTACCCCGTTATGTTCGTGTGTGTGTGTGTTTCATCAACCCATAACTCTAAGCCGTCTGTGTAGGGTTTTTGTGTTTCACTGGTGCTTGTACATATACGGAATATATACGGTACACTATATATACTGTACATATAGATGGATAGATAGATAGATAGATAGATAGAGAAGTAAATAGATAGATAGATAGATAGATAGATGGATGGATGGATAGATAGATAGATAGATAGATAGATAGATATTGAATATTTAAGATAACAGTACTGTTTTGGTATATTCGTTCTTGTTAACTTTTTTTTAATATTTATTTAATTTCCCTAGGAAAAAATACATTAATTATTTAAAGAGTAAACTGGTATTTATATTTTCTGTGGTGATGTGTTTTGGCCCTGTTATTTTTTTCCTACAACCTGTTCCAAACAAGTAGGCCAAAGTATTTAAACATTGGCCTCTATAGCTCACAAACAACTAGAGTAATCGAACTAACATAGTACAAAGGGGTACAAAGGAGTACAAAGGAAATAAAGCAACAATAGTTCTAGTG
The DNA here is from genome assembly GCA_032716605.1 of Paralithodes platypus. Lineage (NCBI taxonomy): Eukaryota > Metazoa > Arthropoda > Malacostraca > Decapoda > Lithodidae > Paralithodes > Paralithodes platypus. The sequence continues at coordinate 50,850,042 of CM064579.1, read as the reverse complement.
ACCCTTCTAGGCTGCTTGTCCTCCAAAACACTGAGGATCAAGTGTCCAAACAGTGGTTTAGAGTGGGTAAGGGAACATTGGAAAGGGAACTACTGCCCTGGAACTAATGTCCGTGGCAGGATTAGGAAGTTAGTAGGGGACAGATGGGTTAGTAACTGAGGGGGGGATAAAATAAAGTCATTCATTTACAAACGCAGTCAGTCGCGGGTTTGATGCGAGATATTTGTCTAGGCGGAGTTTAAATGAATCAACGGTGATGCAGTCTATAACGTCTTGGGGAAGCCCATTCCACAAGTTGACAACTCGATTGAAGAAGAAATTCTTAGATTCGTGTGAGTTAAAAGATTTACTAATAATTTTGCAACTGTTTCCCCGCGTGTAATTAGATTGGTCGATAGTGAAGTACTTAATAATAATAATAATAATAATCGTCTGGTTACTTATATAGCGCTCGTTCTGCTCCTTCGAGGATTCACAAGCGCTTGGCTTTCTTCAGTCTACCAGAGACCATTACCCATCCCCCTTGCTCATGGGGAGATGGTAACCGCCGGCTATATCCCAGAAAAACTTTTCAATCTGAGCGGGGATTGAACGCTAGACCTTCAAGGTGGGATTCAGGCACGCTATCAACTGAGCCAGCCGGACGGCTGGCTACAGTTCATATTGTCGATGCCTTTGATGATTTTGAACACTTGAATTAAGTCACCTCTTAATCTGGCTGGGTTAAAGGAAATAGATTTAATTCTCTAAGACGCTCTTCGTATTGTTTGTTCTTTAGGCTAGGTATCATTTTGGTAACTCTACGTTGAACTCGTTCTAGCTTGTTTATATCTTTTTGGTAATAAGGGCACCAGCATTGAACGCAGTATTCCAGAAGAGGGCGGACTAAGGAATTGTAAAGGGTTAGGATAACTTCTTTGTATTTATGCTCAAATGACCTGCCTATAAAGCCAATTATTTTGTTTGCCTTCTTAACAACTTCTGAACATTGTTGACTCGGTTTTAGGTTACTCGATATTGTTGCTCCCAGATCGGTTTCTCTGTTTACATTCTTAAGCTGAGTGCCATTCATCGAATAGTTTGCTTTCTCATTTAGGTATCCGATATGTAGTACTTTACATTTATCCGCATTGAAACTCATTTGCCAAATTTGGGCCCCAACATGACAATTTATCTAGATTGTGTTGCATATCGTCAACTTGTTCTTTTGAGAGTACGCTATTTGCAATTTTTGTATCGTCAGCAAATTTTGAGATTGTACAGGTGAGACCCTCATCTATGTCGTTGATGTAAATTAGAAAGAGAATTGGTCCTAGTACCGATCCCTGGGGTACCCCGCTACTTACATTGGTCCATTTAGATGCCTTACCGTTTATGACTACTCTTTGCTTTCTGTCGCTAAGCCAATTTTCTATCCATTTCAACACACCGTCTTGTATTCCATGCGCTTTTAGTTTTAGCAGTAAACGTTTGTGGGGAACTTTGTCAAAGGCCTTTTGAAAATCAAAGTATATAATATCTACAGCTTTACTCTCATCGTAGAGGTTGAGGATATCGTGGAAGAAGTCTAAGAGGTTTGTTAAACAGGAACGTTATTTACGAAAGTCGTGTTGAGTATCTTTAAGTAAGTTATTTTCCTCTAAGTGATTTACGAGTCTGTCTCTTATGACCGTTTCTAGCATTTTACATACAATTGAGGTTAAGCTAATTGGACGATAGTTACTGGGTAGGGGATTTGCTGCCTTTTTTTAATATCGGTGTTACGTTGGCTAGCTTCCACTGATCAGGCATAGTCCCAGACTGCAAGGATTCATTGAATAACAATGTCAGTGGTTTGGAGAGCTCATCCTTAGCTTCCTTTAGAACTCTAGGCGAGATTGTATCAGGTCCAGGCGTTTTATTTACCTTGAGTTTATCTAAACAATTCAATACTTCTCTCTCTGTAACGGTGATATTGCTTAGAACATCTGAATTATCAATCTGAATCGGCGATGGTGTAGGGATATCACTGAGGTCTTCTGTTGTAAAAACTGATGCAAAGAAGGTATTGAGGGCATTACTCATTTGTACTTCGTCTTTGGTGTATTCTCCATTTTCATCGACTAACGGTCCAACAGTTGAAGTAACTACTTTTTTCTTTCTGATATAACTATAGAATTCTTTCGGGTTTGTTTTACTTTGATTCGCAACATGTAACTCCTGGGTCTTTTTACTTTGCTTAATTAACTTTTTGGCTTTGCGTCGTAGCTCTACAAATTTCACCCGTTCTTCGTAATTTTGTGAGGATTTTAATCTATCATTAGCAAATTTTTTAGCAAGCAGACTGTCTGAAATATCTTTATTCCACCATTTGGGCTTATCATTACATGGCCTGGACGCCGTATTTTCGATGGTATGCAGTCTTGCACTGCCTTAAGGTAAGTGGTTGTGAAACACTCCCAAGATGTATTTATGTCGTTATTGTTAGTCAGAAAGCTCCAGTCAGTTTCTTTAAGCTTTGATTTAAGTTTATGAAAATTTGCTTTCTTGAAATTAGGGACTTTCTCAATGCTGCTATTTGATTTGTTACTAGTAAACTTTAAAGTGAAAGTTATCGTACGATGGTCGCTGTTACTGAATTCATCACCAACATTCAAATTCTCTATTAATTCTTCTTTAGTTGTGAGTACAAGGTCAAGCACATTATTACCACGGGTCGGAGATTGTACAAATTGAAAAAGTGAACTCTCTTGCAAGTTAGCATAGAGGTCGTGTCCAGAGTGTGAAGTAAGAATATCGCCCCATTTAGTCACGGGTAAGTTGAAATCGCCAAGAATTACGGTATCTTGTATGTTAGTTATTTCTGCAATTTGTTCATAAATTTCACTGTCAGTTTGCACTGATTGAGCTGGGGGTAATAAAGCTAGTGTTATTTTAGTTCCCTCGTTATTATTTAATAGTACGTAAGATATGTCTATATTCGCAATTTGAGGTTTTGACATTAAGACGGGATTAAGACTTTCCTTTATAAAAAACAGAACTCCTCCATTTCTATTGATCCGACTTTTCTCAAACATTGTATAACCAGGAAGCGTATATTCGGCTAAAAAGTCTCTGTCTTCCGTATTTAACCAAGATTCTGTAATGCCGATTATATCATAATGTTCTGTAACACGATTTCCTCTAGATCTGAAAATTTATTGCGTATGCTACGAGCATTTACATAAAACACCTTAAGAGTATTAGAGTTGGATGTTACTGATTGTGCATTGTCTGAATTTTCAGTTCGTATTCGACTTACACTACCCCTGGGGTCTGGTTGACCCCGTTTTTTGAACGGAAATCCTTGACTGCATCGTTCAGCAGACGACCAAGACGTGCAGCTCCTACTTCATTGAGATGTACACCATCTCCTGAAAACAAAGATTTATCATAGTAAAAATGATCCCATGTGTCGACAAAGCCGATGTCCTCCTCCCTGCAGAGTTTGGCTAGTCGGCGATTTGTACTGGTAGCTATGTTGTAGAATCGGTTTTCTACATCAATCCGGGGAACAATTCCTGAAATTAAGATTCTATTAGATTTTTCCTTGAAGGACCTGATCAGACGCCGGTACTTGTAAAGTAGTTCCTCTGACCGCGTCCGTTGGACATCATTAGATCCAACGTGGATGACGTACGTAGTGCTTGCGGGGGCGAGCCTGGAAAACTCTTCCACAGCCGCAAAAATGTCGTCCACGCCGCCACCTGGGATACAGAATCGCTTCCTGGTCCTGGGTGCCCTGGCGCAGAACTCGGTTAATTGGCCACGGACCATGGAGTCGCCCACAAGCCGAACTTCTTCCGTTTCCTCTTCCTCGTCAATACCAAGAATTTTGAAGCGGTTTTGGCATGTTGTTGGGATGACCTTCCTGGTACTGGTACTGGGATGCACATTGTTTCTCACTAACTGAACATGTTCCTGGGGGGGAGTGAGAGTAGAGTCATTATTATTTTCTGCAACATCTAAGGTAGCTGCTGGTGTGGGTACCGGTACTGTATGCACTGGAATGGCGGTTGAAATCGTAGTGCTTTCTTGGGCCGAGGGCACTCCTACGTTGAGTGTGGCAAATTCTTGAAGGGATTCCAAGCTTCGTAGTCAGGGCATCGATCTTGCGGTGAGCTGCATTCAATTCATCCGCAATATTCTCCTGAGAGCTGGCAAAATCTCAAAATTTGGACATCAGTATCAACAAACATGGTAGGGCCAAATTTACCGGCACAACTAGTGGCAGGTTAGTTGCGGCGCCATGACGATATAATCACAATATGCCTGAAAATCACAAAAATTTATGGTAGCAAAAATGGTACAATTAAAAGCCTGAAAATCACAAAACCATGTATGTTAGCAATGTGATACAATTAATTCCTGAAAAATCACACAACATTTTGTACAAGCAAAATTATGGTTTAAAAAAATTGATAAGCCTGTAAATCACAAACAATATGTTAGCAATAGAACACAATTTATGCCTGAAAATAAAAAATAAAATTTATGTTAGCAGTATGACACAGTTTAAAGCCTGAAAATCACAAATGGACTAGAAATTTGTTACAAAATTTACTGGAAAAAAAAAGTGGGAGAGGGTTAATGTAGTTAGTGAGAAAAATGGCAAACAGTCTACAGTACAGTAACAAAGAATATTTGTTAGTCAATATGGTACAATTAATGCCTGTAAATAACAAAAAGGAATATGTTAATCACAAGAACACAATTTATGCCTGAAACTATAACAAAAGTTGATGTTCGAAGTATGACACCGTTAAAGCCTGAACATTTTAAATGGACTAGTGATTTGTTACAAAATTTACTGGGGAAAAAAAAGTGGGAGAGGGTTAATTTAGCCTAGTGAGAAAACGCGAAAGCAGTATACAGTACAGTAAAAACAAATATTGGTTAGCAATATTGTACAATTAATGCCTGTAAATCACAAAAAGAATATGTTGATCACAAAAAAGAATTATGTTAGCACTAGAACACAGTTTTATGCCTGACAATAAAAATCAAATTATGTTAGAAGTATGAAACAGGTTAGACTAAAGGACTGTATATTAGTTTTAGTACAGTGGTCGACACAATACTACTAATAATGGAGTTAGTAATATCCCTTGCAAGAGTGTGAGAGGCCTATTATTATGGTGACAAGTATCTGCAAATGCGATTAATAAATAGGCCTATCAAAAGTTATTACAGTAAACTAAATTATTTCTAACCCAATATTAAAATCATCTTGACAACTGTTAGTGGTGTGCGATTTATATAGATAACCAAGTAAAAAAGTTCAACCAAGTACAGTATTGGCTAGACTTGTATATAAAATACAAGAAGAGTGTTGTTTATGTGTACACAGGTGGCTCTGGAGAGAGAGAGAGAGAGAGAGAGAGAGGGACAGTACATATAATAGGTGACAGAAGCGTCACCACAGTATAGCCCAATAAAGAGAGAGAAGAGCGAGAGAGACTGACTTACATTATAATAGGTGACCGACAGGTCACAACAGTATAGGGTCCACAATAAGGAGAGAGAGAGAAGAGAGGAGAGACTGACTGTACATTATAATAGGGTGACAGAAGGTTCACACCAGTATAGTCCACAATAAAGAGAGAGAGCGAGCAGAGAGAGACGAGACTGACCTGTAATTATAATAGGTGACAGAAGGTTACAACCAGTATAGTCCACAATAAAGAGAGAGAGAGAGAGACGCGAGAGATGAGAGAGAGAGAAAGAGAGAGAGAGGAGGAGACTGAATGTACATTATACATAGGTGCAGAGGTTCACAACACGTAAGTCCACAAACTAAAGCGAGAGGGAGAGAGAGAGAGGAGAGAGAGACTGTACATTATACTAGCGTGACAGAAGGTTCCCAACCGTATAGTCCACAAAAAGAGAGAGAGAGAGAGGAGGAGAGACTGACTGTAACATTATACATAGGTGACATAAGGTTTCACACCACAGTATAGTCCCACTAAAGAGGCGAGAGAGAGAGCGAGAGAGGAGACTGACTGTACATTATAATAGGGAGACAAAGGTTCACACCAGTATAGTCAACAATAAAGAGAGAGCGAGAGAGAGAGCGAGAGAGAGACGGACTGTACATTCTAAAGTGACAGAAGGTGCACAACAGTA
>CM064579.1:50788924-50843798 GCA_032716605.1 Paralithodes platypus | reverse complement strand
CTATATGTTGTGTGATGATGATTAATCTGACGCATAAGAAATATGAATATTTGTACAAGACAATTTATAGAAGTTAAACAAACTAGCATTAAGTGGGTCTGGATGGAGCCTAGTCTCCCTCTTCCAACGTTCAGGTATTAATCTTCTGATCACTGGCTTTATTCACAAGTTTATATATTGGAGACCATAAATATTACTTATAGATTCATATTCAATGTTAGATTTATCACTAGTAGCTCTGGTGCACAAGGAGTAATTCATAGACTAGATTAGACACACGTATTTTAGAGCACGGGAATTCTAGTAACCTGAGGGGGTACTGATCTAAGTTTTATATTCTTGTATCAGAAACACAGAACGCAAATCAGTGGGCGAACATCAGATATCACTAGGGTTTCACGGTTATGTATTAATATCTGGATATATGAGTAATTACGAGAGTTAATATCGCCTGTTAATTAATAAACACTGATACGCTTAGCACTTCCTAATGGAATGGTCATATATGAATTACACTGGGACAAAGATATAGCCACTTCGTAGAAATATTAATAAGTGAATCTCTACATGGCACTGTAACACTGTAGTACTGATAGAGTGAATCTTGGGTCGTATTTGATTGGTCTGGTCCTGGTTATCTTGCGTCCGTGATGTTGGGGGCTAGCGACTGGTTCCGCGGCCATCCAGATGGTCCATATGTAGAAGTTCTCAAGACGGATCTCTTGGCGATCATTGCTGGCTACACTCTTATATACCCACTGGTTTATGTGAAGGGTATAAGGTGCACGTAGATGTCTTTTACGTGGACAGTTGCTTCCATCTCAATCTGCCACGGAGTCTGCCGGCTCTGGAACTCAATTCTCAGGAACAACACAAGGGCAGAGCTAGAGGTCAACTTAAGGGGCCAGCCACTGGTTGGTGTCTATCTTTCAACTGATTTTACTGGGGGCTGGAGCTTGGTTTATAGGCTCGGTTTTGGACCCTGTAGGCCATAGGGATCTCGAGTTTTTATGGATTTATTTGAGCTCTCAATGGATACGGGAACTAGGTAAGGTGGTGATTACTGTTGTGGCACATGGCTATATGGAGCCTTCATAATGTGATATAACTGAGCCTTAGTAAGAGGTACTATTTTGGCTATTCTGGAAGTATTTAGGGGAGAGAGACTGGATCTACTTTGCGAGGAGGATTGGGACAGCTGTGATAGGAGCGTCTCTCTTAGATTGTTCAGTCTTCATTCTATGGTATAGATGAGGTGCTAATTTGGTTATCGGAGTATGCAAGAAAGGTTAATGGGTTATTGGGGGTTAATAGAGGTTAGTAAAGGTGTTAGTCCTACATGGTTAGTTCATTGATAGGAAGAATTCCTGTGCTACCTGGCAATGACCCGGAAGTCAAAACAGGGGTCAGGTATACTTCCGCAGGGGTCGGGGTCTCCCTCCTCGGGTGGGTGAAAGGGGTAGGGGCGCGTCCCTTCTCTGTGATGGTCGTCGGGGCGGCTGTGGCTGGGGCTTACCATATCACAAGGGTTTGTAATAACCCTCTGTTTATGAGACAGATGTGGGTGTTCGTAATACCAAAACCGAAGGTGCCTTGATCAGCTGGTTTACTTGGTTAGGTTGTTAATTGCATGGGTGGTTGGATGTGGTGGAGACTGGTGCTAACTCTGCCACATTGATCTGGAAGTATGGCAATAGAAGTTAGTCACTGGTGAGGCGGCTAGCCTCGCACGGACGATCATTTGGTACAGGGTTGTGAATGGGTTGTGAGGGAATAGATGGCATGCAAAGGGTTAGTAAAGTTCTAATGGTGTTCCTTTCTACTGGGGGAAGGTAGGCTGGATAGGAGTATATATACAAAAGGTTTGAGAATGTTAGTAACGGAAAAGTTAAGGATATTCAGGGGGTATGCTGGAGAGGCTAGGTCGGAAGGGAGTTGAGGAGCGTGGGGGGTTAACGAGAGGGAGAGGGTTAAGGGGGGTTACGTGGGAGTTTGACCCTAAGGTCTCTGGGCGTAGGGGTGGCATTAGGCTACAGTTGGTATCGTAGCCTGGGGGTTAATGACAGGGAAGGTACGTTAGCCAAACGCTACCGGGGGATGAGCAATAAGTGGTGGTATATGAGTTTGGAAATGATAGAATCATGTGGACTGTGGGCTGTGGGGAAGAGGAGTTTAACTGTAGGTGTGTGCTTGACTGTGGATAAAAGTAAGAAAAACATGGTGTATTATTACTCGTCAATACGATGGTTATGGACACTGTTACTCTGACACTCTTTGTTGCTGACCTAGTTGTTCCTGGGAACTGCGTTTTCTATTACATATACACCAAAGTAAGCGGCAGTTCGTAGGGGTAGCTTCGGTATTGTTTTGTTTCGTGGTGAAAATGCGTCGAGACAATGGTAAAAGAGGGTTGTGTATACAATCTCTGGTTGGGGTAAGAATTAGAGTTACTGCATGGTGGCTAACATCTTCAGTCATTTCTGTCTAGGTCTTACAGGAATAATGGTTATATATACACTGGTGTACCCGTGGGTATCATAGTTTCTTATCAATTAGGACATGGGGTTTTAACATTACTTCTCGGATGGAAGAACATACATAGATTTATGGGGGCGGTTGGTCTTCAGAAACTTAGTCTGGCAAGACAAGGTATTTTTAGGGGGTTAACATATTACTTCTCGGATGAAAGAACATACATAGATTTATGGGGGCGGTTGGTCTTCAGAAACTTAGTCTGGCAAGACAGGGGTTAACATATTACTTCTTGGATGGAAAAACATACATAGATTTAGGCCTGTCTGAACTGGTTGGCATTGGCTCAACCTAGGGACAGGGCATGGGTGTATTAAATTAAGGTGTATTCATGTTCATCATCTTGTAGATAGAGGTGTAGGACACGAGGGGTAGTGTATACGCAAGGTGGGGGAAAGGTCAGTGGTTAGAAGGGATAGGCAGGTGTGGTTTGGAGCTGCTTAGCCCTGCGGGCTTCGGCCTGTCTTAACTGGTTGGCTTGGTCACCTGGTCCTTTCGTTCTGTGGGCCTTTCCTTCGGGTGTTTCTGTTCCCGTTTCCTGGTGGTGTTCGCTCGTGGCTTCCGTGGTGGGCTTCTCGTTCTGGGGCATTTTACTTCCCTCTCCTTCGTTGTAGGCTCGTCCTCGAGCCTCAAGGGTGAAGTAAAAAGAAGCATAGTCATGGTGGGTCATTTTGAGGGTATTTAGAAGGTCCCACCAAGCAAGAGAGCGAGGGTCAGGTTTCTTTTGCAGGTCTATGTAGACCTGTAGGAATGTGTCCTCGGTGTTGTGGAGGGCGGTTGCCCGGGCTTGATGTGGGCGCTGTAGACGGGCTATGCGTCCTGTGGACGTTTTTACTTTAATCTTTCTTATGAACGGTGTGTATTCTTCCTCCGTGGGGGTAGGGACGGGGGTGATGAATGGTGTGGATTTGTTCATGGTGGAGGTCATGTATCGAGTGAGGTGTGTGGGACTGACAGGAGGCCTCTTCAGTGTGGTGAAGGAGTTAATAACTGAAGGGGAGGGACTAACGCGTGAAAACGGAGCTGGGGTTGAAGGGGGGATATGAGTCTGGGGTTTTGGGGGTTTTCTTGGGTGGTGTTGCAGGCTGGGAAAATATATGGAGGTAATGTGCAATATTGGTTTAGGTAAGGTGCGTGATGGAGGTGTGTGAGAAAGAGGGTGTGTGTGTGTTGTGTGGCTTTTGTCTTTAGTGTAAGAACGGGGTGTTGTTTTTACATATCTGTCTTCAAATTTGATGGGTCTGTTGATGATTCTACCTTTGGAGGTTCTGGTGGAAAGGTAGATGTTTGTAGTGGGACTTGAGTCGCTCGACGATGTTTTATATTGAGGGGAAGAACGCTTTACAGGTGGAGGGCATTTAGTGGGGGTGATGTAGGGGGTTATTTGAGAGGTAGATGTGTGTGGAGGTTTTTGTCGAGTGAGGGTGGTAGGCGGAATGGGAGAGGATTGGGTGGGGGTATGTATGGGGGTTCTCTCAGGGGCGACTTTGTGGGGGGATTCAAGTGGGGGTGTGGAGGTCGGGTACGTCAGTTTGGAGGGGCTTTGGTTAGGAGTTAGTTGTGTGTTAGACGTGGTGTGTGAGGAGGGGTTGGTCGTTGGCATAGGGTACTTTTTAGGGTTGGTGGGTGGGGGGTTTGATGAGATGATGAGGTTGGTTGATGGGGGGGTGGGGGGGCAGGGATAGGGGAGGGGAAGGGGGTGGATGGGGGGGGGCTAGACGGGTGGGTAGGGAGTGGAGGTTTAATTGGGAGGGTTGGGGGTAGGAAAATGTGTTGGGTGTGTTCTTTGGTGGGGTTGGTGGTTTGATGTGGTGGAAATAGGCGGTTTTGTGGGAGTTTGGTGGGGGGGTAGATCTAGCAGGTCATTCGGGGTGATGAGGTGGGGGTTGAGAGGGGATGAGGTTGAAGGGGAAGGTATGTTCTTTCGTGGGAGGGTGGGGGTGGTTATTTTTGGAATATAGTTAGAGGGGTTATGGTGTTTACTTGTGATTATTCGTCTTCTTTCCCTTTGTGGAGGAGAATTCGACGAAGAAGAAGAGGAGGAGGAGGATAGTGGTCTGGCAGCCCTACGGAACTTGGTTAGCAGGGTGTGTTTTCTGGAGGTTTTAAAAGATTTTAGTCGTGGGCGTAAGTTGTAGCGTGAGGTTACTGAGGTAGATTGTGTGGTGCGGTTGGGTGTGTACTTGGTTTTAGGTGGGGGTGGTGGTTTTCTTACTGTGGTGCCTGGTGGAGGTACGTCAGGGCTAGACGGGAGGGTTTCCGTTGTGGTCGGGGTTGTGGGTGGAGGTTTTCGTACTTGGATAAGTTGGGGAGGTACTTGACTATCAGAAGTGAAGGAATGGGTCATGGTGGAGGAAGGTGTGATAGTGGGGGCTTGGGGTTTGTGGAGGTTAGTTTGGGGGGTATGTTGAGGAATGATCGGCCGGTTCTGTGTTGGAGGGTTTAGGCCCTTAGGGGTTTGTAGGGGAACATTCATAGCCTGAGTGGGAGGGGTAGTAGGGGTGTTCAATTCAGGGTCGGACGTGTGGGGTGGAGTAATGTCTTGTGGTTTTAGAGGTTTAAAAGCTCGGACGAATCTAGTTTGGAACGTGCGAGTCACGCCGTGATAATCAATGGTGACTTGATAGGCATTTGGGACTTGTGTAATGGTGTAGGGGCCGACATAGCGAGGGCCTAATTTGTTGGTGACAGGGAGGTTGGCTACCATTACGGTGTCATGGATGGCGAAAGGGTTTTTATCATCGGGGTTATCAGTTTTGGTGTTTTGACAGGTTTGGGTGGTATGGAGGGTGTTTTGCAGATGTTGCAATGGGTCAATTGTGGAGGTGTTGGAGGGGAGGTGAGCGTGATGGTGGAACGGCAGTAACAGGGGGGGTACGCCGTAAACACGTTCATGAGGGGAAATACCGTCTTCTCGGGGACAGGTGTTCATGCCCCATTGTATCATCTTTATCTGTGATGGCCAGTCTGAGGTGTTAAGAGCAATCATTTTGGTACGTAACTGGTTGTTGATGGTGCGATGGCTGCGTTCGCATATAGCATTTCCTTGAGGCCAGTACGGGGATGAGTGTTTTATCTTAATACCGCATTGTTGGGTGAACTGGTGCCAAACGTGTCCACTAAATTCGGGGGCATTGTCGGATAGAAGAGCAAGGGGAAGGCCGAATATAGGGAACACTTCTGTGGCAAGCAGTGTGGCGACGGTGGTGGCTATGTGGTCTTTAACTGGGCTGGCTATTAAAAATTTTGAATATACGTCAACAAATGTGACGATATAGCGGTTGCCAGCGTAAGAAGGAAACGGGCCCATGATGTCGAGGGATAGGACTTGGAACGGTTTGTTGGCAGAAATGGTACTAGCTGAGCCCGGGGTGCGTGATCTATCCTTCCCCAATAAACAAGGTTTGCAGGATTCTGTCACGCGTTGTGCAATCTTGGAGGGGTTGGAGGTCCAGTACTGATCCGCGAAGATTTTTAACATCTTCTTTTGTCCAAGGTGTATGCCGTTTCCCTCGTGGATGGCAATCATGTAGTCGTGGGCAATGGTGGGGTCTAGGACTATGTGACCGGAGTCTGTGGCAAGTTGATCTCCCCAGCGAGTCAGTTTCCTGAAGACATTTAACGGTATCCTGGGTGGTCTGATTCTTGTTTCCCAAGATTGAATTAGTGAGGGTGCTGGGGGGGAATTATGTTGGTGGATGGGGGTAGATAAGAGCTCAGTGTTTTGTAAGGCGGCTAGGTTGGTGGGGGGTCTTTCGGTACTGGCAAACGTGACAGGGCGTCTGCATTGGTGTGAAGTTTACCTGGACGATACTGTATTGTAAAATCGTAGTCCTCTAGTGTCTCCCTCCAGCGTACCAAGATGGCTGAGTTGGTTTCGCACTTACGCAACCATTGCAAAGATTGATGGTCGGTTATTATATCGAGTTTTGCGCCCAACACAAATGACCTGAAGTGGTTGAGTGCCCAAATGATCCCTAAGCACTCTCTCTTGGTGGCTGCATAATTCTGTTGGGCTTGGTTGAGCGTGGAGCTGGCATACGCTATCACATGTTCCTCTCCGTCTCTTACTTGAGCTAAAACTGCACCAATGACGTACAGAGATACGTCGTTATAAAGACGGATAGGCTTATGGTAATCAGGGAAAGCGACAATAGGGGCTTGGATTAGCTTTTGTTTCAAAGTGTTAAAAGCGAGGTCTCTTTCAGGTGTCCAGGTGAATGTGGTGTCCTTGTGGGTGAGTTGGTGGAGGGGTCGGGCTATTGCGGCAAAGTGTGGGACGAAACGTCTGTAGTATGTGGCTAAACCTAGAAAAGAACGTACTCCTTTAACGGTGGTGGGTGGGGGTTGGTTTTGTATGGCTTGAAGTTTCTTTGGGTCTGGTGCAATACCATGTTCAGATATTACGTGGCCGAGGAAATCTACCTTATTTCGTGCAATCTCGCACTTTGAGGGTTTTAATTTCAACCCGCGGCTCGGATTCTTTGAAGAACTTGTCTCAACCTGAGGAGGTGTTCTTCCCAGGTTTGTGAGTACACAATAATATCGTCTAGATAGGCTAGGCAGGTCTCCCAGGTTAGGCCATGTAATACCGCTTCCATCAAACGGGAGAAAGTGGCGGGTCCGTTACAGAGGCCAAAAGGTAGGACGTTAAATTCGTAGTGGTGGCCACCACTAGTGGAAAATGCTGTTTTTCTTGGTCCTTTGCCTTGATAGGCACTTGCCAATACCCTGCTTGCAAGTCGAGGGTAGTGAACCATCTGGATCCGTATAGGGAGTCAAGGGAATCGTCTATCCTGGGTAATGGCGTAGCGTCCTTAATGGTTACGTCATTCAATCTCCTGTAATCGACGCAAAAACGGGTTGACCCATCTTTCTTTTTTACTAGGACAACAGGGGAAGACCAGGGGCTAATGGACGGGGTAGCGATTCCGGCCTCTAACATCTCTTGGACTTGGCGTTCCTCTTCCTGGCGTTGTATGGGATTTTTTCTATGGGATGGTTGTCTTATGGGGGGGCCTGTGGTGTTAATGATGTGTTGTTCCACATCGGTCTGTCCGATTTCAGTGGGTTGTTGGGCAAACACGTCACTGAACCTAGCAATAGTTCGTACATGCTGTGTTTTTGGTGGTCGGATAATGTGTCAGGGAGAGGGGGCAATTTGAGGCTGGTAGGGGTGTCATTGGAATCTATGGGGAGGTCATCAAAAGTTTCGAGGTCTCCTATGATGAGGCCTTTTGGTAATGTCAGGGATTCTTCAGAGATATTTGCCACGAGAATGTGGTTGATGCGAGCGGAAATGATGGCGGGTTGTAAGAGGCAACGATTGGGGTTGGTGGACGTGGTAGTGGGGGAAAATATCATGTGAGTTTGGGGTATGGGTCGAAGGTGAACTCATTTTTGATGGCGGGGGGGAATTTGACATTTATCTTGAACTACAGCTGGGCTAATGATGGTAGGGGATCGACTGGTGAGCAGGTGCTCGGTATGCATAAGGTGGTGGGGGTCACGCATGAGGGGGGGATTAACGGCGCGTGTGGGAGGATCAGCGTGGTGAGGTGTGAGTGATTTAGAAAACGGAATTTGTTGGTGGGACTGCGGAGGGTTGGTGGGGGAAGAGTGAGGTATAGAACATGGGTTATTGGTGGAGGACTGATGTACTGATTTGTGGTTGTTAACAGGACGAATTTGGGGCATTTTGTCGGTGTGCAGTCACGGTTTGTTTAGAGGTTATATGGGATTGGTGGGTTTGTCTGTCATGAGAGGGCGAGTCAAGTGTGGGGTTTTGAAGTTTTCTAGGGGTGTGAATTGTGTGGGGGTGGAAGGGAGCTACTGACGGAAAACTGTCACAAGGGGAATTTTGTTGGTTGTGGAATAGCTGACCATTTCTGGGGGCATGGGAAAAACATTGTTAGGTACATAGGGCGGCATTTTCCCTGGAAACACGTGTACATAAATATTTGGTAGAATGGTTTTACATACATCAGAGTCTGCCCTGGAAACATGGGAGGATTGATCCTGGACAGAGTTAGGAGAAATGGGAGGACTACCGAGAGGGAGTTGCTTGGACTTGTCTTCTTTCGTTTGTTGAGGCATTTTTTTCAACGAAATGAGTGATATTTTGAGAGAACTCGGGGCAAGGGGAGGGGTTAGGAGTTACCTTAGTGCTAGCTGCAACTTGGTAATCCTGACTCAGAATTTGTTGAGGGGGGAGGTTGTTTTTTCTTTTTGTGAATAGGTTTCTGCGTGATTGGTTTGTCAGAGGCTTTGGGTTGGATTTTTTTTTTGAATGAGATCAGCTTCTGGCCGCAGTCAACCTGGGCCTGGAGTTTTTGAAGGAGGTCAAGTCCAAGGAAACCATCGTAATGTTTACAGTGGGAGGAAAATACGGTGAATGGGTGATAACAACGAGCATGGGGGGCAGGAGTAGTTACTGACAGGGGCAAAGTGTCTCCTAGGATATTTAAGTAGGTATCAGCAGCTGAGATTAGTTCTGATTTGGTAGGCAACAAGGGGCCAAATAGTCAGTGGTGTTGATCATAATAAGACTTGAACAAACATGATTTGGCAGCTCCCGTGTCGATTAACAAGCGGACAGGAATGTCCTTGATTTTGGCCATGTAGTAAATGGGGGCAGTGCGGTCAGTTATGGCGTCCCCCGCCGAGGCCATCGTGGGCGGGGGTACTTTAAAAATCCTGGGAGTCGGTATCTACCTCCTCCAGGGTTTCCTCGGTATCGTCTGAGGTCATGATAGGGGCTATTTCTCCGGTGTGCATTTCCTCCATTTCTTCCTCTTGTCCCAACTCCTCTTCATTTACAGAAATGCGAGGAGTAAAGGGGCGAGGTTTGGCAGAGTCACGAATTTGATGGAGGGCACACTGAGCACTACAGGCAGGGAAATCATAGGGGTTGATAATTACTAATGTAGGGTTTTTACTTTGGTAGGTGTTGTAGGTTTTGTTCCGGTTGAAGATTCTGCGTGGCTGGGTAGGTTGGAACCGGGGCCTACTGGGTTGGGGCTTGTCGGTCTGTTGTGGAAGGATGAGGATGGGTAGGCATTCTTGGAGTTGAAGGTTTGGGCCTTGGGGTTTTGGTGGTCGAGGTGCTGCGGGTGCGTGGGAAACCTCTTTATTACAGCGATTTGGGTGGGTGTTTCTGTGCGCACGGCCAAAATACGTCGGATCGTGATGAGATCTTTTTGGTATCCGACGAAATCGTGCACACGGAAATGATCTTTTACTGCTGCGGGCAATATTGATACAAGGTTGACCAGAATCTGCTGCTCTTGCTGGATTCTGGTCAATGTGGGGAAAGCACTTTTATATGTTGGGCGATCTTATTCACTGTGGCATCTAGATCGCCTTCGAGTTTAGTGTCTTGGATACGGGTGTGGGCCACGAAAACGCCCAACGAAGGCTTAATGGCTTCTATCACTATTGGGCGAAATTCGTCCCATGTGAGAGCAGGGTGCACTTGGTAGGCAACCAGGGAAACGGCTTTTCCCAGGTGCGTTAATGTCACGGCTATCTTTTCTGCGTCCGTGGTATAAACTAGGTCAAGTATGGGTTTCACTATGTCCATGAACGTTTCGATCTCGTAAGTTTCCCCATCATAATGTGGGATGGGGATGTGAGAACGGTGCGCCATGATGTTATCGTGTTCTGGCTGTTCCAAACTTGCAATGCAATGCAACCTTTTATCCGAATCAAGAACCACCGCTGCCGCCAATGTTATGCCCTGTTTTTCTACAGGATTAACTAGGGTAATGTGAGTTCTAACTGACTGGGTATAGAAGGCTGCATGCACAAAACAAGGTATGAGGAATAGAGAACACAAAATAAACACACGGTAACACGACACACGATCACTTTTATTTAGGGACACACTTCTATATGTTGTTTGATGATGATTAATCTGACGCATAAGAAGATATGAATATTTGTACAAGACAATTTATAGAAGTTACACAAACTAGCATTAAGTGGGTCTGGATGGAGCCTAGTCTCCCTCTTCCAACGTTCAGGTATTAATCTTCTGATCACTGGCTTTATTCACAAGTTTATATATTGGAGACCATAAATATTACTTATAGATTCATATTCAATGTTAGATTTATCACTAGTAGCTCTGGTGCACAAGGAGTAATTCATAGACTAGATTAGACACGCATATTTTAGAGCACGGAAATTCTAGTAACCTGAGGGGGTACTGATCTAAGTTTTATATTCTTGTATCAGAAACACATAGAACGCAAATCAGTGGGCGAACATCAGATATCACTAGGGTTTCACGGTTATGTATTAATATCTGGATATATGAGTAATTACGAGAGTTAATATCGCCTGTTAATTAATAAACACTGATACGCTTAGCACTTCCTAATGGAATGGTCATATATGAATTACACTGGGGCAAAGATATAGCCACTTCGTAGAAATATTAATAAGTGAATCTCTACATAGCACTGTAACACTGTAGTACTGATAGAGTGAATCTTGGGTCGTATTTGATTGGTCTGGTCCTGGTTATCTTGCGTCCGTGAGGTTGGGGGCTGGCGACTGGTTCCGCGGCCGTCCAGATGGTCCATATGTAGAAGTTCTCCAAGTTCTACGCCAAGTAGTACGGCGTACGCCAAGTACGCCAAGTTCTCACTTGGCGATCGTTGCTGGCTACACTCTTATTATACCCACTGGTTTATGTGAAGGTTATAAGGTGCACGTAGATGTCTTTTACGTGGACAGATGCTTCTATATCAATCTGCCCCGGAGTCTGCCGGCTCTGGAACTCAATTCTCAGGAACAACACAAGGGCAGAGCTAGAGGTCAACTTAAGGGGGCCAGCCACTGGTTGGTGTCTATCTTTCAACTGATTTTACTGGGGGCTGGAGCTTGATTTATAGGCTCGGCTTTGCCTGTAGGCCATAGGGATCTCGAGTTTTTATGGATTCATTTGAGCTCTCAATGGATACGGGAACTAGGTAAGGTGGTGATTACTGTTGTGGCACATGGCTATATGGAGCCTTCATAATGTGATATAACTGAGCCTTAGTAAGAGGTACTATTTTGGCTATACTGGAAGTATTTAGGGGAGAGAGACTGGATCTACTTTGCGAGGAGGATTGGGACAGCTGTGATAGGAGCGTCTCTCTTAGATTGTTCAGTCTTCATTCTATGGTATAGCTGAGGTGCTAATTTGGTTATCGGAGTATGCAAGAAAGGTTAATGGGTTATAGAGGTTAGTAAAGGTGTTAGTCCTACATGGTTAGTTCATTGATAGGAAGAATTCCTGTGCTACCTGGCAATGACCCGGAAGTCAAAACAGGGGTCAGGTATACCTCCGCAGGGGTCGGGGTCTCCCTCCTCGGGTGGGTGAAAGGGGTAGGGGCGCGTCCCTTCTCTGTGATGGTCGTCGGGGCGGCTGTGGCTGGGGGCTTGCCATATCACAAGGGTTTGTAATAACCCTCTGTTTATGAGACAGATGTGGGTGTTCGTAATACCAAAACCGAAGGTGCCTTGATCAGCTGGTTTACTTGGTTAGGTTGTTAATTGCATGGGTGGTTGGATGTGGTGGAGACTGGTGCTAACTCTGCCACATTGATCTGGAAGTATGGCAATAAAAGTTAGTCACTGGTGAGGCGGCTAGCCTCGCACGGACGATCATTTGGTACAGGGTTGTGAATGGGTTGTGAGGGAATAGATGGCATGCAAAGGGTTAGTAAAGTTCTAATGGTGTTCCTTTCTACTGGGGGAAGGTAGGCTGGATAGGAGTATATATACAAAAGGTTTGAGAATGTTAGTAACGGAAAAGTTAAGGATATTCAGGGGGTATGCTGGAGAGGCTAGGTCGGAAGGGAGTTGAGGAGCGTGGGGGTGTGTTAACGAGAGGGAGAGGGTTAAGGGGGGTTACGTGGGAGTTTGACCCTAAGGTCTCTGGGCGTAGGGGTGGCATTAGACTACAGTTGGTATCGTAGCCTGGGGGTTAATGACAGGGAAGGGATGTTAGCCAAACGCTACCGGGGGATGAGCAATATGGGGTGGTATATGAGTCTGGAAAGGATAGAATCATGTGGACTGTGGGGCTGTGGGGAAGAGGAGTTTAACTGTAGGTGTGTGCTTGACTGTGGATAAAAGTAGAGAAAAACATGGTGTATTATTACTCGTCAATACGATGGTTATGGACACTGTTAATCTGACACTATTTCTTGCTGACCTAGTTGTTCCTGGGAACTGCGTTTTCTATGACATATACACCAAAGAAAGCGGCAGTTCGTAGGGGTAGCTTCGGTATTGTTTCGTGGTGGAAATGCGTCGAGACAATGGTAAAAGAGGGTTGTGTATACAATCTCTGGTTGGGGTAAGAATTAGAGTTACTGCATGGTGGCTAACATCTTCAGTCATTTCTGTCTAGGTCTTACAGGAATAATGGTTATATATACACTGGTGTACCCATGGATATCATAGTTTCTTATCAATTAGGACATGGGGTTTTAACATATTACTTCTCGGATGGAAGAACATACATAGATTTATGGGGGTGGTTGGTCTTCAGAAACTTAGTCTGGCAAGACAAGGTATTTTTTAGGGGGTTAACATATTACTTCTCGGATGGAAGAACATACATAGATTTATGGGGGCGGTTGGTCTTCAGAAACTTAGTCTGGCAAGACAAGGTATTTTAGGGGGTTAACATATTACTTCTTGGATGGAAAAACATACATAGATTTAGGCCTGTCTGAACTGGTTGACATTGGCTCAACCTAGGGCTAGGGCATGGGTGTATTAAATTAAGGTGTATTCATGTTGATCATCATGTAGGTAGAAGTGTAAGACACGACGGGTAGTGTATACGCGAGGTGGGGGAAAAGTCAGTGGTTAGAAGGGATAGGCAGGTGTGGTTTGGAGCTGCTTAGCCCTGCGGGCTTCGGCCTGTCTTAACTGGTTGGCTTGGTCACCTGGTCCTTTCGTTCTGTGGGCCTTTCCTTCGGGTGTTTCTGTTCCCGTTTCCTGGTGGTGTTCACTCGTGGCTTCCGTGGTGGGCTTCTCGTTCTGGGGCATTTTAGTGGGAATGAGCAAGAAGGTTGTGACCATAATAAAGAGTATTTATGAGAGCACAAGAGGGAAATACAGTCTGGGAGACATAGAGACGGAATGGGTGAAGAGCAAAAGAGGAGTGAGACAGGGCTGTTTACTATCGCCGTGGCTATTTGGGATGTATGCTGAGGAGTTGGCAGTGAGAGTTGGGAAGACGGGAATAGGGATCAATGTGGGAGAGAGGGTACTGAACATATTGATGTACGCCGACGATGTGGTAATTATGAGCGAAAGTAAAGAAGACCTGCAAACTCTGTTAGATGTGGTGACTAAGTACGGTGAGGATTTCAATGTTAATTTCAGTAGCGAAAAGAGTCAAGTGCTTGTGGTGAATGGAGGCGCAGAAGACGAGGATGAAAATTGGTCGCTTGGTGGTAGGACGATAAGGAGAGTAAGGGAATATAAATACCTGGGAATGATAATGGACGAGAAAGGATGCGATAGAACCAAGAATGCGAGGTTGTCAAGAGCGAATCAGTGGGTGGGAAGGCTGGGCAGTGTAGCAAGGACAAGAGCAAATAAGTATGAAGTGGTAAGAGGAGTATGGAAGGGAATGGCTGTACCGAGTTTGATGTATGGGCTAGAAACCATGAAATGGACGGCGAATGACCTGGCGAAAATGGAGGTGACCCAAAACAAAATTGGTAGAATAGCCCTGGGTGCCAACAAGCTCGCGGCACTGGAGGACGTGAGAGGAGAAGCAGAGTGGAGCTTCTTCGCCGAAAGAATAGCGAAGGGAACGCTGAGATACAGGGTAAGACTAGAAAGAATGGACGATAACAGATGGGCACGGAAGGTGTATGAATGGGCAAAGGAGGAGAGCAACTGGAATAGGATGTGTGATAAGAAAGTAGAGGAGCATGGGATGCGTGGAATAATGATGAGTGAGAGTATGAGAACGTGGAGCTCAGGGAAGTGGAAAAATGAGATAAACACGCGGGTCCAAGATAAGGGTAGGGACGAGTGGATGGAAAGAATGAGGCAAAAGAGTTCACTAGACTGGTATATGGCAAAGAATAGTCTAAGAAGTGAACTTTTCTATGATGGTAGTATGGGGAGCGAGTTGCTGTTTAAGGCGCGAACTAAATCCCTGGAGGTGAACAACCGGACATACAGGTGGAACACTGAGGGTAGTAGGATATGTAAAATGTGCGACGGGGGAAGGGATGAGACAATCGAGCACATACTGCTAGAATGTGATAAGTACGGGAGGGAAAGAGAAATTATGATCAGGGCAGTGAGACGGGAAGTAGGAGAGGTACAGTGGAACGGGTTGATGGAAGTTATGCAATGGGACCCTCTGCGTATGGTGCTATTCCTGCTAGGTCTAACCATGATAGATAAGTGGAATAACACAACCATTGAGAATGTAAAAGGCTTCCTGGAGAGAATGTGGTTGAAGAGAAGCATATAGTGGTAACCTAGGCAATCTAATTGCCATCCCTGGAGAGAGAGCCGATCCTAAGGCCACACCGTTGATCCGTTCAGGGGAATGCTAGACTACTCGGCCCACGGGACAGCTCGGCCAGGACAGCTCGGCCCACGGCGAGACAGCTCGGCCCAGTAAAAACGAGACAGCTCGGCCCCGTGTTAATTACGAGACAACTCTTAATTAACCTAACCTAACCTAACCTAACCTACACATTATGAATCGAGAGAACTAGCCTACGACATAATTATACAATAAACGAACATTTCGCCCACATTACACACACGCCATAAACGGGAGGCCATGTATGCAGCACCAAATCCTGCAAATCCTGTCCTCTGCACATGTGTGAGAATCTTAGGCCCCTTGGCACGATTTTTTTTTCCTTTATACTATTATATTATCTTAACCTAACCTAACCTAACCTAACGTAACTTAAATTAACCTAACAGTTGAGCCTAAATAACATAATCAAAATATTAGGGAAAAGGCCACGCATACGCAGAGGACAGGATTTGGTGCTGCATACATGGCCTCACCCATAAACCCTCCACTTAGCTCTCCCCATCCTAATCCTGACTGGTCTCGTCAAATTGCCCCATAGAAAAACATTGGGCCGAGCTGTCTCAAATAATGGGCCGAGTTGTCTCGCCGTCGTGGCCGAGTTGTCCAAAAAGTGGGCCGAGCTGTCCGAGCCGAGTTGTCCCATGGGCCGAGTCGTCCAGTCACCGTTCAGGGTGACTCTCACACCAAGACCAAGACCAAGGGCGAATATGCTACGAATTAAACAAACGAAAACTGCTTCAAAAATCATACTCATGGCTGCTAATAGTATATAATGCATAATCTTGGTATATTTCTTTTTATCCTAAACAATATTCTGGTTAGTCCAAAAGCGACAATTCTCCATCTAGTGGTCACCCCAAGTAGCTTGTGCGTGGGGCTTCTAATTAAGAGGGTACAGACTGTCTCAACAGATCCTTTTAGCTGCCATATACTGTATATGGCAAGCTGCACATTCTCAAGCTGTATATTCTCAAGCTGCACAAAATTGTCTAATTATAGCTAGAATACATTTAAATAGACGTCGCCGGTACTGAAGGGGTTAATACCGTCCACTTCAAACTCTAATACACTTGTTAAGTAGAGGTACACTTAGCAACAATGAGAGAGAGAGAAACTAGATAGATAGATAGATGGATAGCTAGATAAATAGATATATAGATAAGGTGACAAAGGGAGGAAGAGAGAGAGAGAAAAACTAGATAGATAGATAGATAGATAGATAAAGAAACAAAGGGAGGAAAAGAGAGACTAGATAGATAGATAAATAGATAGATATATCATCATCATTATCACCCCATTTGTCCCATCAAGGGGGGCCGGGTCGTCTCGACACCGCTCTCCACTCTCCTCTGTCACCAACTCTGTTCAGATCAACCACTCTGCCATCATCTCGCACACAATCCATCAATCGCTTTCTTGGTCGTCCTCTCTTCCTTGCACCCATCTCCCCGCGCTCTGTTGACCATCTTACTAAATCCAAAGGTCCATAGATACAACAGGTCAACCCACGCACAGCTTGGTGACGTCACGCCACTGAACGAGAACTAGAAAGAAAGAGGGAATACGCTCAGCTGCTCTCCTTCCAGTACGCCTAGCTCCGCCTCTAAACAGCTGTGAGACGGTTACCATGTGACGGCATCAGCAGGCACAACTCATAGTGCGTTTTCCTTTACCACCACTATTTCCGATAGCCTGGAAAAGGTGTCTTATTTCACCCTTAAGGGTGTCGAATATCAAACCATGTCAAACCTCCTCTTCCACAGGGTCCAAACTCAATCCGATTCAAACTTCATAGGCTTGATTACTGTTTTAAGACTTTTTGTTTATATCCATAATAAAATGCCCCAGAACGAGAAGCCCACCACAGAAGCCACGAACGAACACCACACAGAAACACCAAAGGAAAGGTCCACAGAACGAAAGGACCAGCTGACCGAGCCAGCCATTTCAGACAGGCCCAAGCCCGCAGGGCTAAGCAGCTCCAGGCTGCACCCATTTACCTTTTCTAAACTGACCATTTTCCACACCTCACGTACACTAACCCCCTCGTGTCCTACACTCCTAACTACAAAGATGATGAACAGGAATATACATTCATATTAAAAACACCCATGCCCTGTCCCGACGTTGAGCCAATGCCAACACATCAGACAGCCATAATTATATCTATGTATGTTCTTACATCCGAGAAGTAGATGTTATATATCTTAGAAGTTAAAAACACCCACGCTTGTCCCTAGACCTCGTATATCATTTTCCATGACAAGTATAGATATATGTAACCCGTGCTCAGTCGCCCCTTGCATTGTTCCTCTAGTAACTAAGTATAATATTAACTGCCACCAGCATTGATGCGACATAGCGGCACTGTCCTTGTGTCGTATTGTGCCAAGTACAGATCAACCAGGTTTCATCACCTTATTAGGACGACGACTATAATGTCATCGTTCATCGATGTATGCAATCCTTAGGTTAAGTATTTTTATCCGCCATTGTGTTCACCTTTTTCCATTTACTTTCCACAATTGTCATACGTCTTCCCCTTGCCTCCTTCGTATCCACAGTCCACACTACGCCAATTTACTTCGTGTCTTACACCTCTTACCCCAACCAGAGATTGTATAAGATAACCTGGTTACCAGTATCTGTCATAAGTACCCCGAAACAATAACTAAGTACCCCTACGAACTGCCGCTGTTGTTGGTATATTTATATTTAATAGAAAACGCAGTTCCCAGGGCCAACTAATAGTATCCATAACCCCTCGGACTGATCACATAACTCTATCTTTTCCAGACTCATATACCACCCCATAGTTGCATTCCCCGGTAGCATTTGGCTAACGTATTCTACTGCCTTTTCAATCTTCCATATCAATTGTAGCCTAATGCCACCCCCACGCCCAGGGACCTTAGGGGCAAAATTTCCCTGTAGCCCTTGAACTCTCCCCCCCCCTCTCATTAAGACACCCGCGCTTCTCGACTCTTGTCCGACCTAGCCTCTCTCTCATACCTCTTGAAGATCCTTGAATTGTCCGTTGCTAACGCTCTCCAACCTTTTATATATATACTCCTATCCAGCCTACCTTCACTTAGTAGGCCAGAACAACATTAGAACTTTACTAGCCCCTTGCATGCCATCTATTCTCTTACAACCCATTCACAACCCTGCACCCAATGGTCGTCGGTGCGAGGCTAGCCGCCCCGCCAGTAACTAACTTCTGTTGCCATACTTCCAGATAAATGTGGCAGAGTTAGCAACCCAGTCTCCACCACATCCAGCAAACCCTACAATTAACAACCAGCCGAGTAAAACCAGCTAGCTAAGGCACCTTCGGTTTTGGTATTAAGGACACCCACATCTGTCTCATACACAGAGGGTTATTACAAACACTGGTGATATGGCAAGCCCCTAGCCACAGCCGCCGGACGACTATCACAGAGAGAGGGCGCCCAGCTCCCCCTTTTTGCCCACCCGAGGAGGGAGACCCCCACCCCCGCGGAGGTATATCTGGCCCCTGTTTTGACTTCCGAGTCATTGCCAGATAGCACAGGAATTCTTCCTATCAATGAACTAACCATGCATGACTAACACCTTTACTAGCCTCTATTAACTCACAATAAACCATTTAACTTTCTTGCATGCTCTGATCACTAAATTAGCACCTCAGCTATACCATAGAATGAAGATTGAACAATCTAGAGAGACGCTCCTATCACAGCTGTCCCCATCCTCCTCGCAAAGTAGATCCAGTCTCTCTCCCCTAAATATGTCCAGTATATCCAAAATAGTACCTCTTACTAAGGCTCAGTTATATGAAAATATAAAGGCTTCCTATAGCCCTGTGCCACAACAGTAAATACCATCTTACCTAGTCCCCATATCTATTGAGAGCTCAAATAAGTCCATAAGACTCGAGATCCCTACTGTCTACAGGGCCCAGAACCGAGCCTATAAATCTAGTTCCCGCCCCCAGTCAAATCAGTTGAAAGCTAGACACCAACCAGTGGTCACTACCCTGCAGTTAACTTCTAGCTCTGCCCTTGTGTTGTTCAGGAGTGAGATTCCAGAGCCGGCAGACTCCGTGGCAGATTTGGATAGAAGGACCTGCCCACGTATTTGAGAACTTCACACATATGGCCCCCCTGGACGGCCGCGGAACCAGTCGTTAGCCCCCAACATCATGGACGCAAGATAACCAGGACCAGACCCATCAGATACTACCCAAGATTCCCTTTAGCAGTACTACATATTACTGTGCTGTTTAGAGATTCACTAATTAATATTTCTACGAAGTGGCTAAGACCTTGCCCAGTGTAATTCATATTTAACCATTCCATTTGGGACGTACTAAGCGATCAGTGCTCTTTAATTAACAGGCGACCTTGACTCTCGTAATTACCTTATTCAGATATTAAAACTCTAGTGATATCTAACGTTCGCCCACTGATTTGCGTTCTATGTATTTCTGAGACAAGAATATAAAACTTAGATCAGTACCCCCTGAGGTTACTAGAATTCCCGTGCTCTAAAATACGCGTGTCTAATCTAGTCTGTGAACTACTACTTGTGCACCAGAGCTACCAGTAATAAATCTAACAGTGAATATGAATCTATAAGTAACATTGATGGTCTTCGGTATATAAACCTGTGGAATCAAAGCCAGTGATCAGAAGATTAATACCTGAACGTTGGAAGTGGGAGACTAGGCTCCATCCAGATCCACTTATGCTAGTGTTGTTCAATTCTATTATATTGTCTTACACAAGTATTCTGCAGTGGTATATCAATAAACGTGATCATGTAACTTGCTACCATGTGTTTCTTTGTGTTCTCTATTCCTCATATCTTGTATTGTGCATGCAGTCTTATATACCCAGTCAATTAGAACTCACATTACCCAAGTTAAACCTGTAGAAAAACAGGGCATAACACATAATATAGTAATAAATTTGGATGTGGTTAATGTAAATGTACCTAGCCATGTCCTCAGAATGTCTGAAAAAAGCGTCATAATCGTATGGAAGGGCGATAACCTATATTCGACTTTGTATACATTTAATATGTTCCTTCCAACAACCAACCATACTCCTAAAATCGATTAATGAAATTTACAAACACATGTGGCAGTCCGTGGACTCGAACCCAGGATGCTCACACCGAAAATCAACACCTTATACATCGCACCACGAAGACAGTTAAAAGGTTGGTGGACACTGCCTACGATTTATTATGCAACTTCGAATCCTGCATATCAATCTAAGCATGTACACACATCCCAACTGCAACTCACGTAGGCTATGCATATGTGAATGGAAAGAGCAATTAATGGGGCCTTAACCACTTAGGGAAGTCCTCCCGATAAATTACTCCTGAACCAATATCAATTATTATGTTCCTTCCAACAACCAACCATACTCCTAAAATCGATTAATGAAATTTACAAACACATGTGGCAGTCCGTGGACTCGAACTCAGGATGCTCACACCGAAAATCAACACCTTATACATCGCACCACGAAGACAGTTAAAAGGTTGGTGGACACTGCCTACGATTTATTATGCAACTTCGAATCCTGCATATCAATCTAAGCATGTACACACATCCCAACTGCAACTCACGTAGGCTATGCATATGTGAATGGAAAGAGAAATTAATGGGGCCTTAACCACTTAGGGAAGTCCTCCCGATAAATTACTCCTGAACCAATATCAATTATTATGTTCCTTCCAACAACCAACCATACTCCTAAAATCGATTAATGAAATTTACAAACACATGTGGCAGTCCGTGGACTCGAACCCAGGATGCTCACACCGAAAATCAACTATTCTAAAAAGTAAGCAATTATATTATAATATAATTATGCATACCCATCACAATTTTGTACAAATTCAAGTAGATCAAAATAATCCCGAAATAAGGACTCGAATAATAATCTTAACATGTAAAAATATTTTGTTTAGAAATGTCGGAACATAGCCGCAGCCTTGGTGCCGCTACATTCGTGTTTAATCAGTAATCATGATTATATTTTGATGTATTTTACTTGATTTTATTGGATTAGGTTAGTTTTTATTGGTTAGCTTAGTCAATACATTAAAGCCAGGTAAGAATACATTGACATAGAATTGATTAGGCACGAATGTAAATCGGGCATAGCGGCTGCTTTACATAGGGGTAGATATATTCCAAGCACGCCGGTATTCGTCTGCTATCGCTGGGAGGTGGACTGAGTTTCGGGATAGCCCTTGTACCGGCTGCATGGTAGTGTTCGTCACCTACAATATTCCGCCACTCATACTCAGAATTATTGAAATGTTAACCTAAGCAATTATTTATTACTCTAATATTACAAAGATAAATGTTTTGTATAATTCCACCTCATATATGATGTCACAAACAATCTTCAATTGTATGTATTCTAAGTTATTGCCAATATGTCTAGCTGTCGATTATTGCAGTTCCTGAAATACCTCATAATATTTATTATAATACGATATTTCGTCTTTATATATTCTTTGTTTTACTTTGTAGTGGTAATTTTGTAATACATATTTACATTCATGTTCAACACTATTAAGCAAATGTTGTGTATATTATATATAGGCCTATACATTTTGAAGGCAGGCTCGTAAAATGTGTACATTTTGTGTCACCCCACTGATAAGAGGGTGGGTTATCAGACTTTGGGGTAAAGGAAAACGCAGCTTTAGATTCCCGCCTATCCACTCTCACGGGCTCATAATACTTTGTATTCTTGTATACCCGGTCCAATGATTTTTTATATCAAATGTAGGCTATTACTATATCACTTTTATAATATTATATTTAGCACATACACAACGGGATAACTGTTTTCATGTTTAATTTATAGATATTAGTTATTGTTCTAATTTCTTCTTACAATTACGTTGCACAAAGCGGGATAAAGATTTCACAAAAATGATTAGCCTACACACTTATTTTATTAACTTAAGATATTTTAGATTTAGTTTTCTGGGATGCTAATAATTCATGTTTCTGTTAAAATGAGGGAGTCTCATTGTAATTGTTTTGTTATATTGCCAAATACGGGTTATATTTTAGTCAACCTCCAGTTTTACTGTCAGTTACGAAAGAATACGGCAGTATTGAAGAAAAAAAAAATACTCAAAGGCGGTGCTTGAGAGCTGCACAATTTTAAGGGAGGATTTGCGTATTTATTTCTTAATTTATTTATATGTATATTATTGCCTTAGTTTCCTCCCTAGACCTTCATCAAGCTTAAAAAAAAACCCCAAGACCCCCCATCAAGATAAATTTGTATATTATTTGATAGAAAAATTTCCAGGCCGAAGGCCGGTTACTACTCTATTACAGACTCGCTATCGCTCGCCAGGAAAACAATCGACACCTAATATGTACGAAAGGTCTTATTATTGACAAAGAAAGGCAGCAATTTACTATAATCAGCTTTAGCTAGTCAAAATTGCCCTTATGCTGGGTTCACACATTCACGTATATTGCTCCCGTCAGCTCCCGTCTGTTGTAAACGAAGGTATATTGGTAGTTGGCAACCGATTACGTAAAACGTAATGGCATAATACGCAAAACGTAAATGAAATTGCGGCCAGTCGGGGGGGGTACTCACGCATGGCGCGAGTAGAAACGAGTAGCCCACGTGGGTCGGGAATGTTGTGGGTGCGGCCAAGGCCGCGCGGTTGTTGAATCGAGTTGAATCAAGAACGTGGCTCGCCCTCACGTATGTCAAAAGACGGGAAAACTTACGACCGACCTGGCCACCACGGCCGTCTGACCGGAGCAGCCTCGTCAGACGTAGCAGCTACCCCGTCAGACGAGAGCTGCTCTCGTCAATCATAGAAAGTTCTCGTCGAACGTGGAAGTATACGTTCGTTTGGCAACGCCGCCGCACTGCGTGTTGCCGGGAAGACGCGGCAATGTCGTACGGGGGGGTATATAGGGACAGCGGGAGTGACTGCCGTCATACCTCACACCACACCACGACGACCACCACCATCCCTGCTACTCTGCCACCCTGCCTGCCACCCTGCCACCCTCTGCTGCCACCCTCTGCACGCTGCCCTGTCCTGCTCTGTCACCATGGCTACCAAGGCTACCAAGAGAAGCATGAAGAAGACGTCTGCAATCTCACCACCTGGCCCCACGCCTGCAACCTCGCCTGTCCCCTTGACGCCTGCAACCTCGCCTGTCCCCTCGACCTCTGCAACCTCACCGCCTGTCCCCTCGACCTCTGCAACCTCACCACCTGTCCCCTCGCCGATTAACCCCTCTGACGGTGAAGTGTTATTAATGAATATACCCGACGATGATGGAGAGGTGGTGGACGTTGATGAAAGTGAGGAAAACCCCGACGAAGTTGACCAGGGACAGGGACAGGAACAGCCAACACAACCAATAAAACGGCGCCGGAAGAGCACCAACATTATCCTGACGGAGGCGCAGGAGCGTATGTTGGGAGACTGGCTGGAGCAGGATGTGCCTTATCTGTATGATAAGGGTGATAACCGCCACAAAGAGAAGGAGCACATCGACCATGTTTGGGCGGAGAAGGCAGCCAGTCTGGACCCCCCCATCACCGCCTCGGAATTGTTAACCTGGTTCACCTCTCTCCGCTCCAAGTTTGGCAGGCTCAGCAAGGACAAGAGTGGTGAGGGGGCCAAGAGGTTGACTGAGAGGGAGAAGTGGATACTGACCATGTTCCAGTTCCTCAAGCCCCACATCGTGCGACAGAAGAAGCCCCGGAATCTGGGTATGCTCAACAACATCAATACTTTCCTGGCGAGCGATAGCAAGCCAAGAGTTTTTGCGTCCTCAGGACACGATTTATCTTTTTCTGAAATATTTTGCTTATAATGGTGCCATTATTTTTGTAAAATTATCTTGTTCACTTAATTTTATAATTACCTTAAATTTTTGTTAATGAAACACATAATAACACAAAGCAGTTTATTAATTTTATTTAAAGGTTACAAAGATGAATGGTTATGTTGATTGGTATTTAACAGTTCATAAATAATTTACATGTTACTAATTATACATTCATGTCTCAACAGTCTGCTGCCCAAGCTGCCGAACCTTCTCCTGTGTGTGGTCCTCTGCCTGATGACCCCGCCCCAGCAGACGCCGATGAGGAAGACCAAGCAGCCGGCAGTCAGGAGAACACCACCCCAGCCATCTCCATGCCTCCGCGGAGGGCGAAGCAGGGGAAGCCTCCTGGTGCTGTTCCTGCAACCCACGGAACCGGAACCCTGGAGCAAGTGAGTAGAGGAAATATTAGTTTCATAATAGCAACAATAACTTTCAACATATTGGCTTCCCAGAATACCACATCATTTTATTTGTTAACATTCATAATTGGTTAATTATTGACATATGTTATGTTTCATGTGTTGTGTAACGTGTAAATCTTCTCTTTTTCCATAATGGAAACAATAACTTTGAAGATTTTAGGCTTCCCAGAATACCACATAATTTTATTTGTTAACATTCATAATTGGTTAATTATTGACATATGTTATGTTTCGTGTGTTGTGTAACGTGTAAATCTTCTCTTTTTCCATAATGGTAACAATAACTTTGAAGATATTAGGCTTCCCAGAATACCACATCATTTTATTTGTTAACATTCATAATTGGTTATTATTGAAATATGTTATGTTTCGTGTGTTTAATGTTCTCTTGTTCCTTGTTCCCTTACCAGGTCCTTGCCACTGCGGAGCAGGTGCGGCAGAACCTGGCTGGGGTGGCTGATTTGGTGGAGGACCCCGAACTCCAGTATTGGCGCGCCTCCATGGATGTCATGGCAAAGGACTGTGTGGGGTTGCCGGCAAAGTTTAGAACTCCATTCAAGAGTGAGCTCATGGCAGCCCTCCACAGGTTCAAGACTGCCTTTGAGGAGGGAGTCACCAGTGTTGGTCCGGACCTCATGCTGCATGCCATAAGAAATTATGGCATTCCGGCGCCACAACCTCAACCACAACCACCTCAACCTCAACCAACCGCTACTGTGATGTACCAGGGCACTCCGACAATCACACTGCCTCAACCAGTGTTGCCAAAGCCTGCTCCTACCTACGTGCTACCTGCACACCGGTTGCAGCACTGCAAACGTTGATGATGCGGCCGCCCCAGTCGGCAACACCCCCTGCCACATTCCACCCACCTACTGCCTCCACACCAACGCACTTAGACCTCTCGCAGTTGAGCTCCCAGTTTGGGCTTGGGAACACAAGCTTCAACTTAGAAAACTATCTGGCTGCATCCTCACCTGCACCTTCGAACCCAGCTACGCCGGCACCAAACATTGATCCCCAACAGACCCTGGAGACCCCCCAGAAACAAACCAGCCTGGAGACCCCAAAGATGTAATAATTTTATGATATATTTTTGAGATAATGAAAGATGTATTAAAAATAAAAAATAAAAATTGTGATGACGTGTGTGTTTATAATTCCAATTTTGTAGCTAAAGTATTTATTAATAAGATGACAAATGAAATATATCCTGAAAGTAATAAAAAAGAAATGACTAATTGAAAAAAAAAATACTGATAATATGGTTAATAATAAATATGAAAAATCATGAAAAATAAAATAAAATAAACAGTACAAAACAAATGAAACATTGAAACAATTAACAACGTGATTGAAATATAACACTAAAAGATAAAGATAAAGTAAGCAGGGAACTATTAAAGTACTTAAAGGAAATTTGAAAATATACAATAAAAAATATATGGAAAACCTACAAACTTTACAAAACATCAAAAGTAACTTATAAAACTACAAAACTTACCAAACTGGTAAAAACTCTATAACAAAACTTTAAGATGAAACTGAAATATACAGCAAAATAAAAAATAAACAGGGGAAAACCTCACTCACCTAAATACGGTCATCCTGCCAACCCACAGATCCTTGAGGGGAAGAGAAGTATGTCTTGAGGTAGTCCCGTTGCTCCTTGGCAAGCCTGGTTGCAGTGTTGCGGGCCCCAGGGGGTAGGTTCCTTCCTACAGGTGGGTCAGTCCTCCAGAGGCCAGGTATGAGTTCGTGGGTGTCTGGGTCCTCTTGATCTACCTCTGCTCGGGGTGGGTTTCGTCCTCGTTGGATGTTGTGCAGAATGCATGAGGCCAACACAACAACCTCTGCACGCTCAGGTTTCATAGATATTGGAGTGTGCAAAACCCGGAAGCGGTTAGCAAGAATGCCAAAGGCATTTTCTACCACCCGGCGGCCCCTGCTGAGTCTGTAGTTGTAGATCCGTTCAGTTTCGAGAGGAATCGTTGGGGGTAGGGCTTTATCATGTAGGGGCGCAGAGGGAATGCATTATCCCCTACTAAGAAGTAGTCCGTGGGTGGTCCAGTGTGATCGGTAGAGATGACCTCGGGGGGGGGGGGGTGCAGTTTGGCAGTCTGTGTTTCAAGCAACTTAGACAGAGGGGTGTGTGCAAAGACACCACCATCAAACTCTGATCCTATGGCCCCAACGTCGACGTAGATGAATTTGTAGTTGGAGTCAACAATTGCCAACAGGACAATGGAAAAAAACTTCTTGTAGTTGAAGTAATATGTGCCACCAAAGGAGGGGTTGCGGATCCGTATGTGTTTGCCATCAATGGCTCCCACACAATGCGGCAGGTTCCATCGTTCCTCAAAGCCGCTGGCAACCTCCTTCCATTCATCAGGCGATTGTGGCGTTTTGAGCTCCTGATCTCCGTAGACAGAGATGATGGCCTGGCATGTGTCTGGAACAATTTGGCTGATGGTGTTGTGGGCAACACGAAAGTTGTATTGCAGGCTCTTATACGAATCACCCGTAGCGAGGAAACGTAGGGTGATGGCCACCCGCAGCCCAGGAGGAATGGGTTTTCGCCAGAACGTAGGTTTCCTCTGAATGATGGGGGTGACACGTTCCACAATCTCATCAAATAGTTGTTTGTCTACCCGGGTGAAGTTCTTGTACAGTACTGGACATTCTCTGGCTAACTCTTGCATGAGGTTCTCATAATGGCCATGTTCAGGCCTCCGTTGTAGATATGGCCACACCCACACTGTCCTCTTGGTCCTTTCCTTCTTCTTCTCTTGTTCCTCTTGATGGATGGAGTTTGCTATTGCAAGTAGTTTTAAGACTTCTATGTAGGCAATGATGCATTGTATGAGCCGCGTGTTATGCCTAATCTCCGGTTTGATTAAGGAGTTCACAAATTTGAACTCCTCCAGGATGAATTCCGTGATGTTGTTCATGGTGCAGAGGAATGAGTGGGAATGGGAAAGGTGTGGCCATTCATGCCCTTTTGTACTTCCCAGATAGCAACCCCGACAGACGTGGTTGACAAAGACTGTCTTTGTCTGTGTTTGGTCAGACGGGGTGTGCCTACGATTGGCCGGAACCGGTCCAGGTACGACCTAACAAATCCCAAGACGTGCGGCCTCAGCTACGCCGGTCTTGTGGGGGCGTGGCATGGGCGTGGCCTGTGTTCCCGCAAATCGGGCAGCCCATGAGGTCGAACGGGGCTATGCCTACGCATGTCGCAAACACGTACGTAGTTCAATACGACTCCATTACGTCTGACGTAACACTGGCCCCGTTACGCTACGTCTGTCGGGAAGTGCAATAGACGTGGAAGAACGGGCGTTCAACGGCAGAAACTACTCGCGTCTTTGCGATACGGCGGACGGGAGCTGACGGGAGCAATATACGTGAATGTGTGAACCCACCATTACAATCTATATTATTAAATCAGTTCGTGTGTCTGTTTGTCTATGTGTTCTTAATAGGCGGCCGCAGTTTTGGGCCTGGGGAGCTGAAACTTTGCATGTGGGTGTCAATTGACCTGGGTCAGGTCATAGAGGGGGCGAAGCCACGATCGGAGGTCGTTTCGATGCCGAAATTGAAAACAAAAATGAAAAAAATTGACGTTTGAGGCAGAAGGAGGCTTCCGATCGAAAAGGTGTATGGAACGAAAGTTGTTGGCAGCTCCCCAAAACGGGGGTTCGGATGAGGTCGGATCCAAAATCGGAGGACATTTAGCGGCCGAAATCGAGGTCGCCGTTTAATGAGGCACAGGGAGGTCGAGGCCGGTGATAATGGTAGTAGTAGTATTGTGATGATTGTGGTAGTAGTGATTGATGATGGTGATTATGGTCGTAGTAGTGATGGTGATTATGGTGGTACAGTATTATTATTAAATTTAAACCCGGGCAACGCCGGGTACCCCTGCTAGTTCCAATTAAATCTATACGAATCCAAGCAATAAGTGTTTGGTGGTAGCAATTCATAACACTAGCATTCGGACTTTTTTCCTGCCTCCATTTGATTACCCACGTACAATTATCTCCTATTATTATTATTGAATATTTGATACCGATTGTAATTGGGTTTTCCAATTTTGTTCTTGTTTCATTAAGGGGGAGGTAGTTGCTTTTTCTCCCTCATGTTTAGCATATTTGTTTTGAAATTTTAAGACGTTCGTTCCATTAATTTGGCGATTTTAAAACCTTTTGCTCCATTTCTTTGTCGATTTTTTCATGGCGAGCAATAGCGAACCTGTAATTTTAGAAGAAACCGGCCTTCGGCTGGGACATTTTTCTACCAAAAAATATACACATTTATCTTGAAAGGGGTCTGTTTTTTTTTTTTTTTTTTTTTTTAAGCGTGATGGAGGTGTCGCGAGGAAACTAAACATAAAGTAATAAATATACGTACAGAAAAAAAAAAATAAAACAAAAAAAAATAAAAAAATCAAGCACTACCCTCTTAATACAAAGTAACGAGCCATTATGGGTGTAAGTATATTGGAAGCGACAAATAGTAATTGAAAGTTGGCCTTATTATCTTAACTTTTAAGTTAAGATATCTGTAGATAATCATAAATACAGTAGGCTATATGTAAAATATATACTACATAATTTTCTTGTATGTTAACTCATGAAGTCTTTGAAATTGTGGTATTACACAAATCATTGAAAATTATTAAATCAGGTACGATAATTGTTAATAATTTTAGATGGTGCCCATAAGCCCCAGTCTTTTGTGTTTTCTGTTTTATTGTATTAGGTAAAAGTATGGGATAAGATAAATAACACTGACTAGACGTTTTTGCCGGAGACTTATTGAACTACTGATGAATGGTGATTAGTAATACCAACATAACAAGGAACATACCCCATAAAAACATTCTAAAAAACATCTTGAGAATCACCCAAGAACCATCCTAAAAGCTGCCCAAGAATCAGCCTAAGAACCTCCCTTAGAACCACCCTACGAACTACCTAAAACCTACCCTAAGTACCACTTAAGAACCACCCTGAGACCCCTCTAAGATCCACCCCAAGAACCACCCTAAGTACCACTTAAGAACAACCCTAAGACTGGGCGGGTGCCCAACCCCGAAAAGGGTTGAAATAGGGGAGCTATCCCCCCGCCAAAGGCGGCTTTCTAGGGCCTTTCCTAGCTGATGCTGAGAGGATTGGTTCTAGTCATGTGGTGATGGGCTGGTCTATCAGAGTGAGAACTGAGCAATCTCTGCCATACCCATAGCTTACTCTGACTGTTCCTTTTACTTATATTTTTTCTAGATCTCAAGTGACGGCGTCTCTAACGTGGATTGACCTCCCAATCTACCAAGATTGGAAGCCAAAGCGTCACATTTTTCCCTTGCCCCTCAACTTTCTCTTCATAATTGCTGAGGGACACAGGGCCCTGGGTGGGGCTTTGGTTTCCCGGGCAATTCCGCACCCTCCTCAGCTCCCCGCCATGGAGTGGCTTCGGTCACCCAGGCTTTATTGTGGTCGGCGGGGAGGGTTCTGTGGGGGCGCTCGGTTATGGCCTTGGCCTTGCTCAGGGCCTTGGGGCTGTTCGGCCAGGCAGCTTGGGGAACAACAACAACAACAACAACCCTAAGACTCACCCAAAAAACATCCTAAGATCCACCCAAGAAACATCTAAGGACTACCCAAAGAACCACATTAAAAATCACCCATGAACCTCCCTTAGAACCACTCTAAGAACCAGCCAAGATCCATCTAAGAACCACCCAATATATCTCAAAAGAAGAGCTACACTGTCACACGGCATTATGTCACTGTTATAATTATTATGAAATATCGAAGTTGTACTTTCTCGGCACGAAGAAATAGAAAACGGAGGATGCTGCTCCCACGGCTGCTTCTTTGAGAATGAGCTGTCAACCGTCAAAAGTTGGAGACCCGTTGACCTTTCAGTGGCGTGACGTCATGCGCACAGAGTAGGAGTTTGAGTCACCTCGTGGGTTGACCTGTTGTATCTATGGACCTTGACTAAATTGTCCTCTTCTTTCCTCTTCACGTGTCCATACCACCTCAGTCTGCTTTCTCTTATCTTCTCTCTCAATTCCGTGACCTTCACTTCCTGTCTTATATCTTCATTTCTCATTCTCTCCCGTCTTGTCACTCCTTTGATCGCTCGCAGACATCTCGTCTCCCCTACTTCCAGCATCTTCACATGCTCTTCTTTCACTGCCCAAGTCTCTGCCCCATAGAGAACCACAGGTCTTACCATGGTCTTGTACACCTGTGCCTTCAGCCTCATCGGCATCCGTCTGTCATGGATTACTCCACTCACATTCCTCCATGCGTTTCCTGTCCCCTGCAGTCTTCCTTGCACTTCTCTGTCCAGGTCTCCACTCTCTTGTATCCAGCTTCCCAGGTATCTGAATGCTTTTGTTTGCTTCAGTTGTTGTCCGTCCACTGCAATCTGCAGTTGCGGAACTAGCTGTTCTTGTGAGACCCTCATTACTTCCGTCTTTCCCTTGCTCATCCGCATGCCATGTGCTTCCAGTTGATTGTACCACATTTCTATTGCTTGCTGTAGTTCCTCTGCTGTATTGGTTCCCAATGCGATGTCGTCGGCGTATATAACCTTTTGTCCTCTTTCCATTGGACACTGTTTGCTGATGTAAGCCAACAGTATGATAAACAGCAGAGGGCTCAGGGCAGAACCTTGATGTAAGCCCACTTGCACACAGACAACAGACAACAGACAACATACAACATACTTCAAATGTATTGGTTTTGCCAAAGCAGGTCCTCACTCACGTAGTTGGTGTCCTGTACACTGTGTACAGGGCCATTACCATTGTTATAAGTTCCTCCGGAACGTAGTACTACCGTACAGGTAGATAGATATATAGATACATAGATATAGATAAGGAGAGAAAGGGATAAAGAGAGTGAGTGAGTTAGTGTGTTAATTGTTACGTACTGTACTTTCGACATAGGTTTTAGGGTCACACCCAGGACCCAAACACCCAAGGTCTATTATACACATCGCACTTATTTTGTTTCTCTCTCTCTCTCTCTCTCCTGCCTATAATAGATTACAGATTCTTAACATGGATCATGTCATACCAATTTGCTGGAATGTTTTCACGAAATGCTGAGTCAGTATGACAAAAGTAGAGCTATAGATAACCTTTACTTAGATTTTCAAAAACACTTTTGATAAAGTGCCTTATTGCAGGCTAATGTCAAAAGTGAGTACACTAGGTATCAATTCAGAGGTCACAAATTGGATAGAAAGTTGGCTAACAGGTAGACAACGAGTGGTAATCAATGGTGATTCCTCTGAGTGGACTCCAGTCACTTCTGGAGTTCCACAGGGATCTGTCCTTAGCCCACTTTTGTTTATCATATATGTCAATGACATCGATATTGGTCTGCTGAGTGTGATCTCCAAGTTTGCAGACAACATAAAGCTTGGAACAAATGTGAATGACCCCAAAAGTGTTGAACAGCTCAGGATGGACCTCAACAGACTGGGTGAATGGTCAGAGACATGGCAGATTCCTCTAAACTTGGAAAAATGCAAGGTGATGCATATCGGCCAAGCAAACCCCAAGACAGGCTATTCGCTATTGGGAATGCCTCTGGAAGTGACTGACTTGGAAAAGGATTTGGGTGTTCTGATTAGCAGTGACCTAGAGTTTTCCAAGCAGTGCATTGATGTAGAGAAGAAAGCTCAGAAATTATTGGGCTATATTAACCCTCTCCGTCACATATGACGCGATTGCGTCATATGAACTTAGTGAAATAGCTCAATAATAAGTTATATGACGCATTTGTGTAATTTTGAGCTCAGTAAGTTAGGTAATTTAGATCATAATCTGTCGGTTGATGGCAACCCCAAATTCCTCCGACTTCTAACGGTCCCTCAGTGTGAGAAAGACTGTTGTAGGGGAAATACCGGGCGGTCGGGCAACCACTAACTTTCGTAAGTTAATATGTCTGGGTGGGGGGAGGGGGGAGGCGGTTGAGAGGCAATTTAAGTATTAAAATATGGAAATAGTCCTCACAATGTAAAAAGCTCTGATACGGCTTCTCCTGCAGTATGCTGTTCAATTCTGCTCTCCAGCACTCAGGAAAGATATAGAACAACTGGAAAGAGTTCAAGCTAGGGCTACAAACTTATTCCTCGATTAGAAAACTAAGCTATGAGGACCAGTTGAGAACTCTTAATTTCTTTCCATTGGAGACACGCAGACTACGAGGTCAGCTCATTGAAGTTATTTAAATACTTAATGGGTTTAACAACGTGGATTATAGCAAAATGTTTAGCCTCAATACAAATAGAACACACAACCATGGCTGGAAATTAGAAATTAAAAGGTTCAGCACTAGTATTCGTGGAAACTTTTCACATTTAAGATCTGTTCTACCTGGAACAAACTGCCCTCAGAAGTTGTAAACAGTTCTTCAGTAGAGCAGTTCAAGAAGAGAGTAGATAATATTTTGCACACTCTTTAACCCTTGTCTAGCGGGGTGTTTTGGGCTCATTTGGGCATATTCAGGCCCTCCTGAATGATCAATCAAGTATCTTAATGAAAAGAAATGTATTCAGCAAAAGCTATGCGCTAAAAGCTTCAAAATGAGACCAGAACGAGCTACGTAGCACTCGTGGTTCTCTTGCAGTGGTGCCACGAACATGGGAGTTTAGCATATAGCGGTATATTTTTCCCAGCTATGCTCACTACTGGCTACACTGCCGGCCTCTCGAGAACACAGTGAACATGAGTTCAGGGCGGTAAGCCCTGGGAGTCGGCTGTCTGGCCCGCTGGTCTCCCGGCCATTTGCACTCGATTTTAACCCTTTAAAAGCCTTAATAATGCTCCTAACTTTCTGCAAATTGGTGCACGACTTAAGTCGAGCACCGCCAATAAGGGGTGAGTGTAGTGCACTAAACATTCTCTCTCCTTTCACTTCCAGTATCTCCCCGGAATGAACCGCAAGGTCTCTGAGATACTAACAATTCCTTGTAACTCTCTAACTCACTCTCTCTCTCTCTCTCTCACTCTCTTTCGCATGCACACACAAACACACACATACCAAATCAGACGGCAACATGCATACCACATAGCCGCATTTGGAGACGTGTTTGTATACAAACGTTTATGTGTGTGTGTGTGTGTACGGTGTGGTAAGCCTACTTCACACTAGCCGTTTTTCGTGCCGTTTTTCGGTCCGTATAAAAAATCGTGATGTCAGAGTGACGTCACTTACAGACATGCGGGCCGTATGTATTGTGAACCGGGAAGACGTCTACCAAACCGCAGACCGCACAAAAAGATGGTTTCGTTTTATCTTTTTCGTGTCCTGACAAGAAGTACGTCCGTACTTTGAACATTGAAGTGAAATGTGTGTAATATTTGTGTGCCAATTTCCATTACATTATAGTTAATATCGCATAACAATATACGCTATATGTATAATTTTAATGGCAAGGCAAATATTAAGGCAGTTTAAAGCCTAGGTCACACAAGCCGTTTTTCGTTACGTTTTACGGTCCGTATAAAAAATTGTGACATCAGAGTGATGTCACTTACAGACATGCGGTCTGTACGTAGTGTGAACCGGGAAGGTGTCTACCAAAACGCGGACCGCTCTAAAAGATGGTTTCGTTTTATCTTTTTCGTGTCCTGACAAGAAGTATGTCCGTACTTTGAACATTGAAGTGAAATGTGTGTAATATTTTTGTGCCAATTTCCATTACATTATAGTTAATATCGCATAACAATAATACGCTATACGTATAATTTTAATGGCATGGCAAATATTAAGGCAGTATAATACGTTAACCTATTGATCGTGTACCTGGCAGCAGATGCGGCACCACCAAACTTACCAAAGTTAACACGTTGTACTGCTTCGCGCGCCTCCAGATAGAGACAATGCACACCTAGCAAGCACCTAGTTTATAACTACAGAACAACAACAACATGTTTCTCAAATAAAATCTTGATTCCCTTCTACAGTGCATATAATTAGTCTATGTCCAGGTACCGTTGCCCACATAAGTTGTTTCTAATCGTGATCTGATGTATGAATGTAAATTATATAGTAGGCCTATACCAATGAATTGCGAGTGCGGTTTCTTTTAATTATCAGTTTACTAATAATATGAATTAACCACTATACACTGGTAATTCAATGATGCGCAATATATTTCCATTAACATGGTCACGGAGAGGAACAGAACTTATATAAATATGTGGGCAACTGCTAGCTACGTGATGGCTTGGTTTTGATATATTTTCCTAGTTAATATGCATTGAATTACGGTGGTGGTTCATCTTCGTTCAAAATTAGGAAATAAGCACCAAGAAAGATCGTTTGTCAGTCCATGTTGACGATCGTCTAGTAGGTGTTTACCTTATGCCAGAGAAGTACGTTCCGCACCCCAGAGTCTGGCCCGCACTCTGGAATGTGGCCCGCATTTACTTTCAACTTTACTTTTCCGCATCTGATTTTCGTATGTGACGTCACAGGCCTGAAAACGGACCCGCAGAAGACGGCTCGTGTGAACCGGGCTTTAGTCCTACAGTAGACACGTTAACCCCTTTGCTATTTGGGGACGCACGATCAAAGCATACACACACACACACACAAAGCACACACATACACACAGTGCCCTTATTACCAAAAAGATATAGACAAGCTAGAATGGGTTCAACGTAGAGTTACCAAAATGATACCTAGCCTAAATAACAAACCATACGAGGAGCGTCTTAGAGAATTAAATCTATTTCCTTTAACCCAGCGCAGATTAAGAGGCGACTTAATTCAAGTGTTCAAAATCATCAAAGGCATCGACAATATGAACTGTAGTAAGTACTTCACTATCGACCAATCTAATTACACGCGGGGAAACGGGTGCAAAATTATTGGTAAATCTTTGAACTCACACGAAGCTAAAAATTTCTTCTTCAATCGAGTTGTCAACCTTCCCCGAGATGTTATAGACTGCAGCACCGTTGATTCATTTAAACTTCGCCTACACAAATATCTCGCATCAAACCCGCGACTGACTGCCTTTGTAAATGAATAACTTTATTTTATCCTCTCCTCAGTTACTAACCCATCTCTCCCCTACTAACTTCCTAATCCTGCCACGGACATTAGTTCCAGGGCAGTAGTTCCCTTTCCAATGTTCCCTTACCCACTCTAAACCACTGTTTGGACACTTGATCTCAGTGTTTTGGAGAACAAGCAGCCTAGAAGGGTCACTAGACCTGTTGTTGCTTGATTTCCTTTGTACTTTGTACAGTAACAATCCCGCCTCTCCCCCAATAACAAAAAAAACAAGAACAAAGCCCACACGCACAGAACGCATACCCCCACGATCAGAGCACACACACACAACTCAACATACAAGCTCCAATTCCGTATACCCCTAAACAGCAGTAGACAACATCGTAATACACACACACCTCACATACATTCACACACTACACCATTCATAATACACTCACACCACACATACATTCACACACACCATTCATAATACACTCACACCTCACATACATTCACACACCACACCATTCATAATACACTCACACCTCACATACATTCACACCATACCATTCATAATACACTCACACCTCACATACATTCACACACCACACCATTCATAATACACTCACACCACACATACATTCACACACCACACCATTCACAATACACTCACACCTCACACACACCATTAATAATACACTCACACCTCACACACATTCACACACCACGCCATTCATAATACACTCACACCTCACATACATTCACACACCACACCATTCATAGTACACTCACACCTCACATACATTCACACACACCATTCATAATACACTCACACCTCACATACATTCACACACCACACCATTCATAATACACTCACACCTCACATATATTCACACACACCATTCATAATACACTCACACCTCACA
Source organism: Paralithodes platypus (assembly GCA_032716605.1). NCBI lineage: Eukaryota > Metazoa > Arthropoda > Malacostraca > Decapoda > Lithodidae > Paralithodes > Paralithodes platypus. The sequence continues at coordinate 50,807,406 of CM064579.1, read as the reverse complement.
TACATTCACACACCACACCATTCATAATACACTCACACCTCACATACATTCACACACCACACCATTCATAATACACTCACACCTCACATACATTCACACACCACACAATACACTCACAATACATTCACACACCACCCCATTCATATACACTCACACCTCACATACATTCTCACACCACACGATTCATTATACAACTCACACCTCACAACCACACCATTCATAATACACACACCACACATACATTCACAAACCACACCATTCATAATTCACTCACACCTCACATACATTCACACACCACGCCATTCATAATACACTCACACCTCACACACACACACCACACCATTCATAATACACTCACACCTCACATACATTCACACACCACACCATTCATAATACACTCACACCTCACATACATTCACACACCACACCATTCATAATACACTCACACCTCACATACATTCACACACACCATTCATAATACACTCACACCTCACATACATTCACACACCACACCATTCATAATACACTCACACCTCACATACATTCACACACCACACCATTCATAATACACTCACACCTCACATACATTCACACACCACACCATTCATAATACACTCACACCTCACATACATTCACACACCACACCATTCATAATACACTCACACCTCACATACATTCACACACCACACCATTCATAATACACTCACACCTCACATACATTCACACACCACACCATTCATAATACACTCACACCTCACATACATTCACACACCACACCATTCATAATACACTCACACCTCACATACATTCACACACACCATTCATAATACACTCACACCTCACATACATTTACACACCACACCATTCATAATACACTCACACCTCACATACATTCACACACACCATTCATAATACACTCACACCTCACATACATTCACACACCACACCATTCATAATACACTCACACCTCACATACATTCACACACCACACCATTCATAATACACTCACACCTCACATACATTCACACACCACACCATTCATAATACACTCACACACCTCACTTACATTCACACACTACACCATTCATAATACACTCACACCTCACATACATTCACACACCACACCATTCATAATACACTCACACCTCACATACATTCACACACCACACCATTCATAATACACTCACACCTCACATACATTCACACACCACACCATTCATAATACACTCACACCTCACATACATTCACACACCACACCATTCATAATACACTCACACCTCACATACATTCACACACCCACACCATTCATAATACACTCACACCTCACATACATTCACACACCACACCATTCATAATACACTCACACCTCACATACATTCACACACACCATTCATAATACACTCACACCTCACATACATTCACACACCACACCATTCATAATACACTCACACCTCACATACATTCACACACCACACCATTCATAATACATTCACACACCACACAATTCATAATACACTCACACCTCACATACATTCACACACTACACCATTCATAATACACTCACACACTACACCATTCATAATACACTCACACCTCACATACATTCACACACCACACCATTCATAATACATTCACACACTACACCATTCATAATACACTCACACCTCACATACATTCACACACCACACCATTCATAATACACTCACACCTCACATACATTCACACACCACACCATTCATAATACACTCACACCTCACATACATTCACACACCACACCATTCATAATACACTCACACCTCACATGCATTCACACACCACACCATTCATAATACACTCACACCTCACATACATTCACACACCACACCATTCATAATACATTCACACACCACACCATTCATAATACACTCACACCTCACATACATTCACACACCACACCATTCATAATACACTCACACCTCACATACATTCACACACCACACCATTCATAATACACTCACACCTCACATACATTCACACACCACACCATTCATAATACACTCACACCTCACATACATTCACACACCACACCATTCATAATACACCTCACACCTCACATACATTCACACACACCATTCATAATACACTCACACCTCACATACATTCACACACCACACCGTTCATAATACACTCACACCTCACATACATTCACACACCACACCATTCATAATACACCTCACACCTCACATACATTCACACACACCATTCATAATACACTCACACCTCACATATATTCACACACCATACCGTTCATAATACACTCACACCTCACATACATTCACACACCACACCATTCATAATACACTCACACCTCACATACATTGACACACGACACCATTCATAATACACCTCACACCTCACATACATTCACACACACCATTCATAATACACTCACACCTCACATACATTCACACACACCATTCATAATACACTCACACCTCACATACATTCACACACCACACCATTCATAATACACCTCACACCTCACATACATTCACACACACCATTCATAATACACTCACACCTCACATACATTCACACACCACACCATTCATAATACACCTCACACCTCACATACATTCACACACCACACCGTTCATGATACACTCACACCTCACATACATTCACACACCACACCATTCATAATACACTCACACCTCACATACATTCACACACCACACCATTCATAATAATGGAATAGGTGGGGCGTTGTTAAGATGGATTAGGTCATGGCTAATTGGTAGGAAGCAGAGAGGCAGCATAAATGGTACCAAGTCAGAATGGGGAGCATTCAAAAGTGGTGTCCCCCTGGGATCTGTATTAGGTCCTCTGTTGTTTGTTATATACATACATGACCTTGATTTTGGTATAACTAGTAGGATAAGTAAATTTGCAGACGATACCAAAATGGGGAGACAAATTGATTCAGATAGAGATAGAGTGCCTCCACAGGGATCTAGATACCTTACACGAATGGTCAGTAAATTGGCAGATGAAGTTTAACATTGACAAATGCAAGGTATTAAGGATAGGGAAGATGCATACAAATGTTAAATATAAACAAGCTAATATGGAATTAGAAAACTCAGATTGTGAGAAAGATCTAGTGTGTTTGTTAGCAATGATTTGAAGCCTAGAACAGAGTGTATAAGTGTTCGTGACAAGGCAAACAGGATTCTCCGGTTCATCTCTAGGAGTGTGAGTAATTGAACTGCTGATGTAATCTTAAAACTTTACTTGTCATTAGTGAGACCCCATATGGATTATGCTGTTCAATTTTGGTGTCCTTATTACAGAATGGACATAGATTCATTGGAGAGAGTACAACGTAGAATGACAAAAATTATCCATAATATTAGCAATCTTCCGTATGAAGAAAGGTTGAAGAAATTAGGCTTACATTCGTTAAAGAGACGCAGAGTTAGAGGGGATATGATAGAGGTGTTCGAGTGGGTTAGTGGGATTAATAAAGGGGACATGAAAAATGTACTGAAGCTCAGTGATAGCGAAAGAACTCGAACAAATGGTTTCAAATTAGATAAATTTAGTTTCAGAAAGGATATAGGCAAATATTGGTTTGGTAACAGAGTTGTAGATGGGTGGAATAGGCTACCAAGTGCTATAGTGGGATCAAGAACGATAGTTAGCTTTAAAATAAAATTAGATAGCCATATGGACGAGATTGGTTGGGTGTGAGGGGGATCTGTCAGGTGTGGGCCAATCGGCGCTCTGTAGACCCCCGTTTTCTGACCTCTGACCGTTTTGGTGAGGTCAGTCCTAATGGTGTTAGTGAGCTGGGCTTTATAAGCCCAGCTTATAATGCCTTATAATTAGGCCTTATAATTAGGGTTGGGTGTGAGAGGGTTCTGCCTTGTTTGGGCCAATCGGTTTTCTTCAGACTCCCATTTTCTTATGTTCTTAATGCACTCATCTTCATGGAAGTAATGGCAGCTCTCAGGGGCCGTCCATTAACCTCTAATACAGTATATCCTATGTATATCCTATGTATACAGTATATCCTATGTATATCCTATATGTATACAGTATATCCTATGTATACAGTACTGTATATCCTATGTACATCCTATGTATACAGTATATCATATGTATATCATATGTATACAGTATATCCTATGTAAATATACGAGAGAAGGAATGAGCCCCCCCCCCCCCTGGATCAAGCGAAAGCACTTTACAAGCAGTGAAGGCGGAGGGGAGGGGAGGATGTTCACGATTTTACTTCCTCCTCCCTCCCGCTCTCAGCCTCGACTTTGTTTATCCACACACCAAACTTTTCTGCCGTATGCATGTTTTCTCTCTATCTCTTCTGTGGTACACATACATACATAAAATTATAAGACTGAGTGTTCCACACATACATGCAGTTTTAGTCTCTTGTCCTAATGGCGGCGTTCCAGGCAATCCTGTTAAGGGCTGCTTCACTTGTCAAGTTCTTGGATTTGAGATCGGCAGGTATAGTCCAATCCCAGGTCTTCCTCGGTCCACCCCTTGGTGCAGCTCCCTCCACAATCACAGACCTGCATTTTTTCACCCAATTTTGTTCATCCATTCTCTCCACATGGCCATACCATCCCAGTCTACTTGTACGCATCACCTCGCTAATACTCTTTATACCTAAACGTCTCCTCAGCTCAACATTTGTTATTCTATCCTGTAGCCTGGCCCCACACATAAATCTCACCATTCTCATCTCATTACGTTCCATTCTGTTGACATCCTCTACTTTAACGGCCCATGTTTCTGAGGCATACGTCATTGCACTTCTAACACATGAGGCATACACCTTTCCCTTCAGGGGGAGAGGCATTCTTTTCATGGTCAGGATTGGCAGCAGTTCTCTGTACTTCCCCCAGCCACACCTAATTCTAGCAACAGTGGCAGCCTCTGCCCCACCACCGGCAGAGATGGTGTCTTAGGTAACAAAACTTGTTCACCAGCTCCAATGACTCATTTCCAAAATTCACAGCCACAGGATCATCACTGAACACAAGCTCGCCTTTGCACACTACGCACTCAAATTTCTCTATTTCTAACTTATCCTTCGGCAGGGGTCCCTTTATTCTACTACAGCCCATACTCCCATGGTGTACCCAACATCGACAGATGCTACATTGAATTAAGTTAACGCCCACACCCTTTCCACACACTGCGCATGGGTATGCACCGCTCTTTTCCACATTGCCTTGTCTCAATCTACAATGCATAACCTTGGTTTTGTTAATATTGACTCTTAAACCCTTGCTCGCCATGCCCTCTCTCCATTCTCTGAATTTGGCCTCAGCATCTTGCATACTGTCAGCTATTAGGACTAAATCGGCTGCATAAAACAGTGCCAACAGGAGTCCGCCTCTGAAAACTCTAGACAGTGTCTCCAAGACCATAATAAAGAGGAGGGGGCTCAACACTGGACCCTTATGGACTCCAACAAGGACTGCGAGCTCATCACTCAGTACACACTTCAACCTCACCGCACTTCGCGAATCCTCATACATCTTCATTATCACACGCACCAGCCACTTTTCCACACCAAGTTTCCTCATAGCCCATTGCACAACATCGCTAGGCACCCTATCAAAGGCCTTCTCCAGGTCTACAAACACAAAGTAAAGATCCCTGCCTTTTAGTAAGTATCTTTCTTGTATCTGCCTGACTATGAAGATAGCATCGGTTGTACCCCGTCCTGGCATAAAACCAAACTGCATATCATCAATGGAGATGCTTTGCCTGATCAAACCCTCAAAGACTCTCTCACAGACCTTCATGATTTGGTGAAGCATTTTCAGGCCCCTATAATTTCCTCTATCTAGCGCATCCCCTTTTCCTTTGTATATAATTACTATTACACTTTTGAGCCAATCCTCTGGGATTTTCTCATCTTTAATAATGGTGTTTATCAACTCAGTGACTAAATTGACACCAGTCTCCCCTGAGATTTTATCATCTCAGAGACAATGTCAGAGCAACCTGGAGCTTTACCGTCCTTCATTTTATTGATTGCGTCGCTCACTACAGCTGGTGCTATCAAAGGAGGGGGTCCAGATATTGGTTTTTCGATACTAAGCTGTTCCTTATCCCATTCAAACTCTACATTTAGAAATCGTTCATAGTGTGCCTTCCATACTTCTCTGATTTCATTTTCTGCATACACAATCTTCCCATTATCGTTTCTAACACACTGTTCACCTATAATATCCCTACTGCCATTTTTAACTCACCTAGCTAGGTTGAAGATCCCATTGGGATTGTCAGTGTTACACACTTGTTCGAGGACCAGGTCCTTAATACCTTTTTTAGCATTGTAAATAACTCTTGGCAGTTCGTTTAGCTGCCTGGTATTCCTCCTTGCTGCCTCCCTTCTTCCATGCTTTGAAGCATCTTTTCTCTTTCACAGCATGTTCTACCTCATCGTTCCACCACCAGGAGGTCTTATTCCTTGGGTGACCCTTTGTTTTCCCACAGACTTTGTCAGTGGCAGCGATAAGGCTATGCTTAAGAAAGTTCCATTGACTATTTACATCGTCAGGCCTAGCTTCCTTATTTCTATTAATTTCCTCCAGTTCACTATGAAACCTATCCCTAACTTCCTTGTTCTTCAGCAGCCACACTTTCCTTTTGGGTATGTATACCTTCTTGCGCTTAGGATCTCTGTATAAGCTCATGTCGCCCACAAGTAGCTTATGCTGGGGGATACATTCTTCGCTCGGGATGACCTTTACATCTCGAACCAGTTTCCAGTCTTTCCTGTTAACCAAGAAGTAATCTATCTGGCTACTGGAGACCTCAGAGTTATAATTATGTGATCAGATGGCTCTGACTTTTCTTGAACTTCGTGTTACACACAACCATGTTGAGTGCAACGCAGGACTCCAATATATATTCGCCTTCCAGATTCCTCCTTTCGTAACCATTTCCTCCATGTACCCCCTCGTATCCATCTGCAGATGCTCCCACGTGACCATTCAGGTCCCCCCCCCCCACAATTGTTATTTCATTCTCCGAGAGGCTTGATATGACACTGACGGTGTCATTCCAGAAGTCCTCTTTTATCTCTTTCTGTAGACCAGCCTGTGGGGCATATGCAGATATCACATTCAGAATTCTTTCACCAACTTTCAACTTCAAAACAATCAGCCTTTCACTAACTCTCGTAATCTGCAGCACACTTTCCGCCAGCTCTTCAGCCACCAGATCACCCACTCCTCCTTTCGCTTTATCAGTCTCCACCCCTATCCAGTAGATCCTATATATTTTCTTTCTTCCGACAATCCACTGTACCCCATGCCTCTTGCAGAGTGTTTCCTGGGTACAGCAGACATCCACTCGCCTCCTCTCACACATTTCAGCCACTTCATTTGCATGCAGATTCAAACTACCAACATTCACACTAGCAAGTCTGAGATTGTGGGGGGCATTTGTCCTTGTCCTGCGCGGTTTTGATTCATCGGACTTACGTTGTTTCTTTTTAGGTTGTTTAGTCATAATTGGGTAATTTGGCTGGCAAATAACGTTCTCTACACTTACTCTCTGGTTCTAATTCTTCACATGTGTCTCGAGCTTCGAAGCTATGCACATGTGGCTCAATATAATTGCTTTAAATGGGAGATTTAAGGAATATTACGAAAATCCTCTCCTTCCTTCTCTCTTCTTTCCCATTGTCTGCACTCTTGTTAGTTGCCTACAGGTATTTATATATATATATATATATATATATATATATATATATATACGAGTTGAAAGAGTGACAGGGCCAAAATCAAGGGACGTTCGAGCGAAAATGCCTGGACATACAGAGTTTGAAGCAATTTAAGTCATAGGAAGAGGGAAAGACTAATTCTGGGAGAGAGTTCTAGAGATCAGCAGTTGAATAGAAGAAAGACTGAGAATAACGTTTCACTCTTAGGTTGCAGAGTTGCACAGAGTAGGGGTGGGATTGTGTTGCAAGACGGGTGCTACATGCTTTACACAGAGGGGGTGGTATACACTGAGAGAGCTCTGAGGAACACTGATTATTGTAATAGCAGTAGATTAGTGAGAGAGATGCAACATTGCAGCGAAGAGAGAGAAACTGCAGAGAATTTGTTAGAGGACGTGAATTAATGAGACAAGGCTTCTTTTCTACTTTGTCTAGAAGTGCCGTAGGTGAGGATCCTCTCCACACGTATGAACAATACTCGATATATGGACGCACTGTGCCCCTGTACATAGTATAAGAAGCTGCGCAAGGGTTCAGAACCCCTGGAGGCGGTTGAGCACACCCAGCTTCTAGGAAGCTGTTTTAGCTAGAGTGGTAATATGATCTTTCTAAGAGAGATCAGAAGAAAGATAGACACCAAGAATATTAAGAGAAGATGAACGGTTAATTTGTATTTTGTTGAAGAGTAGGTCATAGTTTTCTGGAAGGGGGCGACGATTAGACAGATGGAGAAATTGAGTTTTGGAAGCATTGAAAGAAACAAGGTTTTCTCTGCCCCAATTATAAATAGTAGAGTGATCAGAAGATAGGTGTTTTATGGCCTCCTTACGTGAGTTTTGGAGTTCCTGCTGTGAATAATATTGTGGAAGTCTAGTTGAATAGTGTAATGTAGAGTTGTCAGCATATGCGTGAATGGGGCTGGAGGTGCAGTTGAGAAGGTCGTTAATGAATAATAGGAAGAGAATTGGAGATAGGAACACCGGAGTTGATAGGTTGAGGAAGTGAACGGTGGCCATCCACAACCGCAGCTATAGAACATCCGGAAAGAAAATTAGAGACAAAGGCACAGATGGAGGGATAGAAACCGTAGGAGGGTAGTTTGGAAATAAGGGATTTGTGCCTAACTATATCGAAGGCCTTCAATATGTCTAGCGCAACAGAAAGTCTCACCGAAGTCCCGAAAGGAGGATGAACAAGAGTTAGTAAGATAAGAAAGAAGATCACCAGCAGAGCAGCCCTTAAAGGGCATAGCTCGCCAAAAATCACATCCTGTTTTTGTCACTCTTCAAAGCATGTTAATTTGACAAACAATGCACATGTGCTTTGCTTTGTTATAATTTTTACCCTAAAATAGCAAACAAACTCAAATTAAATATTTTATTTTAAGGGGTGGGGGGGGGGGGATGACGTCAGCAGTGGCCACCTTTGAAAACAGAGCCGACATTAAGACCACTTCACAGTGGTTTACAGGCTAACCTGGATTTGTTTTACAGACTTACTAACGCTACACTCATTCCAGCTCCAATCTTTGCTAAATTAGCTTATATTCTATGTATGGCTCCAGATTTACTTCCACCCTTGACACTTGTACCCACCTACACCCTCAGTTAGTTGATAATTAATATCCAAGAGAGAAGAAAAAAAATAACCAACTCGTCCCAGGATTACCAAAGCGAAAAACAAAGTAGCGCTAGATCCGTTCTCAAAAGTTGCTAGAATGTCGCTAGATAGTAAAATAATGGAAAACATCTATAGAATAATACCCTGATCTCTCTAATGTCGTTTAATATCGCTAATATTCCTAAAACATAACTAATATTCATGTCACTAGATGCAAGAAATTGCTGCTAGATCAAAGTAAATACCTCTAGATCTAGCAATATGTATGCTACATTGGTCTACTGTATTTCTTTATACCTACTTTTTTTTTTTTTTTTTAAGGGGGTATGGTTAGGTATTTGGGTTATTTATTTATTTACTTACGTATATTTTGTTTTTACTTTCATCGTTAGATCTCAATCAAACTTAAAAAATAAACACCCCTTAACCCGGCAAGTGCTGGAAGGCTAATAAGAGTTTTACCGTTGCGCTGTGGGAAGCATTATATAATCCAGGTTTTTGAGCGCGTACCAAAACCGCGGGCTTACAGTCAGGCAGCTACAAATTGGTGTGGCTGTAGTACAACTTGGCAACTCTCGATACCACCCGCACATCCACACGCTCGGCTCTCGCACTCACTCAAGCAGACTACACAGCACTTGTCATGGAGCCTAGACGTCCCTCACGCTTTCCCTGACACAACCACCCCTCCTTCTGGTGGTGTCAGCGGCCGTGGAAGGCAGAGAGTGGCTGCTAAAGACCCGAGCTACGGCACGAGTAGCTCCGAGGACGAGGAACCTGCACGTAAAGCACGTAAAACACATGCAAGCAGGGGCAGTGCACAGAGGTCATTGTCTTTCGGGGACACTGCCACGACCACCCAGGCAACTGCTACCACCACTACCACCACCACTGCCACCACTACCACCGACGCAGGAGGCCGCCCTCGGGCTGCAAGACCTGCGGGGGCCACTGGGAAGACGGAAGGGCATGGGTAAAAAAACCTTCACCTCTGGCACTACCACCGTGCCACCACCACTACCACCAGCCGCCCCTGCCGCCTCTGACGGCCCTTCTGCCCCTGCCACTGCCCCTGCCCCTGGCCCTGCCCCTGCCAAAGGGAAGAAAGGGATGAAGGGCAAGGCAACAAAGGCGACAGGGACCACCATAATATTGCCATCCAGGACCTCTGCTGGCCCTGCCGACGCCGCCCCTGCCGGCCCTTCTGCCCCTGCCCCTGCCGCTGCCAAAGGGAAGAAAGGGACGAAGGGCAAGGCGACAAAGGCGACAGGGACAACCATAATATTGCCATCCAGGACCTCTGCTGGCCCTGCCAGACATGCCCTAACATACAGCTGACTGCCGTGGCTGGCCTTGGACAGCGACACACAGACTTACCTCCCTCCCACCCTCCCTCTCACCCACTCACCCACCCCAACTCTCCGCTAAACACATTCATGAGGCTTATATATAGCATAATTGGTCTATATGCGGTATATTCATTGTTATATGTAAAATGCCCCAGAACGAGAAGCCCACCACAGAAGCCATGAACGAACACCACACAGAAACACCAAAGGAAAGGTCCACAGAACGAAAGGACCAGCTGACCGAGCCAGCCATTTCAGACAGGCCCAAGCCCGCAGGGCTAAACAGCTCCAGGACACACCCATTTACCTTTTCTAAAACTGACCATTTTCCACACCTCACGTACACTAACCCCCTCGTGTCCTACACTCCTAACTACAAAGATGATGAACAGGAATATACATTCATATTAAAAACACCCATGCCTGTCCCGACGTTGAGCCAATGCCAACACATCAGACAGCCATAATTATATCTATGTATGTTCTTGCATCCGAGAAGTAGATGTTATATATCTTAGAAGTTAAAACACCCACGCTGTCCCTAGACCTCGTATATCATTTTCCATGACGAGTATAGATATATGTAACCCGTGCCCAGTCGCCCCTTGCATTGTTCCTCTAGTAACTAAGTCTATAATATTAACTGCCACCAGCATTGATACGACATAGCGGCACTGTCCTTGCTACAAAGATGATGAATAGGAATATACATTCATATTAAAAACATGCCCTGTCCCGACGTTGGGCCAATGCCAACACATCAGACAGCCATAAATATATCTATGTATGTTCTTACATCCGAGAAGTAGATGTTATATATCTTAGAAGTTCAAACACCCACGCTTGTCCCTAGACCTCTTATATCATTTTCCATGACGAGTATAGATATATGTAACCCGTGCTCAGTCTCCCCTTGCATTGCTCCTCTAGTAACTAAGTATTAATATTAACATTCCCTAACATCTTGTCTTGCCAGACTAAGCTTCTGAAGACCCATCGCCCCATAAATCTATGTATGCAATCCTTAGGTTAAGTATTTCTATCCGCCATTGTGTTCACCTTTTTCCATTTACTTTCCACAATTGTCATACGTCTTCCCCTTGCCTCCTTCGTATCCACAGCCCACACTACGCCAATTTACTTCGTGTCTTACACCTCTTACCCCAACCAGAGATTGTATAAGATAACCTGGTTACCAGTATCTGTCATAAGTACCCCGAAAACAATAACTAAGTACCCCTACGAACTGCCGCTGTGGTTGGTATTTTATATTTAATAGAAAACGCAGTTCCCAGGGCCAACTAATAGTATCCATAACCCTCTGACTGATCACATAACTCTATCTTTTCCAGACTCATATAACACCCCATAGTTGCATTCCCCGGTAGCATTTGGCTAACGTATTCTACTGCCTTTTCAAACTTCCATATCAATTGTAGCCTAATGCCACCCCCACGCCCAGGGACCTTAGGGGCAAAATTTCCCTGTAGCCCTTGAACTCCCCCCCCCCTCTCATTAAGACACCCGCGCTTCTCGACTCTTGTACGACCTAGCCTCTCTCTCATACCTCTTGAAGATCCTTGAATTGTCCGTTACTAACGCTCTCCAACCTTTTATTATATATACTCCTATCCAGCCTACCTTCACTTAGTAGGCCAGAACAACATTAGAACTTTACTAGCCCCTTGCATGCCATCTATTCTCTTACAACACATTCACAACCCTGCACCCAATGGTCGTCGGTGGGAGGCTAGCCGCCCCGCCAGTAACTAACTTCTATTGCCATACTTCCAGATAAATGTGGCAGAGTTAGCATCCCAGTCTCCACCATATCCAGCAAACCCTACAATTAACAACCAGCCGAGTAAAACCAGCTAGCTAAGGCACCTTCGGTTTTGGTATTAAAGACACTCACATCTGTCTCATACACAGAGGGTTATTACAAACACTGGTGATATGGCAAGCCCCTAGCCACAGCCGCCGGACGACTATATCAGAGAGAGGGCGCCCAGCTCCCCCTTTTTGCCCACCTGGCCTACCTGGCCCCTGTTTTGACTTTCGAGTCATTGCCAGGTAGCACAGGAATTCTTCCTATCAATGAACTAACCATGAATGACTAACACCTTTACTAACCTCTATTAACTCACAATAAACCATTTACCTTTCTTGCATGCTCTGATCACTAAATTAGCACCTCAGCTATACCATAGAATGAAGATTGAACAATCTAGAGAGACGCTCCTATCACAGCTGTCTCCATCCTCCTCGCAAAGTAGATCCCGTCTCTCCCCCCTAAATACGTCCAGTATAGCCAAAATAGTACCTCTTACTAAGGCTCAGTTATATGAAAATATAAAGGCTTCCTATCGCCCTGTGCCACAACAGTAAATACCATCTTACCTAGTCCCCATATCTATTGAGGGCTCAATTAAGGTCATAAGACACCAGACACCTACTGTCTACAGGGTCCAGAACCAGCCTATAAATCTAACTCCCGCCCCCAGTCAAATCAGTTGAAAGCTAGACACCAACCAGGGGTCACTAACCCTGCAGTTAATTTCTAGCTCTGCCCTTGTGTTGTTCCGGAGTGAGATCCCAGAACCGGCCGACTCCGTGGCAGATTTGGATAGAAGGACCTGCCCACGTATTGAAGAACTTCACACATATGGCCCCCCTGGACGGCCGCGAACCAGTCGTTAGCCCCCAACATCATGGACGCAAGATAACCAGGACCAGACCCATCAGATACTACCCAAGATTCCCTTTAGCAGTACTACATGTACTGTGCTGTTTTAGATTCACTAATTAATATTTCTACGAAGTGGCTAAGACCTTGCCCAGTGTAATTCATACTTAACCATTCCATTTTGGGACGTACTAAGCGATCAGTGCTCTTTAATTAACAGGCGACCTTGACTCTCGTAATTACTTTATTCAGATATTAAAACTCTAGTGATATCTAACGTTCGCCCACTGATTTGCGTTCTAAGTATTTCTGAGACAAGGATATAAAACTTAGATCAGTACCCCCTGAGGTTACTAGATTTCCCGTGCTCTAAAAATACGTGTATCTAATCTAGTCTGTGAACTACTACTTGTGCACCAGAGCTACCAGTAATAAATCTAACAGTGAATATGAATCTATAAGTAACATTGATGGTCTTCGGTATATAAACCTGTGAAATCAAAGCCAGTGATCAGAAGATTAATACCTGAACGTTGGAAGTGGGAGACTAGGCTCCATCCAGATCCACTTATGCTAGTGTTGTTCAATTCTATTATATTGTCTTACACAAGTATTCTGCAGTGGTATATCAATAAACGTGATCATGTAACTTGCTACCATGTGTTTCTTTGTGTTCTCTATTCCTCATATCTTGTATTGTGCATGCAGCCTTATATACCCAGTCAATTTAGACCTCACATTACCCAAGTTAAACCTGTAGAAAAACAGGGCATAACATTGGCGGCAGCGGTGGTTCTTGATTCGGATAAAAGGTTGCATTACACTGCAAGTTTGGAACAGTAGAAAGCATGGCAACATCGCGAAATCTTCAGCCACTCCCACACATTCGCAAGTATGATATGAACACGTATGATATCACCAGTTACTTAGACATAATAAAGCCAGTGTACGATGTGGTACTTCATACTGACCGCGAAAAATCGCCTGGGCAATTTTGCATATGTTACAGTTGGGAGAAGCCGTTTCCCAACTTGTTGATAAGCCTACCTTTAAAGAATTTCTTCACCAAATGGTGACACAGAATACGCCAGAGAGTACTTGGAACCCGTTTCCATCCTTCGTGGTCCCGACCCTAGAACCCCTTTTGGGTTCCCCCCTCGCCCCCCAAATTATAAAAGTCGACGAGATCAAGTATGAAGGGGATATAAATGTGACCCTCATACAACTCTACAGATACGTGAGGACCACGTATAGCTATGAAGATTACGACCAACAAAATGAACTCTTATTCACCGCTTTTGTTAAACATCCTCCCACCCCACATCACCGCCCATCTCGACCCGTATGGCTTATTCGAAGAACATATGCTCTCCATCAGAGAAGAATGCCTACGCAGTTCTATGAATCCCCTATCCACCCTTCAGCCCCTATCCAAGACTCCGTGCACCCTTCCAAAATGACTTCCGGTGAAAGTCCACCCCAGTGCACTCTTCCCCCCCCTCCCCTCCTTAGCCCCCCCAACAAGCCCCGTATTCTAGCTATGCCTACCTATGTAGGCCTACCACAACATATTTTCCCCATGACCCCAGAAATGTTCAGCTATCCCCCCACCAACAAAATTTCCCTTGTGCCCGGTTTCCGTCGGGTGCTTGTGACAGTTTTCAGTCATAGCCCCCTTCCACCCCCACACAATTCACACCCCTAGAAAACTTCGAACCCCCACACTTGACTCGCCCTCTCATGCCAAACAAACTCACCAGTCCCAGATAACCTCTAACCAGACCGAGACTGCCACCAAGAAAATTCCCCAAACTCGTCCTGTTAACAAACCCAATCCTCCCTATCCCCCCATAACCTTTAACCAGAACCGAGACTACCTCCAAGCAAATTCCCAAAATTCGTCCTGTTAACAACCCCAAATCAATACATCAGTCCTCTACCATAACCCCTGTTCTACACCGAACTCTTCCCCCACCAACCCGCCGCAGTCCCCCCAACAAATCCCGTTTCCTAACTCGCTCACCTCTCACCACCCTGACCCTCCCACAACCGCGCCGTTAATCCTCCCCTCACGCGTGACGACCTAGGGACCCAACCATGTTCCCCCCCTTCCCACCAGAAATGTTCAGCTATTTCCCCACCAACAAATTTTCCCGTGTGACAGTTTTGCCGTCAGTATCTCCCTTTCCACCCCCCCACAATTCACACACCTAATAAACTACAAAACCCCACACTTGACTCTCCCCCTCTTGCCAGACAAACCCCCCAAATCCCATATAACCTCTAAACAAACCGTCACTGCCACCGACACACCCCACCACTCTGATCCTCCCACACGCGCCGTTAATCCCCCCCTCACGCGTCGCCCCCACCAAAGTGATTTCCCCCCCCTCATGCGTACCGAACACCTGCTCACCATCGGTCCCCCACCATCATGAGCCCAGCTAAACTTTCAACCTCCCCCTCTTCACCGTTACCCCACCCGCCCCAAATTCCCCCCCCAAAGATCCCGCTCGACGAAATACCACTACCATCTCAATCCAACCACAAAACTTTTTTCACCTTGGCTACACCCCAAAATACTCTCTCTCTCGCCCCAAACAACATAATCAACCTCTCAACTTCAAACCACTCCTCTAAATCCCATCCATGTCTCTCCCGGAAATAAAATCAGTCTAAATTCAACCCCTCTCAAACCACAACCCTGCCTGCCCAGACCCCCCCCCACCATCTCCCTTTTAAAATCCCCCACACCAAACCCCCACACCACCCGATCATAGTAAACTCTCAACCTTCAGCCTTACTCACCCTTCCCCAAACCCCACTCACGACCACAACTCTCTACACAATTCAACCCCTCCCCAGCACCAACCTCTTCCGCAACAACAACCCCGACTCGACCTGCCTGCCCGTTTCATCTTTAAAACCCCCCTATCACTACCCCCAACCGAAATCACTTAGACCCCCCCTCCAAAACTGGCCCCGGGCCAGCTCGCCCCCAGACCCACATGCCTAACGACAAGAACTAACGGTATATCCACCCCGCCCTTCCAAAGTGAAAGTGAACCACCACCCCCTATTACCAGACCTTCACCCAGACTAACGGCGACCCTAAATACCCCCCCTCCCCCCCCTGATGATGATGAGGATATTATTGTACTAAATTGTTATGAATGTTTTCATTTCCTAAGCGCTTGGGCATGATTCTATAAATCTACATGTTTTACATATACTGTATATATTATTTTTTTACCTTAGCCATACTACTTTTCTTGTTACCTCCACTTTTCTGACTCTGTTTTAAATTTGCTTTATACATTGTTAAACGCTTTAGCTCTTCTGGATTTCCTGTGTTCTTAATTATCTGTCCTTTCTTAAATTTTACATGTTTTCCATATACTGTATATAGTATATTTTTTTCCCTTATGTAATAATACTGTTCTAGTTTAAATCTACACTTTTATGACTAGTCTTTAAAATTTGCTTTAAGACATTGTTAAAACCCTTTACCTCTTCCTTAAATACATTGTTAAACACTTTAACTCTTCTTAATTTCCTGTGTTCTTAATTATCTGCCCTTTCTTAAATTTACATGTTTTCCATATACTGTATATACTATATTTTTTTTCCTTAGTCATACTACTTTTCTTGTTACCTACACTTTTCTGACTATCTTTTAAATTTGCTTATACATTGTTAAACACTTTACCTCTTCTTAATTTCCTGTGTTCTTAAGTATCTGTCCTTTCTTAAATTTACATGTTTTCCATATACTGTATATATTATTTTTTTCCCTTAGTCATACTACTTTTCTTGTTAACCTACACTTTTCTGACTATGCTTCTTTTTACTTCACCCTTGAGGCTCGAGGACGAGCCTATAATGAAGGAGAGGGAAGTCAAATGCCCCAGAACGAGAAGCCCACCACAGAAGCCGTGCACAAACAGCACACAGAAACACCAAAGAAGAGCTCCACAGAACCAAAGATCCAGCTGACCGAACCCGCCGTTCCAGACAGGCCCAGGGCGCAGGTCTAAACAGCTCCATGACACACCCATTTACATTTACTAAAAATGACCATTTTCCACACCCTCACGTACACTAACCCCCTCGTGTCCTACACTCCTAACTACAAAGATGATGAACAGGAATATACATTCATATTAAAAACACCCATGCCTGTCCCGACGTTGAGCCAATGCCAACACATCAGACAGCCATAATTATATCTATGTATGTTCTTGCATCCGAGAAGTAGATGTTATATATCTTAGAAGTTAAAACACCCACGCTGTCCCTAGACCTCGTATATCATTTTCCATGACGAGTATAGATATATGTAACCCGTGCCCAGTCGCCCCTTGCATTGTTCCTCTAGTAACTAAGTCAATAATATTAACTGCCACCAGCATTGATACGACATAGCGGCACTGTCCTTGCTACAAAGATGATGAATATATACATTCATATTAAAACCAGCCCCTGTCCCGACGTTGAGCCAATGCCAACACATCAGACAGCCATAATATATCTATGTATGTTCTTACATCCGAGAAGTAGATGTTATATATCTTAGAAGTTCAAACACCCACGCTTGTCCCTATACCTCTTATATCATTTTCCATGACGAGTATAGATATATGTAACCCGTGCTCAGGCCCCCTTGCATTGCTACTCTAGTAACTAAGTATTAATATTAACATTCCCTAACATCGTGTCTTGCCAGACTTAGCTTCTGAAGACCCATCGCCCCATAAATCTATGTATGCAATCCTTAGGTTAAGTATTTCTATCCGCCATTGTGTTCACCTTTTTCCATTTACTTTCCACAATTGTCATACGTCTTCCCCTTGCCTCCTCGTATCCACAGCCCCGTACGCCAATTCACTTCGTGTCTTACACCTCTTACCCCAACCAGAGATTGTATAAGATAACCTGGTTAACTTATCTGTCATAAGTACCCCGAAACAATAACTAAGTACCCCTACGAACTGCCGCTGTGGTTGGTATTTATATTTAATAGAAAACGCAGTTCCAGGCCCAACTAATAGTATCCTAAAACCCTCTGACTGACACA
>CM064579.1:50590221-50788824 GCA_032716605.1 Paralithodes platypus | reverse complement strand
ACATGAAAACTCGAGCCAACTCTCAAAATTACTTACTGGGTTTTTTTTACTTTGAAAAAATGCCAAAAAGCCGAGCCAACTTTTTTTTCACAATTTTGGTGTTTTTGTACTCTGAAAAATACCCCCAAATCCGAGCCAATTTTGCCAAAAACTTGGCTCGGATTTTCACATTTTAACATTTTCTTACTTTTCTATATTTTATTTTCAGAGTTCTTCCCATATTATACCCTATACTTCACCTTTTACCCCGCAATTTCCCCTGATCCTTCATAGCCCTCCCCACTAGTTGGGGTCCGTGTTTTTAGATTGTTGGAGATAATGGGTAAATACTCATTTGCGACAGTCCTTGGTATTAAACAACACAGTATTATCAAAGAAAAAAATGCCAAAAAAAACAGTAAAACACATGCTTAAAAATCTGGACTGTCACACCGTATCAATTAACACCGAAAAGTGTTTTTTAACCCTCCCGGCAAAATCCTAATAAAAAAGTATGGTACTAAAATTTCTTTTTCGTAACAAGGTTGTTCAATACGGTATCTTCCAGTTATCGATAGCCTCTAAAGATCATATGAAAATGTGTTAAACTCTCTGAAAAAACCGTAATATAAAAGTATGGGATTAAAAAATTTTTTTTTTTAAGGTTTAATTTAGTTTTCGCTTTCACAGCTACTCTAAAATTTCTTGGCTACTTTAGAGTTGTAGACTTCATTACCATTACGTAATTCTATATATGTCCAAAGCGGCGGGAATTGCATTGTATAAGGACATTATTACCTACTGTTTAAAAAACAAAAAAATCTCCCCATATGCGGCACCATAGATATTACTTATACTAGGTTAGGTTAGGTAATAGGTGTATAGTTAGGCTAATGTCGTTAAGTATTTATTTCATTATATGAGTCTTTTCCCCACCCTCAGCAAAGTTCCTTGATAGCTTCATAGTTGTCGGTAAGCTATGCCTTTGCAACGGCGCTCCCTTTGTCGCTGTGTAACGGAAACTAGAATTGGTACCAAATTTAATTTTCGTAACAAGGTTGTCAATACGGGTACTTTGTCACCGGTTATCAATGTTACAATCAAAGCTGAAGGATTGCAGAGTAAACACCGTAGAACTTCATCGACTTCCTTTCACCTTTCGTATAATCGACAGCCAATTTGGTTTTTTTTTTATTTACTATAGGGGATTAGTACTCAACCAGCGGGGTGGCCTTGTGGGGTCAAGAAGCCCCCACCCATAATACTAGGTGTAGGTTGGGTAAGGTTGTCCTAGTAGGGTTCAGGCTAATTGTCTTCGTTATTCAAATCACTATCGGAGGGTTCGGTCTTGTCTACAACAATCGATTCAATATGGTCCTAATGTGGAGAAAATAGGTTTGTCCCGAGAGTTCTAATTAATTACAAGACACATATCTATTGATTGCAAAATGAACAATTTCTGTTATAAAAAAACACTCGAGAAAACGCTGTTGGTATTTAAAATAAATGTTTTCCAAAGGTTCATGACAACACTTACCACCGTTTTCAGTGTTGTTTTCCCCTTGGCCGTTTTGTTTGGCTGTTTAAGCCTCCCTTTCCTTTTCCTTTTCCCTGTCCAGGAAGGTATAGTACGAGCGCAAACTGCCGGTTTCGCCTTGTTCACACCACATCCACCTGTTGTCTAACACATCCCTCACAGGTGTACTGACTCCTTGCGTTCAGGAAATTCACGATGGCATAGACAGGGAGGTGTGTACAATTTGCATGTTAATATTGTTTTACACATTCGGCATTTCAAAGACTCTAACAAGCACTGGTTGTTACATGCTAAACAGTTAGTGTCTGCAGGAGGCAAATTACTTTCGGGCATATTACTCATGTTGCACTGCATAGTTTCCGGTTTCACTAATTTACCTGCACATGCCTAAACTAATAAAGGAACAAATGCAAGTCACTGATAATTATAAACTAGCGATGAGGGTAGTGGTAGTTGTGTGAATGGTAGTTAGTTTGGTAACCGGCAGGTGGTGCTGGCTGTCAGGGAGAGATGGCAGGATAGGGTATCAGGTTTTCACTAATGTTTCAATAATCACTGGCCTAAATTTGTTCCAGACAATTTCACAACCGAAGCGGCTTATCGATATTTATCTAGGTAAAGTCAGAGTACCGCAACTTCATTATTTTCGAAGATATTGATGAAAACAGAGGAGCGCGAGATCACTGATCACACCGGGGACCACCAAGACCAACACACACACGCACACACACAGATCCATAGAGTACAGATTGGATAGAGAGAAAAGAAAGACGCTACATATCTGAAAATAGCGAGCCGCGCGTTCGAGAGATGGACCAGGCACGATCGCCAAAGGAAAACGGGAGGGTCCCCATTAATTCGTAATAATCCCTACCTTGTACTAATAATGCTATTAATAATCAATTCTACGCTATCCAGAGACATGACAGAGTTAAATAGACATAAGTAGAGGCTACTGTAAAGGCCAGATCATCGTGAAATTGTCTTAATTATGAGGAGGTTCACAGCCACGTCTCTTCTACCCCCACCATTGTTGTTGTGAGAGTGGGGAGTTGCCAATGTCAAACATGCTGGGACAAAATATCCCTAGATGTCATAAGTATAACCATAGACTACAGTAGATTTGGACTGGACACGAAATTGGAACTTTGCAGTAAGGAACCCAAAATCGGAAAACGAACCCCCAAGTTCGAACCTCGAAACCGCGAAAAAAAAAAAAAAACGCCGGAAAATGTGATATTTTCGCGGTTTCGAGGTTCTAACTTGGGGGTTCGTTCTCTGATTTTGGGTCCCTTCCTGCAAAGTTCCATGTTCGTGTTCAGTCCAGATCTACTGTAGTCATAATTATAACCTATGAACGTATTTCGTGAAATGTCCTGTTTTAGTGCAACTTTATAAATTAACATCTACAGTACATAGCCTAACATGTACCGGGTAACTAATAATATATATTCAAAATTACATTTTAATTTTTGTGTTGCTTGTAGTTATACAGTTTACATCATACGGTATGTAAGTATTTTTTTTATATTGTAGGCTATAATATTATGTATTCCTAATATTTTCCTCTTGCTTTTATATATCTATTTTATTTTAAATAATTTAAGTGTTTTTACCAACATTAAATCACTCTTAAAGACGTTCCCTCTTTAAACTATTGCCCACTCAATTTGCGGAATTTCCCTTAACATTGGTAACACTGCAAACAAGCCAGGCGCACAGATATCAAAGAGTATCTAATAAGGAAAAACGACTGAGGTGTTTTGGTTGTATGCCCTACAACAGTCCTGCCACTAAATCCCTAGGACGCGCGGCAAAATAACCATGTGACGTCACGCTTTTGCCTCTATCCAATCTGTACTCTATGCACAGATCCCCCCTTCAAGCTAAAATAATGCGACCCACACCCCCTACCCACTACTATCCTTCAAGCTATATTTGTACATTTTTTGGTAGAAAATGTCCCCCCCCCCAAAAAAAAAAAAAAAAATCCTAGATTGCAGGCTCACTTTAGCTCGCCAGAAAAAATATATAAATCGACACCTGAACGGGATGAAACGTCATCAAATCACCAAACTAATAGGGCAACATGTCTTAAACCATCACTCTAATGGGGCAAAGGTCTTCAAATCACCAAGCTAATGGTGTGAAACGTCTTAAAATCACCAAACTAATGGGGCAAAACGACTTAAAATTACCAACCTACCGGGGCGAAACTAGGGGTAAACAACAGTGGCCATACGGTTGAAACAGAGCAAAAATTATGGAGAGAGAGAGAGAGAGAGAGAGTATAAGGGCTCAATTAGGATTGACATGCTAACTAAGAGAGAGAGAGAGAGAGAGTATAAGGGCTCAGATTAGGATTGACATGCTAACTGAGAGAGAGAGAGAGTATAAGGGCTCAGATTAGGATTGACATGCTAACTAAGAGAAAGAGAGAGAGAGAGTATAAGGGCTCAGATTAGGATTGACATGCTACCTAAGAGAGAGAGAGAGAAAGAGAGAGTATAAGGGCTCAGAATAGGAGTGACATGCTAACTAAGAGAGAGAGTATAAGGGCTCAGATTAGGATTGACATGCTAACTAAGAGAGAGAGAGAGAGAGAGAGTATAAGGGCTCAGATTAGGATTGACATGCTAACTAAGAGAGAGAGAGAGAGAAAGAGAGAGTATAAGGGCTCAGATTAGGATTGACATGCTAACTAAGAGAGAGAGAGTATAAGGGCTCAGATTAGGATTGACATGCTAACTAAGAGAGAGAGAGAGAGAGTATAAGGGCTCAGATTAGGATTGACATGCTAACTAAGAGAGAGAGAGAGAGTATAAGGGTTCAGATTAGGATTGACATGCTAACTAAGAGAGAGAGAGAGAGAGTATAAGGGCTCAGATTAGGATTGACATGCTAACTAAGAGAGAGAGAGAGAGAGAGTATAAGGGCTCAGATTAGGATTGACATGCTAACTAAGAGAGAGAGAGAGAGTATAAGGGCTCAGATTTAGGATTGACATGCTAACTAAGAGAGAGAG
The DNA here is from genome assembly GCA_032716605.1 of Paralithodes platypus. Lineage (NCBI taxonomy): Eukaryota > Metazoa > Arthropoda > Malacostraca > Decapoda > Lithodidae > Paralithodes > Paralithodes platypus. The sequence goes on along the minus strand of CM064579.1, from coordinate 50,784,283 downwards.
AGAGAGAGTATAAGGGCTCAGATTAGGATTGACATGCTAACTAAGAGAGAGAGAGAGTATAAGGGCTCAGATTAGGATTGACATGCTAACTAAGAGAGAGAGAGAGAGAGAGAGTATAAGGGCTCAGATTAGGATTGACATGCTAACTAAGAGAGAGAGAGAGAGAGAGTATAAGGGCTCAGATTAGGATTGACATGCTAACTGAGAGAGAGAGAGAGAGAGAGAGAGAGAGAGAGAGAGAGAGACAGAGAGAGAGAGAGAACAGTGGGACCAAAGAGTACTGGCTCATCTGCTGTGTGTGTGTGATAGACAGACAGACAGACAGAGACATAAACAGACAGACACATAGATATATAGATAAATACATAGATAGATAGATAGGTAAATATAGAAATAGAAATATAGAAAGGGGGTGTGTTGTGTGTTGCGTGTGTGTGTGTGTGTGTGTGTGTGTGTGCGTGTATGATATAAACCAGATAGATAGATAGACAGCTGGAGAGAGATAGATAGATATTGAGTACAAAGCTCAGAGAAGGATTGAAATGCTAAGACAGAGACAACACTGGATCCAAACTGTAGGAGTTCATTTGTTGTGTGTGTGTATGTGTGTGTGAGATATAGTGTGTGTGTGTGTGTGTGTGTGTGTGTGTGTGTGTGTGAGAGAGAGAGTGTGTGTGTGGCGTGTGTGTTTGTGCTTGTGAGTGTGTGTGTGTGTGTTGTCGCTGTGTGTGAGAGAGATACAGTATGGTAGTGTATGTGTGAGAGAGAGTGTTTGTGCTTGTGTGTGTGTGTGTGTGGGTATGTGTCTGAGAGAGAGTGTGTGTGAGAGAGATAAAGAGTGTGTGTGAGAGAGAGATATTGTGTGTGAGGGAGAGTGAATGTGTGTCTGAGAGAGGGATAGTGAGTGTGTGTGTGTGAGAGAGAGAGAACGTGTTGTGTTCAGAGGACGTCTTGGAAATAGAGGAAGCAGGGCACGTTCTCTCTCTCTCTCTCTCTCTCTCTCTCTCTCTCTCTCTCTCTCTCTCGACTAGAATTAACTCCTGACCACTCCTCCCTGTGTGGTCCGTGTTCGCATGTAAAGCTATGCAAATCACACACACACACATAAAACCGATTAATAAAACAAAACAAACAAAAAACAAACACACACACACACACACTATAAACAGAGCAACACCACCACCACCACCACCACCATTAGTATTCCCTCCACCACAATCACCACCCACACACTCCACCACCATTTTCCCATTCTCTCTACCCTGCTTTTTTAACTTTTTTTCAACTCTCATTTTCTCTTTCTCCATGTACCAAACAACCACATTCAGCCAACTGTTTTAAGACGTTTATCCCCATCCAGGTGTTGATTTCTTCCTGGCGAGCGATAGCGAGCCAGCATTGTATGAAGAAATCCGGCTTCGCCGGAGACATTTTTCTATCGAAAAATTTAAAAATTTAGCTTGCTGTCAAAACAAAAAAATATATATGATGGCTCGCTACCGCTCGCCAGGAAAATATTGAGACCTGGATGATGGGTAAACGTCTTAAAACAGTACGCTGAATGGGGCCGAATGGATACAAGCCAAAGAGAGAGGGAGAGAAAGAGAAAACAAAGCGAGGTGGGCTCCCTAAGTAAGTCCTTTTAGATTTACTAAAGAGGGATCATTAGGAATACTTGCCTTTAACTGTATGTCCACAAACATTTCAGAAGTGTAAGCATGTTTCCTTTTATTTACAATATTTACAAAAACTGTCCCAAGTAGCGTATTTTAGTTGTTTTATATTCCAACATCACCATAATTTTTTAAACATCACCCGAACTTTTCCCACCACCATCACCATTCCTCCACCATCACCACAAGTCTTCCCCTATCCTCACCACTCCATCACCACCATCATCACAAGTCTTCCCCCATCCCCACCACTCCACCACACTTACTTCTCCCATCACCACCACCATTCCTCCACCATCACCACAAGTCTTCTCTCATCCCCACCACTCCACCATCATCATCACCGCACTTACTTCTCCCACCACCACCATTCCCTCCTCTTGCTCCTCCCAAACACCAACCCTCCACCATCCTCCCTACCCCCTGGTGCCGGCGCTGGGAACTACAAACAATAACAAACAAGAACGCAGCCAGCGCGCGCGCGAGAGAGAGAGAGAGAGAGAGAGAGAGAGAGAGAGAGAGAGAGAGAGAGAGAGAGAGAGAGAGAGAGAGAGGTAGGTCAGTATTGTACCAGTTACCTGTGCAAGCCATTGTAAACCTCTAGGTCTCTAGGACATAATTCGTGGCCTGGAGAGAGAGAGAGAGAGAGAGGGAGCGCGCGAGCAAGAGTGAGAACGAGAGAGAGAGAGAGAGAGAGAGAGAGAGAGAGAGAGAGAGAGAGAGAGAGAGAGAGAGAGGTATTGTACCAGTTACCTGTGCAAGCCATTGTAAACCTCTAGGTCTCTAGGACATAATTCGTGGCCTGGAGAGAGAGAGAGAGAGAGAGAGAGAGGGAGCGCGCGAGCAAGAGAGAGAGAGAGAGAGAGAGAGAGAGAGAGAGAGAACAGCTGCCGGGACTCGCACCTGCACACATATATTTGCATCCGTAAACCTGGGGCCCCGGGATTTACATATACATTCAGACTTTCGCATCTGTTCGCACCGGCACAACAGGTACACAGAGAGAGAGAGAGAGAGAGAGGGGAAAAATATAATAAAAAGAAGAAAGCGTAAACATTCTCGCTCGTGTGTGTGGATACGTGGATATTGGATGCCGTGTGAATATGTATAACGTGTGTGTATACGGCCTTGTGAATATGTATAACGTGTGTGTATACGGCCGTGTGAATATGTATAACGTGTGTGTATACGGCCGTGTGAATATGTATAACGTGTGTGAATATGTATAATGTGTGTGTATACGGCCGTGTGAATATGTATAATGTGTGTATACGGCCGTGTGAATATGTATAACGTGTGTGTATACGGCCGTGTGAATATGTGTAACGTGTGTATATGGCCGTGTGAATATGTATAACGTGTGTTTATACGGCCGTGTGAATATGTATAACGTGTGTATACGGCTGTGTGAATATGTATAATGCGTGTATACGGCCGTGTGGATATGTATAACGTGTGTATACGGCCGTGTGAATATGTGTAACGTGTGTGTATACGGTCGTGTGAATATGTATAACGTGTGTGTATACGGCCGTGTGAATATGTATAACGTGTGTGTATACGGCCGTGTGAATATGTATAACGTGTGTATACGGCCGTGTGAATATGTATAACGTGTGTGTATACGGCCATGTGAATATGTATAACGTGTGTGTATACGGCCGTGTGGATATGTATAACGTGTGTGTATACGGCCATGTGAATATGTATAACGTGTGTGTATACGGCCGTGTGAATATGTATAACGTGTGTGTATACGGCCGTGTGAATATGTATAACGTGTGTGTACACGGCCGTGTGTGTATACGGCCGTGTGGATATGTATAACGTGTGTGTATACGGCCGTGTGAATATGTATAACGTGTGTGTATACGGCCGTGTGAATATGTATAACGTGTGTATACGGCCGTGTGAATATGTATAACGTGTGTGTATACGGCCGTGTGAATATGTATAACGTGTGTGTATACGGCCGTGTGGATATGTATAACGTGTGTGTATACGGTCGTGTGAATATGTATAATGTGTGTGTATACGGCCGTGAGTATGTATAACGTGTATACGGCCGTGTGAATATGTATAACGTGTGCGTATACGGCCGTGTGAATATGTATAACGTGTGTGTATACGGCCGTGTGGATATGTATAATGTGTGTGCATACGGCCGTGTGGATATGTATAACAAAGGAGTACAAAGGAAATAAAGCAACAACAGGTCTAGTGCCTCTTCTAGGCTGCTTGTCCTCCAAAACACTGAGGATCAAGTGTCCAAACAGTGGTTTAGAGTGGATAAGGGAACATTGGAAAGGGAACTACTGCCCTGGAACTAATGTCCGTGGCAGGACTAGGAAGTTAGTAGGGGACATATGGGTTAGTAACTGAGGGGAGGATAAAATAAAGTTATTCATTTACAAACGCAGTCAGTCGCGGGTTTGATGCGAGATATTTGTCTAGGCGGAGTTTAAATGAATCAACGGTGCTGCAGTCTATAACGTCTCGGGGAAGCCCATTCCACAAGTTGACAACTCGATTGAAGAAGAAATTCTTAGATTCGTGTGAGTTAAAAGATTTACCAATAATTTTGCAACCGTTTCCCCGCGTGTAATTAGATTGGTCGATAGTGAAGTACTTACTACAGTTCATATTGTCGATGCCTTTGATGATTTTGAACACTTGAATTAAGTCACCTCCTAATCTGCGCTGGGTTAAAGGAAATTGATTTAATTATTTGAACGCTCCTCGTATGGTTTGTTCTTTAGGCTAGGTATCATTTTGGTAACTCTACGTTGAACTCGTTCTAGCTTGTTTATGTCTTTTTGGTAATAAGGGCACCAGCATTGAACGCAGTATTCCAGAAGAGGGCGGACTAAGGAATTGTAAAGGGTTAGGATAACGTCTTTGGATTTATGCTCAAATGACCTGCCTATAAAGCCAATTATTTTGATTGCCTTCTTAACAACTTCTGAACATTGTTGACTCGGTTTTAGGTTACTCGATATTGTTACTCCCAGATCGGTTTCTCTGTTTACATTCTTAAGCTGAGTGCCATTCATCGAATAGTTTGCTTTCTCATTTAGGTATCCGATATGTAGTACTTTACATTTATCCGCATTGAAACTCATTTGCCAAATTTGGGCCCAATGTGACAATTTATCTAGATTGTGTTGCATATTGTCAACTTGTTCTTTTGAGAGTACGTTATTTGCAATTTTTGTATCGTCAGCAAATTTTGAGATTGTACAGGTGAGACCCTCATCTATGTCGTTGATGTAAATTAGAAAGAGAATTGGTCCTAGTAGCGATCCCTGGGGTACCCCGCTACTTACATTGGTCCATTTAGATGCCTTACCGTTTATGACTACTCTTTGCTTTCTGTCGCTGAGCCAATTTTCTATCCATTTCAACACACCGTCTTGTATTCCATGCGCTTTTAGTTTTTAGCAGTAAACGTTTGTGGGGAACTTTGTCAAAGGCCTTTTGAAAATCAAGGTATATAATATCTAGAGCTTTACTCTCATCGTAGAGGTTGAGGATATCGTGGAAGAAGTCTAAGAGGTTTGTTAAACAGGAACGTTTTTTACGAAAGCCGTGTTGAGTATCTTTAAGTATGCTATTTTCCTCTAAGTGATTTACGAGTCTGTCTCTTATGACCTTTTCTAGCATTTTACATACAACTGAGGTTAAGCTAATTGGACGATAGTTACTGCTGCCGCATTTGCTGCCTTTTTTTGAATATCGGTGTTACGTTGGCTATCTTCCACTGATCAGGCATAGTTCCAGACTGCAAGGATTTATTGAATAGTAATGTCAGTGGTTTGGAGAGCTCATCCTTTACTTCCTTTAGAACTCTAGGCGAGATTGTATCAGGTCCAGGCGTTTTATTTACCTTGAGTTTATCTAAACAATTCAATACTTCTCTCTCTGTAACGGTGATATTGCTTAGAACATCTGAATTATCAATCTGAATCGGCGATGGTGTAGGGATATCACTGAGGTCTTCTGTTGTAAAAACTGATGCAAAGAAGGTATTGAGGGCATTACTCATTTGTACTTCGTCTTTGGTGTATTCTCCATTTTCATCGACTAACGGTCCAACAGTTGAAGTAACTACTTTTTTCTTTCTGATATAACTATAGAATTCTTTCGGGTTTGTTTTACTTTGATTCGCAATATGTAACTCTAGGGTCTGTTTACTTTGCTTAATTAACTTTTTGGCTTTGCGTCGTAGCTCTACAAATTTCACCCGTTCTTCGTCATTTTGTGAGGATTTTAATCTATCATTAGCAATTTTTTTAGCAAGCAGGCAGTTTGAAATATCTTTATTCCACCATTTGGGCTTATTATTATGGCCTGGACGCCGTATTTTCGATGGTATGCAGTCTTGCACTGCTTTTAGGTAAGTGGTTTCGAATAACTTCCAAGATGTATTTATGTCGTTATTGTTAATTAAAAAGCTCCAGTCAGTTTCTTTAAACATAGCTCTAAGTTTATGAAAGTTTGCTTTCTTGAAATTAGGGACTTTTTCGATGCTACTATTTGGTTCGTTACTAGTAAAGTTTAAAGTGAAAGTTATCGTACGATGGTCGCTGTTACTGAATTCATCACCAACATTCAAATTCTCTATTAATTCTTCTTTTGTTGCAAGTACAATGTCAAGTTTAATACGACGCCGGGTGAATGTATAACGTGGGTGTGTATGGAGGGTTTAATATGTATAACGTGTGTGTATGGTGGTTTAATATGTATAACGTGGGTGTGTATGGGAGGTTTAATATGTATAACGTGGGTGTATATGGAGGGTTGAATATGTATAACGTGGGTGTGTATGGTGGGTTAATATGTATAACGTGGGTGTGTACGGTGGGTTTAATATGTATAAACGTGTGTGTGTATACGGGTTTAATATGTATAACGTGGGTGTATATGGTGGGTTTAATATGTATAACGGGGTGTGTATGGGTGGGTTTAATATGTATAACGTGGGTGTGTATGGAGGGTTTAATATGTATAACGTGTGTATGTATGGAGGGTTTAATATGTATAACGTGGTGTGTATGGAGGGTTTAATATGTATAACGTGGGTGTGTATGGAGGGTTTGAATATGTATAACGTGGGTGTGTACGGAGGGTTTAATATGTATAACGTGGTTGTGTATGGTGGGTTAATATGTATAACGTGGGTGTGTATGGAGGGTTTAATATGTATAACGTGGGTGTGTATGGAGGGTTTAATATGTATAACGTGGGTGTGTATGGAGGGTTTAATATGTATAACATGGGTGTGTACGGGTTTAATATGTATAACGTGGGTGTGTATGGAGGGTTTAATATGTATAACGTGGGTGTGTATGTGGGTTTAATATGTACCGTATAACGTGGGTGTGTATGGAGGGTTTAATATGTATAACGTGGGTGTGTATGGAGGGTTTAATATGTATAACGTGGGTGTGTATGGAGGGTTTAATATGTATAACGTGGGTGTGTATGGAGGGTTTAATATGTATAACGTGGGTGTGTATGGAGGGTTAAATATGTATAACATGGGTGTGTATGGTGGGTTTAATATGTATAACATGGGTGTGTATGGAGGGTTTAATATGTATAACGTGGGTGTGTATGGAGGTTTAATATGTATAACGTGGGTGTGTATGGAGGGTTAAATATGTATAATGTGGGTGTGTATGGAGGGTTAATATGTATACGTGGGTGTGTATGGAGGGTTTAATATGTATAACGTGGGTGTATGGAGGGTTTAATATGTATAATGTGGGTGTGTACGGAGGGTTTAATATGTATAACGTGGGTGTGTATGGAGGGTTTTAATATGTATAATGTGGGTGTGTATGGAGGGTTTAATATGTATAACAGGGTTTAATATGTATAACGTGGGTGTGTATGGAGGGTTTAATATGTATAACGTGGGTGTGTGGAGGGTTTAATATGTATAACGTGAGTATGTATGGTGGGTTTAATATGTATAACGTGGGTGTGTATGGAGGGTTTAATATGTATAACGTGGGTGTGTATGGAGGGTTTAATATGTATAACGTGGGTGTATATGGAGGGTTTAATATGTATAACGTGGGTGTGCATGGAGGGTTTAATATGTATAAGGTAGGTGTGTATGGTGGGTTTAATATGTATAATGTGGGTGTGTATGGTGGGTTTAATATGTATAACGTGGGTGTGTATGGAGGGTTTAATATGTATAACGTGGGTGTGTTTGGCGGGTTTAATATGTATAACGTGGGTGTGTATGGAGGGTTTAATATGTATAACGTGGGTGTGTATGGAGGGTTTAATATGTATAACGTGGGTGTGTATGGTGGGTTTAATATGTATAATGTGGGTGTGTATGGAGGGTTTAATATGTATAACGTGGGTGTGTATGGTGGGTTTAATATGTATAACATGGGTGTGTATGGTGGGTTTAATATGTATAACGTGGGTGTGTATGGAGGGTTTAATATGTATAACGTGGGTGTGTATGGAGGGTTTAATATGTATAACGTGGGTGTGTATGGTGGGTTTAATATGTATAATGTGGGTGTGTATGGAGGGTTTAATATGTATAACGTGAGTGTGTATAGTGGGTTTAATATGTATAACGTGGGTGTGTATGGAGGGTTTAATATGTATAACGTGGGTGTGTATGGAGGGTTTAATATGCATAACGTGGGTGTGTATGGTGGGTTTAATATGTATAACGTGGGTGTGTATGGTGGGTTTAATATGTATAACGTGGGTGTGTATGGTGGGTTTAATATGTATAACGTGGGTGTGTATGGAGGGTTTAATATGTATAACGTGGGTGTGTATGGTGGGTATAATATGTATAACGTGGGTGTGTATGGTGGGTTTAATATGTATAACGTGGGTGTGTATGGAGGGTTTAATATGTATAACGTGGGTGTGTATGGTGGGTTTAATATGTATAACGTGGGTGTGTATGGAGGGTTTAATATGTATAACGTGGGTGTGTATGGTGGGTTTAATATGTATAACGTGGGTGTGTATGGTGGGTTTAATATGTATAACATGGGTGTGTATGGTGGGTTTAATATGTATAACGTGGGGTGTGTATTGTGGGTTTAATATGTATAACGTGGGTGTGTATGGAGGGTTTAATATGTATACGTGGGTGTGTATAGTGGGTTTAATATGTATAACGTGGGTGTGTATGGAGGGTTTTAATATGTATAACGTGGGTGTGTATGGTGGGTTTAATATGTATAACGTGGGTGTGTATGGAGGGTTTAATATGTATAACGTGGGTGTGTATGGTGGGTTTAATATGTATAACGCGGGTGTGTATGGAGGGTTTAATATGTATAACGTGGGTATGTATGGTGGTTTAATATGTATAACGTGGGTGTGTATGGAGGGTTTAATATGTATAACATGGGTGTGTATGGAGGGTTTAATATGTATAACATGGGTGTATGGTGGGTTTAATATGTATAATGTGGGTGTGTATGGAGGGTTTAATATGTATAACGTGGGTGTGTATGGAGGGTTTAATATGTATAACGTGGGTGTGTATGGGTTTTAATATGTATAACGTGGTGTGTATGGAGGGTTTAATATGTATAACGTGGGTGTGTATGGAGGGTTTTAATATGTATAACGTGGGTGTGTATGGAGGGTTTAATATGTATAACGTGGGTGTGTATGGTGGGTTTAATATGTATAACGTGGTGTGTATGGAGGGTTTAATATGTATAACGTGGGTGTGTATGGAGGGTTTAATATGTATAACGTGGGTGTGTATGGGTGGGTTTACTATGTATAACGTGGGTGTGTATGGAGGGTTTAATATGTATAACGTGGGTGTGTATGGAGGGTTTAATATGTATAAACGTGGGTGTGTATGGAGGGTTTAATATGTATAACGTGGGTGTGTATGGGGTTTAATATGTATAACGTGGGTGTGTATGGAGGGTTTAATATGTATAACGTGGGTGTGTTATGGTGGGTTTAATATGTATAACGTGGGTGTATATGGAGGGTTTAATATGTATACCGTGGGTGTGTATGGTGGGTCTAATATGTATAACATGGGTGTGTATGGTGGGTTTAATATGTATAACGTGGGTGTTGTATGGTGGGTTTAATATGTATAACGTGGGTGTGTATGTGGGTTTAATATGTATAACGTGGGTGTGTATGGAGGGTTTTAATATGTATAAACGTGGGTGTGTATGAGGGTTTAATATGTATAACGTGGGTGTATGTGGAGGGTTTAATATGTATAACGTGGGTGTCATGGAGGGTTTAATATGTATACGTGGGTGTGTATGGAGGGTTTAATATGTATAACGTGGGTGTGTATGGAGGGTTTAATATGTATAACGTGGGTGTGTATGGAGGGTTTAATATGTATAACTGACGTGTGTATGGTGGGTTTAATATGTATACGTGGGTGTGTATGGAGGGTTTAATATGTATAACGTGGGTGTGTATGGAGGGTTTAATATGTATAACGTGGGTGTGTATGGTGGGTTTAATATGTATAACGTGGGTGTGTATGGAGGGTTTAATATGTATAACGTGGGTGTGTATGGAGGGTTTAATATGTATAACGTGGGTGTGTATGGTGGGTTTAATATGTATATCCGTGGGATGTATGGAGGGTTTAATATGTCTCACGTGGGTGTGTATGGAGGGTTTATATGTATAACGAAGGTGTGTATGGAGGGTTTAATATGTATAACGTGGGTGTGTATGGTGGTTTAATATGTATAACGGGGTGTGTATGGAGGTTTAATATGTATAACGTGGGTGTGTATGGAGGGTTTAATATGTATAACGTGGGTGTGTATGGTGGGTTTAATATGTATAACGTGGGTGTGTATGGAGGGTTTAATATGTATAACGTGGGTGTGTATGGAGGTTTTTAATATGTATAACGTGGGTGTGTATGGTGGGTTAAATATGTATAACGTGGGTGTGTATGGAGGGTTTAATATGTATAACATGGGTGTGTATGGTGGGTTTAATATGTATAACGCGGGTGTATGGAGGGTTTAATATGTATATGTGGTGTGTATGGTGGGTTTAATATGTATAACGCGGGTGTGTATGGAGGGTTTAATATGTATAACGTGGGTGTATGGAGGGTTTAATATGTATAATGTGGGTGTGTATGGAGGGTTTAACATGTATAACGTGGGTGTGTATGGAGGGTTTAATATGTATAACGTGGGTGTGTATGGTGGGTTTAATATGTATAACGTGGGTGTGTATGGAGGGTTTAATATGTATAACGTGGGTGTGTATGGAGGGTTTAATATGTATAATGTGGGTGTGTATGGAGGGTTTAATATGTATAACGGGGGTGTGTATGGTGGGTTTTAATATGTATAACGTGGGTGTGTATGGTGGGTTTTAATATGTATAACGTGGGTGTGTATGGAGGGTTTAATATGTATACCGTGGGTGTGTATGGTGGGTTTAATATGTATAAACGTGGGTGTGTATGTGAGTTAATATGTATAACGTGGGTGTGTATGGTGGGTTTAATATGTATAACGTGGGTGTGTATGGTGGGTTTAATATGTATAACGTGGGTGTGTATGGTGGGTTTAATATGTATCACGTGGGTGTGTATGGTGGGTTTAATATGTATAACGTGGGTGTGTCTGGTGGGTTTCATATGTATAACGTGGGTGTGTATGGAGGGTTTAATATGTATAACGTGGGTGTGTATGGTGGGTTTAATATGTATAACGTGGGTGTGTATGGAGGGTTTAATGTGTATAACGTGGGTGTGTATGGAGGGTTTATAATGTATAATGTGGGTGTGTATGGTGGGTTTAATATGTATAACGTGGGTGTGTATGGAGGGTTCAATATGTATAACATGGGTGTGTATGGAGGGTTTAATATGTATAACGTAGGTGTGTATGGTGGGTTTAATATGTATAACGTGGGTGTGTATGGTGGGTTTAATATGTATAATGTGGGTGTGTATGGAGGGTTTAATATGTATAACGTGGGTGTGTATGGAGGGTTTAATATGTATAATGTGGGTGTGTATGGTGGGTATAATATGTATAACGTGGGTGTGTATGGTGGGTTTAATATGTATAACGTGGGTGTGTATGGAGGGTTTAATATGTATAACGAGGGTGTGTATGGTGGGTTTAATATGTATAACGTGGGTGTGTATGGTGGGTTTAATATGTATAACATGGGTGTGTATGGAGGGTTTAATATGTATTACGTGGGTGTGTATGGTGGGTTTAATATGTATAACGTGGGTGTGTATGGAGGGTTTAATATGTATAACGTGGGTGTGTATAGTGGGTTTAATATGTATAACGCGGGTGTGTATGGAGGGTTTAATATGTATAACGTGGGTGTGTATGGAGGGTTTAATATGTATAATGTGGGTGTGTACGGAGGGTTTAATATGTATAACGTGGGTGTGTATGGTGGGTTTAATATGTATAACGTGGGTGTGTATGGAGGGTTTAATATGTATAACGTGGGTGTGTATGGAGGGTTTAATATGTATAACGTGGGTGTGTATGTTGGGTTTAATATGTATAACGTGGGTGTGTATGGAGGGTTTAATATGTATAACGTGGGTGTGTATGGAGGGTTTAATATGTATAACGTGGGTGTGTATGGAGGGTTTTAATATGTATAACGTGGGTGTGTATGGTGGGTTTAATATGTATAACGTGGGTGTGTATGGAGGGTTTAATATGTATAACGTGGGTGTGTATGGAGGGTTTAATATGTATAACATGGGTGTGTATGGTGGGTTTAATATGTATAACGTGGGTGTGTATGGAGGGTTTAATATGTATAACGTGGGAGTGTATAGTGGGTTTAATATGTATAACGTGGGTGTGTATTGAGGGTTTAATATGTATAATGTGGGTGTGTATGGAGGGTTTAATATGTATATAGTGGGTGTGTATGGAGGGTTTAATATGTATAACGTGGGTGTGTATGGTGGGTTTAATATGTAGAACGTGGGTGTATATGGAGGGTTTAATATGTATAACATGGGTGTGTATGGAGGGTTTAATATGTATAACGTGGGTTTAATATGTATAACGTGGGTGTGTATGGAGGGTTTAATATGTATAACGTGGGTATGTATGGTGGGTTTAATATGTATAACGTGGGAGTGTATGGAGGGTTTAATATGTATAACGTGGGTGTGTATGGAGGGTTTAATATGTATAACGTGGGTGTATATGGAGGGTTTAATATGTATAACGTGGGTGTGCATGGAGGGTTTAATATGTATAAGGTGGGTGTGTATGGTGGGTTTAATATGTATAATGTGGGTGTGTATGGTGGGTTTAATATGTATAACGTGGGTGTGTATGGAGGGGTTAATATGTATAACGTGGGTGTGTATGGTGGGTTTAATATGTATAACGTGGGTGTGTATGGAGGGTTTAATATGTATAACTTGGGTGTGTTTGGCGGGTTTAATATGTATAACGTGGGTGTGTATGGTGGGTTTAATATGTATAACGTGGGTGTGTATGGAGGGTTTAATATGTATAACGTGGGTGTGTATGGAGGGTTTAATATGTATAACGTGGGTGTGTATGGTGGGTATAATATGTATAACGTGGGTATGTATGGTGGGTTTTAATATGTATAACGTGGGTGTGTATGGAGGGTTTAATATGTATAACGCGGGTATGTATGGAGGGTTTAATATGTATAACGTGGGTGTGTATGGTGGGTTTAATATGTATAACGTTGGGTGTGGTATGGAGGGTTTAATATGTATAACGTGGGTGTGTATGGAGGGTTTAATATGTATAACGTGGGTGTGTATGGTGGGTTTAATATGTATAACGTGGGTGTGTATGGAGGGTTAAATATGTATAACGTGGGTGTGTATGGAGGGTTCAATATGTATAACGTGGGTGTGTATGGTGGGTTAAATATGTATAACGTGGGTGTGTATGGAGGGTTCAATATGTATAACGTGGGTGTGTATGGTGGGTTTAATATGTATAACGTGGGTGTGCATGGAGGGTTTAATATGTATAATGTGGGTGTGTATGGTGGGTTTATTATGTATAACGTGGGTGTGTATGGAGGGTTTAATATGTATAACGTGGGTGTGCATGGTGGGTTTAATATGTACAATGTGGGTGTGTATGGAGGGTTTAATATGTATAACGTGGGTGTGTATGGAGGGTTTAATATGTATAACGTGGGTGTGTATGGAGGGTTTAATATGTATAACGTGGTTTATATGGAGGGTATGTATAACGTGGGTGTGTATGGAGGGTTTAATATGTATGTGGGGTGTGTATGGAGGGTTTAATATGTATAACGGGGGTGTGTATGGTGGGTTTAATATGTATAACGTGGGTGTGTATGGAGTGTTTAATATGTATAACGTGGGTGTGTATGGAGGGTTTAATATGTATAACATGGGTGTGTATGGTGGGTTTAATATGTATAACGTGGGTGTGTATGGAGGGTTAAATATGTATAACGTGGGTGTGTATGGAGGGTTTAATATGTATAACGTGGGTGTGTATGGTGGGTTTAATATGTATAATGTGGGTGTGTATGGTGGGTTTAATATGTATAACGTGGGTGTGTATAGAGGGTTTAATATGTATAACGTGGGTGTGTATGGTGGGTTTAATATGTATAACGTGGGTGTGTATGGAGGTTTAATATGTATAACGTGGGTGTGTATGGTGGGTTTAATATGTATAACGTGGGTGTGTATGGAGGGTTTTAATATGTATAACGTGGGTGTGTATGGAGGGTTTAATATGTATAATGTGGGTGTGTATGGTGGGTATAATATGTATAACGTGGGTGTGTGGTAGGGTTTAATATGTATAACATGGGTGTGTATGGTGGGTTTAATATGTATAACGTAGGTGTGTATGGAGGGTTTAATATGTATAACGTGGGTGTGTATGGAGGGTTTAATATGTATAACGTGGGTGTGTATGGAGGGTTTAATATGTATAACGTGGGTGTGTATGGAGGGTTTAATATGTATAACGTGGGTGTGTATGGAGGGTTTAATATGTATAACATGGGTGTGTGTGGTGGGGTGTTGGTTTAATATGTATAACGTGGGTGTGTATGGAGGGTTTAATATGTATAACGTGGGTGTGTATGGTGGGTTTAATATGTATAACGTGGGTGTGTATGGAGGGTTTAATATGTATAACGTGGGTGTGTATGGAGGGTTTAATATGTATAACGTGGGTGTGTATGGAGGGTTTATATAGTATAACGTGGGTGTGTATGGAGGGTTTAATATGTATAACGTGGTGTGTATGGTGGGTTTAATATGTATAACGTGGGTGTGTATGGAGGGTTTAATATGTATAACGTGGGTGTGTATGGAGGGTTTAATATGTATAACGTGGGTGTGTATGTGGGTTTAATATGTATAACGTGTGGGTGTGTATGGTGGGTTTAATTATGTATACGTGGGTGGTGTATGGAGGGTTTTAATATGTATAGAACGTGGTGTGTGTGTTCTGAGGGTTTAATATGTATAACGTGTGGGTGTGTATGGTGGGTTTAATATGTATAACGTTGGGTGTGTATGGAGGGTTTTATTATATAACGTGGGTGTGTATGGTGGGTTTAATATGTATAACGTGGGTGTATGGAGGGTTTAATATGTAAACGTGGGTGTGTATGGAGGGTTAAATATGTATAACATGGGTGTGTATGGGAGGGGTTAATATGTATAACGTGGGGTGTGTATGGTGGGTTTAATATGTATAACGTGGGTTGTGTATGGAGGGTTTAATATGTATACGTGGGTGTGTATGGAGGGTTTAATATGTATAACGTGGGTGTGTATGGTGGGTTTAATATGTATAACGTGGGTGTGTATGGAGGTTTAATATGTTATAACGTGGGGTGTATGGAGGTTTTAATATGTATAACGTGGTGTGTATGAGGGTTTCATATTAATATGTATAATGGGTATGTATGAGGGTTTAATATGTATATCGTGGGTGGTATGGAGGTTTAATATGTCCCGTGGGTGGTTAATATGTATACGTGGGTGTGTATGGGAGGGTTTAATATGTATAACGTGGGTGTGTATGGAGGGTTTAATATGTATAACGTGGGTGTGTATGGTGGGTTTTAATATGTATAACGCGGGTGTGTATGGAGAGTTTAATATGTATAACGTGGGTGTGTATGGAGGGTTTAATATGTATAACGTGGGTGTGTATGGAGGGTTTAATATGTATAACGTGGGTGTGTATGGTGGGTTTAATATGTATAACGTGGGTGTGTATGGTGGGTTTAATATGTATAACGTGGGTGTGTATGGAGGGTTTAATATGTATAACGTGGGTGTGTATGGTGGGTTTAATATGTATAACGTGGGTGTGTATGGAGGGTTTAATATGTATAACGTGGGTGTGTATGGAGGGTTTAATATGTATAACGTGGGTGTGTATGGTGGGTTTAATATGTATAACGTGGGTGTGTATGGAGGGTTTAATATGTATAACGTGGGTGTGTATGGAGGGTTTAATATGTATAACGTGGGTGTGTATGGTGGGTTTAATATGTATAACGTGGGTTGTGTATGGAGGGTTTAATATGTATAACGTGGGTGTGTATGGAGGGTTTTAATATGTATAACGTGGGTGTGTATGGAGGGTTTAATATGTATAACGGGGTGTGTATGGTGGGTTTAATATGTATAACGTGGGTGTGTATGGAGGGTTTAATATGTATAACGTGGGTGTGTAATTTTTTTTTTCTATTTTTCTATGTGATTGAGGGAGGCAAAAGGCATAACTGCCTATAGCGGTGCCTCCCCCATAGTTGAAGGGTGACAGGGCCAAAATCAAGGGACGTTCGAGCCAAAATGCCTGGAGAGTTTGAAGCATGTAAGTCATAGGAATAGGGAAAGACTGATTCTGGGAGAGAGTTCCAGAGCTCAGCTGTTGAGTGGGTTGAGAGTAACGTTTCACTCTTGGGTTGGAGAGTTGCACAGAGTAGGGGTGGGTTGAGTTGCAAGACGGGTACCACGTGCCCTACGTAAGGAGGTGGTATGCACTGGGATAGCTTAGATGATTATTATAGTAGCGATAGAATAGCGAGAAATGCAACATTGCGGCGGAGAGAGAGAGAGAAATTGCAGAGAGTTTGTTAGTGGACGAGAGTTAATGATACGAAGGCCTTCCTTTCAACTTTGTCTAGGAGCATGTGTGAGAGTAACATGTGAACAATACTCAATGGGCGCACTATGCCCCTGTACAGAGCAACGTGGGTGTGCAGGGGAAAAGAACCCCTAAGGGTTGAGCACAAGCTGGGGCTGCCTTAGCAAGACTGGTAATATGGTCCTTCAAATGAGAGCAGAAGAAAAAGAGACACCAAGAATATTGAGGAGATTGAGGGTTGATTTTTGTATTGTTGAAGAATAAGGGATAGTCCGCTGGGAGATCCTGACGGGTAGATAGATGGAGAAATGGGTTTTGGAAGCATTAAAGTTAACAAGGTTTTCTCTGCCCCAATGAAATAGTATTTAGATCAGAATTTAAGAGTCTATGGCTTCATTACGTTTGTCGTTGAGATTGCTGGCTGGGGGTTCTGAAAAACTATGTATAGTGCAAGGTGTGTCTGCGTATGAATGATGGGAATTAGTACAGTTAAGAGGTTTATAAAAACTAGAAAGAGAATAGGAGATAGGACAGAACCCTGAGGAACATCGGAGTTAATGGGTGAGGAAGTGAACAATGGCCGTCCACAACCGCGGGTGGACGGAAAGGAAATTAGAGACAAAGGCACAGATGGAGGGATAGAAACCGAAGGAGGGTAGTTTAGAAATTAAAGATTTAGCCAGATTCTTATGAAGGTTTAATATGTATAACATGGGTGTGTATGGTGGATTTAATATGTATAACGTGGGTGTGTATGGAGGGTTTAATATGTATAACGTGGGTGTGTATGGAGGGTTTAATATGTATAACGTGGGTGTGTATGTTGGGTTTAATATGTATAACGTGGGTGTGTATGGAGGGTTTAATATGTATAACGTGGGTGTGTATGGAGGGTTTAATATGTATAACGTGGGTGTGTATAGTGGGTTTAATATGTATAACGCGGGTGTGTATGGAGGGTTTAATATGTATAACGTGGGTGTGTATGGAGGGTTTAATATGTATAATGTGGGTGTGTACGGAGGGTTTAATATGTATAACGTGGGTGTGTATGGTGGGTTTAATATGTATAACGTGGGTGTGTATGGAGGGTTTAATATGTATAACGTGGGTGTGTATGGAGGGTTTAATATGTGTAACGTGGGTGTGTATGTTGGGTTTAATATGTATAACGTGGGTGTGTATGGAGGGTTTAATATGTATAACGTGGGTGTGTATGGAGGGTTTAATATGTATAACGTGGGTGTGTATGGAGGGTTTAATATGTATAACGTGGGTGTGTATGGTGGGTTTAATATGTATAACGTGGGTGTGTATGGAGGGTTTAATATGTATAACGTGGGTGTGTATGGAGGGTTTAATATGTATAACATGGGCGTGTAGGGTGGGTTTAATATGTATAACGTGGGTGTGTATGGAGGGTTTAATATGTATAACGTGGGAGTGTATAGTGGGTTTTAATATGTATAATGTGGGTGTGTATTGAGGGTTTAATATGTATAATGTGGGTGTGTATGGAGGGTTTAATATGTATATAGTGGGTGTGTATGGAGGGTTTAATATGTATAACGTGGGTATGTATGGTGGGTTTAATATGTAGAACGTGGGTGTATATGGAGGGTTTAAATTGTATAACATGGGTGTGTATGGAGGGTTTTAATATGTATAACGTGGGTTTAATATGTATAACGTGGGTGTGTATGGAGGGTTTAATATGTATAACGTGGGTATGTATGGTGGGTTTAATATGTATAACGTGGGAGTGTATGGAGGGTTTAATATGTATAACGTGGGTGTGTATGGAGGGTTTAATATGTATAACGTGGGTGTATATGGAGGGTTTAATATGTATAACGTGGGTGTGCATGGAGGGTTTAATATGTATAAGGTGGGTGTGTATGGTGGGTTTAATATGTATAATGTGGGTGTGTATGGTGGGTTTAATATGTATAACGTGGGTGTGTATGGAGGGGTTTAATATGTATAACGTGGGTGTGTATGGTGGGTTTAATATGTATAACGTGGGGTGTGTATGGAGGGTTTAATATGTATAACGTGGGTGTGTATGGAGGGTTTAATATGTATAACGTGGGTGTGTATGGTGGGTTTAATATGTATAACGTGGGTGTGTATGGAGGGTTTAATATGTATAACGTGGGTGTGTATGGAGGGTTTTAATATGTATAACGTGGGGTGTGTATGGTGGGTTTAATATGTATAACGTGGGCATGTATGGAGGGTTTAATATGTATAACGTGGGTGTGTATGGAGGGTTTAATATGTATAACGCGGGTATGTATGGAGGGTTTAATATGTATAACGTGGGTGTGTATGGTGGGTTTAATATGTATAACGTGGGTGTGTATGGAGGGTTTAATATGTATAACATGGGTGTGTATGGAGGGTTTAATATGTATAACGTGGGTGTGTATGGTGGGTTTAATATGTATAACGTGGGTCTGTATGGAGGGTTTAATATGTATAACGTGGTGTGTATGGAGGGTTTATTATGTATAACGTGGGTGTGTATGGAGGGTTAAATATGTATAACGTGGGTGTGTATGGAGGGTTTCAATATGTATAACGTGGGTGTGTATGGTGGGTTTAATATGTATAACGTGGGTGTGCATGGAGGGTTTAATATGTATAATGTGGGTGTGTATGGTAGGTTTATTATGTATAACGTGGGTGTGTATGGAGGGTTTAATATGTATAACGTGGGTGTGCATGGTGGGTTTAATATGTACAATGTGGGTGTGTATGGAGGGTTTCATATGTATAACGTGGGTGTGTATGGAGGGTTTAATATGTATAACGTGGGTGTGTATGGAGGGTTTAATATGTATAACGTGGATGTATATGAAGGGTATGTATAACGTGGGTGTGTATGGAGGGTTTAATATGTATAATGTGGGTGTGTATGGAGGGTTTAATATGTATAACGGGGGTGTGTATGGTGGGTTTAATATGTATAACGTGGGTGTGTATGGAGTGTTTAATATGTATAACGTGGGTGTGTATGGAGGGTTTAATATGTATAACATGGGTGTGTATGGTGGGTTTAATATGTATAACGTGGGTGTGCATGGTGAGTTAAATATGTATAACGTGGGTGTGTATGGAGGGTTTAATATGTATAACGTGGGTGTGTATGGTGGGTTTAATATGTATAATGTGGGTGTGTATGGTGGGTTTAATATGTATAACATGGGTGTGTATAGAGGGTTTAATATGTATAACGTGGGTGTGTATGGTGGGTTTAATATGTATAACGTGGGTGTGTATGGAGGGTTTAATATGTATAACGTGGGTGTGTATGGTGGGTTTAATATGTATAACGTGGGTGTGTATGGAGGGTTTAATGTGTATAACGTGGGTGTGTATGGAGGGTTTAATATGTATAATGTGGGTGTGTATGGTGGGTTTAATATGTATAACGTGGGTGTGTATGGAGGGTTCAATATGTATAACATGGGTGTGTATGGAGGGTTTAATATGTATAACGTAGGTGTGTATGGAGGGTTTAATATGTATAATGTGGGTGTGTATGGTGGGTATAATATGTATAACCTGGGTGTGTATGGAGGGTTTAATATGTATAACGTGGGTGTGTATGGAGGGGGTTTAATATGTATAACGTGGGTGTGTATGGTGGGTTTTAATATGTATAACGGGGTGTTTTTTAATATGTATAACGTGGGTGTGATGGGGTGGGTTTAATATGTATAACGTGGGTGTGTATGGAGGGTTTATAATATGTAACGTGACGTGTGGTATGGAGGGTTTATATGTATAACGTTGGTGCAGTGTTAATGTATAACGTGGGTGTGTATGGAGGTTTAATTCTGTATAACGTGGGTGTGTATGGTGGGTTTAATATGTATAACGTGGTGTTGGTATAGAGGTTGTTTATATGTATAACGTGGGTGTGGAGGGTTTAATATGTAACGTGGGTGTGGTTTAATATGTACGTGGGTGTGTATGGTGGGTTTAATATGTATAACGTGGGTGTGTATGGAGGGTTTAATATGTATAACGTGGGTGGTGTATGGAGGGTTTAATTATGTATGTGGGGTGTGTATGGTGTATGGTTTTAATAGTTATAACGTGGGTGTGTATGGAGGGTTTAATATGTATAACGGGGTGTGTGGAGGGTTTTAATATGTATAACGTGGGTGTGTATGGAGGGTTTAAATATGTATAACGTGGGTGTGTATGGAGGGTTTAAATGTGTATACGTGGTGTGTATGTATGGAACGGGGTGTGTATTTTATATATTGGGTGGTGTATGGAGGGTTTAATATGTATAACGTGGGTGTGTATGGAGGGTTTAATATGTATAACGTGGGTGTGTATGGAGGGTTTAATATGATTTAGTGTATTGTGGTTTAATATGTAAACGTGGGTGTGTATGGAGGGTTAATAAACATGGGGTGTGTATGGAGGGTTTAATATGTATAACGTGGGTGGTATGGGTTTAATATGTATATACCGTGGGTGTGGGTTATGGAGGGTGTGTATGGTGGTTTTAATGTGTTATGGTGGGTTTGTGTATAACGTGGGTGTGTATGGGTTTTAATTTATAACGTGGGTGTGTATGGTGGTTTTATGTGTAGGGTTTAATATGTATACGTGGGTGTGTATGGAGGGTTTAATATGTATACGTGGGTGTGTTTGGCGGGTTTAATATGTATAACGTGGGTGTGTATGGAGGGTTTAATATGTATAACGTGGGTGTATGGTGGGTTTATGGGTGTGTATGGTTTATGTTTATGTATAACGTGGGTGTGTGTTGGAGGTTTAATATGTATAACGTGGGGTGTGGTATGGAGGTTTTAATTGTTATAACGTGGGTGTGTATGGTGGGTTTAATATGTAAACGTGGGTGTGTATGGAGGGTTTAATATGTATAACGTGGGTGTGTATGGAGGGTTTAATATGTATAACGTGTGTGTATGGAGGTGGTATAACGTGGGGTGTATGGTGGGTTTAATAATGTTTGTGGGATGTGTATGGTGGGGTTAATATATGTATAACGTGGGTGTGTATGGGGGGTTTAATATGTTAACGTGGGTGTGTATGGAGGGTTTAATATGTATAACGTGGGTGTATGGTGGAGGTTAATATGTATAGTGTATGGGTGGGTTTAAATATGTGTAACGTGGTGTGTATATGGAGGGTTTTTAATGTATAACGTGGGTGTGTGGTATGGGGGGTTTAATATGTTATAACGTGGGTGTGGTATTGGGAGGGTTTAATATGTATAACGTGGGTGTGTATGGAGGGTTTAATATGTATAACGTGGGTGTGTATGGAGGGTTTAATATGTATAACGTGGGGGTGTATGGAGGGTTTAATATGTATAACGTGGGTGTGTATGGGGTTATATGTATATGTGTGTGTGGGTTTTAATATGTATAACGTGGGTGTATGTATGTAATATGTGGGTGGTTTTTTTTATAACGTGGGTGTGTATGGAGGGTTTTAATATGTAACGTGGGTGTGTATGGTGGAGGGTTTTTAATATGTAATAACGTGTGTGGGTATGGGTGGGAGGGGTTTAATATGTATAACGTGGGTGTGTATGGAGTTTTAATATGTATAACGTGGGTGTGTATGGTGGGTTTATATGTACTAACGTGGGTTGTGTAGGTGGGTGGTTTTTAATATGTATAACGTGGTGTATGGAGGGTTTAATATGTTACGGGGTGTATGGTGGGTTTATGTTAGGGGTGTGTATGGAGGGTTTAATATGTATAATGTGGGTGTGTATGGAGGGTTTAATATGTATAACAGTGGGTGTGGGGGTTGGTGGGGTTTTAATATATGTATACGTGGGGTGTATGGAACGTGGGTGTGTTTTAAATGGGTATAGTGGGTGTGTATGGGTGGTTTAATATGTATAACGTGGGTGTGTATGGAGGGTTTAATATGTATAACGTGGGTGTGTAATTTTTTTTTTTTTTTTTTCTATGTGATTGAGGGAGGCAAAAGGCATAACTGCCTATAGCGAGTGCCTCCCCCCCCCATAGTTGAAAGAGTGACAGGGCCAAAATCAAGGGACGTTCGAGCCAAAATGCCTGGACACACAGAGTTTGAAGCAATTTAAGTCATAGGAAGAGGGAAAGACTGATTCTGGGAGAGTTCCAGAGCTCAGCTGTTGAGTAGAAGAAGAATTGGAAATAACGTTTCACTCATGAGTTGGAGAGTTGCACAGAGTAGGGGTGGGATTCTGTTGCAATACTGGTACCACGTGCCCTACGTAAAGGAGGTGGTATGCACTGGGATAGCTCTGAGGAACATTGGTTATTATAGTACGATAGAATAGCAAGAGAGATGCAACATTGCGGCGGAGAGAGAGAAATTGCAGAGAGTTGGTGAGTGACGGGAGTTAATGATACGAAAGGCCTTCCTTTCAACTTTTGTCTAGGAGAGCAGTGTGAGAGGAACCCTCCCCACACATGTGAACAATTACTCAATACAAGGGCAGCACTATGCCCCTGTACAGAGCAAGAAGCTGTGCAGGGGAAAAGAACCCCTAAGGCGGTTTTGACAGCACACCCAGCTTCTGGGAGGCTGCCTTAGCAAGACTGGTAATATGGTCCTTCCAATGAGGAGCAGAAGAAAAAGAGACACCAAGAATATTGAGAGAAGATGAAGGGTTGATTTTTGTATTGTTGAAGAATAAGGGATAGTCCGCTGGGAGATCTGACGGGTAGATAGATGGAGAAAATTGGGTTTTGGAAGCATTAAAGTTAACAAGGTTTCTCTGCCACCAATTGGAAATAGTATTTAGATCAGAATTTAAGAGTTCTATGGCTTCATTACGTTTGTCGTTGAGGGATTGCTGGCTGGGGCGTTCTGAAAAACTAATGGAGTAGTGCAAGGTTGAGTCGTCTGCGTATGAATGGATGGAAATTAAGGTACAGTTAAGGAGATCATTTTTTAAAACTAGAAAGAGAATAGGAGATAGGACAGAGCCCTGAGGAACACAGAAGTTTATAGGGTGAGGAAGTGAACAATGGCCGTCCACAACCGCGGCTATGGAACGGCCGGAAAGGAAATTAGAGACAAAGGCACAGATGGAGGGATAGAAACCGAAGGAGGGTAGTTTAGAAATTAAAGATTTATGCCAGATTCTATGAAGGGTTTAATATGTATAACGTGGGTGTGTATGGTGGGTTTAATATGTATAACGTGGGTGTGTATGGAGGGTTTAATATGTATAACGTGGGTGTGTATGGAGGGTTTAATATGTATAACGTGGGTGTGTATGTTGGGGGTTTAATATGTATAACGTGGGTGTGTATGGAGGGTTTAATATGGTATAACGTGGGTGTGTATGGAGGGTTTAATATGTATAACGTGGGTGTGTATGGAGGGTTTAATATGTATAACGTGGGTGTGTATGGTGGGTTTAATATGTATAACGTGGGTGTGTATGGAGGGTTTAATATGTATAACGTGGGTGTGTATGGAGGGTTTTAATATGTATAACATGGGCGTGTAGGGTGGGTTTTAATATGTATAACGTGGGTGTGTATGGAGGGTTTAATATGTATAACGAGAGTGTATAGTGGGTTTAATATGTATAACGTGGGTGTGTATTGAGGGTTTAATATGTATAATGTGGGTGTGTATGGAGGGTTTAATATGTATATAGTGGGTGTGTATGGAGGGTTTAATATGTATAACGTGGGTATGTATGGTGGGTTTAATATGTAGAACGTGGGTGTATATGGAGGGTTTAAATTGTATAACATGGGTGTGTATGGAGGGTTTAATATGTATAACGTGGGTTTAATATGTATAACGTGGGTGTGTATGGAGGGTTTAATATGTATAACGTGGGTATGTATGGTGGGTTTAATATGTATAACGTGGGAGTGTATGGAGGGTTTAATATGTATAACGTGGGTGTGTATGGAGGGTTTAATATGTATAACGTGGGTGTATATGGAGGGTTTAATATGTATAACGTGGGTGTGCATGGAGGGTTTAATATGTATAAGGTGGGTGTGTATGGTGGGTTTAATATGTATAATGTGGGTGTGTATGGTGGGTTTAATATGTATAACGTGGGTGTGTATGGAGGGGTTAATATGTATAACGTGGGTGTGTATGGTGGGTTTAATATGTATAACGTGGGTGTGTATGGAGGGTTTAATATGTATAACGTGGGTGTGTATGGAGGGTTTAATATGTATAACGTGGGTGTGTATGGTGGGTTTAATATGTATAACGTGGGTGTGTATGGAGGGTTTAATATGTATAACGTGGGTGTGTATGGAGGGTTTAATATGTATAACGTGGGTGTGTATGGTGGGTTTAATATGTATAACGTGGGCATGTATGGAGGGTTTAATATGTATAACGTGGGTGTGTATGGAGGGTTTTAATATGTATAACGCGGGTATGTATGGAGGGTTTAATATGTATAACGTGGGTGTGTATGGTGGGTTTAATATGTATAACGTGGGTGTGTATGGAGGGTTTAATATGTATACATGGTGTGTATGGAGGGTTTAATATGTATAACGTGGGTGTGTATGGTGGGTTTAAAAATGTATAACGTGGGTCTGTATGGAGGGTTTAATATGTATAACGTGGTGTGTATGGAGGGTTTATTATGTATAACGCGGGTGTGTATGGAGGGTTTAAATATGTATAACGAGGGTGTGTATGGAGGGTTCAATATGAATAACGTGGGTGTGTATGGTGGGTTTAATATGTATAACGTGGGTGTGCATGGAGGGTTTAATATGTATAACGTGGGTGTGTATGGAGGGTTTAATATGTATAACGTGGGTGTGTATGGTGGGTTTAATATGTATAACGTGGGTGTGTATGGAGGGTTTAATATGTATAACGTGGGTGTGTAATTTTTTTTTTCTATTTTTCTATGTGATTGAGGGAGGCAAAAGGCATAACTGCCTATAGCGAGTGCCTCCCCCATAGTTTGAAAGAGTGACAGGGCCAAAATCAAGGGACGTTCGAGCCAAAATGCCTGGACACACAGAGTTTTGAAGCAATTTAAGTCATAGGAAGAGGGAAAGACTGATTCTGGGAGAGAGTTCCAGAGCTCAGCTGTTGAGTAGAAGAAAGTTTGAGAGTAACGTTTCACTCTTGGGTTGGAGAGTTGCACAGAGTAGGGGTGGGATTGAGTTGCAAGACGGGTTACCACGTGCCCTACGTAAAGGAGGTGTATGCACTGGGATAGCTCTGAGGAACACTGATTATTATAGTAGCGATAGAATAGCGAGAGAGATGCAAACATTGCGGCGGAGAGAGAGAGAGAAATTGCAGAGAGTTGGTGAGTGGACGGGAGTTAATGATACGAAAGGCCTTCCTTTCAACTTTGTCTAGGAGAGCAGTGTGGGAGGAACCTCCCCACACATGTGAACAATACTCAATACAAGGGCGCACTATGCCCCTGTACAGAGCAAGAAGCTGTGCAGGGGAAAAGAACCCCCTAAGGCGGTTGAGCACACCCAGCTTCTGGAGGCTGCCTTAGCAAGACTGGTAATATGGTCCTTCCAAATGAGAGCAGAAGAAAAAGAGACACCAAGAATATTGAGAGAAGATGAAGGGTTGATTTTTGTATTGTTGAAGAATAAGGGATAGTCCGCTGGGAGATCCTGACGGGTAGATAGATGGAGAAATTGGGTTTTGGAAGCATTAAAGTTAACAAGGTTTTCTCTGCCCCAATTGGAAATAGTATTTAGATCAGAATTTAAGAGTTCTATGGCTTCATTACGTTTGTCGTTGAGGGATTGCTGGCTGGGGCGTTCTGAAAAACTAATGGAGTAGTGCAAGGTTGAGTCGTCTGCGTATGAATGGATGGGAATTAAGGTACCGGTACAGTTAAGGAGATCATTTATAAAAACTAGAAAGAGAATAGGAGATAGGACAGAACCCTGAGGAACATCGGAGTTGATAGGGTGAGGAAGTGAACAATGGCCGTCCACAACCGCGGCTATGGAACGGCCGGAAAGGAAATTAGAGACAAAGGCACAGATGGAGGGATAGAAACCGAAGGAGGGTAGTTTAGAAATTAAAGATTTATGCCAGATTCTATGAAGGGTTTAATATGTATAACGTGGGTGTGTATGGTGGGTTTAATATGTATAACGTGGGTGTGTATGGAGGGTTTAATATGTATAACGTGGGTGTGTATGGAGGGTTTAATATGTATAACGTGGGTGTGTATGTTGGGTTTAATATGTATAACGTGGGTGTGTATGGAGGGTTTAATATGTATAACGTGGGTGTGTATGGAGGGTTTAATATGTATAACGTGGGTGTGTATGGAGGGTTTAATATGTATAACGTGGGTGTGTATGGTGGGTTTAATATGTATAACGTGGGTGTGTATGGAGGGTTTAATATGTATAACGTGGGTGTGTATGGAGGGTTTAATATGTATAACATGGGCGTGTAGGGTGGGTTTAATATGTATAACGTGGGTGTGTATGGAGGGTTTAATATGTATAACGTGGGAGTGTATAGTGGGTTTAATATGTATAACGTGGGTGTGTATTGAGGGTTTAATATGTATAATGTGGGTGTGTATGGAGGGTTTAATATGTATATAGTGGGTGTGTATGGAGGGTTTAATATGTATAACGTGGGTATGTATGGTGGGTTTAATATGTAGAACGTGGGTGTATATGGAGGGTTTAAATTGTATAACATGGGTGTGTATGGAGGGTTTAATATGTATAACGTGGGTTTAATATGTATAACGTGGGTGTGTATGGAGGGTTTAATATGTATAACGTGGGTATGTATGGTGGGTTTAATATGTATAACGTGGGTGTATGGAGGGTTTTAATATGTATAACGTGGGTGTGTATGGAGGGTTTAATATGTATAACGTGGGTGTATATGGAGGGTTTAATATGTATAACGTGGGTGTGCATGGAGGGTTTAATATGTATAAGGTGGGTGTGTATGGTGGGTTTAATATGTATAATGTGGGTGTGTATGGTGGGTTTAATATGTATAACGTGGGTGTGTATGGAGGGGTTAATATGTATAACGTGGGTGTGTATGGTGGGTTTAATATGTATAACGTGGGTGTGTATGGAGGGTTTAATATGTATAACGTGGGTGTGTATGGAGGGTTTAATATGTATAACGTGGGTGTGTATGGTGGGTTTAATATGTATAACGTGGGTGTGTATGGAGGGTTTAATATGTATAACGTGGGTGTGTATGGAGGGTTTAATATGTATAACGTGGGTGTGTATGGTGGGTTTAATATGTATAACGTGGGCATGTATGGAGGGTTTAATATGTATAACGTGGGTGTGTATGGAGGGTTTAATATGTATAACGCGGGTATGTATGGAGGGTTTAATATGTATAACGTGGGTGTGTATGGTGGGTTTAATATGTATAACGTGGGTGTGTATGGAGGGTTTAATATGTATAACATGGGTGTGTATGGAGGGTTTAATATGTATAACGTGGGTGTGTATGGTGGGTTTAAAATGTATAACGTGGGTCTGTATGGAGGGTTTAATATGTATAACGTGGGTGTGTATGGAGGGTTTATTATGTATAACGCGGGTGTGTATGGAGGGTTAAATATGTATAACGTGGGTGTGTATGGAGGGTTCAATATGTATAACGTGGGTGTGTATGGTGGGTTTAATATGTATAACGTGGGTGTGCATGGAGGGTTTAATATGTATAATGTGGGTGTGTATGGTAGGTTTATTATGTATAACGTGGGTGTGTATGGAGGGTTTAATATGTATAACATGGGTGTGTATGGTGGGTTTAATATGTACAATGTGGGTGTGTATGGAGGGTTTAATATGTATAACGTGGGTGTGTATGGAGGGTTTAATATGTATAACGTGGGTGTGTATGGAGGGTTTAATATGTATAACGTGGATGTATATGGAGGGTATGTATAACGTGGGTGTGTATGGAGGGTTTAATATGTATAATGTGGGTGTGTATGGAGGGTTTAATATGTATAACGGGGGTGTGTATGGTGGGTTTAATATGTATAACGTGGGTGTGTATGGAGTGTTTAATATGTATAACGTGGGTGTGTATGGAGGGTTTAATATGTATAACATGGGTGTGTATGGTGGGTTTAATATGTATAACGTGGGTGTGCATGGTGAGTTAAATATGTATAACGTGGGTGTGTATGGAGGGTTTAATATGTATAACGTGGGTGTGTATGGTGGGTTTAATATGTATAATGTGGGTGTGTATGGTGGGTTTAATATGTATAACGTGGGTGTGTATAGAGGGTTTAATATGTATAACGTGGGTGTGTATGGTGGGTTTAATATGTATAACGTGGGTGTGTATGGAGGGTTTAATATGTATAACGTGGGTGTGTATGGTGGGATTAATATGTATAACGTGGGTGTGTATGGAGGGTTTAATGTGTATAACGTGGGTGTGTATGGAGGGTTTAATATGTATAATGTGGGTGTGTATGGTGGGTTTAATATGTATAACGTGGGTGTGTATGGAGGGTTCAATATGTATAACATGGGTGTGTATGGAGGGTTTAATATGTATAACGTAGGTGTGTATGGAGGGTTTAATATGTATAATGTGGGTGTGTATGGTGGGTATAATATGTATAACCTGGGTGTGTATGGAGGGTTTAATATGTATAACGTGGGTGTGTATGGAGGGTTTAATATGTATAACGTGGGTGTGTATGGTGGGTTTAATATGTATAACGTGGGTGTGTATGGAGGGTTTAATATGTATAACGTGGGTGTGTATGGAGGGTTTAATATGTATAACGCGGGTGTGTATAGAGGGTTTAATATGTATAACGTGGGTGTGTATGGAGGGTTTAATAAGTATAACGTGAGTGTGTATGGTGGGTTTAATATGTATAACGTGGGTGTGTATGGTGGGTTTAATATGTATAACGTGGGTGTGTATGGAGGGTTTAATATGTATAACGTGGGTGTGTATGGTGGGTTTAATATGTATAACGTGGGTGTGTATGGAGGGTTCAATATGTATAACGTGGGTGTGTATGGAGGGTTTAATATGTATAACGTGGGTGTGTATGGAGGGTTTAATATGTATAACGTGGGTGTGTATGGTGGGTTTAATATGTATAACGTAGGTGTGTATGGAGGGTTTAATATGTATAACGTGGGTGTGTATGGAGGGTTTAATATGTATAACGTGGGTGTGTATGGAGGGTTTAATATGTATAACGTGGGTGTGTATGGTGGGTTTAATATGTATAATGTGGTTGTGTATGGAGGGTTTAATATGTATAACGTGGGTGTGTATGGAGGGTTTAATATGTATAATGTGGGTGTGTATGGTGGGTTTAATATGTGTAACGTGGGAGTGTATGGAGGGTTTAATATGTATAACGTGAGTGTGTATAGTGGGTTTAATATGTATAACGTGGGTGTGTATGGAAGGTTTAATATGTATAACGTGGGTGTGTAACTGTGTATGGAGGGTTTAATATGTATAACGTGGGTGTGTATGGTGGGTTTAATATGTATAACGTGGGTGTGTATGGAGGGTTCAATATGTAAAACGTGGGTGTGTATGGAGGGTTTAATATGTATAACATGGGTGTGTATGGAGGGTTTAATATGTATAACGTGGGTGTGTATGGTGGGTTTAATATGTATAACGTGGGTGTGTATGGAGGGTTAATATGTATAACGTGGGTGTGTATGGAGGGTTTAATATGTATAACGTGGGTGTGTATGGAGGGTTTAATATGTATAACGTGGGTGTGTATGGAGGGTTTAATATGTATAATGTGGGTGTGTATGGTGGGTTTAATATGTATATCGTGGGTGTGTATGGAGGATTTAATATGTAGAACGTGGGTGTGTATGGAGGGTTTAATATGTATAACGTGGGTGTGTATGGAGGGTTTAATATGTATAACATGGGTGTGTGTAGAGGGTTTAATATGTATAACGTGGGTTTAATATGTATAACGTGGGTGTGTATGGAGGGTTTAATATGTATAACGTGGGTATGTATGGTGGGTTTAATATGTATAACGTGGGTGTGTATGGAGGGTTTAATATGTATAACGTGGGTGTGTATGGAGGGTTTAATATGTATAACGTGGGTGTATATGGAGGGTTTAATATGTATAACGTGGGTGTGCATGGAGGGTTTAATATGTATAAGGTGGGTGTGTATGGTGGGTTTAATATGTATAACGTGGGTGTGTATGGTGGGTTTAATATGTATAACGTGGGTGTGTATGGAGGGTTTAATATGTATAACGTGGGTGTGTATGGTGGGTTTAATATGTATAACGTGGGTGTGTATGGAGGGTTTAATATGTATACGTGGGTGTGTATGGAGGGTTTAATATGTATAACGTGGGTGTGTATGGTGGGTTTAATATGTATAACGTGGGTGTGTATGGAGGGTTTAATATGTATAACGTGGGTGTGTATGGAGGGTTTAATATGTATAACGTGGGTGTGTATGGTGGGTTTAATATGTATAACGTGGGTATGTATGGAGGGTTTAATATGTATAACGTGGGTGTGTATGGAGGGTTTAATATGTATAACGTGGGTGTGTATGGAGGGTTTAATATGTATAACGTGGGTGTGTATGGTGGGTTTAATATGTATAACGTGGGTGTGTATGGAGGGTTTAATATGTATAACGTGGGTGTGTATGGAGGGTTTAATATGTATAACATGGGTGTGTATGGAGGGTTTAATATGTATAACGTGGGTGTGTATGGTGGGTTTAATATGTATAACGTGGGTGTGTATGGAGGGTTAATATGTATAACGTGGGTGTGTATGGAGGGTTTAATATGTATAACGTGGGTGTGTATGGAGGGTTTAATATGTATAACGTGGGTGTGTATGGAGGGTTTAATATGTATAATGTGGGTGTGTATGGTGGGTTTAATATGTATATCGTGGGTGTGTATGGAGGATTTAATATGTAGAACGTGGGTGTGTATGGAGGGTTTAATATGTATAACGTGGGTGTGTATGGAGGGTTTAATATGTATAACATGGGTGTGTGTAGAGGGTTTAATATGTATAACGTGGGTTTATTATGTATAACGTGGGTGTGTATGGAGGGTTTAATATGTATAACGTGGGTATGTATGGTGGGTTTAATATGTATAACGTGGGTGTGTATGGAGGGTTTAATATGTATAACGTGGGTGTGTATGGAGGGTTTAATATGTATAACGTGGGTGTATATGGAGGGTTTAATATGTATAACGTGGGTGTGCATGGAGGGTTTAATATGTATAAGGTGGGTGTGTATGGTGGGTTTGATATGTATAACGTGGGTGTGTATGGTGGGTTTAATATGTATAACATGGGTGTGTATGGAGGGTTTAATATGTATAACGTGGGTGTGTATGGTGGGTTTAATATGTATAACGTGGGTGTGTATGGAGGGTTTAATATGTATAACGTGGGTGTGTATGGAGGGTTTAATATGTATAACGTGGGTGTGTATGGTGTGTGTTTAATATGTATAACGTGGGTGTATGGAGGGTTTAATATGTATAATGTGGGTGTGTATGGAGGGTTTAATATGTATAACGTGGGTGTGTATGGTGGGTTTAATATGTATAACGTGGGTATGTATGGAGGGTTTAATATGTATAACGTGGGTGTGTATGGAGGGTTTAATATGTATAACGTGGGTGTGTATGGAGGGTTTAATATGTATAACGTGGGTGTGTATGGTGGGTTTAATATGTATAACGTGGGTGTGTATGGAGGGTTTAATATGTATAACGTGGGTGTGTAATTTTTTTTTTTTTTTTTCTATGTGATTGAGGGAGGCAAAAGGCATAACTGCCTATAGCGAGTGCCTCCCCCATAGTTGAAAGAGTGACAGGGCCAAAATCAAGGGACGTTCGAGCCAAAATGCCTGGACACACAGAGTTTGAAGCAATTTAAGTCATAGGAAGAGGGAAAGACTGATTCTGGGAGAGAGTTCCAGAGCTCAGCTGTTGAGTAGAAGAAAGTTTGAGAGTAACGTTTCACTCTTGGGTTGGAGAGTTGCACAGAGTAGGGGTGGGATTGAGTTGCAAGACGGGTACCACGTGCCCTACGTAAAGGAGGTGGTATGCACTGGGATAGCTCTGAGGAACACTGATTATTATAGTAGCGATAGAATAGCGAGAGAGATGCAACATTGCGGCGGAGAGAGAGAAATTGCAGAGAGTTGGTGAGTGGACGGGAGTTAATGATACGAAAGGCCTTCCTTTCAACTTTGTCTAGGAGAGCAGTGTGAGAGGAACCTCCCCACACATGTGAACAATACTCAATACAAGGGCGCACTATGCCCCTGTACAGAGCAAGAAGCTGTGCAGGGGAAAAGAACCCCCTAAGGCGGTTGAGCACACCCAGCTTCTGGGAGGCTGCCTTAGCAAGACTGGTAATATGGTCCTTCCAAATGAGAGCAGAAGAAAAAGAGACACCAAGAATATTGAGAGAAGATGAAGGGTTGATTTTTGTATTGTTGAAGAATAAGGGATAGTCCGCTGGGAGATCCTGACGGGTAGATAGATGGAGAAATTGGGTTTTGGAAGCATTAAAGTTAACAAGGTTTTCTCTGCCCCAATTGGAAATAGTATTTAGATCAGAATTTAAGAGTTCTATGGCTTCATTACGTTTGTCGTTGAGGGATTGCTGGCTGGGGCGTTCTGAAAAACTAATGGAGTAGTGCAAGGTTGAGTCGTCTGCGTATGAATGGATGGGAATTAAGGTACAGTTAAGGAGATCATTTATAAAAACTAGAAAGAGAATAGGAGATAGGACAGAACCCTGAGGAACATCGGAGTTGATAGGGTGAGGAAGTGAACAATGGCCGTCCACAACCGCGGCTATGGAACGGCCGGAAAGGAAATTAGAGACAAAGGCACAGATGGAGGGATAGAAACCGAAGGAGGGTAGTTTAGAAATTAAAGATTTATGCCAGATTCTATGAAGGGTTTAATATGTATAACGTGGGTGTGTATGGTGGGTTTAATATGTATAACGTGGGTCTGTATGGAGGGTTTAATATGTATATCGTGGGTGTGTATGGAGGGCTTATTATGTATAACACGGGTGTGTATGGAGGGCTAAATATGTATAACATGGGTGTGTATGGAGGGTTTAATATGTATAACGTGGGTGTGTATGGTGGGTTTAATATGTATAACGTGGGTGTGCATGGAGGGTTTAATATGTATAACGTGGGTGTGTATGGTGGGTTTAATATGTATAACGTGGGTGTGTATGGAGGGTTTAATATGTATAACGTGGGTGTGTATGGTGGGTTTAATATGTACAACGTGGGTGTGTATGGAGCGTTTAATATGTATAACGTGGGTGTGTATGGAGGGTTTAATATGTATAACGTGGGTATGTATGGAGGGTTTAATATGTATAACGTGGGTGTGTATGGAGGGTATGTATAACGTGGATGTGTATGGAGGGTTTAATATGTATAATGAGGGTGTATATGGAGGGTTTAATATGTATAACGTGGGTGTGTATGGAGGGTTTAATATGTATAACGTGGGTGTGTATGGTGGGTTTAATATGTATAATGTGGGTGTGTATGGGGGGTTTAATATGTATAACGTGGGTGTGTATGGAGGGTTTAATATGTATAACGTGGGTGTGTATGGTGGGTATAATATGTATAACGTGGGTGTGTATGGTGGGTTTAATATGTATAACGTGGGTGTGTATGGAGGGTTTAATATGTATAACGTGGGTGTGTATGGTGGGTTTAATATGTATAATGTGGGTGTGTATGGAGGGTTTAATATGTATAACGTGGGTGTGTACGGTGGGTTTAATATGTATAACGCAGGTGTGTATGGAGGGTTTAATGTGTATAACGTGGGTGTGTATGGAGGGTTTAATATGTATAACGTGGGTGTGTATGGTGGGTTTTATATGTATAACGTGGGTGTGTATGGAGGGTTTAATATGTATAACGTGGGTGTATGGAGGGTTTAATATGTATAACGTGGGTGTGTATGGAGGGTTTAATATGTATAACGTGGGTATGTATGGTGGGTTTAATATGTATAACGTGGGTGTGTATGGAGGGTTTAATATATATAATGCGGGTGTGTATAGAGGGTTTAATATGTATAACGTGGGTGTGTATGGAGGGTTTAATAAGTATAACGTGGGTGTGTATGATGGGTTTAATATGTATAACGTGGGTGTGTATGGTGGGTTTAATATGTATAACGTGGGTGTGTATGGAGGGTTTAATATGTATAACGTGGGTGTGTATGGTGGGTTTTATGTATAACGTGGGTGTATATGGAGGGTTTAATATGTATAATGTGGGTGTGTATGGAGGGTTTAATATGTATAACGTGGGTGTGTATGGAGGGTTTAATATGTATAACGTGGGTGTGTATGGTGGGTTTAATATGTATAACGTGGGTGTGTATGGAGGGTTTAATATGTATAACGTGGGTGTGTATGGAGGGTTTAATATGTATAACGTGGGTGTGTATGGAGGGTTTAATATGTATAACGTGGGTGTGTATGGTGGGTATAATATGTATAATGTGGTTGTGTATGGAGGGTTTAATATGTATAACGTGGGTGTGTATGGTGGGTTTAATATGTATAATGCGGGTGTGTATCGAGGGTTTAATATGTACAACGTGGGTGTGTATGGTGGGTTTAATATGTATAACGTGGGTGTGTATGGAGGGTTTAATATGTATAACGTGGGTGTGTATGGTGGGTTTAATATGTATAACGTGGGTATGTATGGAGGGTTTAATATGTATAACGTTGGTGTGTATGGTGGGTTTAATATGTATAATGCGGGTGTGTATGGAGGGTTTAATGTGTATAATGTGGGTGTGTATGTAGGGTTTAGTATGTATAACGTGGGTGTGTATGGTGGGTTTAATATGTATAACGTGGGTGTGTATGGAGGGTTTAATATGTATAACGTGGGTGTGTATGGAGGGTTTAATATGTATAATGTGGGTGTGTATGGAGGGCTTAATATGTATAACGTGGGTGTGTATGGTGGGTTTAATATGTATAATGTGGGTGTGTATGGAGGGTTTAATATGTATAACGTGGGTGTGTATGGAGGGTTTAATATGTATAACGTGGGTGTGTATGGTGGGTTTAATATGTATAACGTGGGTGTGTATGGAGGGTTTAATATGTATAACGTGGGTGTGTATGGAGGGTTTAATATGTATAACGCGGGTGTGTATGGAGGGTTTAATATGTATAACATGGGTGTGTATGGAGGGTTTAATATGTATAACGTGGGTGTGTATGGTGGGTTTAATATTTATAACGTGGGTGTGTATGGAGGGTTTAATATGTATAACGTGGGTGTGCATGGTGGGTTTAGGATATTGAATTTTTTGATCGAATTATAACTTCACGCCGATTGTCACGTTGAAGACTCTCTCTCTCTCTCTCTCTATAATATATATACCGGGTATATATATAATTTAGGAGGACCCTTTTTATCGAAAAATGTACTAATATATCTTTAAGGGTATTTTTTTTTATTTTTTTTATGGAGGTCTAAAGAGGAAACTAGAAAAATAATCAATAGATGAAGAAAAAAATCCACCAAAAAGTGAACCATCCCCCCTTAAAACTCATCCATGACTGTTAGAAAATAACGAGTGCTTACATCACACGCGATTCCTGTGTCATGCTGTGACATTTAAAAATGCTTCGGCGTAATTGAATTTGCTTCTACTTTTATTTTTGTACCCAGCAAAATGAGATTGGTGCACTTTGTGTAGGCAATATCTAGTTGGCTTCCAAATGTCAGCTCGGTATCGCAACTGATAACAATTGATTTATCTCCTAGTTTTGCAGGGTTGTGTAAGCAGTTTTTGTATCCAGATATATGTTCAGTTTTTATTTCTGAACCCCCATCCCCCACATGTTTAGCTCCATTAATGTTAATGTTCTAAGACGTTCGCTGTTTAGGTAGCCTATGCGTCTGAGCGTAAAATATACGTTATTATGTTGGCAATATGGCTGCCTGTCCTGTGACCGTCAAATAATGTAATATTTTTAAAGGGGGATGGTTGTTATGTTTTGCACAAAAGTAATGCGTAATTGTATCTTGAAAGGGTTAAATGTTGAATAAGAAAATACTGTTAATTCAAGCATATTAATTCTCCTTCCCTGCATAAAATCAAGGAGTAGATACAAATTTATGTGGTCAACTATACATACGTTACATCGTGTTGTAATCCATTCGTACACATGTTATCCATTACGTACACGTTACGTACTGTTATTATCCATTACGTACATGTTGTTATCCATTACGTACACGTTACGTACTGTTGTTATCCATTACGTACATATGTTGTTATCCATTACGTACACATGTTACGCACTGTTGTTATCCATTACGTACATATGTTGTTATCCATTACGTACACATGTTACGTACTGTTGTTATCCATTACGTACATGTTATTATCCATTACGTACACATGTTACGCACTGTTGTTATCCATTACGTACATATGTTGTTATCCATTACGTACATATGTTGTAATCCATTACGTACAAATGTTACGCATTGCTGTTATCCATTACGTACATGTTGTTCTCCATTACGTACACATGTTACGCACTGTTGTTATCCATTACGTACATATGTTGTCATCCTTTACGTACGGTACACTTGTTACGTTGTGTTTATATCCATTACCTACATATGTTGTTATCCTTTACGTACACTCGGATACCATAGTTTCTAGCCCACTCATACAAATTCGTGGACTGCACCTATTTCTAGTTATGGAAGCATATCTCTGGAAACGAACTTATGAATAAAATTTTCTATAAATCAACTACAAAACTATATATGCTATTTATTGAAAAGAGTTATATCCAAAAATCAATCCGGATAGATAATTATAATTGCATAGAGAAAAACATATGGGGTCCACGAATTCTACTGAGTGGTGTAGAGACAATGGTATCCGAGTGTACATATGTGTGGTGTTGCAGCCTGTGTGTTGCTCTACTGTACGTTTAATTTTTATCGTGTTCCATTAATCGGGGTGGGGCAAACGTATGTGTGTGTGTGTGTACTTACTCTAGTTCTTACTCTAGTTGTATTGCGGGAGTGAGCATGCTCGTTATTTTCCGCCTCCTATATGTGTAGGTATTATATGTATCGTTGGAATGGCTGTGGATGTGTGTGTAGTCTGTATTTTTAGCCAATTGGCGACATCGGAAACGAAGACTTAGGGTGGATCTGTATGGTACCATTCTCACTATAGACGGTACCGTCTCGCCCGAAGGCTTAGGTAGCCATCAGCTTAGGTGAACCATATGATACCCATCTCGCCTTGTACCATTTTTGCCAACCCCAGATGGGACGTCACAACGTCGTCCACTTATTCCAGGTACCTATTTACAGCTAGGTGAACTGAGGCTAACACATGAAAGGAGACAAGCCCAATTTGTCTCCGCCCGGCCGGGGATTGAACCCCCGACCCCTCGTGTGTGAGACGAGAGCTCTACCGCTAGGCTACGGGCTGTGTGTATGTGTGTGTGTGTGTGTGTGTGTGTGTGTGTGTGTGTGTGTGTGTTGTTAGCAATATTTCCTTGCAGCAACCGTATTGCCAGTATAATCCCGCAGTTATAACGCTCAGAAGAACAATATTACTATAGTCCGTTAATTCTAGGTTGGGCAGAAATCGTAACCTCTAACCTCTGTAACTCAAAAAGGGCTAGAGCAGATGAGCTGACAATTTCCACACCTATTCCCTAGTCAAGTCTTCCTATTTGGTAGAAAAATCAGCTCCATTACTCTAGTCCTTTTTGAGTTACAGTGGTTAGAGGTTACGATTTCTGCCCAACCTAGAATGAACAGACTATACCGATTTACTCTATTTTATTCCAACTGACGGTAAATTGCTATGTCTTCAGCTTGATTACTCCGCTATTCTGCAGGTTTTGTAGCGAAATGTTTTGATAATTATGAAAACTTGGCACTAAATATGAAGCAGAGACATGGCAGTTTCTTATTTTTCCGTTAGTTATCGATAAATCAATGGCTAAGGGATTCAATTTACCGCCAGACGAAATGAAACCTGAGTCTAGGTCTTGACTGTCCAATTACCGTAATTAAGAGGCATTAATACAGGGGAGAATACGGTTTTCGAACGTTAGAACTTACTATTAATTTAACGTATAATTGTTAGAGAGAGAAAGAGAGAACGTTAACACCGGAAATGAGTTAAAGCAAAAGAGCTAATAAAATGCGAATACACTCAGGATACAACGTAAAAATAAGTGGCAAAAAGCGGGCAAAAAAGGGGGTAAAAAGGAAAAAAAATGTATAAATAATGGTTTAAAAGGGGGTAAATATAAGGGTTAAAAATGGGTTAAAAAGGGTACAAATAAGTGGTAATAAGGGTAAATGGTATAATAAAAAGGGTAAAAATAACTGGTAATACGAAATAAAAAGGGTAAAATGGGGTAATAGAAAGGGTAAAAAGGGGTACGAATAAGTGGTAATAAGGAGTAAAAAGGGTAAAATGGGGTAATAAAAAGGGTAAAATGGGGTAATAATAAGGGGAAAAGGGGTACAAATAAGTGGTACTAAGGAGTAAAAAGGGGTAAACATGAGTGGTAATAAGGAGTAAAAAGGGGTAAACATAAGTGGTAATAAGGAGTAAAAATAGTAAAATGGGGTAAAAATAAGTGGTAATAAGGAGTAAAAAGGGGTAAACATGAGTGGTAATAAGGCGTAAAAAGGGGTAAACATAAATGGTAATAAGGAGTAAAAATAGTAAAATGGGGTAAAAATAAGTGGTAATAAGGAGTAAAAATTGTAAAATGGAGTAAAAATAAGTGGTAATAAGGAGTAACAAGGGTAAAATGGGGTAATAAAAAGGGTAAAAAGGGAGAAAAGTGGTCAAACTAAGGGGGTAAACATGGAGCCAGGCCAATTTGAAATACAGTACCGGTAGGTGCCGGGAGGCGGGCTGGGGAAAAATGATAATCCGATCGACAAAGAGGAAGAGAAACGAGCATTCCAACAACAGGGTGAGGAGGAGGGAGGAGGAAGAAGAAGTAGATGGGTAGATGATGAAGAAGAAGAGGAAGAGTAACGAGCATTCCGACAACAGTGGGGTGAAGAGGAGGATGAGGAGGAGGAAGGGTAGATGATGAAGAAGAATAAGAGAAACGAACATTCCAACAATATTGGGATGAGGAAGAGGAAGAGGAAGAGGAGGAGGAGGAGGAGGAGGATGAAGAAGAAGAAGGGTAGATGGTGAAGAAGAAGGGGAAGATAAACGAGCATTCCAAAAATAGTGGGATGAGGAGGAAGAGGGGGGAGGAGGAGGAGGAGGAAGATGGGAAGATGATGGTGATGAAGAACTAGAAGGGTACTTGGTACCGTATAGTGCATACCTCCGTCTACGCTGGCTTCCTCACAAAATAAACTTATATGGACGACAATGACACCAGTGTGACATATGATTCGGACCGCCTCCTAAACTGACTCACTTTTTCCCTGGTGCATATCCTATCTGCCCCATCGAGTTGTAAAAGAGGAGTGAAAAGACTAGAACAAGAGGGATGGGAGGATAGAACAAAGAGGAAAGATATCATAGAAGAGGACTTACTACGTGTGATCGAGTGTTATAGTAAGAGACTAGGGGACAAGGGATGGGAGGATAAAACAAGGAGGACAGAGGCCATGTTAGGAGAGTAATTAATAACAGTGATCAAGTTGTAGAGGAGGAATGCACAGACTAGGGGAAGAGGGATGGGAGGATAGAACAAAGAGGAGTAGACTAGGGGAAGAGGGATGGGAGGATAAAGCAAGGAGGAACGAGGTCATAGGAAGGGAGCTGAGAGAACTTCCATATTACCTGTGATCGAGATATAAAGGAAGACTGAACAGACTAGGAGACCAGGGAGGGGAGGACAGAACAAGGAGGGATAGACTAGGGGACAAGGGAAGAGGGGATAAAGCTAGGAGGAAAGAAACCACAGGAGAGAACTTGATCCTGGTGTAGAGGAAAAATTAACAGACTAGGGGACAAGGGCAGGGAGGAAAGAGGCCATAGGAGAGGCCTTAAGGGGATATTGTATGTTTTGTTTTTTCTATGTATTCAGTTATCAACTCTGCGAAGCAGTGGTATAGCGCAAACAGATCCCGCCCGTATACTGTGCACCACCAACCAGCCTGTCTGTCTGTCTGTCGTCGTCGTCCGTCTGTCTGTCCGGAAATTCCTCCTAGACCGTTCAATGGATTTTCACCAAATTTCACAGGTATATCCATTTGGTCAATGCGATGGTCAGTCAAAAATATTTTTTCCGTTTAACCTAAAGGTTAAGGTAAAAGGTCAAGGTTAAAAATAGGGTCAATATTTCATATTTTTTAGTTTTTACTCAAATGTCTTCATTTTCACTATGCAAGTTACTGGTAACCTTAATATCATATTGACCAAATTTTAGGTAAATATATTTAAGGGTAATGTCAAAGGTCAAGGTCAAAGGTCAAAATAAGTTTTTCACTAGTATTTCATATACTAAATGTTAGATTCTCACTAGGCTTACCATGTATATTTGGAATACCTAGGCCAAGGTCATACAAGACACTATAATTCCATATGAAAGGTAAAGGTCACAGGTCAAGGTCAAATAAAAGGTCAATATGCTATGTTCTTTACTTTTCATGCAAACTTCACAAAATTTGGTGAGATAGTTGCTCTTTAAATGAAAAGGAAAATAATACATTTGTACACACATATCATAGAGGTCAAGATAAAGGTCAAAGGTCAAGGTCAACTATTCTATTAATATATATGAAACTAACTGATGGGTTTTAATGAAATTAGGCATGCTTATTTGATTTTCCAGGGCAATGTCAATGACAAAAACAAAAAAATACTCTTCCAAAAAGGTCCAGGTCACAGTTCAAGGTCAAAGGTCAACTTTTACTATTTATTTTAATTTTTACTCAAATGTCTTCATTTTCACAATACAAGTTACTGATAACCTCGATATCGTATTGCATAAATCTTAGAAAAATATTTTAAAGGGTAAGGTCAAAGTTCAAGGTCAAAATAGTTTTGTTTACTAGTATTACTTATACTAACTGTTAGATTTTCACTAGGCTTACCATGTATATTCGGAATACCTAGGAAAAGGTCATACAAGAAACTATTCAATTCCATATGAAATGTCAAGGTCACAGGTCAAGGTCAAATAAAAGGTCAATATGCTATTTTCTTTACTTTTCATGCAAACTTCACAAAATTTGGTGAGATAGTTGCACTTTAAGTGAAAAGGAAAATAATAAATGTTGAGACATAAAGGTCAAAGGTCAAGGTCAACTATTCTATTAATATATATGAAACTAACTGATGGGTTTTAATGAAATTATGCATGCTTATTTGATTTTCATGAACTCTTACATAAAGGTCAAGGTCACAGGTCAAGGTCAAAGGTCAATTTTTATTATTTATTAAAAAAGATTACTCAAATTTTGGAAAACTGGCTGTGTTATGCCTTATTACTTAAATATCATATATATCAAATTTCACATAAATATTGTAATAGTTAAAGTCACAGGTCAGGGTCAAAACAAGAGTATTTGTCATTTACCCTAAACTCCTCTTAGACTGTTTAATGTCTTGTCATCATATTATACAGGCAAGTTCAGTTGGTCAATGCGACGACCATCCAAATATATGTATTTTATTTTAAGTCAAAGGTCAAAGGTCAAGGTCACAGTATATGATCATTATTTGTAATCAATGTGTTTTTATACGAATTACACCATATTCATAATGCTAGTTAATATGAACATTGCTGTTAAGCTAACCAAATCCTGGATAAGAAATTCTAAGGTCAAGGTCAAAGGTCAAGGTTAAAGTTCGAAATAGGATTTTTACTAGTATTTCCTATTTAATGTAATATTCTCATTAGGCATATCATGCATATTCAGAATGCCTAGACCAAGGTCATACAAGTATAAACATAATTCCATTTGATAGGTCAAGGTCAC
Source organism: Paralithodes platypus (assembly GCA_032716605.1). Taxonomy (NCBI): domain Eukaryota; kingdom Metazoa; phylum Arthropoda; class Malacostraca; order Decapoda; family Lithodidae; genus Paralithodes; species Paralithodes platypus. The sequence continues at coordinate 50,741,418 of CM064579.1, read as the reverse complement.
GGGTCAACATCAAATATAAGGTCAATATGCTAATTTCTTTACTATTCATGTAAACTTCAAAAACAAATTTGAGACAGTTGTGCTTTAAGGGAAAATTAAAATTATAATTTTTCAGACATCATGAAGGTCAAGATGAAGGTCAAAGATCAAGGTCAACTATTCCTTTAATACCTCTGAAACTAACTGATGGTTTTTAATGAAATTTGACACACTTAATTGATTTTCTAGGATTACATCAAAGCAAACAAACATATAATCAGACATAAAGGTCAAGGTCACAGGTCAAGATCATAAGTTAACCATCATAAAAATACTAAATTTTCGATAAGCTGACGACTGTTAGTTGCATTTGACTTAAATATCATATACCGTATATATATATATATATATATATATATATATATATATATATATATATATATATATATATATATATATATATACCGGTATATATATATACATTATAATACTTAAGGTTAAAGGTCAAGGTCAAAGAACATAAGAAGAGTGTTAATAATTTTCTTTAAACTCTTCTTAGACTGTTAAACCCGTTGTGTACCGATGACGTCTTTTATATTGTAGGCTAGCTATAATTAGACGATTTTGTGGATCTTATGAAAGATGTGTGGTAGTAAAAAGGGTTAATTAAGATAGTTTAAAGCATGCTAATTTTATGGAAGCCATTCATATACTAAATAAAATTGTCTTGATATCCAGTATGAAATGAAACTAACAGAACTGTACTGAACGGGTTACGTATCATCATCACAGTTTGCTGGCAAATTCGGTTGTTCAATACAATGATTGTCCAAAAAAAAAAATATTTTGTTATTCATAGGTCAAGCTGAATGGTGAAGGTCACAGATTATGGTCACTTTTTCTTTCTTATATATATTCTAAATATGAATTACACCATATTCAAATAGCTACAAAATTATGTTAAGCTGACCTTATTATAGATAAATATTCCAATGGTTAGGATTTAATGCGATCATAATTGTAATTATATAGGCCTATATATACTCCCAGGCGGATATGAACCACCAACAGTCAGGACAAGTGTCTATGCTTTAATCCACTGCACACAGGTATCCTCTATCACGCTGTGGTATAGTGGATTAAAGTATGGGCACTTGTTCTGACTGTCGGTGGTTAACTCCGGATGTGAGTATAAAAAAACATTTATTATATATATATTATATATATATATATATATATATATATATATAATATATATATATATATATATATAGATATACCGGTATATATATATATATAATATATATATATATATATATATATATATATATATATATATATATATATATATATATATACCGATTTTACCTAAGAGACTCAATATGCCTACTACTTGCAGAATACTAGGTCGCAGAGTCGTGTATGCATTTTTGTTATTTTTTTTATTTTTTGGTAATGCGAAAACTGCACACCTACTTTATTTATATAATGTTTAGTTTCCTCCCTTGATCTCCATCACATTTTAAAATACAACACCTGGATCCCCCTTCAAGATATATTTGTATGAAAAATGTCGAGGCCGAAGGCAGGTACCTCCTAAATTACAGGCTCGCTATCGTTCGCCAGGAAAAATCGACCCTTAAATGAAACGAAAGTTCTTAAAATTGACAACGAAATGGGGCGAAAGGTGTTAAAATCGTTAAGCTAATGAGGCGAACGTCTTAAAACCTCAAAACTAATGAGGCTAAACATGAGAGAAACAGTGGTCCAGAAAACCGGCCCATCTCCCCTTAATAACAGTGATCGGGGGGTGTAGAGGAAGAATGAACAGACTAGGGGATGAAGGATGGGAGGATAAAGCTAGGAGGAAAGAGGCCATAGGAGAGGCCTTATGGGGATAGTGGCTGTTTTGCTGGTCCCCCTTCTTCCTCATGTTTAGCCCCATTAGTTTTCAGATTGTAAGATTATCGATTTTAAAACCCTTTACCCATATTTCTTTGTCAATATTAAGACCTTTCGTGCTTTTTAGGTGTCGATTTTTTTTCCTGGCGAACGAAAGTGAGCCAGAAATGTTGAAAGAATCGGCCTTCGGCCGGGATTTTTTTCTACCGAAAAATTTACAAATTCATCTAGAAGGGGGATCTACTGGATGTTTTTTTTAAGTTTGATGGAATTCTAGGGAGTAAACTAAACAAAATAATTAATAAAAGAAGAAAGTCGACCAAAACCTGAACCATCCCCCCTTAATAACAGTGATCCTGGTGTAGAGTATGGGCGGTGTCTGGATCCCACCTCTTTCTTGACTAACACCACCTCCGCCCCAGGACATCCACACCCTTTCACACCTTCACACCACCACACCTCTCAGCGCCGGGGACATCTTTAGGGAGACTTGAACCCTTTTAGTAACACAACTTCACACTACCACACCTCTCAGCGCCGGGGACATCTTTAGGGAGAATTGAACCCTTTTAGTAACACAACTTCACACCACCACACCTCTCAGCGCCGGGGACATCTTTAGGGAGGTTATACCCTTTCCGTACATAGAAAACTCTTATAGGCCTATAATCTTTTTCTATATCTTGGTTACACACTTTCAGTCTCACAATTATTTCAAAACACCACACCTTTCACAACGCCAGGGACATCTATAGGGAGAATTATACCCTTTTCAGTATAGCAAATTCACACCTTTCAACACCAGGAGCATCTATAGGGAGATTTGTAGCCTTTCAGTAACCCAACTTCACACCACCACACCTTTTAACGACAGGGACATCTATATGGCGAATTGTACCCTTTCAGTAACACAACTTCACACACCTTTTAACGCCAGGAATATCTTTATAGGGAGAATAATTCTACCCTTTCCGTATAAGCTATAGAAAACTCTTATATACTGTACCGGTATACTATTCAACATCTCTCTCTCTCTCTCTCTCTCTCTCTCTCTCTCTCTCTCTCTCTCTCTTTGCCTCTCTCTCTCTCTCTCTCTCTCTCACTTTTTGTTTTACTATTTGTTGATAGAATAAACGAGACCTCTCCTTCCAACTCCCCCTTAATAATATCTGCCCTATCTAGACCCTCCCCCTACCACACCTACCTTAACCCTCTCACGACCATAGGACGCAGAGGTTGCCAGATTAGCAATAAGAAATAGATTACTCTCACTGTTATAATTACGGTACCTCTCCAAAATTAGTTTTCTGCCCACAGCTAACTCAAAGACAACTGCAGAGGTTGAAGTAAACAAACTAAAGGTTTATAGATACCCCTGACGGTAACAAAGGTAATAGGCTCAAAATCGCGTCAGGATGTGAGAGGGTTAATTACCCCTTTATCTGTGTCATGGAAAGGCAGATGGTCAGCGGTGGGTTTATCAAAACAAAAATCTGGACCCCTTTCTCCCTCATGCTTAGTCCCATTAATTTTGGGATGTTAAGACATTCCCTTCGTTACTTTGTTGATTTTAAGGGAACCTACCTCGCTTTTGTTCTCGTTCTCTCCCTCTCTCTTTGGCTTGTATCCATTCGGCTTCATTCAGCCTACTGTTTTAAGACGTTTACCCCCATCCAGATGTCAATATTTTCCTGGCGAGCGGTAGCAAGACAGCATATATATATATATATATTTTTGTTTTGACAGCAAGCTAAATTTGTACATTTTTCGATAGATTTTTTTTTCCGGCGAAGCCGGATTTCTCCATACAATGCTGGTTCGCTATCGCTCGCCAGGAAGAAATTGACACCTGGATGGGGATAAACGTCTTAAAACAGTTGGCTGAATGGGGCCGAATGGATACAAGCCAGAGAAAGAGGGAAAAGGAGAGAAAGATAAAAAAAAAGCCGATGACCTCCCCTTAAGACCTTTTGCTTTATATGCGAGCTCGCCCACTAGCGACCCATTGACCGAGAAAAGACTATATTATCCAGTCAAACGTGACTCTATCTCTATCTCTCTCTCTATCTATCTATCTATATCTCTCTCTCTCTCTCTCTCTCTCTCTCTCTCTCTCTCTCTCATAAAAAATTTTTTTTTTTTTTTTTTTTAAGAATAAATGCGACCTCTCCTTGCAACTCCTCCATAATCTCTGCATACACGGGACCATCTTTAGTTGCTTGTGTTTAGGTTTGATTATTGGACAAACTCTGGTACCGGTATTGATCTCGTATAATACTAATATAAACCAAAATTTGTTACATATATAATTATAGTCTAATCATAATAAGTAGGCCAGAAAGCATAGCCACTAACCTTACAACTAAACAAAATATACTAGGATAATCGGGCTAATATTTCTACCGTTTGGGAAGAGTCAGCCAGGGAATAGGTGTGGAAATAAACAGCTCTAGCCCAATTTGAGTTACAGGGGTTAGGGGCTTTACTTTCTGGCCGACCTATAATAAATGGACTATAGTTACAAAAACATCTCAGGGATCTGCCTTGTGTGGGCCGATGGGCTTTCTGCAGACTCCCATTTTCTTATGTTCTTATATGTTGCAAATAGTCAACATAAGTAAGACAATTCAATCATATGAAGCTATAGTCTATTCGCTGTAAGTAGGCGAGAAATCATGACCTCTAACCTCTGTAACTCAAAAAGGGCTTAGAGAAAATTGGCTGTAAATTTCCACATCTATTCCTTGGTTGACTCTTCCCAAATGGTATAAATATTAGCTCGATTACTCTTGTCGTGTTTGAGTTACAGACGTTAGAGGTCATGATTTATCGCCTACTTACAGCGAATAAACTATAATTTGTATATTTAAGGGGGGGTCACCGTTTTGTTTTGTTTATCTTTCTCTCCTTTTCTTTCTTTCCATGGCTTGTATCCATTCGGCCCCATTCAGCCAACTGTTTTAAGACGTTTATCCCCATCCAGGTGTCGATTTCTTCCTGGCGAGCGATAGCGAGCCAGCATTGCATGGAGACATGACACATTTTTCTATCGAAAAATGTACAAATTTAGCTTGCTGTCAAACCAAAAATATATATATGATGGCTCGCTACCACTCGCCAGGAAAATATTGCCACCTGGATGGGGGTAAACGTCTTAAAACAGAAGGCTGAATGGGGCCGAATGGATACAAGCCAAAGAGAGAAGGAGAGAAAGAGAAAAAAAGCGAGGTGGGCCCCCTTTTAAAACAAAAACAAAGTAGAAATACGGTCCAACGCCTGCACCACGATATATTCAAATTTCAACTGCAATTGACCACTTGCGAGTTTCATGCTATAAGGAAGTTGGAGCTGTAGACATTGATATTTAGCAGAATTACCAGCTAAAATATGGTTGTAGTTCATTTATAAACACACAAAATCAAACTCAACATACTTTCTAGCCATCAGAAACCTAGATTATCATTGCATTTCTGTTTAATATCGATGTTTACGGCTCCAACTCCCTTATAGCCAGAAACTCGCCAGGGGTCAATTTACTTACCGGCATATCTCCAGAAATTATCTACAAATTTATGAAGTAATTAGCATTATTCAGGGGATAATTACAGGACAGTCCCGGGAAAAATACTGCAGCCTTAATGGGGGTAGTACTCGCTTTTTATAGACCCCCTTCTCCCTCATGTTTACCATATTAGTTTTTGAGGTTCCGTTAGTTTGGCGATTTTGAGACCATTCGCCTCATATTTTGGTCAATATCAAGACAATTCGTGGCCTTTAGGTGTCGATTTTTCCCTGCCGAGCGATAGCGGGCCTCTAATTTTAGAAAGAACCGGCCTTCGGCCGGGAAATTTTTCTACCGAAAAATGTACATATTTATCTTGAAAGGAAGCCTAGGGGGTGTTTTTCGAAGTTTGATGTAGGTCTAGCGAGGAAACTCAAAAATAAATATATACCGTAGGCTAAATACATAATAAATATATACCGTAGGCTAAATACATAATAAATATATACCGTAGGCTAAATACATAATAAATATATACCGTAGGCTAAATACATAATAAATATATACCGTAGGCTAAATACATAATAAATATATACCGTAGGCTAAATACATAATTATATAGAAGACAAAACAAGCACTACCCCCTTAATTACACCATTACATTTATTACATGCTAACAGCTATTAATGACGCCATGCATTAAACGATAATTAGCCACGCGTAATCACTAGGCAGAAGTCATTAACCCATTCTGTACCGGCGACCTCTTTTTCATTTTAGTCTAGCGATATTTAGACGATTTTGTGCAGCTTAAGAAGAATCTATGGTAGCATAAAGGGTTAACACTATTAGGTGCAACGTCTTGGGGGTTATTATATTTTCTTTAATTATTATTGAGGGTTTTCATTGTTTTAGCCATTTTTGAATAATGTGTTTGTATTTAACCCCCAAGACTTAGAAACACGCCTCTCCAAACCCCCTTCAAACTAAAAAAACGTCCCCCAGACCCCATTCAAGCTAGATATATACATTTTTCGGTAGAAACATTTCCCGGCCGAAGGCCGATTTCTCCCCAATTGCAGGCTCGCTATCGCTCGCCCAGGAAAAATTGACACCTTATTGGGTTGAAGCATCTTATAATCGGCAAACTAATGAGGTGAAACGTCATAAAATCTACAAACTAATGGAGTAAAACAGGGGGGATCGAAATTGGCCCGCCCTGCACCTAATAGGGTTAAGTCAGATAGTTCGAAGCAAACATTAGACGATTTCACTCAGTTTCAATAAAGCCTCTAACAATCAAAAGGGTAACATTAGACGAGTTCACTATACCCTGTGCTAAATAAGTAGGCCAAAACTCTTAACCTTTATAACTCACAAACCACTACAGTAATCCAGCTAATACTTCTACCATTTGGGAAGGGTCAGCCAGGGAATAGGTGAGGGAATTTACAGCCCATCCTTTTCTGTGTTTAGAGAGGTTAGTGTTCACGATATCTGACCTACCTACTTGGAACAGGGTATAGTAAATAGGTGTGGAAAATGACAGTCTGTTTGCTCCAGCCCTTATTAAGGGAGCTCAGACGGTATTGTGCGGCATAATTTACTGGTTCGGCTTAATGGTTTAAGGAACGGGTTTAGTTTGCTCTCTAAACCTCTATCAAACTTTTTAAACAAATACCCCTCGGTATAAATGTGTACATTTTTCGGTAGAAAAATGTCCCGGCCGAAGGCTGATTCATCCTCATATAATGGCTCGCTATCGCTCGCCAGGGAAAAACTCGACACCTAAATGGCACTAAAGATCTTAACATTGGCAAAGAAATGGGCCAAAATGTCTCAAAATCGCCAAACTAATGGACCGAACGTCTTAAAATGTCAAAACTAATATGCTAAACATGAGGGAGAAGGGAGTCCAGAAAAAGCGACTACCTCCCCTTAATTTCTCCTCCGTTACTCCAAGACGAGCCCGGCTGTCGCTTCCCAAGACGGTCAGATTAGCATATACATCCTTCCTTCCTTCCTCTCTCTCTCTCTCTTTCTCACTCACTCACTCACTCACTCACACTCACTCACTCACTCACTCACTCTCTCTCACTTACTCACTCACACTCACTCTCACTCTCTCTCTCATCTTTAAATATGTCTTATAATCTTCCTCCGTCGTTCTATTTTACCCCTTTCCCTCTTTTCCAAATATATATCAAGACCCATGTTTACGTCTTTTTCTCTTCCCTACACACCAATAATTGCGAAGTAAATATTGTATAGTCAAGTGTAACAAATGTTGGGATGTCCAGCATGCATTTTTCCTATCCACTCCTATTCTGTGTCTTTTCCTGTACTACTTTTCCTACTTCGGGGGCGGGTGGCTAGGAATCCTCCTCCCCTTGTAAAATTGACCTACTAGACTAGACCTTTACATGACGAAAACAAATGACCAACCAGGCTCCCCCCCCCCCCCCCCCCCCCCCCCCCCGCGAACAGACAATGTCGGAAATGGCAGATGATACCCATGCCAGCGAGGAGCCTCCCCCAACGGGCCCCTGTCGACCTTGCCCGGACCGGTCTCTTAAGGGGAGATGGTTCACTTTTTGGGCGATTTTTGCATGTATTCATTATTTTTCTAGTTTCCTCGCTAGACCTCCATCAAATTTAAAAAGAACATCCATTAGATCCCCCTTTTAGATTAATTTGTACATTTTTCGGAAGAAATATTTCCCGGCCGAAGGCCGATTCTTCCAACATTACAGGCTCACTATCGTTCGCCAGGGAAAAGATCGACACCTAAATAGCACAAAAGGTCTAAATATTGACGAAGAAATGGGGCGAAAGGTATTTAAATCGACAAACTAATAGGGCAAACGTCTTAAAATATCAAAACTAATGGGACTAAACACGAGGAAGAATGTGGTCCAGAAAAGTGACCCATCTCCCCTTCAGCAGCTAAATCAGTAAAACCATCAGGCAGTTCCAGTCAAGCCTGGACACCTTTTTCTCCCACTAAATTTAATTGCATCCAACTTATTCTTGCCCTATCCCCACTTCCCTCTAACCCCCTTCACTCCTATTTTTGATTGATTTAGACTAGACAGTGCGAGGGGCGAGGGAATGCGAAAGTGGTCCCAGACCCTTAGAATTGGAACTTTAAATGTTGTTTCTGTTCGGGCTCTGTCTCGAGTATATACATAAATACATGCATACTCCTACTCTATCCCTTCTGTCCTATCCCCTACCCTACTCCTCTAACCCACTCCCCCTTTTACCTATCCCATACTCTCTCTTATGCTATCCTATCCCTTCTGTCCTATCCCATACCCTACTCCTCTAACCCACTCCCCCTTTTACCTATCCCATACTCTCTCTTATGCTATCCTATCCCTTCTGTCCTATCCCATACCCTACTCCTCTAACCCACTCCCCCTTTTACCTATATCCTATCCCTTCTGTCCTATCCCATACCCTACTCCTCTTCCCCCTTTTACCTATCCCATACTCTCTCTTATGCTATCCTATCCCTTCTGTCCTATCCCCCACCCTACTCCTCTAACCCACTCCCCCTTTTACCTATCCCATACTCTCTCTTATGCTATCCTATCCCTTCTGTCCTATCCCATACCCTACTCCTCTAACCCACTCCCCCTTTTACCTATCCCCTACTTTCTTCCATACTATCCTGTCCCTTCTGTCCTATCCCTTATGCCTGCCTCTCGCAAATCTCCCGAACCCCGTCTGCCTCGCCCCACACACCCTACGGAATGAGGGCGTGTCTGTGTATCACCCCATCCTCTCTATATCACCCTATACTCGGGAGGAACCTCAAGCAAAAATATAATAAAATAAAATAAAAAATAAAAATAAACGGCACCGCGATACACTCGGATGCCATTAGTCAGTAGCCCACTCATAAATATTCGTGGACTTCACCTTTTTTAAATTATGGAAGTGTATCTCTGGAAACGAATGTATGCATAATAGATTTTATTAATTTAACTCGCAACACCAAACACTTAACAATGAAATGAATGAAAACATGTGATCCTACCGGGATTCGAACCTGGGTTACCACATACAGATTTTAAACAATCTAAGCATTACACCATCAAGACAGTTAAAAGGTTAAATACATGACTACGATTTTATATCCAGATATGTGTCTATACATCAACAGCAAAACTAATATATTATACTATTTATTGTAAAGCAAGTTCTATCCAAAAATAAATCCATATAGTTTAAATTGCATCCCCATAAAACATAGGGGGTCCAGGAATGTTTATGAGTGGGCTAGAGACTATGGCATCCGAGTGTACCTTGAGGGGAGATTTCCACTTGAGGGATTTTTTTATGGACCCCTTTCTCCCTCATGTTTAGATCTATAGTTTTTGAGATGTTAATACGTTCGCCTCAATATTTTGGCGATTTTAAGAACTTTCACCCCATTTCTGTCAATTTTAAGACCTTTCGTGCCATTTAGGTGTCGATTTTTTCCTGGCGAGCGATAGCGAGCCTGTAATTTAAGAGGAACCGGCCTTCGGCCAGGACATTTTTCTACCGAAAAATTTACACATTTATCTTGAAAGGGGGTCTAGGGGGTGTAATTTTAAGCTTGATGGAGGTCTAGGGAACAGGCTATAAACCTCCCCTTAAGGGGGGGTAGGTTGTATATATTGGCTCATTTATGTATGTTTCTAATATTGTTAACGTTTCCTCCCTAGATCTCAATCAAACTTTAAAAAAACACCCGCCTAAGACCCTCCTTCAAGATAAATTTGTAAATTTTTCGGTAGAAAAATATCCCGGCCAAAAGCAGGTTCCTCTTAAAATACAGGCTCGCTATCGCTCGCCAGGAAATAATCGACACTTAAAACACGAAAAGTCCGAATATTGACAAATAAATGGGGCGAAAGGTCTTAACATCGCCAAACCAATGGGCCGAACGTCTAAAAATCTGACAACTAATGGGGCTAAACATGAGGAAGAAGGGGGACCAGAATAACGACCTATCTCCCCCTAAATAATAAACTCGTATCGGGCCTTCCACCTACACAAGAATATCACACTTGGGATTATGCTATGTTTAACCCTTTCAAGCTCCAATACGCGTTTCTGTTCTGTTTCTGGCTACTATTAGACGATTTTATTCAGATTAGTAAGGGGTATATGGAAGTCAAAGGGTTGATTGAGATAGTATTTACCCTTTTAATACCCACAGATCCTTCCTAATCTGCACAAAATCGTATAATGATAGCCAAAATAAACTGCTAAAACGCATCAGAGCCTCAAAGGGTTAATAAGGTATATTAACCATATTTAGGCCAACTTTTTTACCATTAACTTTTTGTAATTAAAAAAAAAGCTGGAACAAATGGGCACTTTTCATCGGTACTGTATGGGATAACGCAAACTTTGAAGGTGTGGTGCCAGTGGTGGATCAAAGATTATGGCGTTTGTGTATTAACCCCTTGAAGCTCTGACGCGTTTTAGCAGTTTATGTTGGCTATCATTAGACGATTTTATGCAGCTTAGGAAGTATCTGTGGGTATTAAAAGGGTAAATACTATCTCAATCAACCCTTTGACTTCCATATACCGGTACCGTTACTAATCTGAATAAAATCGTCTAATAGTAGCCAGAAAACAGAACAGAAACGCGTATTGGAGCTTGAAAGGGTTAATATCTAGGATCCACTTTTGTCTACTCGTGGATTATTATGATAATCAGTATATAATAATGAGGTGGATTATTGTTGATGAAGGGTGTGGTGGAGTGAGAGTGATTATGGTAGGTGCTGATATTCAAGTTGGGTGTTAAGAGGATCGCTTAAGGGGCTAGTGCTTGGTTTTTATCTTTCTCTCCTTTTCTCTCTTTCCCTGGCTTGTATCCATTCGGCCCCATTCAGCCAACTGTTTTAAGACGTTTAACCCCATTCAGGTGTCAATTTCTTCCTGGCGAGCGATAGCGAGCCAGCATTTTATGGAGAAATTCGGCTTCGCCGGAGACATTTTTCTATCGAAAAATGTACAAATTTAGCTTGCTGTCAAAAAAAAAATATATACATATGCTGGCTCACTACCGCTCGCCAGGAAAATATTGCCACCTGGATGGGGGTAAACATCTTAAAACAGTAGGCTGAATGGGGAAGAATTTATACGAGCCTAAGAGAGAGGGAGAGAAAGAGAAAAAACGGGAGGTGGGCTCCCTTAATAGCTAGGATCCACTTTTGTCTACGTGTGGATTATTATGATTATCAATACATAATGCGGTACATTATGGTTGATGAAGGGTGTGGTGGAGTGAGTGTGATTATGGTAGGGGCTGATATTCAAGTTGGGTGTTAAGAGGATCGCTTAAGGGGATAGTGTTTTTTTTTTTGTTTTTTTTTTTTTGTTTTTTTGGGGGGGGGATACTTATTAATGTATTTATTTAATTTTGAGTTTCCTCATTAGACCTCCACCAAGCTTTACAAAAAAACACACACCCCCTATACCAAAGGCCGGTTCCTTAAAGAATTACAGGCTCGCTGTCGCTCGCCAGGATAAAATCGACACCTACACGGCACGAAAGGTCTTAATTAATGATTAAGTAATGGGGCGAAAGGTCTCAAAATCGCCAAACTAGTGAACGAACGTCTTAAAATCGCAAAACTAATGGGTCTAAACATGAGGGTGAAGGGGGTCCATAAAAAGTGAGTACCTCCTCCTTAACCCCTTCATTACCGATGCCGTTCTTTTAACTGTCTTTTGGCTACTATTAGACGATTTGATTCTGTTTAAAAAAGGCCTCCAGCAATTAAGAGGCTTTGAACTATCCTTACTTAACCTCTTTCACTACCACAGATCCTTCTTAAACTGCACACAATTATATAGAAAAGGTAGAATACAATTAATAATACGTCGCCGGTACGGAAAGGGTTAAGGGGATAGGATATATATTTTGGTCGGTTAATTTGTTTATTTATCATATTATGTGTTCTAGTTAGACCTCCAATAAGCTTAAAAATTTCCGTTCCTCCTAAAATTACAGGCTCACTATCGCTCGCCAGGAAAAAATCGACACCTAAATGGCACGAAAGGTACCGTACTAATATTGACAAATAAATTGAATGGTCTTGGAATCGCCAAACTAATAGGCCGAACGTCTTAAAATTAATAAAACCAATGGGGCTAAACACGATGGAGAAGGGTGCCACAAAAACCTGGCCATCTCCCCTTAATATTGTAACCTCATCTGAAAGTAATGATAGTACTCGAAAGGTGATTGGATAAACAATGTTGTGCGCATGTCCTAGGGCAAACAATGTTGTGCGCATGTCCTAGGGCAAACAATCATGGCTGCGATAACTATAGTCTATTCATTACAATGAGGCTATACATTGTAGGCTAATTCATAGCCTCTTGTAACTTAGGAAGGGCTGGCGCAAACATACCGGTACTGCAAATGTTCCCAGTCTTCCACAATTTGTTATGGTAGTAGTAGTAGTAGTAGTAGTAGTAATAATAGTAGTAGAAGTAGTAGTAGTAGTAGTAGAAGTAGAAGTAGTAGTAGTAGTAGTTGTTGTTGTAGTAGAACGAGTTTTGATAATTGAATGCAGAGTGGTTGAATGGATAAAGAGAAGGTAAGGGGGGTTAAGGGTTTTTCTGGTCCCCCTTCTTCCTCGTGTCCAATTTGTTTTCAGATTGTATGACGTTCGGCCCATTAGTTTGGCGATTTTAATACCTTTTACCCCATTTCATTGTCAATATTAAGGACTTTCGTGCCATTTAGGTGTCGATATTTTCCTGGCGAGCGATAGCGAGCCAGACATTTTAAGAGGAAGCGGCCTTCGGCCGGGACATTTTTCTACCGAAAAATGTACAAATTTATCTTGAAGGGGGGGGGGGGGGGTCTAGGTGGTGTTTCTAAGCTTGATGGAGGTCTAACAAGGAAACTAAGAAAAATAGGAATACATGAATTAATAGACCAACAAAAAAAGTCGTCTCCCCTTAAGTGCGGTGGTAGAGCCATGTGCAAATAATGGATGAGGGCATAATACCAAGAAAAATGCATGGAGGTATAAAGGAGCACATTTCAAAACAAGCAACAACAGATCAACATATCCTTTCCAAGCTTCTATAGCCGGTAGTGATATGAACCTCCGCTATGGTATAAGAAAAGGGAAAACTACGTTAAGAAAAAAAAACCAGTCCATGCAGTGAAAAAAGTACTTAAGAACAGGAAAAAAGGAGCATGGCTGGACAGTACAAAGGAGTACAAAGGAGTACAAAGGAAATCAAGCAACAACAGATCTAGTGACCCTTCTAGGCTGCTTGTCCTCCAAAACACTGAGGATCAAGTGTCCAAACAGTGGTTTAGAGTGGGTAAGGGAACATTGGAAAGAGAACTACTGCCCTGCCACTAACGTGGCAGGACTAGGAAGTTAGTAGGGGACATATGGGTTAGTAACTGAGGGGAGGATAATGTTATTCATTTACAAACGCAGTCAGTCGCGGGTTTGATGCGAGATATTTGTCTAGGCGGAATTTAAATGAATCAACGGTGCTGCAGTCTATAACGTCTCGGGGAAGCCCATTCCACAAGTTGACAACTCGATTGAAGAAGAAATTCTTAGATTCGTGCGAGTTAAAAGATTTACCAATAATTTTGCAACCGTTTCCCCGCGTGTAATTAGATTGGTCGATAGTGAAGTACTTACTACAGTTCATATTGTCGATGCCTTTGATGATTTTGAACACTTGAATTAAGTCGCCTCTTAATCTGCGCTGGGTTAAAGGAAATAGATTTAATTCTCTAAGACGCTCTTCGTATGGTTTGTTCTTTAGGCTAGGTATCATTTTGGTAACTCTACGTTGAACTCGTTCTAGCTTGTTTATATCTTTTGGTAATAAGGGCACCAGGATTGAACGCAGTATTCCAGAAGAGGGCGGACTAAGGAATTGTAAAGGGTTAGGATAACTTCTTTGGATTTATGCTCAAATGACCTGCCTATAAAGCCAATTATTTTGTTTGCCTTCTTAACAACTTCTGAACATTGTTGACTCGGTTTTAGGTTACTCGATATTGTTACTCCCAGATCAGTTTCTCTGTTTACATTCTTAAGCTGAGTGCCATTCATCGAATAGTTTGCTTTCTCATTTAGGTATCCGACATGTAGTACTTTACATTTATCCGCATTGAAACTCATTTGCCAAATTTGGGCCCAACATGACAATTTATCTAGATTGTGTTGCATATCGTCAACTTGTTCTTTTGAGAGTACGCTATTTGCAATTTTTGTATCGTCAGCAAATTTTGAGATTGTGCAGGTGAGACCCTCATCTATGTCGTTGATGTAAATTAGAAAGAGAATTGGTCCTAGTACCGATCCCTGGGGTACCCCGCTACTTACATTGGTCCATTTAGATGCCTTACCGTTTATGACTACCCTTTGCTTTCTGTTGCTGAGCCAATTTTCTATCCATTTCAACACACCGTCTTGTATTCCATGCGCTTTTAGTTTTAGCAGTAAACGTTTGTGGGGAACTTTGTCAAAGGCCTTTTGAAAATCAAGGTATATAATATCTACAGCTTTACTCTCATCGTAGAGGTTGAGGATATCGTGGAAGAAGTCTAAGAGGTTTGTTAAACAGGAACGTTTTTTACGAAAGCCGTGTTGAGTATCTTTAAGTATGTTATTTTCCTCTAAGTGATTTACGAGTCTGTCTCGTATGACCGTTTCTAGCATTTTACATACAACTGAGGTTAAGCTAATTGGACGATAGTTACTGGGTAGGGATTTGCTGCCTTTTTTGAATATCGGTGTTACGTTGGCTAGCTTCCACTGATCAGGCATAGTTCCAGACTGCAAGGATTTATTGAATAGTAATGTCAGTGGTTTGGAGAGCTCATTCTTAGCTTCCTTTAGAACTCTAGGCGAGATTGTATCAGGTCCTGGCGTTTTATTTACCTTGAGTTTATCTAAACAATTCAATACTTCTCTCTCTGTAACGGTGATATTGCTTAGAACATCTGAATTATCAATCTGAATCGGCGATGGTGTAGGGATATCACTGAGGTCTTCTGTTGTAAAAACTGATGCAAAGAAGGTATTGAGGGCATTACTCATTTGTACTTCGTCTTTGGTGTATTCTCCTTTTTCATCGACTAACGGTCCAACAAAGTGCAGTGCAGGCTAACTTAACCCCTTCACCACCATGACGTAATTTTCATCGTATTCTGGTTACCATTACACAATTTTGTTTAGTTTGTAATGTACCCCAGTGATAGGAGAGGCTGGGAATGCGAAATCCCCCGGATGAATAACAGGGGTGCTATGGGCTCTCTGCGAGAGGGCTGGTTATCACACAGAGGCCCACGTCTCTTCAACAAACTCCCACGGCGAGTAAGAGACATGAGGGACATCTCGTTAGACAACTTCAAGAGAGCCCTAGATTTCGAACTGCAAAAAGTACCAGACGAGCCCATCCTCGCAAGGGAGCGAGCTGTCGCTTCAAACAGTCTACTGCACCAAATCACCACCCATAACGAGGGGCGTCGCGCTCCTTGGTGCCGCTAGAAGAGTGGCGAACACATCAAAAGGTAAGGTCAAAAGGTATCAAAAGGTACCTCTACGACTCAAATGGGTAAATACAATCTCAATGAACCCTCTTAGTAACATGGGTCACTCTTAAGCTGCATAACATCATCTAATACCGTACTAGCCAGAATCAAAGGTAAAAAGGCGTCATGGTACTGAAGGGGTTAAAAGCGTTTCTGCGATGGATATCCTTGAACTGCAAGATAAACAGGACATTGGAGAACATTATGAGGATGATGGTGATGACCCTTTATTAACGTTAATATTCAAAGTAGCATGTGGTGATGCTTATGAAGGGAGGGACTGCTGAAGATGGTGAGATGCTGGTGATGAGTTACGGTGGTGATGGAGAGGTGGGGGGAGGGGGGGGGGGTGATTGCTGTGGAGGGTGGTAGTTAGGGGGGGTCCAAGGATTAATTTGGCCGGCAGCCTATGAGGCTGAAAATACACAATCCTTAACCCTTTGAGTACCAGCGGCGTGTGTTATAATTTATTTTAGCTATATTTAGACGATATTATGCAGTTTGGGAAGGATCTGTGATAGTTAAAAGGGTTGGTTGAGATAGCTTGAAGCCTTATTATTGCTAGAGGTGCTTCCAAAACTCAATAACTTCGTCTAATATTTGCCAGAATATGATAAGGACGTCCCTGGTACTGTATGGGTTAACCTAACTTATCCTAAGTAGTCAACAGATTTGACTCTGGCTGCCACAAGGTCGTCTACATACCCCCAGAAGGGGTAGGATGTAGGCAGGGTACCAGATGGAACCCAGAGGTGGTGCATGATGATGCATCAACACCTAACCTTCACAGCCCGGAAAGTTTTTATATTCATGATGGAATTAATGGTGAAAGTACAGTACCGGTACATATATATATATTAAGGTACACAATAATACACATCATTATGGCCACAACCTAGAATTGCGTAAAAATATACAACAACAACCTAAGAAAAATATCTAGTACCCATAACCCAAATAGACACTCGTATATAACACACACACACACACACACACACACACACACACACACACACACACACACACACACAAAGACACACACATACACTAATACAAACACATACACACACACACACAGCCACAAACACACTAACACACACACACACACACACACACACACACACACAAAGACACACACATACACTAATACAAACACATACACACATACACATAGCCACACACACACACACACACACACACACACACACACACACACACACACACACACACAAACACCTCTTTACCAACAGTCGTGGAGGTAAAGGGGTAACAATAACGGCCGAGAAAGGATGGCAAATGGTTCCTGGCGATTGATGGGTGTGCTTGGTTGAAATAATAGTGGGTGCAGTAACTGATGGGGGCTTGATGACGGCTGTGAGAGATGGGGGGGATGATAGTGGTGGTGGTGGAGAGAGAGAGAGAGAGAGAGAGAGAGAGAGAGAGAGAGAGAGAGAGAGAGAGAGAGAGAGAGAGAGAGAGGAGAGAGAGAGAGAGAGAGAGAGAGAGAGAGAGAGAGAGAGAGAGAGAGAGAGCAAAGCAAGCAAGCAAGCAAAAGCCAAATTTGTACATTTTTCGATAGAAAAATGTCTCCGGCGAAGCCGGATTTCTCCATACAATGCTGGCTCGCTATCGCTCGCCAGGAAGAAATCGACACCTGGATGGGGATAAACGTCATAAAACAGCTGGCTGAATGGGCCCGAATGGATACAATCCAGGGAAAGAGAGAAAAGGAGATATATATGCTAGCAAGAATAAAAAATAACGCATAAAAATGACGTTATGCTACTGAAAGGGTTATATAGGTTTTCATGTCAGTAGGATATAGACTAAATAACTAGCAAGATAGTCGCAAACGTTAAGCGAATATAATCATACACTGTATAAATACCAAGATAAGGGGAGGTGTGGCAGAGTGGTCTTGTCACTGGACTGGTAATCCAATGGACCCGGGTTCGAATCCCAATATGTCAATGGGAAGATATTATTGGGATGGATTTTGTGCTGTACCTAGTTTCAGTGCATTACCACAGCACACCGAAATGCCAAAAAAAAAAAAAAAATACCCTTATTGTTTCCTGATTAAATAGCATTGTATGAATATTCCCATATTCAAAATATGCTACAGGGGGGCAATGCCTAGTGAGTTAATTGCTTAATAGGTGGCGTTCTGAGAGTAAGGGTCCGAGTCTGGGGGATGAGACTGTGAAGCACGGAGGCGACGCGGCTTCAGAGATGGAGTTGCTTCGGGCCGTGAATAGGTGTTTCACATGTCTCACTCCCTAGACTGGAACAAGACCTCACGGGCCTCACTGTGTTCAGCGGTAGAGTGTGCATGCTCTCAGTCTATGCCCGAGAGGGAGTAGTTGGAATATAGAAGAAAAAATATATATATACCTGTATATACTGTATATATAAACATCAGTCACTTCAGCTGTGCCATAATATTTAAACATTCATGTTAATGTTTATATATTAGAGCAGTACATATTCAGCCAATATAACATACTTTACACATGGCTACCGGTATCACTCACACCTACACATATCCATTCATGTACACACACTCGTATACACCGTACTCCAACTCATATATACACACACACACACACACACGGTCACGGTGGCCGAGCGCGCTTAGTACAGTGTATTGGGAGCGCTAGCTCTGGTGTCGGGGGTTCGATCCCACGCGCTAGCAGGGGAAGTTCTCTCAAAAACTTTCCCTGGCCGTGAAGGCAAGGTCTGGACGGACCGCCTTGGGGGGCCCACAAAGTCTCCTGCCCACGTCCTACTCCCTCGAGAGTATGTATGCGCTCTAGTTAGCAGCCAGGATCAGTCTGTTGATCCCTTAGGAAAAAATCTAGGTTAAGTCTGTGTATTTTCAGCCCCATTGGCTGCAGGCTTGAAATAAACCAATTATTATTATTATTATTATTATTATTACACACACACACTGCACTACACACATACACACACTTAGGATTGTGTGTGTGTGTGTGTGTGTGTGTGTGTGTGTGTGTGTGTGTGTGTGTGTGTGTGTGTGATTACTGGCCAGTGCTTCTTACTTCAAACTACTTAGATACGAAACTAAATATAGAAACAATCATGAATACATAATATAAGATAAAAAATACTACCCCAGCACTCTCCGTGCATGATCGTACAAGTCGACTAAACATAGCAGGCGGCGTGGGCTGGAAACCCATACCTCCAATAAAGAAATACCTATGAAAACGCAAAAGAAAAACAATCAGGAGCGAATACAGATATATACAAAATACACACACACACACTCAATATATATATATATATATATATATATATATATATATATATATATATATATATGTGTATATACTGTTTATATAGTATATATTTGCATTCTTTACTTCACTCTCATACGGGATACACTGCTAATGCATAAAACACTATAGAATACAAAGATACAAAAATAAAAAGCTAAAATATATGACATAAAGAATAAACGCTACACAGACTAAAACAAAAGCACACATTATAGGTCACCCAACCAAGGACGTAAACAACAAGGACAAAAAACACATACAAAAACAATAACAAACTACAGGGACACTAGGTAGAGCACATACCTCCACCTACGCTGGCTATTTCGTTACCATTAATATTATGGCCCTCAATTCTCTTCTGGATCAGAGTTCCAGGATATGATCCGGATCGCCTCCTAACTTGACTCACTTCTTCCTTGCCGCATAGCCTATCTGCCCACCAAATTTCGTGAAAATCGGTTCATAACCTCCGCTGGCGTAGGTAAAAAGAGAGAGAAGTAAATGAAAACCAAGCCAAAAAAACCCGACAAAATAGAACATATGCAAAAAACAATCGGAACAAAATAAAAAATAACACCAGACCAAAATCTCCCCCCCCCCCCACTCCCCCGCTTTTTCCCGATACCCTAAGTCTCTAAGTGGCCGAATAACAAAACAGAGGGGGGGGGGGGTGTTGATGTATGCCCCGGGAACTTTTTGTTGCCACCATGTAATCCGCTTGTCATAATGGAATGGGGAGTGCGCGCCAACTTGTGAAAAGTTTGGAGGTTTTGAGCGCGCGACAGCAAGTTTATTTGACTTTTTATAATTATTATTATTTTTTTTTTTTTTTCTGTGTCTGTGTTTATTTATTTATTTAATTTTTATTTATTGTATTATTATTTATTTTATTTTTATTTGTTTGTTATTTATTATTATTATTATTTGTTTGTATTATTGTTTATATATTTTTATTTATTCATTTATTTTTGGGGGGGTTACGGAGGGGGTTAGGGGATATTTGCATAGATTTACGTAGGTACACTGGCGACACAGGCCTTGCGATCCCATCGAGGTGGTCAGGCCTTAATTCTAGTAGAGATTAGGAAACCCGATAGCAAAGGAAAGTGGAAAGAAAGGATAGCAGAGAAGAAGTGTGTGAGAGAGAGAGAGAGAGAGAGAGAGAGAGAGAGAGAGAGAGAGAGAGAGAGAGAGAGAGAGAGAGAGAGAGAGAGAGAGAGAGAGAGAAAGGTGTAGATGGGCTGGAAGAGGAAATGGCTAGGAAAACGGAAGGGGATGGTGGAGGAACGGAAAATGGTGCGAGATAGAGCGATAGATAGGTAGGGAGGTAGATAGATGGATAGATAAAGGTAGATAGATAGCTAGATACATTGATAATGATAAATAGGTATATAGACCTATATATAGAATAGGGAGATATAGATAAATAGCTAGGCTATATCGAAAGGTAGATTGATTGAAAATTGATAGATAGGTACAGCAGATATAACAAGCGAGATATATAGCAAGTGATATAAACTAAATATATCAATACAGAGAGAGAGAGAGAGAGAGAGAGAGCTTGTATTGCTACGGTACCGTATGTACACATAGTCAAACCGTTTACCATGTTCTTATCCTCACATCCTTTAGGCACATCGCCATACGTATTCTCTCTCTCACTCACTCACTCACTCACTCACTCACTCACTCACTTTTTCTCTCTCTCCCTCTCAACACAGGTCACTTGGCTGAGAAGGGAAGGAATGACCCCCATAAAATCCAGAAGACCCAATCCCCCCCCCCCCCTCTCTCTCTCTCTCTAACCACTTGCCTTATTCTCCTTCCGTGACCCCTACCAAATTAATCAATATCACAATTGGATATTTCGGTAATCTTCACTGCTTTTCTTTTGTTTTAATTAACTATTTAATCATATGCATTTCGTGATATTATTTAGAATACGTAAACTTTAAAACAGTATATATAGCCTATAATACACTTGATAATCACTGCCCCTTATTTTACAGATGGTTTAGTGGGTATTCGTACGTACTTCCTTTTAGGAAATGTATATGATCCTGAAGTAATCATTACTTCAGGATCATACCAAGTCTTGGTTACGCTACCCTGCCAGTTAGCAACGACATTTTCATTCTCACTCCTTAGATTTTTTTCTTTTCTATCTATCGATAACTTTAAAGGTGTAATATCTCCATCTTATCAAAGACTCACCCTAAGGGTCATAGAGTAAATTAGTCTTATTTTTGTCTCCAGAATTTGCCATTAAATTTATGAAAAGGGTTACTGAATCACCCTGTATATATATATATATATATATATATATATATATATATATATATATATATATATCGGTATATACTGTATATATATATATATATAAACCAAATCAGGAAAAATATAGCCCACATAAAGATCAAAACCGCAAATCTACTCTACTTAGCCCAAACAAATGAAAAATAATAAATACCCCCCCCCCCCACACAGACAAACACAAAGTAAAACAATGAAGACAAAAATAATAATAAAATAAAATAATAAAACAAATATACTGTATATAGAGGAGCTGGTAAATAAAATAATAAAAAAGGCGGGTCTGCAGTTTTCCCTGGGTATAATTTGACTGCAACAACCCCGGCGAAATTATTTTAGAGCATTTGCCAAGCCGCGGAAAATAAATGGGGGGCGGGGAGGGGGGGAGAGAGAGATCGCATTTACTGCCACTTTTAGCGGCGCGAGAGAAGAGAGCAGAGAGAGAGGAGAGAGAGAGAGAGGAGAGAGAGAGAGAGAGAGAGAGAGAGAGAGAGAGAGAGAGAGAGAGAGAGAGAGAGAGAGAGAGAGAGAGAGAGAGAGAGAGAGAGAGAGAGAGAGAGAGAGAGAGAGATAAATGTGTTTCGCTATAGATAATTCCACGTTTCATCACTGGAATTTTAGCTGTAAGAACACCATATAATGTCGTGAAGTTTAGAGAAAAAGAAAAGAAAAGAGAGAGAGAGAGAGAGAGAGAGAGAGAGAGAGAGAGAGAGAGAGAGAGAGAGAGAGAGAGAGAGAGAGAGAGAGAGAGAGAGAGAGAGAGAGAGAGAGAGAGAGAGCTATAGGAGTGTGTGGCGTTGGTATAGAACAAATGAGGGTCACTAAGGACCTGCCACACCCAGCACGATGGTAAAACAATGAGTGGACCGCCCAGACCTCTTCATCCACAACCCTTTATATTATATTATGCTCTATATTACGCTATCTATACCCTCTTCCTCTATCTTCTCTTTCGTTATATTCTCTTCTTTACCTTAACTCTCTATTCATCTTCCCTTTCTTTATATTCTCTTCTTTATCCATCCCTCTCTATTCATCTTCCCTTTCGTTATATTCTCTTCTTTACCTTAACTCTCTATTCATCTTTCCTTTCTTTATATTCTCTTATATATCCATCCCTCTCTATTCTCTCTATCCGGCCATATCTCTTCATCAAGAACCCTTTATATTATTTGGTTTCTATTACTCTATATTTAGCTTCTCTCTATGTCCTCTTCCTTTATCTTCCCCTTTCTATATTCTCTCTCTTGATCTTCCCTCTTCATAAACTATCTTCGTCTACCAATCCTCTCTCTGGTCTATATTACTCTATCTTGAGCTTTACTCCCTCTATATATCTTCCTTTATCTTCTCTTTCTACACTCTCTCTTTATCTTCCCTCTCTATATATCCCCTCTCTGTATCTTCCCTCTCTATATATCCTCTCTCTTTATTTTCCCTCTTTATATATCCCCTCTCTTTATCTTCCCTCTCTATATATCCCCTCTCTTTATCTTCCCTCTCTGTATATCCCCTCTCTTTATCTTCCCTCTCTATATATCCCCTCTCTTTATTTTCCCTCTTTATATATCCCCTCTCTTTATCTTCCCTCTCTATATATCCCCTCTCTTTATCTTCCCTCTCTATATATCCCCTCTTTATCTGCCCTCTCTATATATCCCCTCTCTTTATCTTCCCTCTCTATACATCCCCTCTCTTTATCTTCCCTCTCTATACATCCCCTCTCTTTATCTTCCCTCTCTATATATCCCCCCTCTTTATCTTCCCTCTTTATATATCCCCTCTCTTTATCTTCCCTCTCTATATATCCCCTCTCTTTATCTTCCCTCTCTATATATCCCCTCTCTGTATCTTCCCTCTCTATACATCCCCTCTCTTTATCTTCCCTCTCTATACATCCCCTCTCTTTATCTTCCCTCTCTATATATCCCCTCTCTTTATCTTCCCTCTTTATATATCCCCTCTCTTTATCTTCCCTCTCAACCGAGGACCACCAGCGATAAGGACCGAAGACAGCGAGGACCGAGGACAGCCATGAACATAAATGTAGATCCGACAAGAACCAAAAATATTATTAAAGAGCGTTCCGTGAGTTCTAAAATAACAAATTTAAAGGTTTTCTATGCAAACGCTCGTAGCATACGCAATAAATTTTCAGATTTAGAGGAGCTAGTGTTCACAGAAAATTATGATGTGATTGGCATAACAGAATCTTGGCTCAATACAGAAGATAGAGACTTTTTAGCAGAGTATTCACTTCCCGGTTATGTAATGTTTGAGAAAAGCCGAATAAATCGAAATGGAGGTGGCGTTTTACTTTATATCAAAGAAAGTCTTAACCCTACCCTCTTGTCAAAACCTCAAATTGTGAACGTCGACGCATCTTTTGTGCTAATAAAGAATAATAAAGGTACAAAAATAATACTTGCATTAATATACAGACCTCCAGCTCAATCAGTGCAAACTGACCGAGAAATTTACGAACAAATTGCAGATGTAAGTAACTCACAAGATACCGTAATTTTTGGCGACTTTAATTTACCTGTGACCAAGTGGGGCGATACTCTTACTTCACACTCCGGACATGACTTGTATACGAACTTGCAAGAGAGTTCGCTTTATCAATTTGTTCGAACGCCAACCCGTGGTAATAACGTTCTTGACATTGTACTTGCAACAAAAGAAGAATTAATAGAGAATTTGAATGTTGGTGATGAATTCAGTAACAGCGACCATCGTACGATAACTTTCACTTTAAAGTTTACTAGTAACGAACCAAATAGTAGCATCGAAAAAGTCCCTAATTTCAAGAAAGCAAACTTCCATAAACTTAGAGCTATGTTTAAAGAAACTGACTGGAGCTTTTTAATTCACAATAACGACATAAATACACCTTGGAAGTTATTCGAAGCCACTTACCTAAAAGCAGTGCAAGACTGCATACCATCGAAAATACGGCGTCCAGGCCATAATAATAAGCCCAAATGGTGGAATAAAGATATTTCAAACTGCCTGCTTGCTAAAAAATTTGCTAATGATAGATTAAAATCCTCACAAAATGACGAAGAACGGCTGAAATTTGTAGAGCTACGACGCAAAGCCAAAAAGTTAATTAAGCAAAGTAAAAAGACCTTAGAGTTACATATTGCGAATCAAAGTAAAACAAACCCGAAAGAATTCTATAGTTATATCAGAAAGAAAAAAGTAGTTACTTCAACTGTTGGACCGTTAGTCGATGAAAATGGAGAATACACCAAAGACGAAGTACAAATGAGTAATGCCCTCAATACCTTCTTTGCATCAGTTTTTACAACAGAAGACCTCAGTGATATCCCTACACCATCGCCGATTCAGATTGATAATTCAGATGTTCTAAGCAATATCACCGTTACAGAGAGAGAAGTATTGAATTGTTTAGATAAACTCAAGGTAAATAAAACGCCTGGACCTGATACAATCTCGCCTAGAGTTCTAAAGGAAGCTAAGGATGAGCTCTCCAAACCACTGACATTACTATTCAATAAATCCTTGCAGTCTGGAACTATGCCCGATCAGTGGAAGCTAGCCAACGTAACACCGATATTAAAAAAAGGCAGCAAATCCCTACCCAGTAACTATCGTCCAATTAGCTTAACCTCAGTTGTATGTAAAATGCTAGAAACGGTCATACGAGACCGACTCGTAAATCACTTAGAGGAAAATAACATACTTAAAGATACTCAACACGGCTTTCGTAAAAAACGTTCCTGTTTAACAAACCTCTTAGACTTCTTCCACGATATCCTCAACCTCTACGATGAGAGTAAAGCTGTAGATATTATATACCTTGATTTTCAAAAGGCCTTTGACAAAGTTCCCCACAAACGTTTACTGCTAAAACTAAAAGCGCATGGAATACAAGACGGTGTGTTGAAATGGATAGAAAATTGGCTCAGCGACAGAAAGCAAAGAGTAGTCATAAACGGTAAGGCATCTAAATGGACCAATGTAAGTAGCGGGGTACCCCAGGGATCGGTACTAGGACCAATTCTCTTTCTAATTTACATCAACGACATAGATGAGGGTCTCACCTGTACAATCTCAAAATTTGCTGACGATACAAAAATTGCAAATAGCGTACTCTCAAAAGAACAAGTTGACGATATGCAACACAATCTAGATAAATTGTCATGTTGGGCCCAAATTTGGCAAATGAGTTTCAATGCGGATAAATGTAAAGTACTACATATCGGATACCTAAATGAGAAAGCAAACTATTCGATGAATGTCACTCAGCTTAAGAATGTAAACAGAGAAACCGATCTGGGAGTAACAATATCGAGTAACCTAAAACCGAGTCAACAATGTTCAGAAGTTGTTAAGAAGGCAAACAAAATAATTGGCTTTATAGGCAGGTCATTTGAGCATAAATCCAAAGAAGTTATCCTAACCCTTTACAATTCCTTAGTCCGCCCTCTTCTGGAATACTGCGTTCAATCATGGTGCCCTTATTACCAAAAAGATATAAACAAGCTAGAACGAGTTCAACGTAGAGTTACCAAAATTATACCTAGCCTAAAGAACAAACCATACGAAGAGCGTCTTAGAGAATTAAATCTATTTCCTTTAACCCAGCGCAGATTAAGAGGTGACTTAATTCAAGTGTTCAAAATCATCAAAGGCATCGACAATATGAACTCTAGTAAGTACTTCACTATCGACCAATCTAATTACACGCGGGGAAACGGTTGCAAAATTATTGGTAAATCTTTTAACTCACACGAATCTAAGAATTTCTTCTTCAATCGAGTTGTCAACTTGTGGAATGGGCTTCCCCGAAACGTTATAGACTGCATCACCGTTGATTCATTTAAACTCCGCTTAGACAAATATCTCGCATCAAACCCGCGACTGACTGCGTTTGTAAATGAATAACTTTATTTTATCCCCCCCTCAGTTACTAACCCATCTGTCCCCTACTAACTTCCTAATCCTGCCACGGACATTAGTTCCAGGGCAGTAATTCCCTTTCCAATGTTCCCTTACCCACTCTAAACCACTGTTTGGACACTTGATCCTCAGTGTTTTGGAGGACAAGCAACCTAGAAGGGTCACTAGATCTGTTGTTGCTTGATTTCCTTTGTACTCTCTATATATCCCCTCTCTTTATCTTCCCTCTTTATATATCCTCTCTTTATCTTCCCTCTCTATATATCCCCTCTCTTTATCTTCCCTCTTTATATATCCCCTCTCTTTATCTTCCCTCTCTATATATCTCCTCTCTTTATCTTCCCTCTGTATATACCCTCTTCGTATACCAATCCTCTCTGTGTTCTCTATTACTCTATCTTTACTCTCTCTATATATCCTCTTCCTTTATCTTCTCTTTCTACACTCTCTCTTCATCTTCTCTCTCTCTCTCTTTATCTTCCCTCTCTATACACCCTCTTCGTATACCCAACCTCTCTATGTTCTCTATTACTATATCTTTATCTTTACTCTCTCTATATATCCTCTTCCTTTTTCTCTTTCTACACTCTCTCTTCATCTTCTCTCTCTCTCTCTTTATCTTCCCTCTCTATACACCCTCTTCGTATACCCAACCTCTCTATGTTCTCTATTACTATATCTTTATCTTTACTCTCTCTATATATCCTCTTCCTTTATCTTCTCTTTCTACACTCTCTCTTCATCTTCCCTCTCCTTCCCTTTATCTTCCCTCTTTATAAACCCTCTTCGTATACGGTACCAATCCTCTCTATGTTCTCTATTACTCTATCTTTAGCTTTACTCTTATTTTATCTTCTCTTCCTGTATATTCTCTCCCTTTATCTTCCCTCTCTATAAACCCTCTTCGTATACCAACCCTCTCTATACTCTCCCCTTTACCCTCTCTATATTCTCTATTTCTCTTAAGGGGGGTGACCTGCTTTTTATCTTTCCTTGGCTTGTATCCATTCGGCTCCATTCAGCCTACTGTTTTAAGACGTTTACCCCCATCCAGGTGTCAATATTTTCCTGGCGAGCGGTAGCGAGCCAGCATATATTTATTTTTGTTTTGACAGGAAGCTAAATTTTTACATTTTTCGATAGAAAAATGTCTCCGGCGAAGCCTGATTTCTCCATACAATGATGGCTCGCTATCGCTCGCCAGGAAGAAATCGACACCTGGATGGGGATAAACGTCTTAAAACAGTAGGCTGAATGGGGCCGAATGGATACAAGCCAGAGAAAAGGAGAGACAGTTAAAAAAAGCCGGTGACCCCCCCTTAACCCTATTATTTCTCTCCTCCTCTTTACCCCCTACATCCACATCTGCAATCTCTCTAGCCTATTCACTGTATCTATATATTTGTTTGTTCTATAATATATCTAGCCATCCTATTCTTCTACTAGCTCGACATAGCCTATTTACTCTCACTCTCACTCTCTCTCTCTCTCTCTCTCTCTCTCTCTCTCTCTCTCGTAATATGAACAACCTAATATCTTCCCTTGGCTTTAATCTTGAACTTTATACTATCACACCTCTTGCTCTACCCTCTCTATGTTCTCTCTCTCTCTCTCTCTCTCTCTCTCTCTCTCTCTCTCTCTCTCGTAATATGAACAACCTAATATCTTCCCTTGGCTTTAATCTTGAACTTTATACTATCACACCTCTTGCTCTACCCTCTCTATGTTCTCTCTCTCTCTCTCTCTCTCTCTCTCTCTCTCTCTCTCTCTCTCTCTCTCCTTTAATATCATTCTCTCTATCCATCCTCTATATTATGTTCCCTCTTTTTATTCTGCCAACAAACTTCACAAATATTGAATGAAGGACAATGTAAAAAAAGAGCCTCTATCATATACGGCGTAATTAACGCATACAAAGGTTAAATATATACATAGCAAATAATAAACACGCACACAGACACATCAAATAATACAAAAACAAATATATATATATAATACAAACGTTACTTCACCAACCCATAACTCAACTAAAATACAATAATCATGCTGACACTACCAAATATTACTGTCACCATGAAAAATACATGAACATCATAAATTACCATGAATGCTTCAAAATAAGCCAGAGGTATTTACTCTTTCACTCTCCAGGTATTTTATGTCGACAAACGACTTACCGGTACCTGACTTTTGAAGTACCGGTAAAAGCAATTAATTAAAACGCTTCAAAAACATACACTTGTACACATTACTATTTAGCACTTTCGCCAGAGGGACGGGATTAGTTTTTACAAGAGATGGTAGTATAATTATACTGTATATATATATATATATATATATATATATATATATAATATATATATATATATATATATATATATATATATATATATATATATATATATATATATATACACCGGTATATATATATTGTTACGTATCTTGATCCTCAAGTGGTTAACTTGATGAATCTAGATAGCACAGAGATATATATTAAGGTATCAGTCAGCTGAAGGCAAAACAAAAGTAAAATCTAATAAAATAATTTCCTGTTGTTGCTTCCTTTCCTTTTGGATCTTAGGACTTCGTAGTCTTTATTGACTGATACTCTTTAATTATGAAAAATACTGAAACTAATTAAAGTCATGTAGTATTTATAAAGAATTGTTATTTAACCGAAGCTTAGTAGGCTATGGTTATGAACCGAATAAGTTATAGCTAAAGAAGGACTATTAATTCTATAAAAAGTCTTGAAAGATAAATATTAAAGTAAGAATATTTCTGTCTCTTACCCTTTTTTAAATGAATAGATAGTTTTCTTCTATGTCCTTTTATTTATATTTAATGTAATTATTCTTGGTTCTTGTCTTACGTTAATAGTATTATATTATTATTATCATCAGGATTAATATCAAAGTCACATAAAAAGTTAGATATATATTTAATAATTAGTTAAATTTATTTCTTAACCACGTAACAATGAGGTTTAATTAGGAGTAAATTAAGTTACAGGATCGCTTCATAGATTCGATTCAGGTCTCACTCAAATAATATGAAAAGCAAAATATAATATTTTGAAGCAAAAGAATTTTCTTCAGCTTAGGAAATCACTAGAAGTAATATTAACACAGCCATGTTAGTCTAAGGCGATATTACTAATACGAGACAATAGCATCACCGTACTAAGCACCGTTAAGCATTGTAAGCTTAATTAAAAGAAAATGAAAGAACTCGTAAGTATTAATATAAAACAATAGTATTACTTTCATCATAACCCAATTACTTAAAGAGTTGCTTTAGTCCACAAGTTAGTCAAGTAAAATAGTTAAGTACATAATAGTAGCGTTAACGTTAATTCGCAATCAAATAGTTAAACACATAATAGTAGCGTTAACGTTAATTCCCAATCAAATAGTTAAGCACATAATAGTAGCGTTAACGTTAATTCCCAATCAAATAGTTAAGCACATAATAGTAGCGTTAACGTTAATTCGCAATCAAATAGTTAAGCACATAATAGTAGCGTTAACGTTAATTCCCAATCAAATAGTTAAGTACACAATAATAGCGTTAACGTTAATTCCCAATCAAATAGTTAAGTACACAATAATAGCGTTAACGTTAATTCCCAATCAAATAGTTAAGCACATAATAGTAGCGTTAATGTTAATTCCCAATCACATATCTCACTAACCAACATAACGTAAGTGTTTACACCGAACACACTTAACACACATTTATATAATCTGACTGACAGTCACAATCCCATTATAATACTTCACCCAGTCTTCCTCCAGCTGCAAGTTCACCTTCCCCAACTCCAAATGAGACTGATTTGAATGCCCACAACTCGGGTCTTATATACTAAACAATGATGGTGTAGGAACGAATCAGGAGGCGGGGGGTGGTGCCCGCTCCAATCATAGCTCCTCGAGTCGCATAACAGGTGCCTGGTCCATTCACAGCTCCTGGCGTCGATCATACGTCATAGCGTCGGTCATCAAGTAGTTTGCAGGGTCCCCTATGACGCACGCAGGTGTGAAGGCTTGTTTGCAGGTATGCGGGCGAGCTGGTTTCCCCACTCGCTAGTTCGCTCGCTAGTCTGCTTCACCGTTTGGGTAGTGTGACTCCTTCAACTCTAATTCTAACTCTTAAATTAACATACAGGGCTCCGTATGTCAGAATATATATATATATATATATATATATATATATATACAGAGAGAGAGAGAGAGAGAGAGAGAGAATGTGTAACAACGGACACTGGTAACATGATTTTTCTCAACCCTTGCAGCATGCAATGCTTCAGTTCTTCATTTTCTTCTGGCTATCATTAGATGATTTTATTGTGGTTATAAAGGGTCTGTAAAAGGCGAAGGGGAAGGAGTGGAAGGGAAGGGAGAGGGGACCAGTCGCAAACCTCTCAACTTAATGAAATCCTAACCTGCAAATCCAGCTCTGCCTCCCTCAATGGCTACCAAGGGTGGAATTGACAGGAAGGGGGAAGTGGAAGAGAGGGAGAGGTCATGGAAGGAAAGGTGGGGCTGGATTCACTCAGGGACGTTCTTGCCTTACTAATTTGCTTAGCTTTTTTTCAGAGGTATATGAAACAGTAGATAATGACAAGTCATATGATATTATATATTTAGATTTCAGTAAAGCTTTCGACAGAGTCCCTAATGAGAAATTGATGAGAAATGTTGAGGCGCAAGGAATAGGTGGGGCATTGTTGGGATGGATTAGGTCATGGCTAATTGGTAGGAAGCAGAGAGTCAGCATAAATGGTACCAAGTCAGAGTGGGGAGCAGTCAAAAGTGGTGTCCCCCAGGGATATGTATTAGGTCCTCTGTTGTTTGTTATATACATAAATGACCTTGATTTAGGTACTAAATAAGTAGTATAAGTAAATTTGCAGACGATACCAAAATGGGGAGAAAAATTGATTCAGATAGAGATATAGAGTGCCTCCAAAGGGATCTGGATACCTTGCACGAATGGTCAGTAAATTGGCAGATGAAGTTTAACATTGACAAATGCAAGGTATTAAAGATAGGGAAGATGCATACAAATGTTAAATATAAACTAGCTAATATGGAATTAGAATACTCAGACTGTGAGAAAGGTCTAGGTGTGTTTGTTAGCAATGATTTGAAACCTAGAAAACAGTGTAAAAGCGTACGTAACAAGGCAAACAGAATTCTCGGGTTCATCTCTAGGAGTGTGAGTAACAGAACTGCTGATGTTATCTTAAAACTTTATTTGTCATTAGTGAGACCCCATATGGATTATGCTGTTCAATTTTGGTGTCCTTATTACAGAATGGACATAGATATATTGGAGAGAGTACAACGTAGAATGACAAAAATGATCCATAATATTAGAAATCTTCCGTATGAAGAAAGGTTGAAGAAATTAGGCTTACATTCGTTAGAGAGACGCAGAGTTAGAGGGGATATGATAGATGTGTTCAAGTGGGTTAGTGGGATTAATAAAGGGGACATGAAAAATGTACTAAAGCTCAGTGATAGCGAAAGAACTCGAAGTAATGGTTTCAAATTAGATAAATTTCGCTTCAGAAAAGATATAGGCAAATATTGGTTTGGTTACAGAGTTGTAGATAAGTGGAATAGGCTACCGAGTGACATGGTAGAACGATAGGGAGCTTTAAGATAAAATTAGATAGGCATATGGACGAGATGGGTTGGGTATGAGGGGGAATCTGCCGGTTGTGGGCCAATCGGCGCTCTGTAGATCCCCGTAATCTTGTTACGTTTTTGTGGGGTCGGTCCCCTGGGTATTGGTGAGTTGGGCCTATAATTAGGCCTTGTAATTGGGGTTGGGTGTGACAGGGATCTGCCTTGTGTGGGCCGATCGGCTTTCTGCAGACTCCCATTTTCTTATGTTCTTATGTTCTTATGGAAGAAATGGGGTGGAGGTGTAAGGGAAGGGGAGAGAGTGTGTGGAAAGGGTGACAGTACATGGGGAAAGTGAGGAAATAGAAGAGAAAGGTTCTTAGATTCGTGTGAGTTAAAAGATTTACCAATAATTTTGCAACCGTTTCCCTGCGTGTAATTAGATTGGTCGATAGTGAAGTACTTACTACAGTTCATATTGTCGATGCCTTTGATGATTTTAAACACTTGAATTAAGTCACCTCTTAATCTGCGCTGGGTTAAAGGAAATAGATTTAATTCTCTAAGACGCTCTTCGTATGGTTTATTCTTTAGGCTAGGTATAATTTTGGTAACTCTACGTTGAACTCGTTCTAGCTTGTTTATATCTTTTTGGTAATAAGGGCACCAGGATTGAACGCAGTATTCCAGAAGAGGGCGGACTAAGGTAGGTAGGAAAATGGAGTGGAGTGGAAGGGAAGCTTGTGGAAGGAAAGGGGAGAATAAAACACAAGAGAGAAGGAGTGAGAGGGAGGGAAGGGGGACCACCACTCACGAACCTCTCCACTTAATGAAATCCAGCCCCAGTAGACCTACATATCCCGCCCTGCCTCCCTCAATGGCTACCGAGGTTGGAAATTCAATTACACCAGGAATTACTTTTTCCTGACGTATTCTGCAAATTAAATTATGAGACATGTAAGAGCAAGCATATTCAGATTAAAGTATTTATATAACTACTGCACAGATGTGTAAGAATATCCTAACACAAATATCGCGGGAAAAAAAGTAAAATAGACCTCACTAATAAAATACAATAAATACTGCACTATGAAAGCAATGAATACCATATCTAAGAAAAACAACCCTAACTGGCATTAACGGATCGACAAGAAAAGTGTTTAAGATATGTCTCTATCAGGGGGATACATGTACACTTTGTACAGGTAGATGAATTGGGTGGGGGAATACACAGGAAAGAGCTTTGATTCTTTAATCTCTAACGTTTCGGGCTATGGACAACCCATCTTCAGAGAGACTGATAAAGAATCAAAGAATCAAAGCTCTTTCCTGTGTTTTCGCCCACTCAATTCATCTACATGTCAGTATGAATCATTCATATATGTATATGTATATTCGTAGTAAAGAACGCATGTACTATAATGATTAAAAAAGTATCAATATACGATTATATAATATTGTTTATATATGGATAGCCTATGGGTGATGATCCTCTGTGGGTTCGAATTGTACTGACTGCAGGTTGAGTGTGTGAGGTAGATCCCACGGTACCTGTTTCATAATATCATCATCAGCAGCAGCAGCAGCAGCCTGAAATTACTGCCAGTTCCACCCCACCCCAGCAAACATTTGTATCTCATCCCTTCATCTGGTGTGACAGGTGTGATGGTTGGTTCCACCCAGGCGCCATGTGTCTGGGTTTGTCAAAGGATATTATTGATAACATTCTCGGACCTGAAGGTAATGCCATTCTTTTTGTTTGCCTAAAGTGTAGAATAAATAATCCCATTATTAGTTCCCCATCTAACTCTGGTTCCTCCCGGACTCAAGGTGAAAATGTGGGGACGATCAAACAAGTGTCTGAAATGGTTTTAGCCTTGTGTTCAGCAGTTCGTATACTTACCAACCAAATGGAAGATCTTCAGCGTACTATGACCACCCTAATGCAGTCCCACACTGGTGGGGTCTCTCCTGTCCCCACCCCTCTCCCTATTAGTGAGGCCCTTAGAACTGACGGTGAAGCCCTTCGAACTGCAGTACGAGTTGAGGTGAGGGAGATGAGGGAGCGGGAGAAGCGGCACAAGTCCATTATTCTGCGTGGACTTCCTAACACTAATCTGGGCCAGGTTGCCCAAACATTTAAAGGTATTTCTTCCTTTTTGATGGACAGAGACCTCTCCATTGCCAATATTGCCCTCATAGACCAGGATAAGGGAATATTCAGGGGAAATATCCTCGATGATAATGACAGAAAGCACTTACTATCCTCAGCCCGTAAACTGAAAGATTCTATTGACTACCCCAATGTTTACATCCACAAAGATTTAACTTATAAGCAGAGACAGGAACTTTTCCAGAGAAGATCCGAAGCCGCGAGTGCCCGGGCGGGTGCTGTGACATCCGCTCTGGCCCCATCCAGACCGCAGCCACAGGCCCCGCCCGGTCCTGTTCCCCCTCGTGACATCCTCCCTGTTGCTCCTCAAGATGTCCCTGTGGCTTCTGCAGTGGATGGAGGCCGGGGGCCCCCCGGATCTGACACTCAAAGGAGTGAAAACGTTGATGATCTCCCTTTATCCCAGTAACTAACTCCATCATTGACAATAACACATTCCATTCTTTGTCCATAGCTCATGTTAATGTTAATTCCATACTTAATAAGGTTAACTATATTTTTTCAATTTTATACGATTCCGATATCTCGGTTCTTGGTATTAGTGAGTCATGGCTGCTGCCTTATGTCTCTACCGCCGCTATTTCTATTCCCAATTATGCAGTCCTAAGAAAAGATGTTCACGGCGATATCCCAAAATATGGTGTATGTACTGTATGTATGTCAAGTCTTCCTTAATATATATTGAAATTGATGTTGACCTTCGAAATACCCGTTATTTTTCTGCCGGACTATAATATTTACATAATAACAGTTTATCGCCCCCCTTCTTACACCCCCTTAGATAATGAGACATTACTTGACTTTATTTATGATTTTTGCTCAGACAAGGAAATAGTTCTCATGGGAGATTTCAACCTCCCTTCTATTAAATGGTCTTGTGATCTTATTCGTAGAGGTCTCAGTCTCCTCGATACAACATTCCTTGACTGTTTTACATCCTTGGGACTTACTCAACTTATTACAGAACCCACTTTCCACCCGTCAGGTAATATACTGGACCTGATTCTTACCTCGGAAAACGACCGAATTGGCGAAACACAGGTACTTCCTCCATTTCCCAACTGTGGCCATAGCCCAGTTATCACCAATTATATATTCCAGATCCAAACTATCAATGACGAGCCCAATAACATCAAGATATGGCATAGAGGTGACTACAGAGAGATTAACCTAATTTTGGAAGATATTGATTGGGATTTTGAATTTGCCCACCTCAATGTTAATCTAATGTTTTCTCGTTTTACAGACATACTTATGCCCTTAATTAACCGTTTTATCCCTACAAAGAGTTTCAATAACCTTTCTTGTCCTCCATGGCCTGTCAGACCCCCTATATTATTAAAAAATACCAGACATAACTTTTGGACCAATTATAAAGAAACTCGTACACAGTTTGGTCGTAACTCTAACCAGGCTAAGGATGCCCTGGATCAGTTTTTAGATATTAATTATCAGTACAAAAAATTATGCCATCCATAGTCAGTCCAGGTATGAGGCTTCACTGATTGACCATCTCACAACCAACTCCAAAATATTCCATTCTTATATCCGGAAAAAGAAGGTGGGTAGACCCAGTATTGGCCCACTCAAGTCTTCCACAGGTAACATCATTCACGATGCAGGGGCTATGGCTGAACTGTTTGTGTCTTCCTTTGCCAGTGTTTTTTCAACATCTGCTCCCACCTCCCCTGCCTCACATCAGGTAACAGACAGTATAATTCCAGATATCAATATTAATCTTAATGACGTTATATCTGTTCTCAACAAACTTGATACGTCCTCATCGATGGGTCCAGACGGTATCCACGCCCACCTACTCAAATCCTGTGTCCATACCCTTGCATATCCTCTTTTGCTGATATACCGTGCCTCATTGGTCTCTGGAACCCTCCCTTCTGCCTGGAAGAGTTCCTCAGTTGTGCCCATTTTTAAAAAGGGTTCTCGCTACAATCCACTAATGTATAGACCAATCTCTCTAACTTCCATTTGTTCAAAGTCCTTGGAACGTATTATAACTAAATTTATTTATGAATATCTTGACTCTAACAATCTTCTCAATAAGGACCAATTTGGATTCAGACCAGGAAGATCATCCGAGGACCAACTCCTTCTTACTTACAAGGACATCACCAAATGGATGGACCAGGGTTATAATGTTGACTTGATCCTGTTTGACTATTCCAAGGCCTTTGACGTGGTTAATCATGACATTCTGATCACCAACCTTTATAGCTTGGGAATTAGGGGTTAGGTACTGGACTGGATTAGGGACTTTCTCCATAAAGGCCGCATCATACAGAGGTTGGCCGCGACCCGACAGTAACCCGAAGGCAATGACTTGCAAAAAAAATTCACATTTTTGCGGTTCGAGTGTATTCGGCCCGATAATCGGGCGACATCGGGTATGATTCTGGTATGTTCGAGTCGTTCTAGTCATGCTCTGGTCATCACCCGAATGTTCGGGTGAGTCAGCCAAAAGTTAGTGTATGCGTTAACTTTTGAAAAATCCTCGAGTGCGTTCGGGTCAAAAAACCGTTACAAAATCCTCGAGTCACCTTCGATTTACATTAGAGTCGTATTCGGCTTACATTCTACCATATTCTGATCGCATTCGACCTATTCGGGTCACTTTCGAGTCAAAAAATTTAACCCGATTCATACCAGAATTGATCGAACCTAAGTGGACTTAGACCCGATGATGTAGACCGTAACCCGAATTAGACTCGATGCTCAGTGGAAAATTCCTACATAAACTTGTTCGAAAGTCAACTGTTACTCGATGCTGACCCGAATTTCAGGATGATGACTGGATGGATACCCGAATACTACTAGAAAATTACTCGATGCATGTCCGACATTTCTAATTAGACTCGATGATTACTCGATCGTGATCCGAATGACTAGAATGTAAGTCGAAGGCTAGTCGAAGCCAAGTCGAATCAAACCCGAACGCGAGCCGATGGGCGGAACCACGTGAAGCAGTCCTGTGTGCAGTTGGAGCGGCCCGAATTATCGTACACTGCCACCCACGCACGGGCCCTATATACAATCTGGTTTCATTCCGGTTGGGTTCCTGACTTCGGGTGGGGTTCGGTTTTCATTCGGTTTTAAGTCGGGTTACTTCGGGTGTGATTCAGTTTTAACTCGGGTTGGTATCGGCTACTCGGGTCACCGTCGATTAGCTTTCGACTCATGGTCGATTCAATTCCGTTCAACTTCTCGTTAGTTTCGAGTAATATACGGGATAACATCGACTCGTATTCGAGACGCATTCGAGTCCCTCGGGTAGCATTCGAATTGCTTTCTAGTCATAGCCGGGGACTTCGGGTGAATTCGGGTGAAAAGTGCAAGTCATTGCCTTCGGGTTACTGTCGGGTCGCGGTCGACCTCTGTATGACGCGGCCTTAACCGTATTATGCATGTCAAAGTAAAATAATCATTTTAGTTCTTTCAGGGATGTGCTTAGCGGAGTCCCTCAAGGCTCTGTCCTTGGTCCCCTGCTTTTCCTCATATTTATCAATTATATTACTCGTAATATTAACTTGTCTACCAAAATATATGCTGATGATCTGAAACTGTATGTAAAAATCAAATATGATAACCTCTTAAATTTTCTTAATTGTATGTTTGCTTGCCAGTCTGATATAGACGTGCTTGCTAAGGTCTCTAAATCCTGGGGCCTAACGATGAACCCAGATAAATGTGTCCACCTAAGATTTTGTAGGAAAGAAATTCATTGGGATGACCTGGGTCATTCTGGCAGATACTATCTTGACAACTCCTTAATCCCTATTAGAGACTCTGCATCCGATCTAGGACTTTTAATCGATTCCTCCCTTAAGTTTCATACACACATCTCTAATATTGTCCACAAGGCTGGAGGACTCGCCCATAGTATCCTTAGGTCAACTGTCAACCGGGATGCCTCCTTTATGATGCCACTATTTATTTCCCATATTCGTCCCATATTAGAATATTCTTCCTCTCTGTGGAACCTTGGGTATTTGGGGGACCTAAGACTACTGGAGTCTGTTCAGAGACGCTGGACTAAATCTATTGGGGGTCTCGAGAATCTTGATTATGGTGAGAGATTGAGGATATTAAACCTATTTTCCATTAAGGGTAGCCTTCTTAGGCATGACATAATTAAGTACTGGCAAATATTTCACGATCAATTACTCCTGAAGATATTTTTGATCGTCCCCAATATTTTGCAACCAGGGGTCACCCATATAAAATTTCTCACTCGAGATGCCAGCTTGAAATAAGATTTTTTTTTTTTAATCTTAGATATGTGTCTCTGTGGAACTCTTTGCCCACAGATTTGGTATCCCTGACTAATCTGTTATCTTTCAAGGCTGCCCTTTCCGACTATCTTGCAGGAGTTTTATATGAATATTCATGATTTTGTTCTCGATGTCACACCTTCTGGCCTCCTCAACCACTTATACTTGTACCTTGTTTGTTAACTTAGCTGCTTATGATGCACTTTCCAGTCGTTAGATTTCTATACTCCCTGTTTTTACCACAAATTATAAATTATCTTTGGGCTGACGCATCAGCAGTGTGTGGCTTCCGTGGACCCTGACCTACTACTTAGCTCTGGGGTCTGGGAAGCCCACCAGGTAAGAATACCAGGTAAGAATCTGGTTCTCTGTCTACCTTACCCCTTTCTTCTAGCTCCACCACTAGGTTCCCATTCTGTTGCTCTAGTCGTCGCAAAAGGTAGAGTCTTGCGGTACGTGATACTTATACTTCGTCACACAAACAAACAAACAAACACTAGCTCAACCATTTAAGGGGAGATGGGTCGCTTTTGTGGTCCCCTTTCATCCTCATGTTTAGTCCCATTAGTCACTTAGGTGTCGATTTTTTTCCTGGCGAGCGATAGCGAGGCTGTAATTTAAGAGGAACAGGCCTTTGGCTGGGACATTTTTCTATCGAATACATTTTTATTTTATTTATTTTTTTTTTTAAGCTTGATGGAGGTCTATGGATGAAACTTAAAAAAATATGAAAAGATGCATAAATTACCACATAAATACGTCCATTATCTGATCTTGTTAAAAAATAACCTGGCAAGTGGAGCAGCTGTGAACAGGGCTGCCTGGAGCACCATTAGGACGTGAGACCGGAACCGCACTTCATGTGGAACACTTGGTTATTACATTTATGTATGTATCAATGTATGTATGTGTTTCATCTATAATTAAGGATATATTTTTTCCTGCACCCCCTTCTTCCTCATATTTTGCCCCACTAGTTTTGATATTTTAAGACGTTCGCCGTATTAGTTTGGCGATTTTAAGACCTTTCACCCCATTTCTTTGCCAATTTTAAGACCTTTCATGTCATCTACTTGTCGATTTTTTCCTGGCGAGCGATAGCAAACCTGCAGTATAGGAGGAACTGGCCTTTGGCCGAAACAATTTTCTACCGAATAATGTACAAATTAATTTTGAACGGGGAACTTGGAGGTGTTTTTTTTAAGCTTGATGGAGGTCTAGGAAGCAAAAGAAAAGAAAAAGATATATATAGATAAAAATATATACATACATAAAAACTCACACACACACACACACAAGGTAGCCTCACAAGTAACCACATATGTGTAAATGCTTGTATTTATATATAACTATTGTTTCCAATCCTGTATCTTGACCTTGTTCAGCCCATTGAAACGGTCCATCCTAACCTTTCTCTCTCTCTCAAAAGTAGGAGTGCCACGGGTCAGAGGTCAAAGATACTCGTAAAGAGAGAGAGAGAGAATGTGTGAAAACGGACACTGGCAACATGATTTATCTCAACACTTTCAGTATACGATGCTTCAGTCCTTCATTTTACTATGGCAGACCGTTTTTCTGGACCCCCTTCTCCCTAAAGTTTAGCCCCACTAGTTTTGAGATTTTAAGATGTTGGTTCCATTAGTTTGGGGATTTTATGACCTGTCACCCCATTTCTTTGTCAATATTAGGACCCTTCGTGCCATTTAGGTGTCGATTTTTTCCTGGCGAGCGATAGCGAGCCTGTAATTTTAGGAGGAATCGTCCTTCGGCCGGGACATTTTTCTACCGAAAAATTTACAAATCTATCTTGAATGGGGGTCTAGGGAGTGTTTTTCTAGCTTGATGGAGGTCTAGGGAGGAAACTAAGAAAATAAATGCATAAATGAATTAATAGATCAAACAAACAGCCAAACTTACCTTACCTTTTGATACCTTTTGATACCTTTTGATGTGTTCGCCACTCTTCTAGCGGCACCAAGGAGCGCGACGCCCCTCGTTATGGGTGGTGATTTGGTGCAGTAGACTGTTTGAAGCGACAGCTCGCTCCCTTGCGAGGATGGGCTCGTCTGGCACTTTTTGCAGTTCGACATCTAGGGCTCTCTTGAAGTTGTCTAACGAGATGTCCCTCATGTCTCTTACTCGCCGTGGGAGTTTGTTGAAGAGACGTGGGCCTCTGTGTGATAACCAGCCCTCTCGCAGAGAGCCCATAGCACCCCTGTTATTCATCCAGGGGATTTCGCATTCCCAGCCTCTCCTATCACTGAATTTCATGACTATCGGAGTATGTAGGTTTGGTACTAAACCCTCTGCGATTTTCCACGTGTATATTATTAGGTAACGTTCTCTTCTACGTTCCAGTGAGTACAGATTCAGTGCTCTTAAACGCTCCCAATAGTGTAGATGTTTTATCGAACTTATATGCGAAGTGAAATTTCTTTGTACACTCTCTACGTCATTTATTTCACCTGCTTTGTATGGGGATGTTAATACGCTACAGTATTCAAGCCGCGGTAGCACTAGAGATTTGAAGAGCGTTATCATAGGCAATTCACCGCATGTTTTAAAAGTACGCAGAATCCAACCCGTTAGACGTTTCGCAGCCGCCACTTTGACCTGGTTATGTACTTTGAAACCCATATTTTCAGACATTAATACCCCAAGGTCTTTCACACTGTCTTTCCGTTCTATTATGTGGTTAGATTCTGTTAAGTAATTTGTAATTTCTTTAACACCATTATTATCTCCGTACCGTATTAATTGGAATTTTTCCTCATTGAATTGCATGTTGTTTTCCCTGATCCACTGGAACACTACATTCATGTCTTCCTGCAGTCGGCCCGTGTCCTCTTGTGTGTTTACTTATCTTGCTTAATTTTGTGTCATCAGCAAAAGAC
The DNA here is from genome assembly GCA_032716605.1 of Paralithodes platypus. Lineage (NCBI taxonomy): Eukaryota > Metazoa > Arthropoda > Malacostraca > Decapoda > Lithodidae > Paralithodes > Paralithodes platypus. The sequence goes on along the minus strand of CM064579.1, from coordinate 50,699,906 downwards.
GACACTGTACTGTGTCTGGTGTTGGTATCTATGTCGCAAATTAGTATGTGGAACAGAAGGGGTGCTAGCACTGTTCCTTGGGGCACTGAGCTTTTGACATCCGAAGGCTCAGATGTGACTTGGTTTACTGCTACTGATTGTTTTCAGTTTACGAGGAAATTGTATATCCACCGTCCGATTTTCCCAGTTATACCTTTTGCTTTCAGTTTGTGGGCTATTATACCATGGTCACATTTATCAAATGCCTTAGCAAAATTGGTGTAAATGACATCCACGTTTTTCTTTTCTTCTAGCGCTTTAAGAATTTTGTCATAGTGTTCCAAAAGTTGTGAGAGACATGATCTTCCCGCTCTGAACCCATGTTGACCGGTGTTGTGTAGTTCATTTGTCTCCATGAATGTTGAAATTTTGCTTCGCAGGACTCGCTCGAAAACTTTAATGATGTGAGAGGTTAGAGCTACCGGGCGGTAGTTTTTTGGTAGTGCTTTACTCCCTCCTTTATGCAGTGGGGCAATTATTGCGTTTTTCAAGCTATCTGGTATGTCACCAGTGTCTAGACTCCTTCTCCACATTATAGCCAGGGGTATTGAGAGGTTTTCCTTACATTTCTTCATTAGGATCGAATTCCATGAGTCCGGGCCTGGTGCCGAGTGGGATGGCATGTTGGAAATGGCCTCTTCTATGTCTTTTGGACCGAAATCAATATCCAGCATCTGAGGGGTTTCCGTGGAGGAGGTTTCCATGAAAAATATATTTTGGTCTCTGATGACTTTTGTTTCATCAGGCTCACTGAATGCCATTTCATACTGCCTGCTTAAGAGTTCGCTCATTTCCTTTTTGTCCCCTGTGAAAGAGCCGTCCCCTTTGCTCAGTGGGCCGATGTTTGATGTTGTTTTAGCATTTTGTTTGGCGTATGAAAAGAAATATTTGGAATTTTCCTTTATACCTGCAATAGCTTTCCTCTCCTCTTCCATATGTTGTAGTTCATATGATATTCTTAGCCTTTGTTCAATTTCCACAATTTCTCTATCTATTTCGACCTTTTGCCTATCCTGTAGATTTTGATGTGTGCGTCTTTGTGTGAGTAATTTTCTTCTTCTGTACAGCCTCCTCCTTTCCCGATCTTGTTTGCTTCTTCGTTTTGTTTGTCTTGCAGGTACATGGTGGCTACAGATTTGGGTCATGGTTTCTGTTATTAAGACTAGAAATTCTGCTGGTGTCAGGTTATCCATTAAATCTTCCCAGTCTATTTCCTCCATTTCTTGATTTACCTCTTCCCACCTAATGTTTTTGTTATTGAAGCTAAATTTACTGAAGGGGCCGGGTTTTTTTCTCGATTCTGAGGTTGTCTGTACACTTTCTAAGGTTGTTTTGATCTCAATTAATTTATGATCTGAGTATGTTGTGTCCGATATGTTAATGCTGTGTACTAGAGAGTCGTTGTTAGTGAAGACCAGGTCTAAGATATTGTTTTCCCGTGTGGGTTCAGCAATATGTTGGGTAAGACTAAAAAAATCACAAAGTTCAAAAAGCTCTCTCGTATTAGTATTTGCTTCTCCGGTGTTATTTGCCACTAACTGGTTTTCTAGTTGTCTCCATTTAATGTTTGGTAGGTTAAAGTCTCCTAGCCATATAATATTTGGTGTTGGGTTCCCCAGGGTTTCCACTTCTGATTTTATTTTGTTGAGCTGGGTTTTGAATTCTTCTCGGGATGAGTCTGGAGGCCTGTATGTAACAATAACTGCTAAATTTAGGGATTCTATTTTAACTCCAAGTATTTCCACCACTTTGTTACTGTTATTTAGGAATTCAGTACATATCAGTGAGTCATGTATGTACAAGGCTACACCTCCATGTGATCTATGCGTTCTGTCCGCCCTATGTAGGTTGTAACCAGGAATCCATACCTCACTATCTTGCTGATCTTTAATGTGAGTTTCTGTGAGAGCCGCAAATATAGCGTTTCCTTCTTCTAGCAGGCCCCTAATAAATGGTACTTTGTTCGTGGTTCTATTTTTTAGGCCTTGGATATTTGCAAACAAGATTGGGGAGGGATTGTTTGGAGTACTATGTGTACCTAATAGTCTTCGGGATGTATTGGCCACTCTTGGGAGGCCAGGAGGTGCTCGAGGTGTTCCATCTCCCTCAGTCTCTTCATCTTCATCTGCCCTTTCCCTCCTTGCCTTTTTCCTCTGTCTCGTCCTCGCATAGCTAGAGAGTTTTTTGGGCTACCATTCGTGTTAGGTCTAGCATATCTCCAAGTCCCTTTAATATGAAAAGCTGGGCATTTCATATTGTAGCAGGTCATGTTCTCAAGTGATGTCTTGCAAAGGGATGGGTGGTGGTATTTGCAGGTTTCACCATATCTACATTTTCCATGACTGGTTATGGTGTTGCAAATTTTGGGATGAGCAAATCTACATGAATTCCCATTATATTCGCCCTTTTGACCAAAGTAGCACCTTCTTTCCAGATAATATCTGCACACCGGTGTGGACAACCCCAGTAGGTGTGGCTGGGGCTGCAAGGGGTTATGTGGTGAGCTAAGTGTGGTTGTGGGTGATAGTGGGCTTGGTGTATGGGTGGGTGAGGCCTGCAGGGGAGTGGAGTTACGGGCCTGCAGGGGGGTGGAGTTACGGGTCGGGTCGGTTGTAGGTGGGCAGGTGGCAGTGGTGAGGGGGGAGGCGATGTGGAAGGGGAGCCTGATGTGGGGGCTTGTTGCATCCTACGTTCATCCTGCAAATGTATTTGATCAACAGCAGTAGGGTGGTCAATGGCCATAGATGGGATTAATGTGGGTGTTTTCTGGGTCTGGGGAGGTGTGGGAAGATGTGCGGCTGGGTTTGTGGATTTGTAGGGTGCGAAAGGTTGTTGTTCGGCAGGCGATGTGTGTTGATGTGCAGGAGGCAATGCGGGCATTTTCATGGGAAGGTGTGCGTGTGTGGGTTGTGATATTAGTATGGGCCCTGAGGCCCCAATAGTTCCCCAGTTTCTGTGAAAAGTAGCTATGTCTTGGCTATATTTCGGTCTATCTAGTACTTCTGTATTTTCTACAGTCTGTATGACTTGCCATGTGATATCGAAACAACTATCGCAGAAATGTAGGTTCTTCCCTCTTGTATTGTACGCCTCATTTATTGGTATCAGTCCTATGCAAACCCAGTGGTATGTTTGCTTGCATATCTGACATGCTGTGCCTTTATCCACGTGTATATTCATGTTACACCTCGTACAGGTGTCCCTGGTAGACATTTTTGTTTGTTTTTTTGTTTTTGTTTTTGTTTTTGTTTTTTTATTGGTTTCCACCCGACCTTACATGGGGGAGAGAGAGAGGGGGGGGGGGGGGGGGGGAGGACAAGGAGGTGTTTGTTACGCGGTTTGTGGTGAGGGGGGGGGGGGGGGGGGGGGGAGTGCCACTCGTTTACACTCGTTATGTTTAAACTTTAAATAACTTTAAGTAACACTTTCAATAATTATCTTATGAAACAGAATTCTCACTGCCCTAACCACTTTTCCCGTTTTTGGTCGGCTGTTTAGCGGAATATACGGCACTCTAGGAAAATAACGAACTTTCCAGGCTACCTATATATATTATCTATTTTAATTTTCATGTTTTACCTATCACCTTGATTCAACACTGCTCAGGTTCGAATTTTCACCACATTTGGTTGCGTGGGAGATTTTTCTCTCCAATAACGTCACTACTAACCTATGGAGATTGGAACTACCTAAGTTCACACAAGAACTTTTAAATAACGGTCTTTTAAATAACTGTCCCCTTAAGATCCATACAATCGTGTAATGTTAGCCAAAAACAAAGCAGACTGCCACGATCTTATACTGAATGGGGTCAGGTTCTCTCTCTCTCCCCCAGCAGTATAGGTGTGTCAGGGGTCAAAGGTCACAATACTCGGGAGGGAGGGGAGGTAAAGCCGGTATCACACGAGCGCTTTTTCACTCAACATTTATCCTCAACACTGGTCTGGCAGCTCACAAGTTAAACAATTAATATGTTTCTGTTACCTAAATTCATCAACCATCAGTCTAGTTTCCGATACCAGTGCAAAATATTCCAGAAATGTTGCCAGAAAAAGGTTGATCATCGAATGTTGACTATAAAAGCTCTAGTGTGATACCGGCTTGAAGGAGGAATGTGTGGAAACGGACAAGGCTAATAATGCTGTATATTTTATATTCATATATTTATTTATGTTTATCATTATTTGTGTATTTAATTATATATTTATTTAGTTATTTATTTATTTACATATTTTTGTACTTTTTAATTTATATATTAATTTTGTTATTCATATTTTTGTGCATTATTGTTTTTATTTGTATTATTTATGTTTTTCCTTATAACCCTATTTGATACAAGGGGGTTCTTTTTTGACCTCCCCTATTATATCTCTCTTCATTGTTTACAGATTTTAAGACGTTTCACTTTTGGAGAAAATATGACGCTTCGACCCATTCAGGTGACGAGCTTTCCTAGGCGAGCGATAGCTAGCCTGTAACAATGTACAAATTTAGCTTGAAAGGGGTCTGGGTGGGTATTTTTCAAGTTTCTGGGAAGGTGTTTATGCTAGTTTTGGGGACAAACTAAAATATATTGCACGAAAACGGCAAAAGCAGGCAAAATCCTCAATAATAATTAGGCTAAACAAAATATCAAAATAATCCATAAAACGTCGGACCATATAGTGTTAAGAGAAATGTATTTAAAAAGCAAAAATCTACATTTCTTGAAGTGAATTGGCTAAATCCTTATCAAGGTTGCAAGATATATTAAAAAGAAGAAAAAAAAGGATTTATATGCATTTTCTTATGGCAATTATAAGGGTGATGTAAGAAATGTTGAACACATGACCTACCGTACTTATAATGTGAAGGTTAAGACGGTGACGAGTATATGGGTTAAGGGAAGGCAGTTGATTTTTCGAGTCCTCCTCCTCCTTCATGTTTAGCCCTATTAGTTATGATATTTCAAGACATTCGCCCCATTAGTTTGGCGATTTTCAGACCTTTTGCCCCATTAATTTGCCAATATTAAGGCCTTCCATGCCATTTAGGTGTCGATTTTGTTCCTGGCGAGCGAAAGCGAGCCTGTATTTGAAGAGGAATTGGCCTTCGGCCGGGATATTTTTCTACCGAAAAAATTACACATTCATATTGAAGGAGGGTTTTGTGGGTGTTTTCTTTATGCTTGATAGAGGTTTAGAGAGCAAACTAAACCCCCTCCTTAAACCATTGAGCCGAACCAATCAATTATGGTGCACAACACCGTCTGGGCTCCCTTAAACTATGCATACGTCTTCGAAATCCCAGAGAGTTAACAGAAAATATGAAAGGAATATTATAGGCTATGACAAGGCACACATTTCAGTCATTCAGTAGCCAATCCTGCACTCCTTCAAAGGGGTAGGGAGGATCGGCAAGCACCATAGTCAAGGGAACGGAGATGACATGGAAATAACTCCTACAACAGACGCCAGCCAAAAGCACGCCACTATAGCATTAGAATCCCGTTTATTCATAATCCCCCCGCCCCCCCCCCCCAAAGAAAAAAGAAAATTAAAAAAATAAACAAAGATCTATAAGGGAAGACAAACAACAACAGACCTAATGGTATACTGTAGTAGTCATTCCCTAGGCTGCCTGGCCGAACAGCCCCGATGGTATACTATAACAGTAGGCTATATATATATATATATATATATATATACAGTATATATACTGTATATATATATGCCGGTGGAGCAAAATACAACACTATCCCCGCTCTATAAATCTCGTAGTGGACACCCTTTTGGCTTTTACACTGGCGAGGAAAATAGGTAAAGGCGAAATTCTGTCCACCATAATAAACACCAGGATCACCACAATATTGGCATCTTTACGCTAGCTGCTCCGACTACTTAGGGGGTTATTATGCTCCAAAAAGACACCCCTCGGAGCAAATAAGGTTAACAGAAAGTAAGATACTGGTCTATGCCGTGCAGACCGGCCGGATGAGAGGTCATTTGTCCAGTAGGAGGTCAGGTCACGAAGGTTGGATGTCACGTTATGGAAGCTATCACATCAAATAAAGAAAGGTGTTTGGGAGGTGGTGATGAGGGGGGCGTTTGTTGTTGTTGTTGTTGTTGTTGTTGTTGTTGTTGTTGTTGTTGTTGTTTACCATTTTGTTAAGGGGACATGGGCAGTTTTTCTGGGCCCTCTTCTTCCTCATGCTTAGCCTCATTAGTTTTCAAATTTTATGACGTTCGGCTGATTAGTCTGGAAATTTTATTTCCTTTCGCCCTATTTTGTTGTCAATTTTAAGACCCTTCGTGCCATTTAGGTGTCGATTTTTTCCTGGCGAGCGATAGCGAGTCTGTAATTTTAAGAGTAATCGGCCTTCGGCCGGGACATATTTATACCGAAAAATTTACAAATTTATCTTGTAGGGATGTTTTTCTAAGTTTGATGGAGGTCTAGCGAGTAAACTCAAATATAAATGAATACATGAATTAATAGACCAAAAAACCGGCCACTATCCCCTTAATTAAACAAGGAAGATGATAAGGGGGGGGGGGGGGGGGGGGGCGTTTGTGGTTGTTTTCCTTTTGGTGGAGATTATGTGATCGCCGTTCAGTGTCTGTCTGATTCTTTGTTTGGAAGTCTTTGTCAGCAGGATTTTTAAAAACCAACCGGATTGATTTAGATGAGTCTCGGTTAGTACTGTTTATTCTATGGCGGCAAGGCAAAGCTGTTTACAACGAGTGTGTGTGTGTGGGGGGGGGGGGGTATGTGTGTGTGGGTATGTGTGTGTGTGTGTGGGTATGTGGGTAGGCCTATGTGTGTGTGGGTAGGCCTATGTATGTGTGGGTATGTATGTGTGTGTGTGTGTGCGTGTGTGTGGTAGAGAGCAGCAGAAGGTGAAGAAGAAGGCACAGTAGTAGTGGTGGTGGTGGTGAGGATAATAGTCCTCCATCACACCCTGATTCCTCACATGATGAACCATCCCACCCCTCCAACAGTCTCCCCCGACCCTCTTTCCTCCAATAAAGTCTACCCCCCCCCCCAATCGCCCCATCAACCCCCTCCCTCCAGCAACCCCCTTCCCCCCCCGCCCATTATCCATACCACACTCCCCCCCGCCAAGAGAGTCTCTCTGTCTCTCCCCCACCCCCCCCCACACACAGACACACATCTCTCCCAGCCCGGCCCCCCCATTCCTCACACACGGAAGGGGCCCATTTGGACACCTAAAACGGGCCACACAGGTAAATCACCGACCGACGCCCACTATTACCCCCCCCCCCCGAAAGCGTCATCACGGGCGGGCGGGTGGTTTATGCAAATCGCTGACATTCTCCGGCGTATTTAATCTTGGAAGGAGGACCTGAGCGCCGAGAATGTCCCCGGCGAGTCTCCCTCAATGACCACCAGGCACGGGAAGGGGAACTTACTTCTTTTATTTTTTTTATTATATTATATACCGGTATATATATATTTTTTTTTACTTATATTTTTTTTTTTTACTTATATTTTTTTTTTTTTTTCCCTGGGGTTTAGCTGTCCATTTCTTGGATTGTAGGGACCCTGGGTTGGTGATGATTTTTGTTTTATTAAGAACAATAATAGTAATAATAATATAGTTTATATATACCCAGTATATATATATATATATATATATATATATATATATATATATATATATATATATATATACGGTATATAATTATATAAAAAAAAAAAAATATCATACTGTACATACTGTACATACATTCACAATTTTAAAGGCCGAGTGCTCCACACAAAGTGCGGTTCCGGTCTCATGTCCTAATGGCGGCGTTCCAGGCAACCCTGTTAAGAGCTGCATAAATGTATATACGGTATATTTTTGTTTCCATCATTTTCTGGTTATCATCAGACAAGTTTCTTCAGCTTTCTACACGCCGCAATGTTGCATCTCTCACTGTTCTACCACATTACAATAAAAAAAAATCTTTAGAACAATTAGTGTATACCTCCTCCTTTACGGAGAATGGGTGGTACCCGTCTTTCAACGTATTCCCAACCCTATTCTGTCCAACTCAATAACCCAAGAGTATACCGATTCTCCCAGTCTTTGTAAGCTCTGGAACTCTCTCCCTCAATCTGTCTTTTCTTCATCCTATGACATAAACTGTTTCAAGCTTCGTGCCGACATATGTTTTCCTAAAAGTGTATCTTGAATTTGGCTCTCTATCACTGTTTTACCTTGGTGGTGGTGGGGGTAGAGAGAGAGAGAGAGAGAGAGAGAGTACAAAGGAAATCAAGCAACAACAGATCTAGTGACCCTTCTAGGTTGCTTGTCCTCCAAAACACTGAGGATCAAGTGTCCAAACAGTGGTTTAGAGTGGGTAAGGGAACATTGGAACGGGAATTACTGCCCTGGAACTAATGTCCGTGGCAGGATTAGGAAGTTAGTAGAGGACAGATGGGTTAGTAACTGAGGGGGGGATAAAATAAAGTTATTCATTTACAAACGCAGTCAGTCGCGGGTTTGATGAGAGATATTTGTCTAGGCGCAGTTTAAATGAAGCAACGGTGATGCAGTCTATAACGTTTCGGGGAAGCCCATTCCACAAGTTGACAACTCGATTGAAGAAGAAATTCTTAGATTCGTGCGAGTTAAAAGATTTACCAATAATTTTGCAACCGTTTCCCCGCGTGTAATTAGATTGGTCGATAGTAAAGTACTTACTACAGTTCATATTGTCGATGCCTTTGATGATTTTGAACACTTGAATTAAGTCACCTCTTAATCTGCGCTGGGTTAAAGGAAATAGATTTAATTCTCTAAGACGCTCTTCGTATGGTTTGTTCTTTAGGCTAGGTATAATTTTGGTAACTCTACGTTGAACTCGTTCTAGCTTGTTTATATCTTTTTGGTAATAAGGGCACCATGATTGAACGCAGTATTCCAGAAGAGGGCGGACTAAGGAATTGTAAAGGGTTAGGATAACTTCTTTGGATTTATGCTCAAATGACCTGCCTATAAAGCCAATTATTTTGTTTGCCTTCTTAACAACTTCTGAACATTGTTGACTCGGTTTTAGGTTACTCGATATTGTTACTCCCAGATCGGTTTCTCTGTTTACATTCTTAAGCTGAGTGCCATTCATCGAATAGTTTGCTTTCTCATTTAGGTATCCGACATGTAGTACTTTATATTTATCCGCATTGAAACTCATTTGCCAAATTTGGGCCCAACATGACAATTTATCTAGATTGTGTTGCATATCGTCAACTTGTTCTTTTGAGAGTACGCTATTTGCAATTTTTTATCGTCAGCAAATTTTGAGATTGTAGAGGTGAGACCCTCATCTATGTCGTTGATGTAAATTAGAAAGAGAATTGGTCCTAGTACCGATCCCTGGGGTACCCCGCTACTTACATTGGTCCATTTAGATGCCTTACCGTTTATGACTACCCTTTGCTTTCTGTTGCTGAGCCAATTTTCTATCCATTTCAACACACCGTCTTGTATTCCATGCGCTTTTAGTTTTAGTAAACGTTTGTGGGGAACTTTGTCAAAGGCCTTTTGAAAATCAAGGTATATAATATCTACAGATTTACTCTCATCGTAGAGGTTGAGGATATCGTGGAAGAAGTCTAAGAGGTTTGTTAAACAGGAACGTTTTTTTACGAAAGCCGTGTTGAGTATCTTTAAGTATGTTATTTTCCTCTAAGTGATTTACGAGTCTGTCTCGTATGACCGTTTCTAGCATTATACATACAACTGAGGTTAAGCTAATTGGACGATAGTTACTGAGTAGGGATTTGCTACCTTTTTTTAATATCGGTGTTACGTTGGCTAGCTTCCACTGATCAGGCATAGTTCCAGACTGCAAGGATTTATTGAATAGTAATGTCAGTGGTTTGGAGAGCTCATCCTTAGCTTCCTTTAGAACTCTAGGCGAGATTGTATCAGGTCCTGGCGTTTTATTTACCTTGAGTTTATCTAAACAATTCAATACTTCTCTCTCTGTAACGGTGATATTACTTAGAACATCTGAATTATCAATCTGAATCGGCGATGGTGTAGGGATATCACTGAGGTCTTCTGTTGTAAAAACTGATGCAAAGAAGGTATTGAGGGCATTACTCATTTGTACTTCGTCTTTGGTGTATTCTCCATTTTCATCGACTAACGGTCCAACAGTTGAAGTAACTACTTTTTTCTTTCTGATATAACTATAGAATTCTTTCGGGTTTGTTTTACTTTGATTCGCAATATGTAACTCTAAGGTCTTTTTACTTTGCTTAATTAACTTTTTGGCTTTGCGTCGTCGTAGCTCTTCAAATTTCACCCGTTCTTCGTCATTTTGTGAGGATTTTAATCTATCATTAGTAAATTTTTTAGCAAGCAGGCAGTTTGAAATATCTTTATTCCACCATTTGGGCTTATTATTATGGCCTGGACGCCGTATTTTCGATGGTATGCAGTCTTGCACTGCTTTTAGGTAAGTGGTTTCGAATAACTTCCAAGATGTATTTATGTCGTTATTGTTAATTAAAAAGCTCCAGTCAGTTTCTTTAAACATAGCTCTAAGTTTATGGAAGTTTGCTTTCTTGAAATTAGGGACTTTTTCGATGCTACTATTTGGTTCGTTACTAGTAAACTTTAAAGTGAAAGTTATCGTACGATGGTCGCTGTTACTGAATTCATCACCAACATTTAAATTCTCTATCAATTCTTCTTTTGTTGCAAGTACAATGTCAAGAACGTTATTACCACGGGTCGGCGTTCGAACAAATTGATAAAGCGAACTCTCTTGCAAGTTCGTATACAAGTCATGTCCGGAGTGTGAAGTAAGAGTATCGCCCCACTTGGTCACAGGTAAATTAAAGTCGCCAAAAATTACGGTATCTTGTGAGTTACTTACATCTGCAATTTGTTCGTAAATTTCTCGGTCAGTTTGCACTGATTGAGCTGGAGGTCTGTATATTAACGCAAGTATTATTTTTGTACCTTTATTATTTTTTATTATCATAAAAGATGTGTCGACGTTCACAATTTGAGGTTTTGACACGAGGGTCGGGTTAAGACTTTCTTTGATATAAAATAAAACGCCACCTCCATTTTTATTTATTCGGCTGTTCTCAAACATTACATAACCGGGAAGTGAATACTCGGCTAAAAAGTCTCTATCTTCTGTATTGAGCCAAGATTCTGTTATGCCAATCACATCATAATTTTCTGTAAACACTAGTTCCTCTAAATCTGAAAATTTATTGCGTATGCTACGAGCGTTTGCATAGAAAACCTTTAAAGTTGCGGTTTTAGAACTCGCAGATCGTTCTTTCATCGAATTTTTGGTTCTGGTCGGATCTACATTTAAATTCATGGCTGTCCTCGGTCCTCGGTCGTTATCCCTGGCGGTTTTGAATTTGGGTTGTGTTGGTGGAGCTTTATCCAAATTCGCGGTTCTTGACGGATTAGTATTTAATTCCTTATGTCCTTATTAAGGGGAGATGGTTCACTTTTTGGGCGAGTTTTGCATGTATTCATTATTTTTCTAGTTTCCTCCCTAAATCTCCATCAAATTAAAAAAAAAAAAACATCCATTAGATCCCCCTTCTAGATGAATTTGTACATAATTATATCGGTAGAAAAATGTCCCAGCCGAAGGCCGATTCTTCCAATATTACAGGCTCACTAACGTTCGTCTGGGAAAAAATCGACACCTAAATAGCAGATTGACGAAGAAATGGGGCGAAAGGTCTTAAAACCGACTAACTAATGGGGCAAACATCTTAACATCTGAAAACTAATGGGGCTAAACATGAGGAAGAAAGTGGTCCAGAAAAGCGGCCCATCCCCCCTTAAACTACATAGGCTACATTAATCTATTATTATCCAGAAATAAAGGACGGTAGGCAGGTAGGTAGAAGAGGCATCCTCGTATAGAAGGGGTAGGCATACTGTATTATACTCACATTATAACGTGAACTGTTGAAATAGTTTGCATGTGTATTGCTTTTTTCATTATAGGTGTTTAAAGTATACAGTGTGATATTTCTATTTCTATTTACAGTATGTATTCATATAGTTTCCTTCCCCTTCGCCCCTATCCATCAATATTTTCTCCGTTTCAATACAGCTCCCCCTTTTCACTCTCCAATATTTCCCCATATATATAGACTCCCCATCTTTTCCCCTCAACAATAAATTTCTCTCTCTCTCTCTCTCTATATATATATATATATATATATATATATATATATATTAGTTTCCCCTTTCCCTTCCCCTCCCCAATAAAATCCATATATATAGTGTCCCCTTTCCCTTCCCCTCCCCAATACTTCTCCATTTATAAAGTTTCCCTACCATTCTTTTCCCCTCCCCAATATATCTCCATTTACAGTTTCCCCTTTCCCCTCCCCAATATATCTCCATTTACAGTTTCCCCTTTCCCCTCTCCAATATATCTCCATTGTTATAATTTCTCCCTTTCTGTTTCGCTCCCCAATACAGTATATCTCCATTTATATATAGTTCTCCCCTTCCTTTCCCCTCCACAATATATCTCCATATATATAGTTTCCCCTTCTCTTCCCCTCCCTAATATATCTTCATATACGGTATATATAGTCTCCCCTTCATTTCCCCTCCTCAATATATCTCCATTTACATAGTTTCCCCTTCTTTTCCCCTCCCCAATACAGTTTATCTCCATATACTGTATATATATATATACAGTATTTCTCGTTTTCACTTCCCCTCCCCAATATATCTCCAATACCGGTACATAATTTCCCTACCATTCTTTTCCCCCTCCAAATCTACAGTCTCTCCATTTACATATTTTCCCCTTCCTTCCCCCTCCCCAGTGTATCTTCATATATATATAGTTTCCCCTTCTTTTCCCCTCCCCAATATGTTTTCATGTATATATATATATATATATATATATATATATATATATATATATATATATATATATACGTATATATATATTGAGTATATATCACAAATACATGTGAGGCACTAAATGTTTCTAATCTCTCAGTGGGGTTCGAACCGCCGACCGTCAGGAGGATAGCCGCCGTGGTGTAGTTGATTAAAGCGTCGGCTATCGTCCTGACGGTCGGCGGTTCGAACCCCACTGAGAGATTAGAAACATATATATATATATATATATATATATATATATATATATATATATATATATATATATATTATATATATATATATATATATATATAATTTATATATAGTGTAATTTTCACTTTTCTTCCCCCTCTTGTAACTCCCTCGATATATTGTGTTTGTGTCAATGATCATAAATTCTCATTATACTGGACAATACAATACAATTATTTCAACATTTACACGCCCGTCCACGACGTCCACACACACACTCTCACTCTCTCTCTCTCTCCCTCTCGTTCGTAATTTTCCGTTCAGTTCTCCTTTTTGTTAAGTTATGGCGAAGTTTATCCTGCCGTAACTCCAGGAATTACATTTTCTTTCACTTATTTTCTGTTCTCGGCTTAGAGCCCTCGTCGTATTTTGCCAACTTCATTGCTTCTCATCAGACAATTTTGACAATCATATCTTTCATTAATACAGAGGCTATATACCGTAAATAATTACCAAGTTGTAAACATATGGAGAAAATATATAAACGTATATTGCGAACTCCATTGCCGACGCGGGCTCTTCATCTCATCACGTATCATCAGCCATTTTATGTTTACTATTAAATATATATATAAATACCAAGTCACACACACACACACACACACACACACACACACACACACACATATATATATATATAAAGTTGACATTTTATGAATATGTACTGTATAAATCAATAATTTAATCAGTCTTACCGATATATTTTACACCGACAATAGTGGACTGACATGGTAAGGATTGACATAAGTAGCGAGTGATTTTATAATAAAGAACACGTAATAACGCTTTCAATATACTGTATGTATTTGTGAAATAGTCTGCACACAAAAGTTCTACTCAGATATATGCAGCTGGGTATACCGTACAGTACCGGCATTAACATTTAGTTCATTTATATTATGTTTTAGTCACTTCAAGCAAATGTAAATACAAAATATGAATCATTTACCAGATTGTTTACAAAGGGATGGCATAAGACGGCATTCTATACTACTTATCCAGGGAAATAGAGGTAAATAGTTAAGGGAGGGTACCGTTTTTTTTTTTATCTTTCTCTCCTTTTCTCTCTTTCCCTGGCTTGTATCCATTCGGCCCCATTCAGCCAACTGTTTTAAGACGTTTATTCCCATCCAGGTGTCGATTTTTCCCTGGCGAGCGATAGCGAGCCAGCATTGTATGGAGAAATCCGGCTTTGCCGGAGAAATTTGTCTATCGAAAAATTTACAAAATTAGCTTGCTGTCAAAACAAAAATATAAATATGCTGGCTCGCTACCGCTCGCCAGGAAAATATTGACACCTGAAAGGGCGTAAACGTCTTAAAACAGTAGGCTGAATAGGGCCGAATGGATACAAGCCAAAGAGAGAGGGAGAGCAAGATAAAACAAACACGAGGTGGGCTCCCTTAACCGTATCTAGGCTATCTGTACCAGCGACGTCTGTTATATTTTATTCTATCTATATTTAGACGATTGTATGCAGCTTAGGAAGGATCTGTGGTACCGTAGTAAAAGTGGTTGATTGAGATAGTTCGAAGCCTTACAACTGCTCTTGATCCTTCCGAAACTGAATGAAATCGATTAGTAGTAGCCAGCCTAAACTGCCAAGAATGTCCACGGTACAGAAGGGGTTAATATAGAATGATTCCCTGTGATAGTACTTACATACACCGGTGATAAGGCTCACCTATTGTACCACCACCGCACTACACACCTGAAAACAAAAGAGCACAGTTATACATAGTGAAAAGAAAAGAGCACAGTTATACATAGTGAAAAGAAAAGAGCACAGTTATACATAGTGAAAAGAAAAGAGCACAGTTATACATAGTGAAAAGAAAAGAGCACAGTTATACATCGTGAAAAGAAAAGAGCACAGTTATACATAGTGAAAAGAAAAAAGCAAAGTTATACATAGTGAAAAGAAAAGAGCACAGTTATACATAGTGAAAAGAAAAGAGCACAGTTATACATCGTGAAAAGAAAAGAGCACAGTTATACATAGTGAAAAGAAAAGAGCACAGTTATACATAGTGAAAACAAAAGAGCACAGTTATACATAGTGAAAAGAAAAGAGCACAGTTATACATTGTGAAAAGAAAAGAGCACAGTTATACATAGTGAAAAGAAAAGAGCACAGTTATACATCGTGAAAAGAAAAGAGCACAGTTATACATAGTGAAAAGAAAAGAGCACAGTTATACATAGTGAAAACAAAAGAGCAGTTATACATCGTGAAAACAAAAGAGCAGTTATACATCGTGAAAAGAAAAGAGCACAGTTATACATAGTGAAAAGAAAAGAGCACAGTTATACATAGTGAAAAGAAAAGAGCAGTTATACATCGTGAAAAGAAAAGAGCACAGTTATACATAGTGAAAAGAAAAGAGCACAGTTATACATAGTGAAAAGAAAAGAGCAGTTATACATAGTGAAAAGAAAAGAGCACAGTTATACATAGTGAAAAGAAAAGAGCACAGTTATACATAGTGAAAAGAAAAGAACACAGTTATACATACCGGTAGTGAAAAGAAAAGAGCACAGTTATACATAGTGAAAAGAAAAGAGCACAGTTATACATAGTGAAAAGAAAAGAGCACAGTTATACATAGTGAAAAGAAAAGAGCACAGTTATACATAGTGAAAAGAAAAGAGCACAGTTATACATCGTGAAAAGAAAAGAGCACAGTTATACATAGTGAAAAGAAAAGAACAGTTATACATAGTGAAAAGAAAAGAGCACAGTTATACATAGTGAAAAGAAAAGAGCACAGTTATACATAGTGAAAAGAAAAGAGCACAGTTATACAGTGAAAAGAAAAGAACACAGTTATACATAGTGAAAAGAAGCACAGTTATACATAGTGAAAAGAAAAGAGCACAGTTATACATAGTGAAAAGAAAAGAACACAGTTATACAGTGAAAAGAAAAGAGCACAGTTATACATAGTGAAAAGAAAAGAGCACAGTTATACATAGTGAAAAGAAAAGAACAGTTATACATAGTGAAAAGAAAAGAGCACAGTTATACATAGTTAAAAGAAAAGAGCACAGTTATACATAGTGAAAAGAAAAGAGCACAGTTATACATCATGAAAAGAAAAGAGCAGTTATACATAGTGAAAAGAAAAGAGCACAGTTATACATAGTGAAAAGAAAAGAACACAGTTATACATAGTGAAAAGAAAAGAGCACAGTTATACATAGTGAAAAGAAAAGAGCACAGTTATACATAGTGAAAAGAAAAGAGCACAGTTATACATAGTGAAAAGAAAAGAGCACAGTTATACATAGTGAAAAGAAAAGAGCACAGTTATACATAGTGAAAAGAAAAGAGCACAGTTATACATAGCGAAAAGAAAAGAGCACAGTTATACATAGTGAAAAGAAAAGAGCACAGTTATACATAGTGAAAAGAAAAGAGCACAGTTATACATAGTGAAAAGAAAAGAGCACAGTTATACATCGTGAAAAGAAAAGAGCACAGTTATACATCGTGAAAATACTACGGTACCTACAGTACAGTATAGTCAATTAGTGTATTCCTTTCACTTCTTCCGTACGGCAAGACCCATTTAAATTCCTTATAGGTGACTTATTATCGGTATTTTCATTTAAGGGAGCTCACCTCGTTTTTTTTTTCTCTTTCTCTCCCTCTCTCTTTGGTTTGTATCCATTCGGCCCCATTCAGCCTACCGTTTTAACCCTTTCACGCATTTATGACGCAGAGGTTGCCAGATTAGCAATAAGAAATTGAGTTCTCTCACTGTTTTAATTACCTCTCCAAAATTAGTTTTCTGCCCACAGCTAACTCAAAGCCAACTGCAGAGGTTGCAGTAACTAAACTAAAGGTTTCTAAATACCCCTGATGGTAACAAAGGCTTTAAAGTATCCCCAATAGGCTCAACATTGCGTCTTATGTCGGAGAGGGTTAAGACGTTCACCCCGATCCAGGTGTCAATATTTTCCTGGCGAGCGGTAGCGACCCAGCATATATATATTTTTGTTTTGACATGCTAAATTTCTCCGGCGAAGCCGAATTTCTCCATACAATGGTGGCTCGCTATCGCTCGCCAGGAAGAAATCGACGCTTGGATGGGGATAATCGTCTTAAAACAGTTGGCTGCATGGGGCCGATGGACACAAGCCAGGGAAAGAGAGAAGGAGAGAAAGATAAAAAAAAAGCCGGTGACCCCCCTTAACTATATAAATACAAATACAACATAATTAAATAACTACTGCCAAGTGCTATAAAACATACATACACACATAAACAAACAAAACAATTCAACAAGTACCGGTACCGCCATATGCTGTAAAACGAGCTCGTACGCATCCACATCCACACAATCACTCTCTCTCTCTCACACACACACACACATCCAAACACTCAATCTCTCTATCTATGTATCTCTCTCTCACTCACACACAAACACACACACACACACAAACACATCCACTCTGTCTTTCTTTCTCACACACACACACGCATACAAACACACACACACACAAACTCTCTCTCACACACACACACACACCAGGCATTCACACATCAAACAACTTGTAGCCCACATTAGATCCTCGTGATCAAACAGCATTATACACCCTACCGCACAATAACCCCCTTTACAATATAAATGGGCTGTTGTTTCTGGGCCCCCTTCTCCCTCATGTTTAGCCCTAGTTTTTGTTTTTATTTTAAGGCGTTCACACCATTATTTTGGCGTTTTCAAGACCTTTCGGCTCTTTTTTTTTTTCAATTTTAAGATCTTTGGGGCCATTTAAGGGCCAGTTTTTATTCCTGGCGAGCGAAAGCGAACCTGTACTTTATGAGTCCCCGATAAAAGTGGAAGAAAAATGAGCACGGACAGTCCCCGATAAAAGCGGGAAAAAATAATGGACGCGCGATACCAACTCTAATCTCCACACATCATCCACAACACACCTCCCATTGTCCACACGCTGACCGACACTCCATCAAAGGTAAAGTATCTCCTAACCCCCCCCCCCCCCCCCCCAGACAGAATAACACCGTAACAATCAGACGCCGGATACTCAAATAGTTTACGGTGCCTTATCTCACCAGACAGAATAACAACGTAACAATCAGACGCCAGATACTCAAATAGTTTACGGTGCCTTATCTCACCAGACAGAATAACAACATAACAATCAGACGCCGGATACTCAAATAGTTTACGGTGCCTTATCTCACCAGACAGAATAACAACGTAACAATCAGACGCCGGATACTCAAATAGTTTACGGTGCCTTATCTCACCAGACAGAATAACAACGTAACAATCAGACGCCGGATACTCAAATAGTTTACGGTGCCTTATCTCACCAGACAGAATAACAACGTAACAATCAGACGCCGGATACTCATATAGTTTACGGTGCCTTATCTCACCAGACAGAATAACACCGTAACAATCAGACGCCGGATACTCATATAGTTTACGGTGCCTTATCTCACCAGACAGAATAACAACGTAACATTCAGACGCCGGATACTCAGACAATATAGATCGGATGTCAACGAACAACCTGAGGGGGGCGAATTCTGATGACAGGCCGTTTACTCTTAAAATTACAGGCTCGCTATCGCTCGCCAGGAAAAAATCGACACCTAAATGGCACGAAAGGTCTTAATATTGACAACAAAATGGGGTGTAAAGTCACAAAATCGCCAAACTAATGAGTCGAACGTCTTAAAATCTAAAAAAAACACAACGAGGATGTAATAAGCAACCTGAGCGGGGCGAATTCTGATGACACTATAATCTGATGGTGCTAGACTACAATTCTGATGACACTATAATCTGATGGTGCTAGACTACAATTCTGATGACACTATAATCTGATGGTGCTAGACTACAATTCTGATGACACTATAATCTGATGGTGCTAGACTACAATTCTGATGACACTATAATCTGATGGTGCTAGACTACAATTCTGATGACACTATAATCTGATGGTGCTAGACTACAATTCTGATGACACTATAATCTGATGGTGCTAGACTACAATTCTGATGACACTATAATCTGATGGTGCTAGACTACAATTATCATGACACTATAATCTGATGGTGCTAGACTACAATTCTCATGACACTATAATCTGATGGTGCTAGACTACAATTGCTCAAAATATTGCTAGAAATAATGCTCGTGTGACACCGGCTTAAGGGGGGTCACCGGTTTTTGTGTATCTTTCTCTCCTTTTATCTCTTTCCCTGGCTTGTATCCATTCGGCCCCATTTAGCCAAATGTTTTAAGACGTTTATCCCCATCCAGGTGTCGATTTTTTCCTGGCGAGCGATAGCGAACAAGCATTGTATGGAGAAATCCGGCTTCGCCGGAGAGATTTTTCTATCGAAAAATGTAAACATTTTGCTTGCTGTCAAAACAAAAATATATATATGCTGGCTCGCTACCGCTCGCCAGGAAAATATGACACCTGGATGGGGGTAAGCGACTTAAAACATTATTCTGAATGGGGCCGAATGGATACAAGCCAAAGAGAGAGGGAGAGAAAGAGAAAAAAGCGAGGTAAGCTCCCGTAAGAAGATGAACAACAACAGAAACAACAACAATAATAACAACACCAGAGGCATTCAGAGCCAATTGGTGTTATAATTATTAGTAAAATCTTTCTTATCACCAATAACCCCCAAATGCAATGAATGAAAGCACGTGATTCTCCCAGGATTCGAACCTAGGATATCTCATACAGAACTTACACGCTCTAACCATTACACCATCGAGACAGTTATAAGTACAGCACATGACTACGATTAATATCCATTTATCGAATACCAGTACTTGTCATAACGAGAAACGGCATTCTATAGACCAACCACGTTTGTTACACAGAAATAGGACAAAAAGAAGAGAAAAAACAAAACATTAGCAACACTTATCATGCATGCAGTTTGGTGTAACATAGAGACAAACAAGAAGAAGGAGACGAGAAACAAGAAAACCGAAAAAGGCGAAGACAAAGAATGTAAATTATAATAGTCTTGTTGAAATAACTTTGAAAAGTTGACAGAAAGAATATAAACACCATATGAGGAGGAGCACTTTGTTGACGACGCTGCTTCGCAGATTGCTTCTTCAGACCTGAAGAAGCTATCTGCGAAACGTTGTCAATAAAGTGCTCCTCCTCATATGGTGTCGATAATCGTCTTCGCAGCCCACCTCTGATTCTTAACAACAACAATAGTCAATCATCCACAGTCCTTCGTCTTCGACACACACACACACACTCCAAGCCCAACCTACATTTATCAGGCTTAGTTTCCAGTTAACTTAATAATTGCGTAGCCAGCATGTTAGTGTTTCTGAATCTGTGTGGAGAGATCCCGAGTCACGAGACATGGTACACGGAACTAGGTCACACAGAGGGTGGGGGTAGGGTGGCTGAGTTAGGGGTCAATGAGAGGGGGAGGGAGGGATGGGTGTGCGGTGGTGGGAGGGAGAGGGGAGGGATGGGGGTGAGTGGTAATTCTATATAACCGAGATGGGTCAGAAGAGTGAAGTCAGAGGAAGGGAGTGAAAACAGGGGAAAGGGGTGAAGTCAGGGGAAGGGAGTCAAGTCAGGGGAGGGGAGTAAAGTGAAGGGAAGGGAGTTAAGTCAGGGGAAGGGAGTGAGGTTAGGGGAGGGGAGTGAGGTCAGGGGAGGGGAGTCAAGTCAGGGGAGGGGAGTCAAGTCAGGGGAGGGGAGTCAAGTCAGGGGAAGGGAGTGAAGTCAGGGGAAGGGGGCTGAATCAGAGAGTGGAGTCATGGGGTGGAGAGGGTTGAATCACAAGAGTGGAGTTAGTGGTGGAGAGGGTTGAATCACAAGAGTGGAGTTAGTGGTGGAGAGGGTTGAATCACAAGAGTGGAGTTAGTGGTGGAGAGGGTTGAATCACAAGAGTGGAGTCAGTGGTAGAGAGGGTTGAGTCACAAGAGTGGAGTCAGTGGTGGAGAGGGTTGAATCACAAGAGTGGAGTTAGTGGTGGAGAGGGTTGAATCACAAGAGTGGAGTCAGTGGTGGAGAGGGTTGAGTCACAAGAGTGGAGTCAGTGGTGGAGAGGGTTGAATCACAAGAGTGGAGTCAGTGGTGGAGAGGGTTGAATCACAAGAGTGGAGTCAGTGGTGGAGGGAGTTGAATCACAAGAGTGGAGTCGGTGGTGGAGAGGGGTGAATCACAAGTGTGGAGTTAGTGGTGGAGAGGGTTGAATCACAAGAGTGGAGTTAGTGGTGGAGAGGGTTGAATCACAAGAGTGGAGTCGGTGGTGGAGAGGGGTGAATCACAAGAGTGGAGTCGGTGGTGGAGAGGGGTGAATCACAAGAGTGGAGTAAGTGGTGGAGGGGGTTGAATCACAAGTGTGGAGTCAGTGGTGGAGGGGGTTGAATCACAAGAGTGGAGTCAGTGGTGGAGAGGGTTGAATCACAAGAGTGGAGTCAGTGGTGGAGAGGGTTGAATCACAAGAGTGGAGTCAGTGGTGGAGAGGGTTGAATCACAAGAGTGGAGTCAGTGGTGGAGGGTTGAATCACAAGAGTAGAGTCAGTGGTAGAGAGGGTTGAATCACAAGAGTGGAGTCAGTGGTGGAGAGGGTTGAATCACAAGAGTGGAGTCAGTGGTGGAGAGGGTTGAATCACAAGAGTGGAGTCTGGTGGAGAGGGTTGAATCACAAGAGTGGATTCAGTGGTAGAGAGGGTTGAATCACAAGAGTGGAGTCAGTGGTGGAGAGGGTTGAATCACAAGAGTGGAGTCTGGTGGAGAGGGTTGAATCACAAGAGTGGAGTCAGTGGTAGAGAGGGTTGAATCACAAGAGTGGAGTCAGTGGTGGAGAGGGTTGAATCACAAGAGTGGAGTCAGTGGTGGAGAGGGTTGAATCACAAGAGTGGAGTCAGTGGTGGAGAGGGTTGAATCACAAGAGTGGAGTCAGTGGTGGAGAGGGTTGAATCACAAGAGTGGAGTCAGTGGTAGAGAGGATTGAATCACAAGAGTGGAGTCAGTGGTGGAGAGGGTTGAATCACAAGAGTGGAGTCAGTGGTGGAGAGGGTTGAATCACAAGAGTGGAGTCAGTGGTGGAGAGGGTTGAATCACAAGAGTGGAGTCTGGTGGAGAGGGTTGAATCACAAGAGTGGAGTCAGTGGTAGAGAGGGTTGAATCACAAGAGTGGAGTCAGTGGTGGAGAGGGTTGAATCACAAGAGTGGAGTCAGTGGTGGAGAGGGTTGAATCACAAGAGTGGAGTCTGGTGGAGAGGGTTGAATCACAAGAGTGGAGTCAGTGGTGGAGAGGGTTGAATCACAAGAGTGGAGTCAGTGTAAGGGGTGGAGGGCTAAGTCAGGGGGGGGGGGAAAGGGTTAAGGGGAGATGGCGTATTTATTTGCTTATTGTTTTATCATTTCATCAACCTGTAAAACAAAACAAAACTAGAACCCACTTCAAGATAAATGTGCACATTTTTCGGTAGAAAAATTTCCCGGCCGAAGGCCGGTCACTCTTAAAATAGGCTCGCTGTCGCTCGCCAGGAAAAAAATCGACACCTAAATGGCACGAAAGGTCTTAATATTGACAACAAAATGGGGTATAAAGTCATAAAATCGCCAAAGTAATGAGTCGAACATCTTAAAATCTAAAAAGCAATGGGATTAAACACGAGGGAGAAAGGGGCCCAAAACAACCCAGCCCATCTGTCCTTAAATCCTTAGAGCGGAGGAGTCAGCAAGGATGGAAGTCATGGGATTATAGACGGGGATGAATGGCCTCGTTACGGCGGTGTCACACGGGCTCTTTTTCCGTCAATTTTTACGGGCAATTCTAGTCTGGCATCTTCAGAATTTAAGCTATGCCAGAAATCAGCCAACTATAGGTAGCGCCAGCGAACCTGACAATAATCTTGATCTCTGACCTCTATGTAACTCAAAAGGGCCTAGAGCAAATGGGCTGTAAATATCCACACCTAATTCCTGGTGGACTCTTCCCAAATGATAGAAACGTCAGCCCGGTTGCTTTAATTAATTTTGAGTTATAAGAAGTTAAGGGGTCAAGATTATTGTAAAGTTCGCTGGCACTACCTATAGCATGATCTATCTTCAGTCTAGTTTTCGAGTCCAATGTGAAAGAGCCTCAAAATATTACGAGAAAAAACTTGCTCATCGAAAATTGCCGGAAAAGGCGCTGGTGTGACACCGGCCTTACTGTAGTCTGGGAATCAACTGTATTTGATTACAATCCCTTTCGTCAAATAACTTATCCCATTAAGGGAGCCCACCTCGCTTTTGTTTTCTCTTTCTCTCCCTCTCTCTTTGGTTTATATCCATTCAGCCCCATTCAGCCTACTGTTTTAAGACGTTTACCCCCATCCAGGTGTTAATATTTTCCTGGCGAGCGGTAGCGAGCCAGCATATATATATTTTTGATTTGACAGCAAGCTAAATTTGTACATTTTTCGATAAAAAAAAATCTCTGGCGAAGCCGGATTTCTCCATACAATGCTGGCTCGCTATCGCTCGCCAGGAATAAATCGAAACCTGGATGGGGATAAACGTCTTAAAACAGTTGGCTGAATGGGGCCAAATGGATACAAACCAGGATAAGAGAGAAAAGGAGAGAAAGATTAAAAAAAGCCGGTGACCCCCCTTAAAAACGTACGTGTGGCAATAATGTTCCTTTAAAATATCATGATTTACCTTAAGGGGGGATGGCCGTATTTTACCTCAAGGGGGGATGGCCGTATTTTACCTCAAGGGGGGATGGCCGTATTTTACCTCAAGGGGGGATGGCCGTATTTTACCTCAAGGGGGGATGGCCGTATTTTACCTCAAGGGGGGATGGCCGTATTTTACCTTAAGGGGGGATGGCCGTATTTTACCTTAAGGGGGGATGGCCGTATTTTACCTCAAGGGGGGATGGCCGTATTTTACCTTAAGGGGGGATGGCCGTATTTTACCTCAAGGGGGGATGGCCGTATTTTACCTTAAGGGGGGATGACCGTATTTTACCTTAAGGGGGGATGGCCGTATTTTACCTTAAGGGGGGATGACCGTATTTTACCTCAAGGGGGGATGGCCGTATTTTACCTTAAGGGGGGATGGCCGTATTTTACCTTAAGGGGGGATGGCCGTATTTTACCTCATGGGGGGATGGCCGTATTTTACCTTAAGGGGGGATGGCCGTATTTTACCTCAAGGGGGGATGGCCGTATTTTACCTTAACCGTATTTTGATTATTATTATTATTACTATTTTTTTTTTTTTTTTAGTTTCTTCCCTAGATCTCCATCAAGCTTAAAGAAAAAGACCTTTCTTCAAGATAAGTTTGTAAATTACAGGCTCGCTAACGCTCGCCAGGAAAAAATCGACACCTAATTGACAAGAAAAGTTTTTATATTGACAAAAGAAATGGGGCGAAAGTTCTTACAATCGCAAAACTAATGGGGCGAACGTCTTAAAATCTCAAAAGCAATGGGGGCTAAACGCGAGGGAGAAAGGGGTCCACAAAAGAATCCCTCAAGTAGAAATCTCCCCTTAACTCACTGGTTACCTAAATACAACAGTCAATAGGTGTGACAACGTACAGCCCATTTGCTCCAGCCCTTCCTGCGTTACTATACAGAGAACTTGGGGTGACAATGTTTAGACTCCTGATAACGAATAGCCGCTATACCGGTACTCTGTTTCTTTTCAGCTGACGATAAATTGAATCTCTTAGCGGCTAATTTCACGATACTTAAGGGGAGGTGGGCCCATTTTCTGGTATGTTATTTCAACTATTCCTTTATTTCTTAGTGTTCTCGGTAAACCTACATCAAGCTTTAAAAAACTCCCCCTTGACCCCCTTTCAAGATAAATTTGTACATTTTTCGGTAGAAAAATTTCCCGGCCGAAGGCCGGTTCCCCTTAAATTACAGGCTCACTATCGCTCGCCAGGAAAAAATCGACACCTACACGAATGGTCTTAAAATTAACAGAAATGGGGCAAGGGTTCTTAAAATCGCCAAACTAATGGGGCAAGCGTCTTTAAATCTCACAAGCAATTGGGCTAAACATGAGGGAGCAAGA
This sequence comes from Paralithodes platypus, assembly GCA_032716605.1. NCBI lineage: Eukaryota > Metazoa > Arthropoda > Malacostraca > Decapoda > Lithodidae > Paralithodes > Paralithodes platypus. Next base: position 50,674,663 of record CM064579.1, on the reverse strand, counting down.
GGTTAAGACAAAAATCCTCCCGGTGGAAATCTCCCCTTATTAACCCATACAGTACCGGTGACGTCCTTTTCATTATATTCTGGCAACTGTTTAACGATTGTGTTCAGTTTAAAAAAGGCCTCCAGCAATTAGCAGGCTTCCAACTAGGCCTATCGCTCTTAACCTCTTTTATTACCACAGCTCCTTCTTAAACTGCACAAAATCGTCTAAATGTAACTTGAAAAAAAGATAAATCGACGTCGCTGGTACAGAAGGGGTTAAAGGAAAAATATGAAACTCTTATGTCTCTGCATCATAATAAGACCGAGTTTCTATAATGATCACTATATTTCACTAACAAAATCTTCAAAATAGCTGAAAAATATGTATGAGAACTTTGCAATTTACCGTCAGATGAAAAGAAACAGCCCATAGTTAGGGGACGAGGGTTTGTTGCCATGTAGTTGTGAATCATCTATAGTGTTTGCACTGCTTCACACTGATATATTTACCCCCCCCCCCCTCTCCCCCTGGTATTATTATTTACCTAACAAGACAGCTCAATTGATAACACACCTGAACATGTATCCCTTTCTCGAAATACATGATGATTTATAATACAACCTATAAAATTGGTGCTATTTATGGCCGAGTGGAACGTCAAACTGACAGACCTGGCTACTAGGACAGAAACATCAGTTAATGTGACTCACGTGTGTTGCTGAGATAAATATCACACACGCACGCACGCACGCACGCACGCACACGCACACACACACATACCGGTATATACTGTATATATCCCACGAAAATCAGAGGTTAAAGATCTTGGGGTAATAATGTCAGAAAACATGTCTTTCAAAGAACATAATCAGGCCAAGTCAGTGGCGGCGAGGAAACTTGTAGGTTGGATACTGCGCACTTTCAAGACACGAGAAGAACGGCCAATGATAACACTTTTCAAATCGCTGGTGATCCCACGACTGGAGTATTGCAGTGTGCTAACATCTCCACACAAAGCCGGGGAAATATATGAAATAGAGAGTGTTCAAAGAAGCTTCACGTCCCACATCAGCTTGGTAAAAACATCTTCATTACTGGGATCGTCTGAAGGCTCTTAACTTATATTCAATGGAGCGAAGAAGAGAAAGATACTTGATAATTTACACATGGAAAGTTATCTAGGGTCTAGTGCCAAACCTTCACACCACAATATCATGGAACTGGAGCGACAGAGGGGGTAGGAAATGTAACATCCCACCCCAAAAGTGTAGGGAAGCTCTGGGCACACTGAGCGACTCCTGGTTGACAAACAGGGGACCGAGCCTCTTCAACAAAATGCCAGAGAACGTGAGAAACCTGATGGACGTGCCAACGGAAGTATTCAAGAAAGCCTTAGACAACCATCTCAAGTCGGTGCCTGATCAGCCATACTTCGCGGGGGTAAGAGCTGCCTCTTCGAATAGCCTGCTGCATCAAGCACTGGCAGCAAACATACTCGGGGGGAGCAACTCTCGCCGAGGCCACTGAGGGATGGCCGAAACAACTCCAGGTAGCAGGTATATCTCACAAATACACGTGAGCTAATAAATGTTAAAATGAATCACATAAAATCACTAGGCTAAGTATTAAAATATATAAAAGTGTTAAAGATTAAGTTTCAATTATATATATATATATATATATATGTGTGGGAACTCGATTTTGTTTTTAAATAATCACAGGAATCCGAGGATTATTAAGTATTAAGTTATATACTAAAATTAAGTATCGGTAGGTAGGCAACACGAAATGCAAGTAAATTGTACGAAAGGGGGTGAGACAATATTAAAAACAACAACAGTGTAGAAAGGGTTCGCACTAAAGTGGAATGGGGTCGCGGAAACATAATTGGAAACACCGAAGATTTTTGAAAAGACGGAAAATGCATGTTATGTAACGTTATTTACAGTTGGAAATTGAAAGCAAAATGAGAAGCTGATTAAATAATTCAGATAATCAGATAAAATCACTAAGTATTAAAATATATAAAAGTGTTAAAGATTAAGTTTCAATTATAATACAAAACACATTGCAATAGTACGAAGGGGGTGGGGGGGGGGGGAAGCTAGGCTATAAAGGAAAACATTGCACTAAAGTAGAGTGTGGTTACGGAATTAATAAAGAATGTGTAAGCCGAAACGTAACACAATAAAGATGTTTGTAGGTTCCCTTCCATTAGTTTTATTTTCTTATTAGATATGTCCACATTCTTTACTAATTCCGTAACCACACTCTACTCTAGTGCAATGTCTTCCTATATAGCCTAGCTTCCCCCCCCCCCCCCTTCGTACTATTGCAATGTGTTTTGTATTATAATTGAAACTTAATCTTTAACACTTTTATATATTTTAATACTTAGTGATTTTATCTGATTATCTGAATTATTTAATCAGCTTCTCATTTTGCTTTCAATTTCCAACTGTAAATAACGTTACATAACATGCATTTTCCGTCTTTTCAAAAATCTTCGGTGTTTCCAATTATGTTTCCGCGACCCCATTCCACTTTAGTGCGAACCCTTTCTACACTGTTGTTTTAGAAATTGTCTCACCCCCTTTCGTACAATTTACTTGTATTTCGTGTTGCCAACCTACTTAATTCTAGTATATAACTTAATACTTAATAATCCTCGGATTCCTGTGATTATTTAAAAACAAAATCGAGTTCCCACACACATTTATATATATATATATATATATATATATATATATATATATATATATATATATATACACACATCCTTGTTCCATTCGACTTCACCTTCGTTTATATTGTAATTCTTTCGTTAATCTCTCGTTGCAACCTCCCCTCAGAAGACAGGATCATTATTCCTCTCCCTGCAGCCATAGCTCTCTGGTTAAGTGAAAAGTCTCCTTGATTAAACCCACCACCTCCGTTAAATCCTTCCTCCATTAAAGGGCAGGTAGTTGCTTTCTTGGACTCCCTTCTCCCTCATGCTTAGCATATTGGTTTTGAGATTTTAAGACGTCCCTTCCATTAGTTTGGCGATTCTGAGACCATTCACCCCATTTCTTTGTCAATATTAAGACTTTTCGTGCCCTTTAGGTGTCGATATTTTTTTAGGCGAGTGATAGCTAGCCTGTAATTTTGGGATGAACCGGCCTTCGGCCGGGACATTTGTCTACCGAAAAATGTACAAATCTCGAAGGGGTCTTAATTGGGGGTATTGTTTTAAAGTTTGTTGGAGGTCTACTGTAAGAAGCAAACTAAAAACCTCACCTTAAGGGGAAGCAGACCGTTTTTCTGGACCCCCTTCTCCCTAATGTTTAGCCTCACTAGTTTTTAAATTATAAGACGTTCGGCTCATTAGTTTGGCGATTTTAACACCTTTCGCCCCATTTCGTTGTCAATTTTAAGACCTTTCGTGCCATTTAGGTATCGATTATTGTAATTTTAAGAGGAACCAGCCTTCGGCCGGGACATTTTTCTACCGAAAAATGTAAAATTTTATCTTGCAGGGGGTGCAAGGTCTAGGGGGGGTTTTTCTAAGCTTGATGGAGGTTTAGGGAGGAAACTAAAAAAATATATGAATACATTAATTAATAGACCAAACAAACGGTCAGTCTCCCCTTAAAGCCACCACCTCCTGTAAATCCTTCCTCCGTTATCCCTTCCCCTTCCTTAGTCGCTCGTTTACTTCTTCTCCTTCTTTCCCTGCTTTCTTCGATTCCTTTACTTATTGTCCACCCTTACCTTCTTCCATTCCAGTAGTTTCCTTTCTCCCTCTTTTCGTTTGCCATTCTCCTCCATTTGCTTTCTTCTCTTCCTTTACTTATTTTTCCACCCTTCCCTTCTTCCATTCCAGTAGTTTCCTTTTTCCCTCTTTTCGTTTACCATTCTCCTCCATTTCCTTCTTCAATTCCAGTAATTTCCTTTCTCCCTCTTTTCGCTTACCATTCTCCTCCATATCCTTCTTCCATTCCTTTATCGTTCCTCCTTCCCTACCTTCTCTGTGCCGTTTCGCTTACCATTCTCCTCCATATCCTTCTTCCATTCCTTTATCGTTCCTCCTTCCCTACCTTCTCTGTGCCGTTTCGCTTACCATTCTCCTCCATATCCTTCTTCCATTCCTTTATCATTCCTCCTTCCCTACCTTCTCTGTGCCGTTTCGCTTACCATTCTCCTCCATATCCTTCTTCCATTCCTTTATCATTCCTCCTTCCCTACCTTCTCTGTGCCGTTTCGCTTACCATTCTCCTCCATATCCTTCTTCCATTCCTTTATCATTCCTCCTTCCCTACCTTCTCTGTGCCGTTTCTCTTACCATTCTCCCCACTTCTTATTCTCACTCCTTTATTAGTTCTTCCTCATCATCATCATCATCATCATCTCCGACGCCTTGTTTCCCCCTGGGAAACCCCCACTAGAGGATGGCCATGACAGAAACGTCTCCAAGCTACTTTGTCAAGACATGCCTCCTTTGCCCGTGCCACAATGCCCCTTCCACTACGTGGAAGTTTTTCTTCAATATATTTCTCCACTTTCTTTTCCCATACCATAGGTGGTCTTCCACTACTAGCGGTTCCACTCACCTGACTCCCATATATCTGTCTTGGCATTCTGTCTTCATCCATTCTCTGAACATGGCCATACCACCTCAAAGTACTTCTCTTTATCCACTCAACCACACCACAATCAATGCCCAAAGCCTGCTCTTCCATTCCAAAGGACTCGTACACTTCCCTATTACTTGGCCCATCTAGCCTATTCATGCCAGCTGCCATTCTGAAAAAGCTCATCTCCACAGCTCTCAGTTTGAAGAGGTCCTCGTCACTTGCCGTCCATGTCTCGCTTCCATACGAGAGTGTTGGGAGCAGCACACTGTTTCTCAGTGACTTTTTGACTTCCTGGCTAACCATTCTTCCTCTTCCTATTAATTTGCTATTTTATCTGCCCTCCTTCCTTCCCTACCTTTTTATGGGGGGATGGGCGTATTTATTTGCTCATTTATATATAATTTTATCATTTTATTAGTTTGCTCCCTAGACCTCCATCAAACATAAAAAAAACACCCACCCAAGACCCCCGTTCAAGATAAATGTGTACATTTTTCAATAGTAAAATGTCCCGCTCCGGTTAAAGAACAGGCTCGCTATCGCTCGCCAGAAAAAAATCGACACCTAAATAACACGAAAAGTCTTAATATTGACAAAGAAATGGGGGGAGAGGTCTTAAAATCGCCAAACTAATGAGCCGAACGTCATACAATCTGCAAACTAATGGGGCTAAACATTAGGAAGAAGAGGGACCAGAAAAACGACCCATCTCATCTTAAGGGAGCCCACCTCGCTTGTTTTTCTCTTTCTCTCCCTCACTCTATGGCTTGTATCCATTCGGCCCCATTCAGCCTACTGTTTTAAGTCGATTACCCCCATCCAGGTGTCAATATTTTCCTGGCGAGCGGTAGCAAGCCAGCATATATATTTTGTTTTGACAGTAAGCTAAATTTGTACATTTTTCAATTGAAAAATATCTCCGGCGAAGCCGGATTTCTCCATTCAATGCTGGCTCGCTATCGCTTGCCAGGAACAAATCGACACCTGGATGGGGATAAACGTCTTAAAACAGTAGGCTGAATGGGGCCGAATGGATACAAGCCAGAGAAAGAAACAAAAGGAGAAAAAGAAAAAAAAAACAGGTGACCCATCTTAATAGGAGGTTCTTTGTCCTCTCCCTCACATAGGCGCCACCTTTCTCACTCTCCACTTAGACATTACGTGTTTATTCTCAGTCACATAACACATATTTTCTTATAACCTCTCTCTCTCTCTCATATATATATATATATATATATATATACAGTATATATATATATACCGGTATATATATATATATATATATATATATATATATATATATATAAATATATATAAATATATTATATACAGTACATACCGGTATATATATTATATGTATATATATATATATATATATATATATATATATATATATATAGATATATAATATATATATATATATATATATATATATTGGATTCTATCTCTCTCAACTGCTGTCTGTATTATGTTATGATCAGTAAAATAGGTTCATGTTCCATATAGTCAATACATTGATATGTTGTGCACGACATTGTATCGAAAAGAGCCTTCGGTCTGAACAACTTAGTATTGAAAAATTTACAAATTTAGCTTAAAGGGGGTCCGGAGGGGGAGGGGGAATGGGGGGGGGGGGAGGTTAGCTTGAAGGAAGCCTGGATTTTTTTTTTTTTTTTTAAGAATAGGGGACAAACTAAAATACATTGTTCGAAAATGCTAAAATCAAGCAAAATCCTCAATAATACACAATATCACAATGACCCCCAAGACGTCGGACCAGATAGTGTTAACCAAAGACCGGGGTTACACAACTACACCCGGAAGAGTGTTCACATCAATAGTTCGGGACTTGAAGCTGAAGGAGAAGAAGGCGGAACAGGAACAGACAAAGGGAGAAAGTGGAACAGGAAGTACAAGAAAACAGAATAGGAGCAACAGCTAGAGGGAGAAAGCGGAACAGGAACCGGAAGAAAACGGAACAGGAAGCAGAAGAAAACGGAACAGGAACAGAAAGTGTAAGAAAGTGGAACAGGGACAAAAGCAGAAGAAAACGGAACAGGAACAGGAAGCAGAAGAAAACGGAACAGGAACAGAACGTGAAAAAGGGACAGGAAGCGGACGAAAACGGAACAGGAACAGGAAGCAGAAGAAATCGGAATAGGAACAGAAATAGGAAGCGGAAGAAAACGGAACAGGGACAGGAAGCGGAAGAAAACGGAACAGGGACAGGAAGTGGAAGAACACAGAACAGGGACAGCCAAAGGAAGAATCACATGAGGCCTTTTATCGTCAACTTCCGATGGTCAATATTTTTTTCCGACGATATTTTAAGGATAATTTGTATAACTAGCCTACCATATCGGAAACAGACTGAAGACAGATGAATAAATTATATACAACATTAATTTACTGAAAGAGATAACATATATTACATTACGTACGGTAGCATTCTCAATATCAATATCATGGAGTTATTTCGTGGTAAATCTAGCTACCGGTATCATTAGACGATTACCGTATATTCAGCTGACGATGGACCTCCAGGAATCAAAGCTGTATGTATTAAAATGTAAAACTTGCAAACTAAACAAACCAAAATTGGGACAAGGACAATATAAAGTCAAATTAAATTATCAAAATCGCTATGTGGAAACAACGCTTACTAAAATGAAAATTATTAAATAAAATAACATATATAACATATGTTCCTCAACCCCTTGAATCCCACAGAGCCTTCCTAAACTGAATTAACTACTTGCGAGTTTCAGGCTATATAAGGAATTTGAAGCCGTCAACATCGATACTAAATAGATATGCTATAAAAATGTCGGTTTATGATGGGTAAAAAGTATATTGAATTCGATTTGATGTATATATATAAATGCACTACAATCGTATTATTGTTGTTAATTATGCTAAATACCAATGTCTACAACTCCAGCTCCCTTACAGCCTGAAACTCGTAGTACACTTAAATGCCACTCATAAATATTCGTGGACTTTACCTATTTCTAATTACGGAAGTACCGTATAGGCCTATCATTGTCTATACATCAACAACAACACTGTATACACTATACATCAACAACACTGTATACACTATACATCAACAACAACACTGTATACACTATACATCAACAACAACACTGTATACACTATACATCAACAACAACACTGTATACACTATTTATTGAAAAACAAGTTCCACCCAAACATCAATCCAAATGGTTATAATTGCATACAGACAAACATAGGGGGTCCACAAATTCTTATGAGTGGGCTAGAGACTATGACATTCTTATGAGTGGGCTAGAGACTATGACATTCTTATTATGAGTAGGCTAGAGACTATGACATTCTTATGAGTGGGCTAGAGACTATGACATTCTTATGAGTGGGCTAGAGACTATGACATTCTTATGAGTGGGCTAGAGACTATGACATTCTTAGGAGTGGGCTAGAGACTATGATGGGTCCATGTATTCTTATGAGTGGGCTAGAGACTATGATGGGTCCATGTATTCTTATGAGTGGGCTAGAGACTATGATGGGTCCATGTATTCTTATGAGTGGGCTAGAGACTATGATGGGTCCATGTATTCTTATGAGTGGGCTAGAGACTATGACATTCTTATTATGAGTGGGCTAGAGACTATGACATTCTTATTATGAGTGGGCTAGAGACTATGACATACTTATGAGTGGGCTAGAGATTATGACATTCTTATTATGAGTGGGCTAGAGACTATGACATTCTTATTATGAGTGGGCTAGAGACTATGACATTCTTATGAGTGGGCTAGAGACTATGACATTCTTATTATGAGTGGGCTAGAGACTCTGACATTCTTATTATGAGTGGGCTAGAGACTATGACATTCTTATTATGAGTGGGCTAGAGACTATGACATTCTTATGAGTGGGCTAGAGACTATGACATTCTTATGAGTGGGCTAGAGACTATGACATTCTTATGAGTGGGCTAGAGACTATGCCATTCTTATTATGAGTGGGCTAGAGACTATGACATTCTTATTATGAGTGGGCTAGAGACTATGACATTCTTATTATGAGTGGGCTAGAGACTATGACATTCTTATTATGAGTGGGCTAGAGACTATGACATTCTTATTATGAGTGGGCTAGAGACTATGACATTCTTATTATGAGTGGGCTAGAGACTATGACATTCTTATGAGTGGGCTAGAGACTATGACATTCTTATTATGAGTGGGCTAGAGACTATGACATTCTTATGAGTGGGCTAGAGACTATGACATTCTTATTATGAGTGGGCTAGAGATTATGACATTCTTATTATGAGTGGGCTAGAGACTATGACATTCTTATTATGAGTGGGCTAGAGACTATGACATTCTTATTATGAGTGGGCTAGAGACTATGACATTCTTATTATGAGTGGGCTAGAGACTATGACATTCGTCATTATACTAAGGGGAGATGGTTCATTTTTTGATAGATTTTTTATATTTATAAAATATTTTTCTAGTTTCCCTCCTAGATCTCCATCACACTAAAAAAAATAATCATCCATTAGATCCCCCTCCTAGGTTAATTTGTAATTTTTCGGTAGAAAAATGTGGTTCTTCCAAAATTACATGCTCAATATCGCTCGCCAGGAAAAAATCGACACCTAAATAGCACCAAACGTCTTAATATTGACAAACGAATGGGGCAAAAGGTCTTAAAATCGACAAACTAATGGGACAAACATCTTAAAATCTGAAAACTAATAGGGCTAAACATGAGGGAGAAGGGAGTCTAGAAAACCGGCCCATCTTCCCTAAAGATGATAATACGTTAACACTATCTGGTCCGACGTTTTGGGGGCTATTGTGTGGTTTAATCATAATATATTGAGGGTTTCGCTTGTTCTTGCCATGTTCGAGCCATGCACTTTAGTTTGCACCCTAGGCTAACAGAAAGGCCTTTAATGTATACATTTTTCGATAGAATGTCCCGGCCGAAGGCAAAATTTCTTCCATGTAACAGGCTCGCTATCGGTCGCCCAGAAGAAAATCGATACTTAAAAAGGGGTGAATAGAAGCGTCCTATCATCTTCAAACTAAAGGGGTGAAACGTCTTAAAATCTCCAAACTAATAGGGCGAAATAGGGGAGGCCCAAAGAAACCTCTCTTAGATCAAATAGGGTTAAACCCTAAACAGTCCCTTTAATATCCAGCCCCCTCGTACGCCTCCATTAAAATAATTATACCCATTACGAGGAGATAGAGCCTCCTTTATCGTATGTGTTATTTATGTAGTTCCAACTTCCTCCCTAAACATCCATCAAGCTTTAAAACATTACCCCAAGACCCTCATTCCAGATAAATTTGTACATTTTTCCGTAGAAAATTCGGCCAGGTTCCTCGTATATTACAGGCTCACAATCGCTCGCCAGGAAAAAATCGACACCTAAATGGCACGAAAGTTCTTAAAATTGACACATACAGTACATGGGGTGAAAGTTCTTAAAATAGCCAAACTAATGGGGCAAACGTCTTAAAATATCAAAACCAGAGGGGTCCAGAAAATAACCTTAATTGTCCCTTTCGTACCTAGCCACCCCCTCGTACGCCCCCATTAAATACATTACACCCATTAAGGGGGGATGGCCCGGTTTTCTGGATCACTTTCTCCCTAATGTTTAGCCCCATTAGTTTTCATATGTTAAGATGTTTGCCCCATTAGTTAGTCGATTTTAAGACCTTTTGCCCCATTTCTTCGTCAATATTTAGACCTTTCGTGGTATTTAGTTGTCATTTTTTTTCCCTGGCGAACGATAGTGAGCCTGTATTGTTGGAAGAAACGGCCTTTGGCCGTGACATTTTTCTACCGAAAAATGTACAAATTAATCTAGAAGGGGGATCTAATGGATGTTTGTTTTTTATTTGATGGAGGTCTAGGGAGGAAACTAGAAAAATAATGAATACATGCAAAAATCGCCCAAAAAGTTAACCATCTCCTATTAAGAGGAGATAGAGCCGACACTACATTGGCTGTTTATGAAGAGTAGATGTTGTTGTTGTTGTTGTTGTTCCCCAGGCTGCCTGGCCGAACAGCCCCAAGGTCCCGAGCAAGGCCAAGGCCAAGGCCATAGAGCGCCCCCACAAAACCCTCCTTGCTTACCACTAACAAAATCCAGGTGACCGAAGCCACTCTAAGGCAGGGAGCTGAGGAGGGCGCAGAAACGCCCGGGAAACCAAAGCCCTGTGCCCCTCAGCAATTATGAAGGAAAAGTTGAGGGGCAAGGGAAAAATGTGACGCTTTGGCTCCCAATCTGCCAACTTTTAGGTTGGCAGTAGGGAGGTCGATCCACGGAAAAGACGCCGTCACTTGAGATCTAGAAGATATATAAGTAAAAGGAACAGTCCGAATAAGCTATGGGTATGGCAGAGATCGCTCAGCTCTCACTCTGATAGACCAGCCCATCACCACATGACTAGAACCCAATCCTCTCAGCATCAGCTAGGAAAGGCCCTAGAAAGCCGCCTTTGGCGGGGGGGATAGCTCCCCTACTTCAACTCCTTTCGGAGTTGGGCACCCGCCCTGAAGAGTAGATGTAGACGTGCATAGTGTAGGGTACGGTATAACGTTGTGATATTAGTTCAGATCACTTGATTACGGGGGCCGGCAGAAAGCTGTTCAAGGCCGGATTAATGTGCGGGGGAGGAGGGAGAAGGATGGATACATACATACATACATACATACATACATACATACATACACACATGCTTTTACTCTTTTCATTTTTAGGGAAACACACGTTGGCAGCTCTGCCTTTTGCCTCCTTCATACACATAGACAAAATATATAAAACTTTAAACAGTGTGCGATCGATCGATACGGGTGGATGGGACTCGTTAGTCTTGGTCGGCAACCTATCTAGGGGAGACAACCTTATAAAAATCCGGGTGGATGAGACTCGTCAGCCTTGTTCGGCAACCTGGCTAGGGGAGTAAACCTGATACAAATCGGTACTGCTTACATGAGGGTGAAGCAGGTTAGTGAATGGACTAGCCGAACACCACTGTAGACAAAAATAGTGCTAAAAAGATACATAGAGGGCCTCGGGGTCGGACGGGTCCTAAATTGAGTGGTCAATCCTGTAAGTCCTTCAGTAAACTGGCATGGGTTGTCCCTCTTAAGAACATAAGAAAATGGGAGTCTGCAGAAACCGATCGGCCCACACAAGGCAGATCCCTGTCACACCCAGCCCCAATTACAAGGCCTCTTACAGGGGATGGGTCCACTTGGGGGACTTCTGTGTATGGGCACCCACATTAAGGGGAGTAAGGCGTCCGGCAATAGATAGATAGATAAATAGATCGATCCATACGAATTACGGTTGTAGTATCATGCCCTAATGGGGGAAGGACATTAAATAGTTACTACCGGTACCAGGAGAGATAAAACCAATTGCAATTAGCCATGGACTTTCAGCGACCATAAATTACACGTTTACCGAATACGATGAATATTCTCAAATAGACGAGTCGGTATATTCCCGTTTAAGGGGGTAGTGCTTGGTTTTTGGTCTAAATATATATTTAGTTATTTACTTTGTTAGTTTCCTCGCTAGACCTCCATCAAGCTTTTAAAAACACCCCCTAGACCCCCTTTCAAGATAATTTTGTAAATGTTTCGGTAAATTACAGGCTCGCTATTGCTCGCCAGGAAAAAATCGAAACTTATATTGCACGAAAGGTCTTAATATTGATAAAGAAATGGGGCGAAAGGACTCAAAATCGCCAAACTAATGGAACGAACGTCTTAATATCTCGAAACTAATATGCTGAACATGAGGGAGAAGGGGGGTCCATAAAAAGCGAGTACTACCCCCTTAAAATGCCGGGCGCGTAATGAAGGTAAATAGCCGCTAAATGAGTCCATAGCAGGTAAGTGGGTGCTACAGAGAGCTATAAATACTGAACCAGAATAAACCTAAGCTTGTCCCTTGATGCTCTGGTGTGTATGGAAGGGTATAAAGTGAGCCTACAGAGAGCTGTAATGTGTGGGAACCATGTTGTGTTTGTGTTGAGGCCATTTTAGAGCAATGTATGGTCGCGCTAATAAGTCATGCTCAGATGTCATTACGTTTGGCTCGCTCTGTGTTGTATTAATGTCTGTCAGATGTTGAATAAGCTGGGTATGAGTAGGAACATGTTTATACTGTATATCTTGCTCAAAACGATTAAAGACAGTTTTAGATATATATTGCTGATACAATTTTTTAATACAAATATACTTGGTGCCGAGACATCACTTATTAGGCTGATTGTACAGTCGTAGGCATTAACCCCTGGAGTACCGTACCAGCGACGTGTGCTCTATTATATTCTAGCTATATTTAGACGATTTTACGCAGCTTAGGAAGGCTCTGTGATAGTTAAAAGGGTTTGTCGAGATATTCTGCAGTCTTTTTATTGCCAGACATCCTTCATAAACTATATAATATCGTCTTCTCAGTAGCCATAATACCCTGAAAAGGACTTCACTGGTACTGGACGGGTCAATGGTGGGGCATATCATTTGGAAGCGGTCTCAGGCTGCATTGAACGTTTATATTTCCCTGCCAGATGTTTGTATTTCGGAGGTTCGTCCAATCAGTTTGAAGCTTTAAGGGGAGGAAGTTGTTTTTTCGAGTCCTCCTCCTCCCTCATGTTTAGCCCTATTAGTTATGAGATTTCAAGACGTTCGTCTCATTAGCTTGACGATTTTCAGACCTTTTGCCATATTCCTTTGCCAATATTAAGACCTTTCATGCCATTTAGGTGTCGATTTTGTTCCTGGCGAGCGATAGCGATCCTGTATTTGAAGAGGAATCGGCCTTCGGCCGAGAAATTTTTCTACCGAAAAAAGTACAAATTTACATTTTGTGGGTGTTTTTTTAAAGTTTGATAGAGGTTTAGAGATCAAACTAAACCCCCTCCTTAAACCATGGAGCCGAACCAGTAAATTATGCTGCACAATACTGTCTGGGCTCCCTTAAAATGCGACAGAATTAATTATCGTGACCGTACTTAGCTTGTCCACTAGGATAAAAAAAAAAAACCCACCTTCTCAGACTTACTTCACACTAAAAAATGCCCATCTTGATACCTTTCAAGTTAAATTTGAGTCTAACTCTTAGTAACCCATTCTATACCGGCAACGTCCTTTTCATTATATTATATCAATTATTTGGCTATTTTATTCAGTTTCAGAAGGGATTCTATCATTAAAAGACCTCCAACTCTCTCATTTATCCCTTTTAACTTCCACATATCGTTCTTGAGCTGCATGAAATCGTCAAAATAAAGCTAAAATAAAACAGACGTTATCGGTAATGAAGGGGTTAAAATATAACTGTCACCTAAAGTAATCTACTGTAGCTGCAGCTGTTGGTTCTCTAATACAGACCACCCAAAGTACTACAACAACCACCACCATCACAACAACCACAACTACCACTACCATCACAACCACACCAGCTGGCAGTCCTCTAATACAGATCGCCACAAGTACCACAACAACCACCATCACAACAACTATTACTACCACAACTATCACTACCACCACAACCAAACCAACTGGCAGTCCTTTAATACAGATCACTACAAGAACCACAACAACCACTAGCATCACCACAACCACAACTACCATCACCACAACTACTACCACCACAACCACAGCAGCGGGCGGTTCTCTTATACAGATCACCATATATCCACAACTACCGTACCACTACTATCACAACCATAACAACAACCACCACCACCACCACCACTATTACCACAACCATCTTAACTACAACCAACACTACCACAACAACCACCACTACTAAAACAACTACCATCACCACAACCACAGCAGCTGGCGTTCCTCTTATACAGATCTCCACAACTACCACAACAACCACCACCACCACAACAACCACCACCAACACAATTACCACCACAACAACTACCACCACTACTACAACTAAAACCACCACCACAACAACCATCACCACAACAACCACCACCACCACAACAACCACTACCACAACAACCAGCACTACCACCACAAAATCCACCAACACAATTGCCACAACTACCACTATCACCACCACTACCACAACAACCACAGCAGCTGGCGGTCCTCTTATACAGATCACCATTTATCCCTCCCTTCCCCCTGATTTATGTGGGACCTTGTTTGTATTAGTCAGTCTCTCTCTCTCTCTCTCTCTGTACTATGCCTATAATCTCCCCCATTGACCACACAATCGACATATATTTGTATTTTTTACCATTTATGTTTATGTTTGCTTTGTTCCCCCCCTTCATTCCCCCCCCCCCTCCCCCCCTTCATTTTCTCATCTTCTTGTTTCCCCCTTCCCCAATTCGCGGTTCCCCTTATTCCATTTCCCGGTCCTCCATTAGCCATTTATTGCCCATTATCCTCCCATTCTCTCCCCTCTCCCTCACTTCACTTCTCCCCTTTTAACTATTTATTTGCTCTCCCCCCTTCCTCCCCAATGATTCTCTTTTCATTCTCTACCTCCACCTCCCTTCTCTCTCTCTCTCTCTCTCTCTCTCCTTTTCACCTCTTTTCTCTCTCTCTCCCTTCTCCCCTCTCATTATCACTCTTTTATCCGCCTCTACCACTTCCCATTTTCAATTCCCCTTTCTCTCTCTCTACTTCCTCCTCCTCCTCCTATATCCACCGTTCTCTCTCTCTCTCTCTCTCTCTCTCTCTCTCTCTCTCTCTCTCTCGCTCTCTAATAAAACAATCAAATCTCTCTCGCTCTCTCTTTCCAATCCATTTTTTAGTCACTTCTACTGTATTTCACCTCCCCCCCTCTCTCATCTTTCATCCCCATCTTTTACTCTCTCTCTCTCTCTCTCTCTACTCATCCCCTCCCCCCCCCCTCCACGGTCCATTAACCCCCCCCCCCCCACCACCAAACCGGACACATTCAAATTAAACCCCCTACTGTATTAAGTTCTCTCTCTCTGTAAGCTCGCTCTGTCTTTCTGTTGTGTTCATAGTTAAGCATATATAAAATACTGGATATACACATTACACATACTATACAGTAGGCCTATATAATTGTGACATATATACATAACATAATTCCACACCATAATAATATAGACATAACCGCTCTGTCTTTCTGTTTTGTTCATAGTTAAGCATATACAGTATAACATACTGTATATACACATAACATACAGTATATAATGATGACATATCTACAGTACCGGTACATAATAATATAGACATAACATGACATATAGGCTATAGTCATAACATATATAAACATAGCATAGGCCTACTGTATATACACATAACATACGTACAAGTAACAAATATACACAAAATATATACACATAACATAATCAGTATAGACATAGCATAATTATATAGATACATCATATATATACAGTATACACATAACATACATGTGACATAACTATAGACATAACATAGCATACAGTATACATAACATACACAAACCACTGAATAATACATGAATGAAGCAATAGTATTAGCATCATATAACTTCAGGGGAGGCAGACCGTTTTGCTGGACCCCTTTCTCCCTAATGTTTAGCCCCACTAGTTTTGAGATTAGAAGAAGTTCGGCCCATTAGTTTGGCGATTTTAACACCTTTCGCCCCATTTCGTTGTCAATTTTAAGACCTGTCGTGCCATGTAGGTGTCGATTATTTCCTGGCGAGCGATAACGAGCCTGCAATTTAAGGAGGAAACGGCCTTCGGCCGTGAAATTTTTCTACCGAAAAATGTACAAATTTATCTTGAGGGTCTAGGGAGTGTTTTTCTAAGCTTGATGGAGGTCTAGGGAGGAAACTAAAAAATATATATGAATAAATTAATTAATAGACCCAACAAACGGCCAGCCTCCCCTTAACATACCCAACTAACCCAATACACTGATGGGACGCCTGTGTAGGGGGTTAAGGCGCCTCACTATCTACTTGTAAACAAAACCCCTAGGCGGGAATATATCATAACACTCACACTTGCCATATGGGTTTATAGGATACAATTATTATAAGTGAGTGCATGCCTGTGAATGCTATGGTATAATCGGGGGTATTAAGTGTTGTCATATATTCCAGTGGTTTTCGCTCTAAAAGTGTTATTGGTATCATTATAATTACTGGGGAAAGTGCTTATCCCTCAGAGTATTAGTCAGTGTCCGAAACGTTGTGAAATATGTGACAACACTTATTAACCTCGACTGTACATATTCATTTTAAGGGGAGGTTTTTAGTGTGTTTCCTAGACTTCCATCAAGCTTGAAATTACTCCCCCTTGACCCCCTTTCAAGATAAATTTGTACATTTTTCGGTAGAAAAATTTCCCGGCCGAAGTCCGGTTCCCTTTAAAGTACAGGCTCGCTATCGCTCGCCAGGAAAATATTGACACCTAAATGGCATGAATGGTCTTAAAATTGACAGAAATGGGGCGAGGGTTCTTAAAATCTCCAAACTAATGGGGCAAGCGTCTTTAAATCTCATAAGCAATGGGGCTAAACATGAGGGAGAAAGAGGTTCAGAAAAAAATCCTCCAGGTGGAAATCTGCCCTTAAAGAGGTGTTACATATACTGTAGATACTGATGCACATATAGATATTGGTGCACTAATTTATCATATACGTACAAGCCTAACCAAACCTAAGTTAAACTAAAGTACCTTAGGGGGAGGAATTTGATTTTCTAGGACCCCCTTCTCCTTCGTGTTTAGCCCCATTAGTTTTGACATCTTAAGATGTTCGCCCCATAACTTTGTCGATTTTAAGACCTTTCGCCTCATTTCTTCGTCCACATTAAAACCTTTCGTGCCATTAAGGTGACAATATGTTCCTGGCGAGCAATAGCGAGCCTGTAATTTTGGAGGAACAGGCCTTCGGCCGGAAAACAATTTCTACCGAAAAAATTACAAATATATTATGAAGGGCGTTTTTTTTTTTTTTAATCTCGATGAAGGTCTAGGGAGGTAATTCAAATGATAAATAAGTAAATGAATAAGTAAGTAAATAAATGAACTATATATCTATTATATTCTATATACTCAGGCCCAATCCCCACTTTACCTTTTAACCCCCTCTTTTTCCTTTTTTTTTTTGGGGGGGGGGGGCCCCATGACCCTCATGGCCCCATGGCAAAGCCAGAATAGGGACAACACAACAGAAAACAATGAACACACAAAAACAAAATACAAATTCACACACATCTAGGCCATCCAGGAGAAGACCCAGAGACCAGGGTCACAAGGTCCCTCCAGCACTTCCCTGGCCCCCGACCACCCGGAGAGGTTCCGATCTCGGCAGGCAGACATGCAGCATAAATAAATAAATAAACAAACAAATATATAAATCTTACCCACCTTAAGTTTGACTTTATTAGTCTAACCAAATAGGCTATTAAGAACCTGTTATAATCTAACCTTTCTCAGGGCTGTTACCGAGTTCTATTTTAATTATTTTTCTCTTGATATTATTGAAATATACAATTTAACAAAACAATCACTCATGGACACAGAAGAAGAAATTTATTTAATCCAAATTTTGCTTGTCTGAAACATGTGACAAACTTTAGTGTGCCATCTTGTCCCATGTGAGTATTGTATTATTTACATATTTATTTATCTGATTTTTGCTTTACCCAATTTACGAGTTTATGAACATGCCACTGTGAGTCTATATGTGTGATCAAATGACTAAAGCCGGTATCACACGAGCATTATTTCCCTCAACATGTATCCTCAACACTCCTCTAGCAGCTAATGAGGTAGACTTTATATATCATTCTTATTCATAAATTAATATACATTCAGTCTAGTTTCCGGTACCAGTGCAAAATTTCCCAGAAATGTTGCCAGAAAAACGTTGATCATCGAATGTTGACTATAAAAACTCTCGTGCGATACCAGCTTAAGGGGGGTGACCTGCTTTTGTTATGTCCTTTTCTATCTTTCTCTGGCTTGTATCCATTTGGCCCCATTCAGCCTACTATTTTAAGACGTTTATCCCCATCCAGGTGTCAATGTTTTACTGGTGAGCGGTAGCGAGCCAGCATATTTTTCATTTTTGTTTGACAGCAGGCTAAATTTGTACATTTTTCGATAGAAAAATGTCGCCGGCGAAGCCGGATTTCTTCATATAATGCTGGCTGGCTCGCTGTCGCTCGCCAGGAAGAAATCGACACCTAGATGGGGATAAACGTCTTAAAATAGTTGGCTGAATGGGGCCGAATGGATACAAGCCAGAGAAAGAGAGAAAAGGACAGAAATAACAAAAAGCAGGTCACCCTCCTTAAAGGGTGTTTCTACTGGACCCCTTTCTCCCACATGTTTAGCCCAATAGTTTTGAAAATGAGGCGTTGGTGGTAACTGTGTAAGCTTGATGGAGGTCTAGGGAGCAAGTTCCATAAATAAAGAATTAATAAATAACAAATTACAAGAAAACAAAAACAAAAATTAATAAATATAGAATCCACCGTAATTGTGGAACCCGAGGCCCCCCAAATACTATAGCCTACTGTATATCAATTAAGGGAGCCCATCTCGTTTGTTTCTCTCTTTCTCTCCCTCTCTCTTTGGCTTGTAGCCTATCTATTCGGCCCCATTCAGCCTACTGCTTTAAGGCGTTTACCCCCATCCAGGTGTCAATATTATTCTGGCGAGCGGTAGCGAGCCAGCATATATATATATTCTTTGTCTACAGCAAACTAAATGTGTAAATTTTTCGATAGAGAAATGTCTCCGGCGAAGCCGGATTTCTCCATACAATGCTGACTCGCTGTCGCTCGCCAGGAAGAAATCAACACCCGGATGGGGATAAACGTCTTAAAACAGTTGGCTGAATGGGGCCGAATGGATACAAGCCAGGGAAAGAGAGAAAAGGAAAGAAAGATAAAATAAGCCGATGACCCCCCCCCCCTTAAATATCTGGAACAAGGGTGTTTTGTTCCGTAGACTAGTGGCGTTTGGGAGGCGGGACTCTGGTATTCTGGTCAGCTACCTGCAATTGGGTTAACTTTTTCGATGGCGGCCCGTGTCGCTAACTAGTTGAAAAAAGGTGGAGGACATATCTACCTTTATATCTATCTATCTATCTATCTATCTTTTATATACTGTATTATGTATGTATGTATGTATGTATACAGTATAATTATAGCCTATATATATATATATATATAATACGGTATATAATATATATATATATATATATAGATATTATATATATAATTTTATATATAGATATATATCTATATATATATATATATATATATGTACTGTATATATATATATTATTATATATATATATATCTATATATATATATATATATATATATATATACAGGTATATATATATATATATACCGATATATATATATATATATATATATATATGTATATATATACAAGGAGGTCTTTGAAAAGAAAAGAAAATTCTTGTAACATTAGTATTCGCTCTCTCTCTCTCTCTCTCTCTCTCTCTCTCTCTCTCATACACACACAAACACACACATACTGTCTCTCCGTATTTATCGCTTTTCTTTCTTTCTTGTGCGCTCTCTCTCTCTCTCTCTCTCTACCTACTGGATCATGGAGGGTTAATTTTGTGTAGCGGTAATTTATGGAGGCGGCTCAGTTTAACAGCTTGCTCTTATCCCGAGTACCTCCCCCCCCCCCCATTAATCCCCACTCTCCCGTTCTCTCTTCTTCAATTCTCCCTATTCCACTATTATCAGCTCTCTTCCACCTCTAAATTCCAACTATCTTCCATTATGTCTTCTTTAATTCTCCCTATTCCACTTTTATCAGCTCTCTTCCACTCCTAAATTCTTACTCTCTCCCGTTCTGTCTTTTCCAATTCTCCCTATTCCACTTTTATCGGCTCTCTTCCACCCCTAAATTCCAACTATCTCCCATTCTGTCTTCTTCGATTCTCTCTATTCCACTGTTATCATCTTCCATTCTTTCTCTCCTTCCCCTTAATGGAGCCCACCTTCTTTTTTTCTCTTTCTCTCCCTCTCTCTTTGGCTTGTATCCATTCGGCCCCATTCAGCCTACTGTTTTAAGACGTTTACCCCCATCCAGGTGTCAATATTTTCCTGGCGAGCGGTAGCGAGCCAGCATATATATATTTTAGTTTTTACAGCAAGCTCAATTTGTACATTTTTGGATAGAAAAATTTCTCCGGCTAAGCCGGATTTCTCCATACAATGCTGGCTCGCTATCGCTTGCCAGGAATAAATCGACACCTGGATGGGGATTAACGTCTTAAAACAGTTGGCTGAATGGGGCCGAATGGAAACAAGCCAGGGAAAGAGAGGAAAGGAGAGAAAGACAAAAAAAGCAAGGTTGGCTCCCTTAAATTCTCTCTCTCCCTCCCCTTGATCCCTACTCAACCCTTCTGTCTTTTTCAATTGGCTCTATTCCACTTTCATCAGCTCTTTTTCGGCCCCTTGTTTAGTCATAATTTTCTCCGGTTCTTTCTATTCTACTGTTTCGTTCCCTTCGCCCATTATACTTTCCTTAATTGACCACTTGCGAGTTTCAGGCTATAAGGAAGTTGGAGCTGTAGGCATTAATAGTTAACAGAATTACTAGCTTAAATGCGGCTGTAGTGCTTATATAAATACATAAAACCCAATTAACATACTTTTTATCCATTAGAAACCTACATTATTATTGTATTTCTTGTTTAATATCGATGTCTACAGCTCCAACTTCCTTATAGCCTGAAACTCGCAAGTGGTCAATTATCTATATTACACTTTCATCAACTATCCTTAGGTCCCTATACATTCTAAGTTCCTATCAATCTACATATCTATCAAGCTAAATATATGTCTATCTATCTGCCTATTAATCTATCTGTTTAGCCATCTCTATAAATGTATCTATATCTATCTATCTACGGTATCTATCTATCTATCTATCTATCTATCTATCTCTATCTGTTGTCTAGAATCAGTTTATCATTTTCTCCAGCACCCTTTAGCCTAATCTGTTCAGGCTCATTATTCCCCTCAGCCTCCTCTCACCCCCCCCCCCCCCATTCCTCTCCCCTCACCAATCCTCCCTCGCCTCATTACCTTCTCTCTCTTTCTCTCTTTCTCTCTCTCTCTCTCTCTCTCTCTCTCTCTCTCTCTCCAACATTTGAGAAGGAGCACTTTATTGACAATACTATGTTTATTGATTCTTTAAGGGAGCCCACCTCGCTTTTTTTTTCTCTTTATCTCCCTCTCTCTTTGGCTTGTATCCATTCGGCCCCATTCAGCCTACTGTTTTAAGACGTTTACCCCATCCAGGTGTCAATATTTTCCTGGCGAGCGGTAGCGAGCCAGTATATATAATTGTTTGTTTTGACAGCAAGCTAAATGTGTACATTTTTTGATAGAAAATGTCTCCGGCGTAGCTGGATTTCTCCATACAATGCTGGCTCGCTATCGCTCGCCAGGAAGAAATCGACACCTGGATGGGGATAAACGTCTTAAAACAGTTAGCTGAATGGGGCCGAAGGGATACAAGCCAGAGAAAGAGAGAAAAGGAGAGAACGAGAAAAAAAGACGGTGACCCCCCTTAACTGATCTCAAGGTGTAAGCGAAACGTTGTCAATATTTTCCCCTGGTTTCCACTTCTGCTGTTCTATGTTTTATTGTAATTCTTGTTCCCTTCTATCTCCTTCTTCCTTCCTTTCTTCCAATTCTTGCTTTCTCCTATACTATCTCTATTATCCCTTCTATTTTCCTCTTCCTCCCATTCTTTCAATTCTTACACGTTTTCCTATTCTATCTCTTTTATCAATTTTTTCCCTGTTCCCTCTTCCTATGCTTGCCATCTCCAATTCTTCCTCTTATCTCTCGTCCATCTCTCTCTCCTACTTCTCCGCTAATTCCCACCTATTGTCTCTCTTCCATCTCCTCCACCCCTTCTTCCTACCCTTGCCTTCTCCTAATCTCTATTTTTCATCTAGTTCCCACCATCTCCTATTTCTCTTCCATCTCTCTCCTCCTTCCCCTCTAATTCCCAGCATCTCCTATGCTTCCCCTTATCTCTCTTACATCTCTCCCTATCTTCTCTTATTCCCACCATCTCCTATTCATGTTTCACTTCCACCTCCCTTCCTTTTTCATATCCTCTCGTCTCTCTCCCATGTCTCTCCTCCTTTTCCACTAACTCTCACTATCTCCTCGGCCCCCTTGTCTCTCTTCCATCTCTCCTCCTCCTTTCCCAGCATCTCCTATTCTTCCCCTTATCTCTCTTCCACCTCTCTCCACTAGTTCCCAGGATCTCCTCGCCCCCCTTTGTCTCTTCCCCTAATTGGTCTTGTTGACACTCTCCACCGGGCTATTTATACTCCCAAGCTTAATGTTTCTTCCTTTCCCAACTCCTCTTCTCCACCGCTCTTCTCATTAAATAGCCAGCCTCTCTCTCTCTCTCTCTCTCTCTCTTGCACCCCCATCCTACCAAGGCTACCACTATGCCTCTATGGCCGTGTTGTTATGGCATCTATCATAACACACACACACACACACACACACACACACACACACACACGTAATAACCAACGCCCAAGATCTACCACTGGGCATATTTTCGTTGCATAGGCCTATGCTCTCAATTATGCACATAAACATTATACTTAAGCCCTATAGATACAACACATAAAGTGTGTGTGTGTGTGTGTGTGTGTGTGTGTCTGTGTATTTACCTAATTGTATTTACCTAATTGTATTTTACAGGATTGAGATTACTCTCGTAGTGTCCCGTTAGCCTTTAACTTATCACAATTTAATAATGTGTGTGTGTAATAATAATAATAATAATAATAAACGGTTTATTAAAGAATGGCAGCCTCATGAGCTGAAAATACACATTTTACAATTTAGTGGATGAACATGAGATGTACAGATATGAGGATGGTAAGCTCAGTTTACAAACAAAATAAATAAATACAATAATGATGCATGTGCAGAATACAAATTATCATAAAATAACCATGAGAGTAAGTGATATACAGTACATATACACATTTATTTACTTACTCATATACAGAACATACGTATATACACGTACGTGCGCACATACATATACATACATATATAGGAACATAAGAACATGCAGTAAGTGTGCACATGTCCGTATACACAAACGCTCACGTATGCACACAAACATACATACATACAGAAACTGTTTTTGTAGGGTCAGGGTAAAGAGTTGAAGGGTAAAGAGGGTGCAGCAATTCAAGTCCGTTCAGGTACAGCCTACTACAATGGGAGGTTAATCCTCGGTAGAGTGTGTGTGTGTGTGTTTGTGTGTTTGTGTGTGTGTGTGTGTGTGTGTGTGTGTGTTGGCAGCCGTGGTGAACGGACGTGCCCTGTCCAGCTCCGTGACTTTTACAGTGAACTTATAACTTTGAACTCGTGAATCATTGCTTTACCGTGATTATCGAGGGTGGTATTTGAATATTAAAGTGCATAATGGAAAACCTACCACCTTCGGATACTTACTGTGCAATATGCAACAAACAATGTTTACTGGAGTGTTTGAAGTGCCAGAAATGTAAAAGTTCTATCCATGCTGACTGCTCAAACCTCCCTGCTTACGCCATAGTGAACTTCTTTAATACAAGGTGTCAGTACACTTGTGAAGAATGTGCAAGAAAACAGCTGGGCGACGATTGTGACCGGTTGTTTGCGCAGGTGTACACCATATTAGAGAAGGAGGAGGTGGGACAACAACAACGATTGGAGCAGGAAGGTGCTGTAAATGACGTTGATGAAATAAACGAACTTGACAAAGAAAATAAACTTAGTGAGGAAAATGATGAAAGTATTGGGCCAAACGAACCGTCCTCACAAAATAAAAATAAAAAACACTCTACTGGCAAACAAGGCAACACCCAAACTACTGCAGGAAATGGAAACCAGACTAGCGACCAACGGAAAGAGAAGGTATGCTATTACAAAAACAACAAGTGTAAATATGGACTAAGGTGCCGCGATTGTCCGTATGCTCACCCCAGACTGTGCACTATGTATATGGTAAACGGCTGTGACCCAGTAAGGGGTGTTAAAAAAAGGTAAGGACTGCGGTCTACCTACATCCACAATCTGTAGGGGTCAGAAAGAAAACGGGGTGTTTGAATAGGAAGGTAAAAAAGACTACATTGAAGGGCACGTCAGCGCACCCCCCTCGGGACCATCAACTACCGAACAACACACAAGGCAGCAGGCAGCCCCGCCAAACAAAAAACTACACGCTCGGCAAACCATACCACCACCAGCCCATAAACGACAACAATGAATGGGAAAGTGGACCCCCACACCAGACGGAAAAAACAACACAATGCTACTACACAGTCTGTTTTTATGAGCACAATTGCAACAAATGCAAACAAGTACAGCAACATATACTGCAAGGAGAAAGCAGTGCAGTGGCAGGGGGCCCAACGCACCGCTACAAGGATACCAGCAACAACAGGTGCAGCAATGCCGACGGCCTTTTAAAAATAAAACTCTAAATATGCTGGCCTATACCATACAAAATTTAGAGGCACAAATAAAATTACTCTCAGAAGTGACAAACTGAAAAGGCTTTTATAATCTCCCTAACAGAAACACAACTAACAGAGGAAATCAGAGAAGCTGAAATCAAACTACAAACTTTGTATCATATAGATACGGACAGACCAAAACAAAGAAAAAGGCTGGTGTCATCACCTACGTGGGATGGCCACTTTGAAGCTAGGACAAAAGTTATCCACTCAGAATCAAACTTTGTACACAGAATCCCTGGTACTATACATTAAAGACTTGATTGGGTATATATAAATATATACAGGCACCAGCGTGCCCAACAAATAAATTTAATGACCAACTAACAAGATTAGAGAGTAATTACTCACTACCACTCACCCATGCCTACCATTTATGCTCAATGGTGATCTAAACTCCCGCTCATAGACTGGGATTGGAGAGTTGTATATGGGAGGAAGCAGGGGGACAGCGGCCTCAGGCAGAAGCTGTCCTGAAACTTTGGCGTGTATGTGATTTTTCTGTTTTAAATCAAGCCAATCACACTCCCACCAGAGGTGACAACATATACTGGACATTGTGGAGGACAAACCATGATGACCTTTTACATAATTCTACTGTAAACAAAAACTAATCTCTCAGATCATAACATAATAACCCTGACGACCAGCTTACCTAAACATATGCAAAAACTAGAATTACCAGTGCAGACACAAGCACCAAATTTCAGCCGAATGAACGTTCACAGCGAGTCCGTTGTCTGGGAAGTTAAAGAGAGACCTCGGTGAAGAGTAAACTGGGATTCATCATGAAAGACTGCGATCCTGAGGCCCAATACGACAGACGGACGACTTAAATGCTTGGAAAATAAGAGAACGAGGTACCGTTGAGGAGATAGTCTAATAAGACCTCGCCGTATAAAGGGTAACTACCAAGGGACCCCGAAATATTCTGAGCGGACACGAGAACAAAAAAAAAAAAAATGTAATAAAACAAAAAAAAAAAAAAAAAAAAAAAAAAAAAAAACAAAAAAAAAAAAAAGGAAAAAAAAAAACAAAAAAAAAAAAAAAAAAACAAAAAAAAAAAAAAAAAAAAAAAAAAAAAATAAAAAAAAAAAAAAAAAAAAACAAAAAAAAAAAAAAAAAAAAAAAAAAAATAAAAAAAAAAAAAAAAAAAAAAAAAAAAAAAGAAAAAAAAAAAAAAAAAAAAAAAAAAAAAAACAAAGAACAAAAAAAAAAAAAAAAAAAAAAACACCAACCAAAAACAAAAAAAAAAAAAACAAAAAAAAAAATAAAAAAAAAACAATAAGAAAAAAAAAAAAAAAAAAAACACAAGAAAAAAAAAACAAAAAGAAAAAAAAAAAAAAAAAAAAAAAAAAAAATAAAAAGAAAAAAAATAAAACAAAAAAACTAAGAAACAAAAACTCAAGAACACCCAACAACATTGAAATCGACGCCAACACCGAAAACAAAATTACCATCATAGAAGAAAAACTTAAAGCGTAAGTTGAATTAGAAGATGACCGAAAGAAATACAAGCCGTGGCATGCATTAAAACCAACCTAAATATTTCACGTATGCCCAAACAATCAGTAGTTGAGAGCGAGTAATGGCCCACTGATGGACTCAGACGGTCCCGAACCAATAAAACGAACATCAAGAGATTGTTGAAGAACTTACTGCTCCAGTACAAAGTGTCTTCAGCAACCCTGTGAAAGACAAAATAATCAACTCACCTATGGACTTTTTTCGTCACGGTGCTGACTGCACATCAAAACTGACGGACATAACTTTAAGCAGAGACATCATAGAAGGAGCAATTAAAGAGATGGCTACTAACTCGGCAGCTGGTCCCGACCACTTCCCTGCTGTGCTCCTTAAACGTTGTGCTAAAGAGCTGAGCGTTCCTTTGCTCTTTCTTTATAGAACTTCATTAGAATCTGGTATAATACCAAAGAAATTAAAAAGTGCCAACATCACACCAATCCACAAGGGAGGGTCGAAGACAGAGGCAAAAAATTATCGACCAGTTGCCTTAACCTCCCACATTATTAAAGTCTTGGAGAGAATAATGGTTAAGAACATGGCTCAATATCTCGAACAAAACAACAAAATTAACCAAGACCAACATGGTTTTCGCACTGGGCGTTCATGCCTCTCCCAACTGCTTGCCCACTATGAAACAATTTTAGAAAAGCTGGAATATAACAAAAATGTTGATGTGGTCTATCTTGATTTCGCAAAAGCCTTTGGCAAGGTAGACCACGGTATTTTGTTACACAAGATAAGACAAATGGGCATTACTGGAAAGCTCGGGATGTGGCTGCACTCGTTTCTTACTGACAGGGAGCAGTGTGTAGCGGCTAGCGGTGCAGTGTCTCGGCCGTCGGTGGTCAACAGTGGGGTGCCACAGGGATCAGTCCTTGGACCTCTGCTATTTCTGATCCACATATCCGACATAAACAGACACGTCTTACACTCGTCTGTAGCTTCTTTTGCCGATGACACCAGGGTACTGAAGGAAGTTTCTTCAGTATCGGATGCCGAAAAATTACAAACTGATCTGGCATCACTTTACTCGTGGGCAGAGCATAATAACATGTCCTTCAACGACAACAAATTTGAGCATATACATTACAGTTCAGGGGGAATCAATTACAATGCACACACGTTTGCAGCACCGGACGGTTCACATATAGACACCAAGGAGTATATAAGAGACCTAGGAATTACCCTCAGTTGTGACGGAAACTTTACCCAACATATACAAAATGTGGTAAAGAAGGCACGAAGCCAGGCTGGCTGGATCCTTCGCACTTTCCGGACACGTGAAAGGCTTCCTATGCTGACGTTATACAAGTCACTCGTGATACCATTGCTAGAGTATTGTTGTCAGCTGTGGAGTCCGTGGCGAGCAGGAGAGAAGCAGTCACTTGAAACAGTACAACGATCTTTCACCGATAGAATATCTGACGTCCGACATTTGGACTACTGGGCAAGGTTACGTGAACTCGACCTTTACTCACTAGAAAGGCGTAGAGAAAGGTACGCTATATTATACATCTACAAAATATTGACCGAAAAATCTGTAAATAACTTGAATATACGGTTTAGCATCCACCAACGACGGGGTCGGCTCTGCCATATTGAAAGGATATACCCCAGAGCAAGTACAAGAATCAAGACGCTCAAAGAAAACGCTTTTGCTATAAGAGGGACACTCCTTTTCAATGCACTGCCCAGATACCTGCGTGACTCAACGGAACATAACCTTGAACGTTTCAAGAACCAACTAGATAAATTCCTACGGATAATACCCGATCAACCCAAGCTGCCACATTACCACCTCTGCGCTGCCAGCAACAGCATCATAGACCAAATGGCGAAGAGACGAGCAGACGGGTTATACTAGTGGCGGCGCATCAGCGTGGCCACGGGCAGCAACTACTGCCTGAAACTACTCACCACAGGAACCACAGGGGGGGGGGGGGGGGGTGTGTGTGTGTGTGGCACAAGGAGTCAGTACACCTGCGAGGGATGTGTTAGACAACAGCTGGGTGAACAAGGCGACCGGCAGTTTGCGCTCGTCTATACCCTACTGGACAGGGACAAGGAAAAGGAAAGTGAGGCTAAACAGCCAAACAACGACAAGGAAAACACCACTGAAAACGGTGGTAAGTGTGATGAACCTTTTTCCGGAGAACAAAGTGGCACACCACCCATAACAAATAAAACAAATAATAGAAATCTTCAAAATGATGAAAGGAAAAATAAATTATGCTACTACTACAAAAATAATCAGTGTAAATTTGGCCGAAAAGGACGTGACTGCCCTTTTGCTCACCCAAGCCTATGTAACAGGTACAAGATAAACGGTCGTGATCCCGTAAAGGGATGTAAACATAGTGATAAGTGCAAATACCTACACCCACCTATATGTAATGGTTCAGAATGGAGGAGAGAGTGTTTAAACTTGGAGTGCAAAAGACTTCATTTGAAGGGCACTCGTCGATATCCATCTGACCAGTGTAGAGAACAGCAACAAACAACCACTTACCTAACACCACCACCACCACCACCTTCTCGTTCAGCCATTCCTGCACCAAATCCCCAAACACAGAGTGCGTGGGATGTAAACATGGTGATAAGTGCAAATACCTACACCCACCTATATGTAATGGTTCAGAAAGGAGGAGAGTGTTTAAACTTGGAGTGCAAAAGACTTCATTTGAAGGGCACTCGTCGATATCCATCTGACCAGTGTAGAGAACAGCAACAAACAACCACTTACCCACCACCACCACCACCACCACCTTCTCGTTCAGCCATTCCTGCACCAAATCCCCAAACACAGAGTGCGTGGTTAAATAGACCTCAACGAACACAAGATACGTGGGTAAATCAATCTCCCCAAAATGATACCACGGTACATTTTTTAGTGCAACAGATGCAGCAAATGCAAAAAGTGCAACAACAAATAATGCAGGCACTGAAAATCCATCCGACTCAGTGGTGCATCCCTCCATCACAGGAACTACAGTAACAAGGAAAGAGGTAAACAGCAGCACCCTACACACACTAATTTCACTCAATATAGCAGGCCTATTACCTTACAAATTCAAAGGCAAAGTAAAGCTGCTTGCAGAAATAGCACAAGTAGATAATGCACTCATACTCTCCCTAACAGAATCGCATCTTACTCAAAGTATAAGAGAAGCTGAAATAGATATAGAAAATTACACCTCCTTCAGAACTGATAGATCTGTTCATAGGAAAAAAGGGGGTATTATCACTTACGTTAAAAATCACCTTGCAGCTCTCACTAACGTTCTATTATCAGAATCTAATTCCTATACAGAGGTCCAGGTACTAAACATTACAGACATTAATATGATCTACATCACTATATATAGACCCCAGCATGTCCAACTAATAAGTTTATGGATCAACTAACAAAAATTAAAGATATTTTAGACAATCTACCACCACCCATGCCAACCATTGTGCTCACTGGAGACTTGAATTTCCCGCTAATTAACTGGGATTCAGAAAGTGTCTATGGAGGAGCAGCGGACATGCGAGCTCAAGCAGAAGCACTTATACGTTTTTCAAGAGAGTTTTATCTCAATCAACTCGTCAATATGGCCACAAGAGGTAATAATATACTGGATATTGTAATGACCAACAATGATGAGCTGATCCACAACCTCACAGTAGACAAAACCAACCTGTCGGACCACAATATTATTACAATGGCGACAAACATAGTTACCAACACACAGCATAGAACTCCCAGCCCTGCAGAGCCCATGGCTGTGAACTTCAATTAACTCAACTTTCTCAGTGAATCTATATGCTGGGAAGACCTTAAAAGAGAACTTAGTGAAATGGATTGGGCCATACAGTTTAAGGAATCTGGTCCCGAGGCCCAATATAACAAATTACTGGAAATATGCCTCAACATTTCTGAAAAATATGTACCCCTTAGAAAATCGTCACCACAGAAAAATATACCACGTGATCGTAGGATACTGATGCGCAAGCGAACGAACCTACGCAAGAAGCTGAAGCGTAGTACGAGCATACTAAATAAACAACAAATTGAAGCCAACGTTACCTCCATTGAAGAAAAACTCAAGACTTCAGTAGAAATAGAAAATCGCAGAAAAGAATTCCAAGCCGTGTCCTGCATTAAAACTAACCCAAAATACTTTTATAAGTATGCTGCAAACAAATCAAATGTAAGGGTGGGTGTTGGTCCACTGACAGATGCGAACGGCCAAACCAAGAACGAACCTGAGGCGATTGTCGATATACTACGGCTACAGTACGAGGGCGTCTTTAGCCACCCTCGAGGTGATAAAATAATTGACTCACCGACCGACTTCTTCCACAAAGTATCCATGCCAAATCTAACTGACATTAAATTTACCACAAATGATATAGTAAATGCTATAAAGGAAATTGGTATCAATGCAGCAGCAGGCCCGGATCAATTCCCGGCCGCACTTCTCAAGAATTGCGCAGCAGACCTTAGTGCTCCTCTACAGATTTTTTATAGAAACTCTCTCGACTCTGGAATTATACCACAACAATTAAAATGTGCTAAAATGACACCTGTCCACAAAGGGGGTTCGAGGGGTGAAGCAAAAAATTATAGACCTATTGCTTTAACTTCGCATGTCATCAAAATCCTCGAAAAGCTAATAGTTAAAAATATGTCCATATACCTTGAAGAAAACAACATAATAAACAAGGACCAGCATGGGTTTCGGAAGCGCCACTCGTGCCTCTCGCAACTGTTAGCTCACCATGAAAAAATTATAGAAGGGCTAGAAAATAAAAATGCTATCGACGTGGTCTACCTTGATTTTGCAAAAGCATTTGACAAGGTAGACCACGGCATACTCCTCCACAAGATACGAGACTCAGGAATCTCAGGAAAACTTGGGGTGTGGCTGCACTGTTTTCTCACTGACAGGGAACAAGCTGTCGCGGTTGGTGGTGCAGTGTCCAAGCCATCCATCGTCACTAGTGGGGTGCCACAAGGGTCAGTTCTTGGACCTATACTTTTCTTGCTGCACATATCAGACATAAATAAACATGTCATGCATTCGTCTGTCGCCTCCTTTGCTGACGACACTCGTGTATTAAAGGAAGTGTCTTCTACAACAGATGCTGATTTACTTCAGGCAGATCTCACTACAATTTACTCATGGGCAGAGCAAAACAACATGTCCTTTAATAATAACAAATTTGAACACATGAACTACAGTGCAGACCGAAATATGAATATCCACACATACACAGCAGATGACGGCTCTTGCATTGATACTAATGATTATGTAAAAGATCTTGGTATTACACTCAGTCGAGATGGTACATTTGGAATGCATATAACCAATGTGGCAAAGAATGCTCGTAACCAAGCTGGATGGATCCTACGAACCTTCCGAACACGTGACATGATCCCCATGCTGACGCTCTACAAGTCACTGGTCATTCCACTGTTGGAATATTGCTGTCAGCTATGGAGCCCATGGAAGGTGGGAGAGAAGCAATTACTCGAAGCAGTTCAACGCTCATTCACCAATAAAATCTCTGCCGTCCAACACCTAGACTACTGGGGGAGGTTGGAAACTCTCAAGCTTTTCTCATTAGAAAGACGCAGGGACAGATATGCCATCTTATATGTCTACAAAATATTGATTGGCATCACAACCAACAACCTTAATATAGGTTTTCACATCCATCAACGACTGGGCCGTCTCTGCCACATACAGCGGGTACACCCCAGAGCAGCCACCAGAGTTAAGACGCTCAAGGAGAACGCCTTTGCGACATGAGGGTGGGTTGGTGGGTGGGTGGGTGGGTGGGTTTTTGGTAGCTCACACCCTTGATCTAGGTCTAATGGACAATTTTGTTACGGTGTGATGTGTCAACAGACTAGTCATTTTTTTTTTTAGTATAGTTGATCATGGTGAGATCAATTCTTTTACCCCCCGGCGAATGTAGTATGACATTATAAACCCTGCATATATATTGCTATACATATATCTCACTGCTTATATGCCTTTATCCCTGTAACTTTTAAACTCTCAACATTCTTATTAAACATTCTTCATTTATTAAACTCCCTATAACTTTATCTATCTCTTTAACATATAATATATTTGTTATATAATATGTTAAGTATATAGGGGATTATAGGTAATAACACAACACATTAATTATTGGATAAGTGATAATAAGTATAAACGTACAGGTATATAAGTACAGATATCAATCTGTAAAAATCAATACTAATACATGCTGGGAGAATATTGATAGAGAATTGGGTGAATTATGTTGGGAGAAATTGTTGACAGATACAGACCCCAATAACCAATATGACTTACTGCTGAAACATTGCTTAGCGATTTGTGAAAAATACACCCCTATTAAAAAACAACCCTCAACCACTAAGAAAATTCCCCGTGATCGAAGGATAATAATGAGAAAACGAAGAAGACTACGAGTAAAAATTGCCCATTCTACCAACGACCACAACCGTACTATATTGCAGCGGAAAATCTTGACGCTAGAAGAGCAGTTGAAAACCTCTATTGAAAAAGAAATGAAGCTGAGAGAAGAACAGGCAGTATCTGCAATCAAGTCAAACCCTAAATACTTCTTCAAATATGCAAGTAACCGATCAACAATTAAGGCCGCTGTTGGCCCTTTAACAAGTGAGCACGGTAAAATGATTGAAGACCCAACAGAAGTTTGTGAAGCTCTTTGTAAACAGTACGAGTGTTTTCAGTACTCCTTTTAAAGAAAAGATCATCACAGAACCCAACAACTTTTTCTCCAACAAGATCAAGGACCCATCAATAGAAGATATAGCTTTTACTGAGAATGATATAATAGAAGCAGTTAAAGAAATTTCCACCAATGCTGCAGCTGGCCCTGATGGTTTTCCGGCCATACTGAAGAAATGTGCAGAAAAGTTGTGTGTACCTCTCAAAATCCTATACAGATCTTCACTGGATTCCGGGATTGTTCCTGGATTACTGAAGAGCTAAGGTAACTCCCGTATTCAAAGGCGGGTCAAGAGGCAAAGCCGAAAACTATCGACCTATTGCCCTCACATCCCATATCACTAAAACTTTTGAGAAAATTATTGTCAAGAATATTACAAACTACCTTGAACAAAACAATAAAATGAATGATAGCCAACACGGATTTCGACAAGGTAGATCATGCTTGTCCCAGCTCCATGCCCATCATGAAAAAATTGTTAGTACACTAGAGAATGGCAGCAACATCGATGTAATCTACTTGGACTTCAGTAAGGCCTTCGACAAGGTGGACCACGGAATCCTATTACATAAAGTCCGCAATCTAGGAATAGTAGGTCGCCTTGGAGTATGGATCCATAACTTCCTGAACGAGAGAAAGCAATGTGTTGCTGTGGGTGGTGTCATTTCCCATGACTCAAATGTCTACAGTGGTGTCCCTCAAGGTTCTGTACTGGGGCCACTGCTGTTCCTCATACTCATATCCGACATTGACCAAGGTACACTCTACTCAAAAGTCTCGTCTTTTGCCGATGATACCAGAGTAATGAAAGAAACTAAATCAATGGCAGATGTGGACAAATTAAAATCTGACCTTACCAAGCTATATACATGGGCCGAAACAAATAATATGTCTTTCAATAATAACAAATTTGAACTGGTTAGATATGGTACAAACAAAATAGAAGAAGTCCACTATTCGGCACATGATGGCCAAAGAATAAAGTGTAACAACAAAGTGCTAGACCTAGGGGTAACAATCAGTGATGATGCCACCTTCACTACCCATATCCTAGCAGTAGTACAAAAGACACGAGCCCAGGTTGGCTGGGTATTGCGTACTTTCAGAACTCATGAAAGCGAACCTACTGTATGTTAACCCTGTATAAGGCCTTGGTAATACCACTCTTGGAATATTGTTGCCAGTTATGGAATCCCTGGAAGTCACGAGAGAAACAAGCATTGGAAGGCATCCAGCGCTCCTTCACTAGTAAAATAGTGTCTGTGAAGGAGGAAGACTACTGGCAAAGACTTAAGTCTCTAAACTTGTACTCTCTAGAACGACGCCGAGAAAGATACTTGATCATTTATACCTGGAAAATTCTCAACAACTTAACCCCAAACCTGCTGGGAGAGGAAGAAAAGGAGTTGATAGAGATAAAAGAAAACCAACGACTGGGCCGTATGTGTATTATCAGGTCAATTAACTCAAGAGCACTGACAAGAGTTAAGACACTTAAAGAAAATGCCTTCGCTACACAGGGTCCGAAGCTCTACAATGCACTGCCAAAAGAAATAAGAAACCAAAACTACCCAACCGTTGAAAAATTCAAAAAGGACTTGGATGATTTCCTGTCATCACTGCCAGACCAACCAATCCTACCCCACTACTACCTCCGTGCTGCCAGCAACAGCATTCTTGACCAGCTGGCACAGAGGAGGGTAGATGGGATGTACAGTGGCGGCGCCGCAACGGCGTGGACCACAGGGCGCTAACTGACAGCCCTCAACTACAACCACAGGAACCACAGGTGTGTGTGTGTGTGTTCAAAATTACCCCAAACCAATGTCTCTTCGATTCGTTGATGTCTGAAACACTAGATTGTGTGTTTGCATATCCTTACTCGCAATGTACAGTAGGTTAGCAACTCTTAAATGAATAAGAGATCACTTTCTGAAAGGTTATAATACCGGTATATAAATATCTTACATCAGCTAACGAAGTTGGATGGAGGTTAAGTTTTTGTCTCTGTATGTTTGTCTGTAAACAAGATATCTCATAAAGTTATGAACCGATTTTGACGAAATGTGCTGGGCAGATTGGATATGCGATCCGGATCATATCCCGTGACAAAGACAGCGTAGGAGGCGGTATGCGCTCTACCGAGTACTCCTCTAGTGTGCTATATTTACACTGGTAGGCCATTAGGCTATGCCAATCCTACATGCATTTCTATCAATTATCAGTCAACATGTAATCAATGTAACACCATAATTTAAGGGGACATGGGCCGGTTTTCTGGACCATTTTCTCCCTCATGTTTAGCCCCATTAGTTTTCAGATATTAAGATGTTTGCCCCATTAGTTAGTCGATTTTAAGACCTTTCTCCCCATTTTTTCGTCAATATTTAGACCTTTCGTGCTATTTAGGTGTCGATGTTTTCAATGGCGAACGATAGAGAGCCTGTAATGTTGGAAGAACCGGCCTTTGGCCGTTCGGCCTTCGGCCGCGACATTTTTCGGCAGAACAATGTACAAATTAATCTAGAAGGGGGATCTAATGGATGATTTTTTTTTTTTTAATTTGATGGAGGTCTAGGGAGGAAACTAGAAAAAATAATGAATACATGCAAAAATCGCCCAAAAAGTGAACCATCCGCCCTTAAGGCTAAGATGACCCATTAATTTAAACTCCTATAAGTTAATTTATATAGCCATGTATATCCTCCATCCTTAACACATGCCACAGCCTCCATTTCCACTCCCCATCTACCCTCATTCTCTAGTTCTTATCATTTATATTATCCTCTTTCCCACGCCAGTTATCTTCAAATTCCAACTTAATTTCTTAGCATTCTCTACTTCTTATCATTCTGTTCTTTATCATTATGTTTCTTTATCATTCTGTTCTTTATCATGCTGTTCTTTATCATTCGGTTCTTTATCATTCTCTTCTTTATCATGCTGTTCTTTATCATGCTGTTCTTTATCATTCTGTTCTTTATCATTCTGTTCTTTATCATGCTCTTCTTTATCATCCTGTTCTTTATCACTCTGTTCTTTATCATTATGTTCTTTATCATTCTGTTCTTTATCATTCTGTTTCTTTATCATTCTGTTTCTTTATCATTTTGTTTCTTCAAAATTATGTTCTTTATCATTCTGTTCTTTATCATCCTGTTCTTTATCATTCTCTTCTTTATCATTCTGTTCTTTATCATTCTCTTCTTTATCATTATGTTCTTTATCATCCTGTTCTTTATCATTCTGTTCTTTATAATTCTGTTTCTTTATCATTATGTTCTTTATCAGTCTGTTCTTTATCATTCTGTTCTTTATCATCCTGTTCTTTATCATTCTGTTCTTTATCATTCTGTTTCTTGATCATTATGTTCTTTATCATTATGTGCTTTATCATTCTGTTCTTTATCATTCTCTTCTTTATCATTCTGTTTCTTTATCATTCTGTTCTTTATCATTCTGTTCTTTATCATTCTGTTTCTTTATCATTGTTTCTTTATCATTCAGTTTCTTCATAATTCTGTTCTTTATCATCCTGTTCTTTATCATCCTGTTCTTTATCATTCTGTTCTTTATCATTGTTTCTTATTATTCTCTTCTTTATCATGCTGTTCTTTATCATTCTGTTTCTTTATCATTGTTCTTTATCATTCTGTTCTTTATCATGCTGTTCTTTATCATCCTGTTCTTTATCATTATGTTCTTATCAGTCTGTTCTTTATCATTCTGTTCTTTATCATTCTGTTCTTTATCATTCTGTTTCTTTATCATTCTGTTCTTTATAAATCCTGTTCTTTATCATGCTGTTCTTTATCATTCTGTTCTTTATCATGCTGTTCTTTATCATCCTGTTCTTTATCATGCTGTTCTTTATCATTCTCTTCTTTATCATGCTGTTCTTTATCATCCTGTTCTTAATCATCCTGTTCTTTATCATCCTGTTCTTTATCATTGTTTCTTTATCATTATGTTCTTTATCATTCTGTTCTTTATCAGTCTGTTCTGTATCATTCTGTTCTTTATCAGTCTGTTCTTTATCAGTCTGTTCTTTATCATGCTGTTCTTTATCATGATGTTTCTTTATCATTATGTTCTTTATCATTCTGTTCTTTATCATTCTGTTCTTTATCACTCTGTTCTTTATCATTCTGTTCTTTATCACTGTTCTTTATCATTCTGTTTTTTTCATTCTGTTTCTTTATCATTCTGTTCTTTATCACTGTTCTTTATCACTCTGTTCTTTATCATTCTGTTTCTTTATCATTCTGTTTCTTTATCATTCTGTTGTTTTATCATTCTGTTCTTTATCAATCTGTTCTTCATCATTCTGTTCTTTATCATTATGTTCTTTATCATGCTGTTCTTTATCATTCTGTTGTTTTATCATTCTGTTCTTTATCATTCTGTTCTTTATCATTCTGTTTCTTTATCATTCTGTTCTTTATCATGCTGTTCTTTATCATTCTGTTGTTTTATCATTCTGTTCTTTATCAATCTGTTCTTCATCATTCTGTTCTTTATCATTCTGTTCCTTATCATTCTGTTTCTTATCACTCCTTATCATTCTCTACTGTTATCATTGTTTCTTATCATTCTGTTTTTGTCATTACGTTTCTTGTGATTCTCTGGTTCTTTACCATTTTATGCTTCTTATCATTCTTCAATCTTTGTTGCTTATCATTCCCTGTTTCTTATCATTCTCTGTTTATCATAATTCTGTTTCTTATCATTCTCTATTTCTTAGTCTGTTTTTTACAATTATCTGTTTTTTATCAATTTCTGTTTCTTATCATTCTATTGGTAACCACTCAAATTTTTTATCAATCTCTATTTCATATAATTCACTTATTCCTATCCTTTATATTGTCGCCTTTCCCACGCCAATGTTGTTCAATCTCCCACCCAATTCAATTATAACCCTCCTTCTCCTCCTCTCTATTATAACCCTTCTCCTCCTCCTCCCCTCCTCTCTATTTCTATCTGTCTTGTTCGTTCCTTTCGTAAACCTGTCATGTTCAGCCTCTATGCCTCCCCCCCCCCACTCACGCGCTCTCTCTCTCACACTCTCTCTCTCTCTCTCTTAAACGTTACAATATTATATGTGTTGCTAGTCAAAGTGATAACAAAATATATAGGCTTAACTTTATACAAACACTATCCTCAGACATGTTTATAGTTATTTCATATCAACATATTTCATATTAAGGGAGCTCAGACGGTATTGTGCAGCAAAATTTACTGGTTCGGCTCAATGGTTTAAGGAGGGGGTTTATTTTGCTCTCTAAACCTCTATCAAACTTTTTAAAAACACCCACAAGACCCCCCTTTGATATAAATTTGTACATTTTTCGGTAGAAAAATGTCCCGGTCGAAGGCTAATTCTTCTTCATATACAGGCTCGCTATCGCTCGCCCCAAAAAATCGACACCTAAATGGCACGAAAAAGGTCTTAATATTGGCAAAGAAATGGGGCAAAATTTCTGAAAATCGCCAAACTAATGGTGCAAATGTCTTGAAATCCCATAACTAATAGGGCCAAACATGAGGGAGAAGGAGGACTCGAAAAACCAACTGCCTCCCCTTAAGTTTACAACTACATACAACTTACATAATGTGTTCAGAGATATACATATGAATCTGTTCCTCAAACGTTTGTACGTTGTTAGATGGAGAATATCATTATAAACTACACCTTAAGGGAGGATGGACGTATTCGTTTGCTCATTTATACATATGTTTTATATATGTTTAGCTTCCTCCCCAGACCTCAATCAAGCTCGCTATCGCTCTCCAGAAAAAAAATCGACACCTAAATCCTAAATGCCACGAAAAGTCTTAATATTGACAAAGAAATGGGGTGAAAGGTCTTAAAGTCGTCAAACTAATGGGCCGAACGTCTTAAAATCTAAAAACCAATGGGGCTAAACACGAGGGAGAGGGGGACTAGAAAAAACAAGTCATCTCCCATTAACCAATCCCCCATCACTAAACAATATGAATAGCCTTGGCCTGGAACCAAACCCATAGCAGGGTTGCTAAAATACCGGGATGTTACTCCTGTGGTCGTGAGTTCGAATCTCGGGAAGGGCTAAAAACAACTGTATGTACTATTCGTGTATTTGTGACTTTCCAAACACAATTATATATACCGGTATATAGATAGATAGATAGATAGATAGATAGATAGTTAGATAGATAGATAGATAGATAGATAGATAGATAGATAGATAGATAGATATATATATACCGGTATATATATATATATATATATATATATATATATATATATATATATATATACTGTATATGGGTATATATCGGTATATATATATATATATATATATATACTGTATATGGGTATATATCGGTATATATATATGTATATATATATATATAAATATACGGTATATATATACACACACACACATTTTGTTTATGTTTTGCTATCCATGCTTTCCCTCCCTCCTTCCTGCCTTCTTCCTCTCTCCCCTCCAAGCCATTTCCTAGACATGTTTACTACATTTGTGTAATCTGCCAGAGGGAGAATCACTTTCCCTAACATGCTTTTACAGAGTATTTATATTTTTATACAGACAAACTCCACATTTTTTATGGGGTATATATTTTATTTCTGGTGTATATTTTCCCCGGTGGTGGATTGGAGGAGTAGTTGGTGGAGGAGTGCCTAGGGTTGATGATAGGTGAGTGGAGATGGATGAGTGGTGTTGAGTGGAAATAGATGAGTGGGGATCAGTGGAAATAGATGAGTGGTGTTCAGTGGGGATGTGAGTGGAGATAGATGAGTGGTGTTGAGTGGAGATGGATGGGTGGTGTTGGATGGAAATAGATGCGTGGTGTTGAGTGGGGATGAGTGGACATGGATGGGTGGTGTTGAGTGGAAATAGATGCGTGGTGTTGAGTGGGGATGAGTGGACATGGATGAGTGGTGTTGAGTGGAAATAGATGAGTGGTGTTGAGTGGGGATGAGTGGACATGGATGAGTGGTGTTGAGTGGAGATGGATGAGTGGTGTTGAGTGGAAATAGATGAGTGGTGTTGAGTGGGGATGAGTGGTGTAGAGTGGAGATGGATGAGTGGTGTTGAGTGGAAATAGATGAGT
Organism: Paralithodes platypus; assembly: GCA_032716605.1. Classification (NCBI taxonomy): domain Eukaryota; kingdom Metazoa; phylum Arthropoda; class Malacostraca; order Decapoda; family Lithodidae; genus Paralithodes; species Paralithodes platypus. The sequence goes on along the minus strand of CM064579.1, from coordinate 50,634,083 downwards.
GGGGATGTGAGTGGATAGATGAGTGGGGATGAGCGGAGATGGATGAGTGGTGTTGAGTGGAAATAGATGAGTGGTGTTGAGTGGAAATAGATGAGTGGGGATGAGTGGACATGGATGAGTGGTGTTGAGTGGAGATGGATGAGTGGAAATAGATGAGTGGGGATGTGAGTGGAGATAGATGAGTGGTGTTGAGTGGGGATGAGCGGAGATGGATGAGTGGTGTTGAGTGGAGATAGATGTGTGGTTGGGGACGGGCATTTACATAGGTACACTGACCACATTGTTCTGTATCACAAAGGCAAACAACCAACCAAAAACAGCCAGTCTGGGATTTAAGGCAAGATATTTATCAATCTGGTGACATTTAAATGATTCGAGTGTGCAGCATTCTACAACATTAGTAAACAATTTATTTTATAAGTTAACCACCCAGTAAACAAAAAATATATATTAATAAATACAAAAGTTATATATAAATAGCCTTTCCCATGATGATATGACTTTTAAGGCGGTATCACACGAGCGCTTTTTCACTCAACATTTATCCTCAACACTGATCTGGCAGCTTATGTGGTCAACTTATAAATGATTTCGGTTGCCTAAATTAATCTATCATCAGTCTAGTTTCCGGTACCAGTGCAAAATATTCCTGAAATATTGTCAGAAAAATGTTGATCATCGAATGTTGACTAAAAAAGCTCTCGTGTGATACCGGCTTTGGGGTCCTTCCAGATTCTGCGTTTCGGCAAGGAATATAAGATTTGTTCTTCTCTTTCTTTCCACATTTCGTACAGAATGTTTGTTTGTCGAGGAGTCATTTTGGTTAGCGGTACTGACAGGGTACGTGGTAAGTGGTTAGGGAGGGGACGAGTGGCTATTTCCTCTCCATCCTAGTCATACCTTCTGCTGAATATAAACACCATATGAGGAGGAGCACTTTAATGACAACGTTGCGCACATAGCTTTATCAGGCCATTAAAGTGCTGTTATTAAGGGGGGGATGGGGTACTTATCTGCTCATGTATGTATCTTTATATTATGTTTTCAGTTTTATAGGCAGGTCATTTGAGCATAAATCCAAAGACGTTATCCTAACCCTTTACAATTCCTTAGTCAGCCCTCTTCTGGAATACTGCGTTCAATCCTGGTGCCCTTATTACCAAAAAGATATAGATAAGCTAGAACGAGTTCAACGTAGAGTTACCAAAATGATACCTAGCCTTGGGCTATTAGTCAGTCAGAGAGGAGGGTCACGTCCGTCGCGGTCCGGGATTTTTCGACTATCCCGCGGGATACTGGTGATTAAACTTGCAAAAAATCACACACAAAAACAAACGTAGTGTCGCGGTCCTGTGAAGTGCAAAATCGAACCGATTGATAAAATATCTGGAGAGATATACGCGTTTTGGAGAAAAAATCCGTTAACTCCTACAGCAGTGCCACGGCGCTGGTCTAGGACAGGCCTAGGGCAGGCCCATAAGGCGGGTGGAAAGAAGAAGGGAAAGAAAAAACCGTTACGTCCCAAAGCAAAGTGTTAGCTATATAGTCCTATGAAATCAAACAGGGCTATGGGAAAATAGGAAGCCTAAGTTAAAAGTGATAGTGAACATCGTATATCACGTAAATAAACTAGGAAAGTATAATACAGAGAATTAAAGTCAGGGGAACTTTTAACTTTTAGCTTGGGAACAGGACGTATGCTGTAAACAAAATACCCTCGGTGACCTCAAAGACCATAAACACATATATCCCCTCGCTCTCCTGGACACGTCCCCTCCCCTCCCCCTATACGATTTTACCAAAAGCGAAACTTAACCTCGACAGGAAAGGGTACCGACAAATCAAATATCGTAAATAATAGCAAACAGAGTAAAACAATATATAAACAAATTAAATCAGTGCAGATTATTTCTCGACCATATCGCAGGTTAGTAGTGACGTTATTGGAGAGAAAGATCTCCCACGCAACCAAATGTGGTGAAAATTCGAACCTGAGCAGTGTTGAATCAAGTTGATAGGTAAAATATGAAAATTAAAATAGATACTATATATAGGTAGCCTGGAAAGTTCGTTATTTTGCTAGAGTGCCGTATATTCCGCTAAACAGTCGACCAAAAACGGGAAAAGTGGTTAAGGCAGTGAGAATTCTGTTTCATAAGATAATTATTGAAAGTGTTACTTAAAGTTACTTAAAGTTTAAACACAATGAGTGTAAACGAGTGGCACCGCCCCCCCCCCCCCCCCCCCCCCCCAAACCGCGTAACAAACACCTCCTTGTCCTCCAAGCCCCCCCCCCCCCCCTCTCTCTCTCTCTCTCTCTCTCCCCCATGTAAGGGCGGGTGGAAAAAAAAAAAAAAAAAAAAAAAAATGTTTACCAGAGACAACTGTACGAGTTGTAAGATGAATATACACATGCATAAAGGCACCGCATGTCGGATATGCAAGCAACCATACCACTGGATTTGCATAGGATTGACACCAATAAATGAGGCGTACAATACAAGAGGGAAGAACCTCCATTTCTGCGATAGTTGTTTCAATATCACATGGCAAGTCATACAGACTGTAGAAAATACAGAAGTACAAGATAGACTGAAATATAGCCAAGACATAGCTACCTTTCACAGAAAATGGGGAACTATTGGGGCCTCAGGGCCCATACTAATATCAGAACCCACACACGCACACCTTCCCATGAAAATGCCCACATTGCCTCCTGCACATCAACACACATCGCCTGCCGAACAACAACCTTTCGCACCCTACATATCCACAAACCCTGCCGCACATCTCCCCACACCTCCCCAGACCCAGAAAACACCCACATTAATCCCATCTATGGCCATTGACCACCCTACTGCTGTTGATCAAATACATTTGCAGGATGAACGTAGGATGCAACAAGCCCCCATATCAGGCTCCCCTTCACATCGTCTCCCCCCTCACCACTGCCACCTGCCCACCTACAACCGACCCGTAACTCCACCCCCCTGCAGGCCTCACCCACCCATACACCAAGCCCACTATCACCCACAACCACACTTAGCTCACCACATAACCCCTTGCAGCCCCAGCCACACCTACTGGGGTTGTCTACACCAGTGTGCAGATATTATCTGGAAAGAAGGTGCTACTTTGGTCAAAAGGGCGAATATAATGGGAATTCATGTAGATTTGCTCATCCCAAAATTTGCAACAAAATAACCAGTCATGGAAAATGTAGATTTGGTGAAACCTGAAATACCACCACCCATCCCTTTGCAAGACATCACTTGAGAACAAGACCTGCTACAATATGAAATGCCCAGCTTTTCATATTAAAGGGACTTGGAGATATGCTAGACCTAACACGAATGGTAGCCCAAAAAACTCTCTAGCTATGCGAGGACGAGACAGAGGAAAAAGGCTGAAGATGAAGAGACTGAGGGAGATGGAAGAGCACATAGAACACCTCGAGCACCTCCTGGCCTCCCAAGAGTGGCCAATACATCCCGAAGACTATTAGGTACACATAGTACTCCAAACAATCCCTCCCCAATCTTGTTTGCAAATATCCAAGGCCTAAAAAATAGAACCACGAACAACGTACCATTTATTAGGGGCCTGCTAGAATAAGGAAACGCTATATTTGCGGCTCTCACAGAAACTCACATTAAAGATCAGGAAGATAGTGAGGTATGGATTCCTGGTTACAACCTACATAGGGCGGACAGAACGCATAGATCACATGGAGGTGTAGCCTTGTACATACATGACTCACTGATATGTACTGAATTCCTAAATAACAGTAATGAAGTGGTGGAAATACTTGGAGTTAAAATAGAATCCCTAAATTTAGCAGTTATTGTTACATACAGGCCTCCAGACTCATCCCGAGAAGAATTCAAAACCCAGCTCAACAAAATAAAATCAGAAGTGGAAACCCTGGGGAACCCAACACCAAATATTATATGGCTAGGAGACTTTAACCTACCAAACATTAAATGGAGACAACTAGAAAACCAGTTAGTGGCAAATAACACCGGAGAAGCAAATACTAATACGAGAGAGCTTTTTGAACTTTGTGATTTTTTTAGTCTTACCCAACATATTGCTGAACCCACACGGGAAAACAATATCTTAGACCTGGTCTTCACTAACAACGACTCTCTAGTACACAGCATAAACATATCGGACACAACATACTCAGATCATAAATTAATTGAGATCAAAACAACCTTAGAAAGTGTACAGACAACCTCAGAATCGAGAACAAAAACCGGCCCCTTCAGTAAATTTAACTTCAATAACAAAAACATTAGGTGGGAAGAGGTAAATCAAGAAATGGAGGAAATAGACTGGGAAGATTTAATGGATAACCTGACACCAACAGAATGTCTAGTCTTAATAACAGAAACCATGACCCAAATCTGTAGCCACCATATACCTGCAAGACAAACAAAACGAAGAAGCAAACAAGATCGGGAAAGGAGGAGGCTGTACAGAAGAAGAAAATTACTCGCACAAAGACGCACACATCAAAATCTACAGGATAGGCAAAAGGTCGAAATAGATAGAGAAATTGTGGAAATTGAACAAAGGCTAAGAATATCATATGAACTACAACATATGGAAGAGGAGAGGAAAGCTATTGCAGGTATAAAGGAAAATTCCAAATACTTCTTTTCATACGCCAAACAAAAGGCTAAACAACATCAAACATCGGCCCACTGAGCAAAGGGGACGGCTCTTTCACAGGGGACAAAAAGGAAATGAGCGAACTCTTAAGCAGGCAGTATGAAATGGCATTCAGTGAGCCTGATGAAACAAAAGTCATCAGAGACCAAAATATATTTTTCATGGAAACCTCCCCCACGGAAACCCCTCAGATGCTGGATATTGATTTTGGTCCAAAAGACATAGAAGAGGCCATTTCCAACATGCCATCCCACTCGGCACCAGGCCCGGACTCATGGAATTCGATCCTAATGAAGAAATGTAAGGAAAACCTCTCAAAACGCCTGGCTATAATGTGGAGAAGGAGTCTAGACACTGGTGACATACCAGATAGCTTGAAAAACGCAATAATTGCCCCACTGCATAAAGGAGGGAGTAAAGCACTACCAAAATACTACCGCCCGGTAGCTCTAACCTCTCACATCATTAAAGTTTTCGAGCGAGTCCTGCGAAGCTAAATTTCAACATTCATGGAGACAAATGAACTACACAACACCGGTCAACATGGGTTCAGAGCGGGAAGATCATGTCTCTCACAACTTTTGGAACACTATGACAAAATTCTTAAAGCGCTAGAAGAAAAGAAAAACGTGGATGTCATTTACACCGATTTTGCTAAGGCATTTGATAAATGTGACCATGGTATAATAGCCCACAAACTGAAAGCAAAAGGTATAACTGGGAAAATCGGACGGTGGATATACAATTTCCTCGTAAACCGAAAACAATCGGTAGCAGTAAACCAAGTCACTTCTGAGCCTTCGGATGTCAAAAGCTCAGTGCCCCAAGGAACAGTGCTAGCGCCCCTTCTGTTCCTCATACTAATTTGAGACATAGATACCAACACCAGACACAGTACGGTGTCGTCTTTTGCTGATGACACAAAATTAAGCAAGATAGTAAACACACAAGAGGACACGGGCCGACTGCAGGAAGACATGAATGTAGTGTTCCAGTGGACCAGGGAAAACAACATGCAATTCAATGAGGAAAAATTCCAATTAATACGGTACGGAGATAATAATGGTGTTAAAGAAATTACAAATTACTTAACAGAATCTAACCACATAATAGAACGGAAAGACAGTGTGAAAGACCTTGAGGTATTAATGTCTGAAAATATGGGTTTCAAAGTACATAACCAGGTCAAAGTGGCGGCTGCGAAACGTCTAACGGGTTGGATTCTGCGTACTTTTAAAACACGCGGTGAATTGCCTATGATAACGCTCTTCAAATCTCTAGTGCTACCGCGGCTTGAATACTGTAGTGTATTAACATCCCCATACAAAGCAGGTGAAATAAATGACGTAGAGAGTGTACAAAGAAATTTCACTTCGCATATAAGTTCGATAAAACATCTACACTATTGGGAGCGTTTAAGAGCACTGAATCTGTACTCACTGGAACGTAGAAGAGAACGTTACCTAATAATATACACGTGGAAAATCGCAGAGGGTTTAGTACCAAACCTACATACTCCGATAGTCATGAAATTCAGTGATAGGAGAGGCTGGGAATGCGAAATCCCCCGAATGAATAACAGGGGTGCTATGGGCTCTCTGCGAGAGGGCTGGTTATCACACAGAGGCCCACGTCTCTTCAACAAACTCCCACGGCAAGTAAGAGACATGAGGGACATCTCGTTAGACAACTTCAAGAGAGCCCTAGATGTCGAACTGCAAAAAGTGCCAGACGAGCCCATCCTCGCAAGGGAGCGAGCTGTCGCTTCAAACAGTCTACTGCACCAAATCACCACCCATAACGAGGGGCGTCGCGCTCCTTGGTGCCGCTAGAAGAGCGGCGAACACATCAAAAGGTATCAAAAGGTAAGGTAAGGTAAAGAACAAACCATACGAGGAGCGTCTTAGAGAATTAAATCTATTTCCTTTAACCCAGCGCAGATTAAGAGGTGACTTAATTCAAGTGTTCAAAATCATCAAAGGCATCGACAATATGAACTGTAGTAAGTACTTCACTATCGACCAATCTAATTATACGCGGGGAAACGGGTGCAAAATTATTGGTAAATCTTTTAACTCTCACGAAGCTAAACATTTCTTCTTCAATCGAGTTGTCAACTTATGAAATGGACTTCCCCGAGATGTTATAGACTGCAACACCGTTGATTCATTTAAACTCCGCTAGACAAATATCTCGCATCAAACCCGCGACTGACTGCGTTTGTAAATGAATAACTTTATTTTATCCTCCCATCAGTTACTAAACCCATCTGTCCCCTACTAACTTCCTAATCCTGCCACGAACATTAGTTCCAGGGCAGTAGTTCCCTTACCCACTCTAAACCACTGTTTGGACAATTGATCCTCAGTGTTTTGGAGGACAAGCAGCCTAGAAGGGTCACTAGACCTGTTGTTGCTTGATTTCCTTTGTACTCCTCCCTAGACCTCTATCAAGCTTAAAATTACACCCCCTAGACCCCCATTAAAAACAAATGTGGACATGCTTCGGTAGAAAAATGTCCCGGCCGAAGGCCACTTCCTCTTATATTACAGGCTCGCTATCGCTCGCCAGGAAAAAAATCGACACCTAAATGGCACGAAAGGTCTTAAAATTGACGAAATGGGGCGAAAGTTCTTAAAATCGTCAACACTAATGGGGCGAACGTCAACATCTCAAAGCAATGGGGCTAAACATGAGGGAGAAAGGGGTCCAGAAAAAATCCCTCAAGTGGAAATCTCCCTTAGCCTAATGACAACGTTTCGCACATAGCTTCATCAGGACATTACAGTGTTGTCATAAAAGTGCTCCTCCTCCTGATATGGGGCTTACATTTATTCTGTCAACTTTACCTAGTTTATTTTTTGTATATACCTTCTGCTATTTTCACAATTATCTTGATACCATATTACCATCCCAGTCGACTAACTCTTTTATCAGCTATGTTGGTGGTGTAATGGTTTAGATGCTTATGTTCTGGGTGTGGTGTCCCGTGTTCGAATCTCGGGAGGACCATATATGCTTTAATTCGTTTATTCAAGTGCATTGGGGTTTGTAGTTGATGATTAATTCTAAGAACGGGGTGTTACTTGATTCTATTCATCTTAACCCTTTGAGGATTGTGAAGCGTTTTGACAGTTTGCTCTGGCTAATCATTAAACGATGTTACACAGTTAACCCGTCCAGTACCGGTGGCAGCCTTTTAATCATATTCTGGCAATGATTAGACGATTTTATTCAGCTTAGGAAGGACCTCTAGCAATAATAGGGCTTCAAACTATCTTAACCAACCCATTTAACTACCGGTACCACAGATCCTTCTTAAGCTGTATAATATCGTCCAAATATAGCTAGAATAAAATATAACACACGTCGCTGGTACTCAAAGGGTTAAGGAAGCATCGGCGAGAGTTAAAGGGTGAAAACTGGCCGGCCCAATCAAATCTCGTTAAGGGGAGATTTCCACTTGAGGGACTTTTCTTTTGACTCCTTTCTCCCTCATGTTTAGCCTCATTGCTTTTGAGATTTTAAGACGTTCGCCCCATTATTTTGGCGATTTTAAGAACTTTCGCCCGATTTCTGTCAATTTTAAGAACTTTCGTGCCATTTAGGTGTCGATTTTTTCCAGGCGAGCGATAGCGAGCCTATAATTTAAGAGGAGCCGGCATTCGGCCGGGACATTTTTCTACCGAAAAATGTACAAATTTATCTTGAAAGAGGGTCAAGGGAGTGTGATTATAAACTTGATGGATGTCTAGCCCTAGAAGGGGAAACCCCCCCGGAGTGGTACACAAAGCTGAAATGGGGGTCTCAATGACCCCCCGTGGGGAAATAAAAGAAACAAATTTTTCTAATGCTTTATTGATGCCCAAAATGGTTTAGTTGTATACATACATCATTATGCTAGCTTATTATCACAGTTTATAGAATATTTCCTGAGTAGTTGCGTGTTGAGGCACTCGTGTCCAGGCAAAAAAATGGTGTCCACTAAAATAATCAAATAAAAATAAATTACCGACCAAATTATCTGATACTTCGCAGTATGAAGGCGTGATGATGGGGTAAGTTCCTCCTAAAACCTGGAGGGCGTAGACCCCAGGAACGAGACGATCTGGAAGAAACAAAAGAGAGCAGGGATGCTATTTGTTCATCCGACAGGTTCTTGGGGTCAGCCATGGCGGGACTATTCAAAAGCAAGAAAATCCAGAATTAGGAAAAATATTCATAAAAAATAGTTCCTGGGGTCAAATGCCTATGAAATTGTTATGGGAAGCTGGGGAATATATATGTCAATCATATAAGCATAATACACCATAAATCTATCCGTCAACATAGCTTGCACAAGCACGAAACCAAACAAATCGAGAACGAAAATGCTTACCTTATAAGGGGAATGGTCGGGTCAATATGACCCAAACGGGCTGGTAGGGCTGCGAGGGGCGGAGCTTCGGATTGTAGGTGTGCACACGATGAGCGGTGGGTGTAGACTGCCGTTCCCTCACCCAAACTCGTGGCTACAGGGCCGCGTCACGCCACAACACCAAGAAACAAGCCCGCGCACGATATTTCGGGGTCGTGGTGACCCCGGTTTCCCCTTCTAGGGCTAGGGAACAAACTAAAAACCTCCCCTTAAATAATAGCCAGAATATAGTGTCAAAACGCGTCATAATCCTCAAGGGGTTAATTGTATACCGGTACCGTACTACGTATACTAGTCTTACCATCTGTTGGCATTATATTCCAACAGCCATTAAGGGGAGATTTCCACTTGAGGGATTTTTTTCTTGACTCCTTTCTCCCTCATGATTAGCCCCATTGTTTTTTTGTTTTTGTTGTTTACGTTCGTCCCATTATTTTGACGATTTTAAGAACTTTCAACCCATTTCTGTAAATTTTAAGACCTTTCGTGACATTTAGGTGTCGATTTTATCCTGGCGAGCGATAGCGAGCCTGTAATTTAAGAGGAACCGGCTTTCAGCCGGGAAATTTTTCTAACGAAAAATGTACACATTTATCTTGAAAGGGGCTCAAGGGGGTGTAATCTTAAGCTTGAAGGATATCTAGGGACCAAACTAAAAACCTCCCCTTAAGGGGGGTGACCTGCTATTTTTCTATCTGGGTTGTATCCATTCGGCCCCATTCAGCCTACTGCTTTAAGACGTTTATCCTTATCCAGATGTCGATTTATACCTGGCGAGCGACAGCGAGCCACCATATTTTGGATAACGTGTCAGACAGCTGGCTAAATTTGTAAATTTTTCGATAGAAAAATTTCTCTGGCTAAGCCGGATTTCTCCATTAAATGCTGGCTCACTATCGCTCGCCAGGAAACAATCAACACCTGAATGGGGATAAACGTCTTATAACAGTAGGCTGAATGGGACCGAATGGATACAACCAAGAAAAAGACAAAAAGCAGGTGAACCCCCTTAATGTTTTAATATCCTAACACTTTCTTAGTAAACAATTATACAATCAGACCCACTTAGTATTATACAATCAGACCCACTTAGTATTATACAATCAGACCCACTTAGTATTATTTGTAAAACTATCTTGTGTTTGTTCTACATTATTATAATTATATTTATTAATAGTCCAAGGAAATTAAACAGCTCACAATAATTCTCTCCTAATGCTTTACTTAAATATAATATGCATGTTCTCTCTCTCTCTCTCTCTCTCTCTCTCTCTCTCTCTCTCTCTCTCTCTCTCTCTCTCTCTCTCTCTCTCAGCAATGACCTTAGCTATGACGCTGCCATGTGTATTTTTCCCATTCATTCATTAACTTTCACTTAGTCACTCACTCACTCTCACACTCTATCTCCCTCTCACTCACTCACACACACACTCACTGTCACTCTCGCTGTCACTCTCTCTCTCTCTCTCTTTTTCACTTAGTCACTCTCTCACACTCACTCACTCACTCACTCTCTCTCCCTCTCACTCACTCACTCACTCTCATACACTCTCTCTCCACACACACCCTATCCGTCTATCAGGTAGGCCATCAGGTAAAGAAAAAAACGTGTTGTTGTTTGTGTAAATGAGTGTATATGAGGGCCCCTGACTAAGCCATTATGGTAATTAAGGGAAGGCAGTTGGTTTTTCGAGGCCTCCTCCTCCCTCATGTTTAGCCCCATTAGTTATGAGATTTCAAAACATTCGCCCCATTAGTTTGGCGATTTCCAGACCTTTTGCCCCATTTCTTTGCCAATATTAAGACCTTTCGTGCCATTTAGGTGTCGATTTTTTCCTGGCGAGCGATAATGAGCCTGTATTTGAAAAGGAATCGGCCTTCGGCCGGGAGATTTTTCAACTGAAAAATGTACAAATTTATATCGAATGAGGGTCTTGTGGGTGTTTTTTTAAAGTTTGATAGAGGTTTAGAGAACAAACTAAACCCCCTCCTTAAACCATTGAGCCGAACCAGTAAATTATGCTGCACAATACCGTCTGAGCTCCCTTAAGGGGGCCAAGGTTGAGTCTATATATGTGAGGACTGGATACCGTACTACTGTATATACACCAACAGTCTATATATGTGAGGACTGGATACCGTACTACTGTATATACACCAACAGTCTATATATGTGAGGACTGGATACCGTACTACTGTATATACACCAACAGTCTATATATGTGAGGACTGGATACCGTACTACTGTATATACACCAACAGTCTATATATGTGAGACTGGATACCGTACTACTGTATTACACCAACAGTCTATATATGTGAGGACTGGATACCGTACTACTGTATACACCAACAGTCTATATATGTGAGGACTGGATACCGTACTACTGTATATACACCAACAGTCTATATATGTGAGGACTGGATACCGTACTACTGTATATACACCAACAGTCTATATATGTGAGGACTGGATACCGTACTACTGTATACACCAACAGTCTATATATGTGAGACTGGATACCGTACTATATACACCAACAGTCTATATATGTGAGGACTGGATACCGTACTACTGTATATACACCAACAGTCTATATATGTGAGGACTGGATACCGTACTACTGTATATACACCAACAGTCTATATATGTGAGGACTGGATACCGTACTACTGTATAACACCAACAGTCTATATATGTGAGGACTGGATACCGTACTACTGTATATACACCAACAGTCTATATTGTGAGGACTGGATACCGTACTACTGTATATACACCAACAGTCTATATATGTGAGGACTGGATACCGTACTACTGTATATACACCAACAGTCTATATATGTGAGGACTGGATACCGTACTACTGTATATACACCAACAGTCTATATATGTGAGGACTGGATACCGTACTACTGTATATACACCAACAGTCTATATATGTGAGGACTGGATACCGTACTACTGTATATACACCAACAGTCTATATATGTGAGGACTGGATACCGTACTACTGTATATACACCAACAGTCTATATATGTGAGGACTGGATACCGTACTACTGTATATACACCAACAGTCTATATATGTGAGGACTGGATACCGTACTATATACACCAACAGTCTATATATGTGAGGACTGGATACCGTACTACTGTATATACACCAACAGTCTATATATGTGAGGACTGGATACCGTACTACTGTATATACACCAACAGTCTATATATGTGAGGACTGGATACCGTACTACTGTATATACACCAACAGTCTATATATGTGAGGACTGGATACCGTACTACTGTATATACACCAACAGTCTATATATGTGAGGACTGGATACCGTACTACTGTATATACACCAACAGTCTATATATGTGAGGACTGGATACCGTACTACTGTATATACACCAACAGTCTATATATGTGAGGACTGGATACCGTACTACTGTATATACACCAACAGTCTATATATGTGAGGACTGGATACCGTACTACTGTATATACACCAACAGTCTATATATGTGAGGACTGGATACCGTACTACTGTATATACACCAACAGTCTATATATGTGAGGACTGGATACCGTACTACTGTATATACACCAACAGTCTATATATGTGAGGACTGGATACCGTACTACTGTATATACACCAACAGTCTATATATGTGAGGACTGGATACCGTACTACTGTATATACACCAACAGTCTATATATGTGAGGACTGGATACCGTACTACTGTATATACACCAACAGTCTATATATGTGAGGACTGGATACCGTACTACTGTATATACACCAACAGTCTATATATGTGAGGACTGGATACCGTACTACTGTATATACACCAACAGTCTATATATGTGAGGACTGGATACCGTACTACTGTATATACACCAACAGTCTATATATGTGAGGACTGGATACCGTACTACTGTATATACACCAACAGTCTATATATGTGAGGACTGGATACCGTACTACTGTATATACACCAACAGTCTATATATGTGAGGACTGGATACCGTACTATATACACCAACAGTCTATATATGTGAGGACTGGATACCGTACTACTGTATATACACCAACAGTCTATATATGTGAGGACTGGATACCGTACTATATACACCAACAGTCTATATATGTGAGGACTGGATACCGTACTACTGTATATACACCAACAGTCTATATATGTGAGGACTGGATACCGTACTATATACACCAACAGTCTATATATGTGAGGACTGGATACCGTACTACTGTATATACACCAACAGTCTATATGTGAGGACTGGATACCGTACTATATACACCAACAGTCTATATATGTGAGGACTGGATACCGTACTACTGTATACACCAACAGTCTATATATGTGAGGACTGGATACCGTACTATATACACCAACAGTCTATATATGTGAGGACTGGATACCGTACTACTGTATATACACCAACAGTCTATATATGTGAGGACTGGATACCGTACTATATACACCAACAGTCTATATATGTGAGGACTGGATACCGTACTACTGTATATACACCAACAGTCTATATATGTGAGGACTGGATACCGTACTATATACACCAACAGTCTATAGGTCATTCACTCACTTTCTATCACTGTATAGGCGATATCTAATTTATTCATTTCACTCCCAACACCAAACACCACCCAATAAAATTAATGAAAGCATGTGATCCTACCGGGATTCGAACCTGTTTTACCACATACAGATCTGAAACACTCTAACCATTACACCATCAAGACAGTTATAAGTTCAGCACATGATCACGATTCATATCCATTTATTGAATATACTGTATACTGGATATTAAGGGGAGGTTTTTAGTTTGTTCCCTATATTTCCATCAAGCTTACGATTACACCCCCTAGATCACTTTTCAAGATAAATTTTTAAATTTTTCGGTAGAAAAATTTCCCGGCCGAAGGCCGGTTTCTCTTAAATTACAGGCTCGCTATCGCTCGCCAGGAAAAAATCGACACTTAAATGGCACTAAAAGTCTTAAAATTGACAGAAATGGGGCGAAAGTTCTTAGATCGACAAACTAATGGGGCGAAAGTCTTAAAATATCAAAAACAATGGGGCTAACCATGAGGGAGAAAGGGATCCAGAAAACAATCCCTCAAGTGGAAATCTCCCCTTAATGTAATCATGTACTGTACTGTACCCAACAGCACTATGAACAGCCTAATGATTAGCACCTTCTCTACCGGCGACGTCCTTTTAACTTTATGCTGGCTACTATTTGACTATTATAGTCAGTTTCAAAAGGACTTCCAGTAATATACAGGCTTCGAACTCTCTCACTTAACCCTTTTTACTACCACAGATCCTGCTTAAACTGCACAAAATCCTCTGAACATAGCTAGAACAAAATTGAAAAGACGTCTCCGGTACAGAAGGAGTTAAGGGAAAGGAAAGAATATACCAGTACTGTATTATGGGGCACAGATCACTTAGGACCAACCTCGCTAATAAATTGTCTTGAACCTATTGATAATCTAATTTATTTATTTCACTCCCAATACCAAACACCACCCAATGAAATTAATAAAAGCACTATAAACACTAGCCGTTTATAGATCAGTCACTCACTCTCCATCACATGTGTAAGTGTCTCCAAAACGTAGCAATACAAATAGACAAGATGAACGTGTTCTTCTATAGAGCTCTTGTGTTTCTCTTCATTATTCGCCTCCGATTAATCAAGATCAGTTTAAATAAAAAAAAAAAATATATATATATATATACCGATATATATAATATATATATATATATATATATATATATATATATATATATATATATATATATATATATATATATATATATATACATATATATATATATATATATACAGTATATAATTATACAGTATATAAAGTGGACAAAACGACCACCATGAGCTGGGCAGCAGCTGTTAACCCTGACTTAACTCACTCACTCTCATACTCGCTCTCACTCTCTCACACTCACTCACTCTCTCTCTCTCTCTCTCTCTCTCTCTCTCTCTCTCTCTCTCTTATCTTTATCCACCACATTTAGTCTTGACTTCCCATCACGATTTTCTTCTTCCTTCCTCTCCCTTTCCCCTCCTCACTCACTCTCACAGCCACATCTTCTCCTCCACTAACTCTAACTCTTTCTCTCTCTCCCCTTTCCTCCACCTCCTCTTCCCTTACTCCCTCTCTTCTCCTTAATCCTCCTTTTTCCCTCCGCCCCCATATTGCCTCTTATTCCTCCATTAAGTATATCTCTCTCTCTCTCTCTTTCTAGGTGGGTGGGGAGAGAGCCTTCTTCTTTGCTATCCTTGCCTTCCACTTAGTAGCAAATTCTATTCTAGCATTAAGTCCGGACTACCTAGTAGGGACTGCAAGGTCTGTGTAGTCTGTGTATCTATGTAACTCTATGTAACTCTCCCTCTCTCTTCCTCGTTTCATCTCCAGTTTTCCCTACTCCCCTTTCCCTTATCTTCTCTCTCCAACATCTCCTCTTTCTCCTTCTTCTCCAGTTTTCCATTCCCACCTTTCCCCCCTCTCTCTCTCTCCCCCCTCTCACCCTCTCAGTCGGGTGTGTCAACAAGGCAAGAAGAGCAATAAAAGGCTGAGAAGAGCAAGGCCAATAAAGAGGGGAAGGAAAGAAGGGGACAAACACACTGGAAGAAAAGAGAAGAGAAAGTAAAGGAGGAAGGGGGAGAGGAGAAGGAAATGTTGGAGAGAGGGAAATGAGAGAATGAAAGACTGGAAAAGAGGAAATAAGGAAGGAGAAGGAAGAGGAGAAGGGGGAGAGAGAAGAGAGGAGGGAAGAAGGAGAGAATGAAAGACTGGAAAAGAGGAATTGAGGAAGGAAAAGAAAGAGGAGAAGGGGGAGAGAGAAGAGAGGAGGGAAGAAGGAGAGAATGAAAGACTGGAAAAGAGGAAATGAGGAAGGGGGAGAGAGAAAAGAGGAGGAAAGAAGGAGAGAATGAAAGACTGGAAATGAGGAAGAAGGAGAAGGGTGGAAAAGAAGTGGGAAGAGAGAAGCGAGAGTGAACATAAGAATACAAGAACATATAAACAATAATTACCTGGTTTTCATCATATTCTGGTTACCATTAGACGATTTTCTTTAGTATATATTTTGCCTATACGACTCAAATGGGTAAATACGATCTCAATAAACCCTCTTAGTAACATAGGTTGACTCAAATGGGTAACTACGATCTCAAGAAACCCTCTTAGTAACATAGGTTGACTCAGATGGGTAAATACGATCTCAATAAACCCTCTTAGTAACATAGGTTGACTCAAATGGGTAAATACGATCTCAATAAACCCTCTTAGTAACATAGGTCGACTCAAATGGGTAAATACGATCTCAATAAACCCTCTTAGTAACATAGGTCGACTCAAATGGGTAAATACGATCTTAATAAACCCTCTTAGTAACATAGGTTGACTCAAATGGGTAAATACGATCTCAATAAACCCTCTTAGTAACATAGGTCGACTCAAATGGGTAAATACGATCTCAATAAACCCTCTTAGTAACATAGGTTGACTCAAATGGGTAAATACGATTTCAATAAACCCTCTTAGTAATATAGGTCCTTGTTAAGCTGCACAAAATAATCTAATTTTAGCCACAATCAAAGGTAAAAAAGCGTCCTGGTGTTGAAGGGGTTAAGGGAGCCCACCTCGCTGTTTTCTCTTTCTCTCTCTCTCTCTCTTTGGCTTGTATCCATTCGGCCCCATTTAGCCCACCGTTTTAAGACGTTTACCCCCATCCAGGTGTCAATATTTTCCTGGCGAGCGGTAGCGAGCCAGCATAATATATTTTTTTGTTTTGACAGCAAGCTAAAATTTTTAATTTATCGATAGAAAAATGTTTCCGGCGAAGCCGTTACTCCATACAATGCTGGCTCGCTATCGCTCGCCAGGAAGAAATCGACACCTGGATGGGGATAAACGTCTTAAAACAGTAGGCTGAATGGGGCCGAATGTATACAAGCCAGAGAAAGAGAGAAAAGGAGAGAAAGATAACAAAAAAACGGTGACCCCCCTTAAGAATACCAGCCACTGTATCTCTTCCTTCTTCTCTCTTTCCCCTCTTTATTGGCCTTACTCTTCTTAGCCTTTTATTGCTCTTCTTGCCTTGTTGACACACCCGACTGAGAGAGAGAGAGAGAGAGAGAGAGCGAGAGAGCGAGAGAGAGAGAGCGAGAGAGAGAGAGAGCGAGAGCGAGAGCGAGAGCGAGAGCGAGAGAGAGAGAGAGCGAGAGCGAGAGCGAGAGCGAGAGCGAGAGAGAGAGAGAGAGAGAGAGAGACCTTACGATCCCAGCGAGGTGGTCATGGCTAAATTCAAGCAGAACTAGCAAAACCCGAATGTAAGGGAAAGTGGAAATCCGAATAAATAAGCAACAATCCCCACCCCACCGACACGATTCAAAAAGTATAGCCTCAATCCAAATAATTCACACAATATAATTCCACCTTGACCCCCACACGAAATATAAAATATATATATATCCCCCCCCCCCCCCCATGCTAAAAAAATCAATCAAATCTGCGCCACCCCACCAACCATCCTCATGTTTGTGTTCAATAGTCTATCCTGGTGGTTCAAAGGAGTACAAAGGAGTACAAAGGAGTACAAAGGAAATCAAGCAACAACAGATCTAGTGACCCTTCTAGGTTGCTTGTCCTCCAAAACACTGAGGATCAAGTGTCCAAACAGTGGTTTAGAGTGGGTAAGGGAACATTGGAAAGGGAACTACTGCCCTGCCACTAACGTGGCAGGACTAGGAAGTTAGTAGGGGACATATGGGTTAGTAACTGAGGGGAGGATAAAGTTATTCATTTACAAACGCAGTCAGTCGCGGGTTTGATGCGAGATATTTGTCTAGGCGGAATTTAAATGAATCAACGGTGCTGCAGTCTATAACGTCTCGGGGAAGCCCATTCCACAAGTTGACAACTCGATTGAAGAAGAAATTCTTAGATTCGTGCGAGTTAAAAGATTTACCAATAATTTTGCAACCGTTTCCCCGCGTGTAATTAGATTGGTCGATAGTGAAGTACTTACTACAGTTCATATTGTCGATGCCTTTGATGATTTTGAACACTTGAATTAAGTCGCCTCTTAATCTGCGCTGGGTTAAAGGAAATAGATTTAATTCTCTAAGACGCTCTTCGTATGGTTTGTTCTTTAGGCTAGGTATCATTTTGGTAACTCTACGTTGAACTCGTTCTAGCTTGTTTATATCTTTTTGGTAATAAGGGCACCAGGATTGAACGCAGTATTCCAGAAGAGGGCGGACTAAGGAATTGTAAAGGGTTAGGATAACTTCTTTGGATTTATGCTCAAATGACCTGCCTATAAAGCCAATTATTTTGTTTGCCTTCTTAACAACTTCTGAACATTGTTGACTCGGTTTTAGGTTACTCGATATTGTTACTCCCAGATCAGTTTCTCTGTTTACATTCTTAAGCTGAGTGCCATTCATCGAATAGTTTGCTTTCTCATTTAGGTATCCGACATGTAGTACTTTACATTTATCCGCATTGAAACTCATTTGCCAAATTTGGGCCCAACATGACAATTTATCTAGATTGTGTTGCATATCGTCAACTTGTTCTTTTGAGAGTACGCTATTTGCAATTTTTGTATCGTCAGCAAATTTTGAGATTGTGCAGGTGAGACCCTCATCTATGTCGTTGATGTAAATTAGAAAGAGAATTGGTCCTAGTACCGATCCCTGGGGTACCCCGCTACTTACATTGGTCCATTTAGATGCCTTACCGTTTATGACTACCCTTTGCTTTCTGTTGCTGAGCCAATTTTCTATCCATTTCAACACACCGTCTTGTATTCCATGCGCTTTTAGTTTTAGCAGTAAACGTTTGTGGGGAACTTTGTCAAAGGCCTTTTGAAAATCAAGGTATATAATATCTACAGCTTTACTCTCATCGTAGAGGTTGAGGATATCGTGGAAGAAGTCTAAGAGGTTTGTTAAACAGGAACGTTTTTTACGAAAGCCGTGTTGAGTATCTTTAAGTATGTTATTTTCCTCCAAGTGATTTACGAGTCTGTCTCGTATGACCGTTTCTAGCATTTTACATACAACTGAGGTTAAGCTAATTGGACGATAGTTACTGGGTAGGGATTTGCTGCCTTTTTTGAATATCGGTGTTACGTTGGCTAGCTTCCACTGATCAGGCATAGTTCCAGACTGCAAGGATTTATTGAATAGTAATGTCAGTGGTTTGGAGAGCTCATTCTTAGCTTCCTTTAGAACTCTAGGCGAGATTGTATCAGGTCCTGGCGTTTTATTTACCTTGAGTTTATCTAAACAATTCAATACTTCTCTCTCTGTAACGGTGATATTGCTTAGAACATCTGTATTATCAATCTGAATCGGCGATGGTGTAGGGATATCACTGAGGTCTTCTGTTGTAAAAACTGATGCAAAGAAGGTATTGAGGGCATTACTCATTTGTACTTCGTCTTTGGTGTATTCTCCTTTTTCATCGACTAACGGTCCAACAGTTGAAGTAACTACTTTTTTCTTTCTGATATAACTATAGAATTCTTTCGGGTTTGTTTTACTTTGATTCGCAATATGTAACTCTAAGGTCTTTTTACTTTGCTTAATTAACTTTTTGGCTTTGCGTCGTAGCTCTACAAATTTCACCCGTTCTTCGTCATTTTGTGAGGATTTTAATCTATCATTAGCACATTTTTTACCAAGCAGGCAGTTTGAAATATCTTTATTCCACCATTTGGGCTTATTATTATGGCCTGGACGCCGTATTTTCGATGGTATGCAGTCTTGCACTGCTTTTAGGTAAGTGGTTTCGAATAACTTCCAAGATGTATTTATGTCGTTATTGTTAATTAAAAAGCTCCAGTCAGTTTCTTTAAACATAGCTCTAAGTTTATGGAAGTTTGCTTTCTTGAAATTAGGGACTTTTTCGATGCTACTATTTGGTTCGTTACTAGTAAACTTTAAAGTGAAAGTTATCGTACGATGGTCGCTGTTACTGAATTCATCACCAACATTCAAATTCTCTATCAATTCTTCTTTTGTTGCAAGTACAATGTCAAGAACGTTATTACCACGGGTCGGCATTCGAACAAATTGATAAAGCGAACTCTCTTGCAAGTTCCTGGTACAAGATTGGATAATTCATTTCCATCGTTTCTCTCTTTCTCTCGCTTGCTTGCTCTATCTCTCTCTCTCTCTCTCTCTCTCTCTCTCTCCCTAATCTAACTCTAACTCACTCTCTCTCTCTCTCTTTACCTAACCTAACTATTCAGCTCGCTCTCGCTCTCTCTCTCTCTCTCTTTAGCAAACCTAACTTTCAGCTCGCTCTCTCTCTCTCTCTTTCTCTCTCTCCCTAATCTAACTCTAAGTTTCTCTCTCTTTACTTAACCTAACCCTTCAGCTCTCTCTCTCTCTCTCTCTCTCTCCCTAATCTAACTATAACTCTCTCTCTCTCTTTACTAAACCTAACTCTTCAGCTCGCTCTCGCTCTCTCTCTCTCTCTCTCTCTCTCTCTCTCTCTCCCATTCCTCAAAGGCCCGTGATTCAGGACCAATAAAGCAGTGATTCTATATTTTTCCCCTTTGTCCTCGGCGTCCACTCTTCTCATCCCTTTCGTCCTCTATTCCCTCTCTTTATCACTACCCTTCTTCACACTCATTCTTATTACAATCATCATCATCACCATCATCATCACCACCATCATCTTCATCATCACCATCATCATCATTAATATTGTGCTCAGCCCTTTCATTCCATATTTTCTCGCTTTATTACTTCCCTTCTTCACACTCAATTTACTTTTTATTACCATCATCATCATCATCATCATCACCATCATCATCATCACCTTCATCATCATCATCATAATCACTATCATCACCATCACCACCATCATCATCATCATCATCATCATTAATATTGTTCTCAGCCCTTTCATTCCATATTGCCTCGCTTTATTACTCCTCTTCTTCTTTTTCTTCTTGTTATTGTTATTTTATTAATGTTATATATTTATTTTTGCTATTAATATGTTGTCCTTTTTGTCCTTGGCGTCCACTCTTCTCAACCCTTTTGTTCCCGAGTTCTTCTCTTTATTCTTTCCCTGCTTCACACTTTCTCTTTTTCTTCTTCTTATTATTATTTTGTTATTATTATTATTCTTCATCTTCTTATTTTCATTATTATTATTATTATTATTATTATTATTATTATTATTATTACCGGTATTTATTAATTTATAAATGTATTATTCTTATATCTAGTTATTTATACATTATTATTATTATTATTATTATTATTATTATTATTATTCTTGTTTGTTATTCCGATATTTCTCTATATTCTCACTTCCCCCTTTGCCCTTTGTATTGGGCCATAACCTTTGTTTATAGAAAAGTTGATGTGGTCTTTTTAAAATATCTATCTTCCTATCGACCTCATACTAACTTCAATCACTTTCGCTCTCGCTCTCTTTCTTCATCGATTTATTTTATATTTTATTTTTAGACATGCTCGACTTCCTCAACATTCTCCTTAAAAGGGGGGTCACCGGCTTCTTTTTTATCTTTCTCTCCTTTTCTCTCTTTCCCTGGCTTGTATCCATTCGGCCCCATGCAGCCAACTGTTTAAAGACGTTTATCCCCATCAAGGTGTCAATTTCTTCCTGGCGAGCGATAGCGAGCCAGTATTGTATGGAGAAATCCAGCTTCGCCGGAGACATTGTTCTACCAAAATTTTTACAAATTTAGCTTGCTGTCAAAACAAAAATATATATATGCTGGCTCGCTACCGCTCGCCAGAAAATATTGACACCTGCATGGGGGTAAATGTCTTACAACAGTAAGCTGAATGGGGCCGAATGGATACAAGCCAAAGAGAGAGGGAGAGAAAGAAAAAAAGCGAGGTAGGCCCCCCTAATTCCTCATTGCTGTATTCCCTTTTACTCTCTCTCTCTCTCTCTCTCTCTCTCTCTCTCTCTCTCTCTCTCTCTCTCTCTCTCTCTCTGCATTACCCTGTCCCTGAAGTATGACAGAGCCTCAATGACTCTTTTATTCCCGCCCTAATTAGCCTGCTCGTTCGTTTCCTTGCTCGTGTTTATGTTTCTCTTGTTTTCTTGTCTTGTCTTGTCTTGTCTTGTCTCTCTCTCTCTCTCTCTCTCTCTCTCTCTCTCTCTCTCTCTCTCTCTCTCTCTCTCTCTCTCTCTCGAAACACGCAGACTACGAGGTCAGCTCATTGATTTTTTTGTTTTAATTCTTAATGGGTTTGACAACGTGCATGGATTATAGCAAAATGCTTAGCTATAATATAGATGTGGTGTAGGGGATATAGGTTGTAGTGAGAGATGTTCTTAGGAAGCTATAAGATAGATGTAGTGTAGGGGATATAGGTTGTAGTGAGAGATGTTCTTAGGAAGCTATAAGATAGATGTAGTGTAGGGGATATAGGTTGTAGTGAGAGATGTTCTTAGGAAGCTATAAGATAGATGTAGTGTAGGGGATATAGGCTGTAGTGAGAGATGTTCTTAGGAAGCTATAAGATAGATGTAGTGTAGGGGATATAGGCTGTAGTGAGAGATGTTCTTAGGAAGCTATAATATAGATGTAGTGTAGGGGATATAGGCTGTAGTGAGAGATGTTCTTAAGAAGCTATAAGATAGATGTAGTGTAGGGGATATAGGCTGTAGTGAGAGATGTTCTTAGGAAGCTATAATATAGATGTAGGGGATATAGGTTGTAGTGAGAGATGTTCTTAGGAAGCTATAATATAGATGTGGTGTAGGGGATATAGGCTGTAGTGAAAGATGTTCTTAGGAAGCTATAATATAGATGTAGTGTAGGGGATATAGGCTGTAGTGAGAGATGTTCTTAGGAAGCTATAATATAGATGTAGTGTAGGGGATATAGGCTGTAGTGAGAGATGTTCTTAGGAAGCTATAATATAGATGTAGTAGGGGATATAGGCTGTAGTGAGAGATGTTCTTAGGAAGCTATAATATAGATGTAGTGTAGGGGATATAGGCTGTAGTGAGAGATGTTCTTAGGAAGCTATAATATAGATGTAGTGTAGGGGATATAGGCTGTAGTGAGAGATGTTCTTAGGAAGCTATAAGATAGATGTAGTGTAGGGGATATAGGTTGTAGTGAAAGATGTTCTTAGGAAGCTATAATATAGATGTAGTGTAGGGGATATACGTAGTGCAGGGGGTATAGTTTATAGTGAGAGATGTAGTATAATACATAAAGGTGTACAAGAAATAGGGATGTAGGGAGGAAGGGGTCTGCCTCGTATGGGCCAATAGGCCTTCTGCAGATTTCCATTTTTCTTATGTTCTTATGTTCTTATGTTCTTAGCTTCAAAATTAATACAACACGCAACCATAACTGGAAGTAAGAATTAAAAAGTTTCAACACTAGCATTTGTGGAAATTTTTCACTTTAAGAACTGTTCAACCTCGAACAAACTTCCCTCAGAAGTTGTACAAAGTTCTTCAGTAAGCAGTTCAAGAAGAGAATAGTTAGTATTTTGCACACTCTGTAGTGAGTGTAGTGCACTAAACAATCTTTCTTCTTACACTTCAAGTATCTCCTCTGAATGGACGGCAGGGTCTCTGAGATACTACCTATCCCTTGTAACTCCTTGTAACTGTCTTACTCTCTCTTCTCCTTCCCTGTCGTCGCCTCGCCTTGGTTCTCTCCTCCTACTCCTGTTCACCTCTTCCCCTCCTCTTCTCTTCCCTCTGCATCCTCCTCCTCTACTTTCCTCCTATACTTTTCTTCAATCGTCTCTCTTCTTTCCCTTCATCTCTTCTCATATGTATCTCTTTTACTCCTCTCCTGTCTCCTCTAATTGCCTTTTCTCTCCTCCTCCTCCTCCTTCACATCTTTATCTCTTTTCCTCCTCCTCCTCCTCCTCCTCTTCCTCCTCCTCCTCCTCTTCCTCCTCCTCCTCCTCCTTTGTATTCCTTTGTATTCCTCCTCCTCCACCGTGCCATGTCCAAAGTACGTTATATAACCGGTAGCACCATGCTACAATATATAGGCCTAAAAGTAATGGCTCTATCTCTATCTCTCTCTCTCTCTCTCTATATATATATATATATATCTCTCTCTCTGTCTCTCTCTCTCTCTCTCTCTCTCTCTCTCTCTCTCTCTATCTATCTATCTATCTCTCTCTCTTTCTTTGGATGTTGTGATGCAGCCCTCCCCAAAAATAAATAAATAAATAAATAAATAAATAAATGAATAACGGCAGGGGAGGAGGAGGGAAAGGAGGGGAGGAGGAGGGAAAGGAGGGAAGAATTGGAGGGAAGGGAAAGGTGACAGAGGGAAAAGAGAAGAGGAAGGGGAGAGGGGAGGAAGAGGGAAGGGAGCGATAAGGGAAGAGGAAGGGGAGAGGGGAGGAAGAGGGAAGGGAGCGATAAGGGAAGAGAAAGGGGGGAGGGGAGGAAGAGGGAAGGGAGCGATAAGGGAAGAGGAAGGGGAGAGGGGAGGAAGAGGGAAGGGAGCGATAAGTGAAGAGAAAGGGGGGTGGGGAGGTAGAGGGGAGAGAGGGAGAAAGGAAGAGAGGAGGGAGAGGGGAGGGAAGGATAAGGGAAGAGAAAGGGGGGAGGGGAGGAAGAGGCAAGGGAGGGATAAGGGAAGAGAAAGGGGGGAGGGGAGGGGGGGGGTAGAGGGGAGAAGGGGGGAGAGGAGGGAGAGGGGAGGGAAGGATAAGGGAAGAGAAAGGGAAGAGGGGAGGGAGGGAGAAAGGAAGAGAAAGGGGGAAGGGAAGAGAGGGGGGAGGGAGGGAGAAAGGAAGATAAAGGGGGGAGGGAGAGGGGAGGAAGGGATAAGGGAAGATAAAGGGGGAGAAGAGGGAGAAAGGGTAGGAAGGGTAGGAAAGGTAGGGAGGAAGAGAGGAAGAAAAGGGGAGAAGGGGAGGGAAAGCGATAAAGAGAAAGATAGGGAAAAATACGCGAAATATTAAGATACAGGAGAGGAGAGGAGAGAAACTATAATAAAGGGGAGGGATGGGGGGAGAGAGAGAGTGAGTGAGAGAGAGAGTGAGTGTGTGAGAGAGTGAGATATTGTGGATATATCTAGTTCATGGTCATAAATTCACCAACGAAAATTTAAATGTTAGCGTTGTAGCCTACTGGTACTGAAATTGCCAGAGTGCAAGGGAGAATAAAATTAAAATAGCTTTGCGAGTCAATGTGTGTGTGCGTGTGTGTGTGTGTGTGTGTGTAATTCACTTGTGTGTGTGTGTGTGTGTGTGTGTGTGTGTGTGTGTGTGTGTGTGTGTGTGTGTGTGTGTGTGTACGTACATACATACATACCGGTACATATATACACTACATACATAAATATACCACTTATCGTTGTGTCAATATTTACTTCCTCAACGAATTGCTCTATTTTTTTTTTTTTTTTTAGACATTCATGGCGGCCTCATTTTTAGGCATATGATATTAGCACTCGAGGTATTAAAGAGACTGTGAGCTTGTTGGTTCATATATTTAATTGCTAATAGATGCACAAAAGGTGAACATTCATATCAATTAGCTAATATGGGAATTTACGCAATCACTATAATTATTACGAACTCTGATATACCGGTACCTGTATTATGTCACTATATTTCTAATGTTTATATTATGTCTACCCTACACCTCTCTTTATCACACCATTAACACCAGATTGCACACCACTATAAACACATTGATTACCGTAACTCTTACACCAGCAAAACACCCATCACTATCACACATTTCTGACCACTACAAAACGAGAAGTAGCAAAATGAGTAACTGTTATATAAATCCTACACATTAATAAATCACATTAATAATCTACTTAATTAATTTCACTCACAACACCAAACACCACCCAATGAAATTAATGAAAGCATGTGCTCCACCCGAGATTCGAACCTGGGTTACCACATACAGATCTTAAACACTCAACCATTAGACCATCAAGACAGTTAAAAGATTAAGCACATGACTACGATTTAATATACATTTATCGAATACTGGATATCAATCTAATCATGTAGTCAAACCCAACTGCACATTGTTTAGCCAATTCATACCAATTCACACACACACACACACACACAGACACACACACACACACACACACACACACACACACACACACACACACACACACACACACACACACGGAGAGAGACCCACACATAGACACCCACCCCCACACATCTACATATATACATTTACATCCCATTATTTGACAATCCACTAACATGTATAATGGCAGTGTCACGCGCAATTACTCCAACTCTCCTGCATTTTTCTCATTATCACAATCATGCACACAGCACTTCAATTAGTGCTAGTTTGTACAGTATTAGCCTAAACGAGAAAACATATATTTCCTGTTTAAACACTGGCATATTTTGTTTTTAGAGATGATAGCAATAATGATGATGGTGGTGATGATGATGATGATAATAATGGCGATAATGGAGGCGGCGATAGTGTTTGAAATGTATAATATTATGTTGTATTTCTTTTGTTTATGATTTATTTGTGTACGTCCAACTTTCTGATAGCGTTTGGATAATACTAATGATGATGATGATGATAATGGTAATGATGATGACAATAATGAAAATAATTATGACAAAAAGTGGTATACAAGTACAAACCTATATCGGTACTACCTAAGACCTACTACCTACGACCTATACTACCTAAGACCTACTACCTACGACCTATACTACCGAGCTGTACACACCAGATGATCAGGGTAGGGGTGCAGATACTGTTTTGACCGAGTGTACAATACTGTAGACTGTGTATGTTCAGCTGACAGTAATTTGCCATCTCCACTTTTATATTACTCGGCTATTACCGTAGCCTAAGATATGGCAGCGAAATATATTGGTAATTATGAACACTTAGCCTTAATCAGACCTAACAGTTATTTTACCATTAAGGGGAGACGGACCGGTTTTTCTCTTTTTTTTTTCTTCTATTAATTAATGTATTCCTTTATTTCTTAGTGTTCTCGCTAGACCTCCATCAAGCTTAGAAGAACACCCCCTAGACTCCCCTTCAAGATCAATTTGTACATTTTTCGGTAGAAAAATTTCCCGGCCAAAGGCCGGTTCCTCTTAAAATGCCATGCTCGCTATCGCTCGCCAGGAAATAATCGACACCTAAATGGCACAAAAGGTCTTAAAATTAGCAACGAAATGGGGCGAAAGGTGTTAAAATCGCCAAACTAATGGGTCGAACGTCTTATAATCTCAAAACAAATGGGGCTTAACATAGAGGGAGAAAGGGGCCCAGCAAAACGAGCCATCTGCCCCTTAACCTCAACAGTCCATCACAGCCTCACCTTAAGTATCGAGACATGTAGCCTACCGTACGAGTCTGGGTGTCAATACTCTTAACCCGTTCAGTACCAGGGCCGTCCTTTTTATCATATTCTGGCTACCATTACACGATTTTATTCATCTTAGGAAGGATGTCTAGCAATAATAAGACTTCAAACTATCTCAAGCAAACCTTTCAACTACCACAGATCCTTCCTAAGCTGCATAGTATCGTCTAAATATAGCTAGAATAAGATCTAACACACGTCGCTGGTACTCAAAGGGTTAATGGTAATAGTAAATGGCCCACTGCTTCATCACACTATTAGCTTTAACCAGTCGGATGATGGTGATCGGCTGGTCTATCATGGTGATGGGCTGGTCTATCAGAGTGAGAACTGAGCGATCTCTGCCATACCCATAGCTTACTCAGACTGTTCCTTTTACTTATATATTTTCTAGATCTCAAGTGACGGCGTCTCTTCCGTGGATTGACCTCCCAATCTACCATGATTGGAAGCCAAAGCGTCACATTTTTCCTTTGCCCCTCAAATTTCTCTTCATAATTGCTGAAGGGTACAGGGCCCTGGGTGGGGCTTTGCTTTCCCGGGCGTTTCCGCACCCTCCTTAGCTCCCCGCCATGGAGTGGCTTCTGTCACCCAGGCTTTATTGTGGTCGGCAGGGAGGGTTCTTTGGGGGCGCTCGATTATGGCCTTGGCCTTATTCGGGGCCTTGGGGCTGTTCGGCCAGGCAGCTTGAGGAACAACAACAACAACAACCAGTCGGATTGTTTTAGTGTTTTATTATTGTTTTATTGATTTACTTTATATCTATATATTTTGCCCTTAGACCCTCTTTAAGCTAAATGAAAGAACCCCCCCCCCCAAAAAAAAAAAAAAAAAAAAAAATAACCTGACTCCTTTGAAGATGAATGTGTAAATTTTTCGGTAGAAAAATGTCTCAGCCGACGGCCAACTTCCCTTAAATTACAGACTCCCTATCGCTCGCCAGGAAATAATCGACACCTGGATGAGGCAGAACGTATAATGACCCATAAGCTTCCCAATCATCGCATCATCACAATACCAATAACATCAATATTCATCACATATACCAACAATCACCACTCATCACTACCAACCATTCCAGTTACAGCAGTTATACCCTCTTCCAATTAAGGGGGGGTAACCGTTTTTTTTGTATCTTTCTCTTCTTTTCTCTCTTTTCCTGGGTTGTATCCATTCGGCCCCATTCAGCCAACTGTTTTAAGAAATTTATTCCCATCCAGGTGTCGATTTCTTCTTGGCGAGCGACAGCGAGCCAGCATTGTATGGAGAAATCCGGCTTCGCCGGAGAAATTTTTCTATCGAAAAATGTACAAATTTAGCTTGATGTCAAAACAAAAATATATATATGCTGGCTCGCTACCGCTCGCCAGGAAAATATTGACACCTGGATGGGGGTAAACGTCTTAAAACAGTAGGCTGAATGGGGCCGAATGGATACAAGCCAAGAGAGAGGGAGAGAAAGAGAACAAAAGCGAGGTGGGCTCCCTTAAGTAAGCCAAAACTCTTGAACAATAACCCTCATTAACTCAAAGACAACTAAAGTCATCGAGCTAATATGTCTACCATTTGGGAAGAGTCAGCCAGGGAATAGGTGTGGAAATTTACAGCCCATTTGCTCCAGCCCATTTAAAGTTACAGCAATTATGGTTCCCAATTTCTGGCCTATCTGCTCCCATTTGCTCAGCACATTTTAAGTTACAGCGGTTAGGGTTCCCAATTTCTGGCCTATCTGCTTGGAACAGGGTATAGTAATGGTGGCCGTGTGTTGTGTGATGGTCCCTTAGTGTCCATTGGGCCCCAGGTTATATTATAGCCATTACGGAGGGTAGTAAATGCTATCCCACTGGCTCATCACACTATCACTATTACCGGGTCAGAGAAGTAGGTAGGTGTGTGTGTGTATGGGGGGGGGGGATGTGTGTGTGTGAGGGGAGGGGGTATGTGTGTGTGTGGGGGGGGGGGTATGTGTGGGGGGGGGGGATGTGTGGGTCTGTGTGCGTGTATGTGTGTATGTGTGATGACCTAGACAGACCCCCTCCAATCTAAATGAGTCTCCCCGAACCAAAAATAGATACATAAATAAATATAAATACATAAAATAACGTCCTGATTCCCTTCAAGCTAAATTTGTAAATTTTTCTTGGTAGTAAATAGTCCACTGGCTGATAACACTATTAGCCCCTACTAGACACTACCGTCATTATCTCCACCAACCATAGTTCGTGTAGATTATACGATCGTCGCTGTCTGTTTGTTAGGTTGTTTGTTTGTCTGATGAGAGTAAGATGTTAACCCTTTCAAAAAGACGAGGGCGGCTTTCGTCCTTTCGTTCTGGCTATTAGTAAACGATTTTTTCAGATTAGGAAGGAACTGTGGGAGCCAGAGGGTTCATGGAGAAAAACTTTAGCCTTCTGATTCCCTGAGGGTCTTCTAAAACTGAATAAACTCGACTACTGTTAGTCATAATAAGAGTGAAAATGAGTCCTGGAATGTTGAAAGGATCAATATATACCTCACATAATACTGTATACATCACAACACTCGGCTTAACCCTATTTGGTCACCGGGAAGCCTTTTGGGGGGTCTCCCCTGTTTTTCTACATTAGTTTGTAGATTTTACTGAAAGTTTCACCCTATTCACTTGGCGATAATATGACGCTTCACCCGAGTCAAGTGTCGATTTTTTAGAGCGAGCCATAGCGAGACTATAACTTAGACAAAAATCGGTCTTTGGCCGGGACAATATTTGTTTTCGAAAAATGTACAAATTTAGTTTGAAGGGGGGTCTGGGTGGGCATTTTGTTTAGTTTGAAGGATGTCTGAGAAGACTTTGACCGGGACAATATTTTATTGAAAAACAGGCCTATACAAATTTAGTTTGAAGGGGGGACTGGGTGTGCATTTTCTAGGTTGAAGGAAGTCTGGGAAAGCGTTTATATTAGCCTAAATGACAAACTAGAATAGGCCTACAGTGCTCGAAAATGGCAAGAACAAGCAAAATCCTCATAAATAATTAACAAAGTATAATAACCCCCAAAACGTCGGACCAGATAGTGTTAACCCCCATTACCATTCTATACCCCAATTCCACTATACGGTACCCCAACTCCACTATACCCCAATTCCACTATACCCAATCAATCAAGTCCTGTCTGACTGTTCACCTCAATCCCGACTCAGTCACTTCAACTCGTTCTAAATTAAACAGCCTCGATTCATTACAACCAGTTTCCCGCAACGCCGAGTGACGAACACCACAGATATACCTGTATATATATATATATATATATATATATATATATATATATATATATATATATATATATATATATATATAGGATATATATATATATATATATATATATATATATATAATTATATATATAATTATAATTATATATATATATATATATATATATTTTTCCCTCTCTCTCTCTCTCTCTCTCTTTGGGAGAAGGCTGCTTGGGGCCTTGTTCCCCCAATGGAATTTCATGGTGACCCAAGGTCGGAGAGCCTAGTGGGTGAGGAGAGAGCCTTCTGCTTTGCTTTCTTTACCTTCCCTTTGTAGCAAATACTATGTTACAAGTAATTCCGGACTGCCTAGTAGGAACCGCAAGGTCTGTGAAGTGTATGTATCTATGTAACTCTTCCTTCAAGCAAACAGACATAAAGCAAGAGTGTCTTTGTTCAAGCAAAAAAACCAGAAAACAAGGGATTATATTCGTTCCAGCAAACAAGCCATTCTAGACAGACAACGAGGAGTAATATTCATGCCAGCAAACAAGCCACTTCAGACAGAAAACAAGGAGGTATGTATTTTCGTTCATATATAATAGCCACTCCAGACAGAAAACAAGGAGGTATGTATTTTCGTTCATATATAATAGCCACTCCAGACAGAAAACAAGGAGGTATGTATTTTCGTTCATATATAATAGCCACTCCAGACAGAAAACAAGGAGGTATGTATCTTCGTTCATATATAATAGCCACTCCAGACAGAAAACAAGGAGGTATGTATCTTCGTTCATATATAATAGCCACTCCAGACAGAAAACAAGGAGGTATGTATCTTCGTTCATATATAATAGCCACTCCAGACAGAAAACAAGGAGGTATGTATCTTCGTTCATATATAATAGCCACTCCAGACAGAAAACAAGGAGGTATGTATCTTCGTTCATATATAATAGCCACTCCAGACAGAAAACAAGGAGGTATGTATCTTCGTTCATATATAATAACCACTCCAGACAGAAAACAAGAAGGTATGTATCTTCGTTCATATATAATAGCCACTCCAGACAGAAAACAAGGAGGTATGTATCTTCGTTCATATATAATAGCCACTTCAGACAGAAACAAAAATGGTCTCCTCGTTTCAGCCAAAACGGTACTCCCAATAGAAAAGCGTTTTTTTCATGCATATGCATAAGCCACTCCAAATAGAAAACAACTCAGAAAATAAGAGATGCTCTTCGTTCCGACAAAGTTGCCGCCCGCCACAGAAAACAAGCCATCTTTTCGTTCCAGCACCCACGCCCCCCAACGCGTCTCTTCGTCCCCCCCCCCCCTTCCCCTCCCATGCCTCCGCCCCCCCTCAATAATCATCATCCAACGTTTGCCTCTTAATTTTGTCATCACTAATTAGCGAGCCTCATTATCAGCGGTGGTGATTATCCGTGAGGCAGCCAACCAGAGCCTAATTGGCCAGTTACCGGGGACTCTGATTACGGCACCACGTTTACCGGGTGTGAGGGGTGGTGTTGTTTGGCTCCATTAGTTTGGCTATTATAAGACGTTTTGCTCCATTACTTTGGCGAATATAAGACGCTAACACCACATTAAGGTGTCTCTTTTTCTGGGAGTAATAGTTTGGCGCTTTTTATAAATTTTGCTCCATTATTTTGGTGATTTTAAGACGTTTTGTTCAATTAGTTTGACGATTATAAGACGCTAACGCCCCATTAGTTTTTTTTTTTTTTTTGGCGCTTTTAAGACGTTTTGCTCCATTAGTTTGGTGATCTTAAGACGTATTATTCCATTAGTTTGCCAATTTTAAGACGTTTTTCTCCATTACTTTGGCGTGTTTTAGAAGTTTTGCTAAATTAGTTTGGCGTTTTTTTTAGAAGTTTTGCTCCATTTTTTTGGTGATTTTAAGAAGTTTTGCTCCATTTGTTTGGCGATTTTAAGACGTTTTGTTCCACAAGTTTGGCGATTATAAGACGATAACACCCCAGTAAAAAAAACACAACTTTCTGGCGAGCGACAGTTTGGCAATTTTAAAACGTTGTGCCCTATTACTTTGGCGATTATAGACGCTAACACCCCATTAAGGTATATTATATATAGCGATATAGCGACGCTAACACTCCATTAAGGTATATTATAGACGTTAACACCCCCGTAAGGTATATTATAGACGCTAACACCCCATTAAGGTATATTATAGACGCTAACACCCCATTAAGGTATATTATAGACGCTAACACCCCATTAAGGTATATTATAGACGCTAACACCCCATTAAGGTATATTATAGACGCTAACACCCCAGTAAGGTATATTATAGACGCTAACACCCCATTAAGGTATATTATAGACGTTAACACCCCAGTAAGGTATATTATAGACGCTAACACCCCATTAAGGTATATTATAGACGCTAACACCCCATTAAGGTATATTATAGACGCTAACACCCCATTAAGGTATATTATAGACGCTAACACCCCATTAAGGTATATTATAGACGCTAACACCCCATTAAGGTATATTATAGACGCTAACACCCCATTAAGGTATATATTTTTTTCTGGCGAGCGATAGCGAGCCTGCAATATAGGAGAAATCGTCCTCTGGCCGGGACATTTTTCTACCGAAAAAATTATAATTTTAGCTTGGGTGAGTTTAGGCGTATAATAATGATAAAAACAAGAGATAACCAAAGATGTGGTGAATCAGTGATGTGAACGATGTACCGGTATGTAGGTGGTGTGCATGCTGTGAATGATGTATATAGGTGGGTGTGTGCAGGTGAGGAGGGCAGGTGGGGCATACATGAAACACTGATCATGGGAAAGGATAAACAACACACTATAAGATGCCCACTATTATCTACAATATTTCCTTCACCAATCTGACGGTTTATTAACACCTTCAGTACCGGTGACGTCCTTTTCATTAGATTCTGGCAACTATTAGACGGTTTTTATCAGCTTAGGAAGGACGTCTACCCGTTAATAGATTACAAACTATCTCAATTAATCCTTGTAGCTCCCATATATCTTTCCTAAACTTCATAAAATCGTCTAAATGCAGCTGAAGTCAAAACAATAAGACATCGCTGGTACTGTACGGGGTTAATCGACATTTATATACATTCTGTAACATAAACGAACCTATGTTTAGTCAAATGTCCAATACTGTAGACAAAAAGCCTTGTTGTCGATATCCTTTACGGCATCATACATAAGACAGATTTACATGCATTACCAGTATATACACGCATGCAAACACAAGCTCATGCGTGGTTAAGGGGGGTGACCTGTTTTTGTTCTGTCCTTTTCTATCTTTCTCTGGCTTGTATCCATTTGGCCCCATTCAGCCTACTGTTTTAAGACGTTTATCCCCATCCAGGTGTCAATTTTTTACTGGTGAGCGGTAGCGAGCCAGCATATTTTTTATTTTGTTTGACAGCAGGCTAAATTTGTACATTTTTCGATAGAAAAATGTCTTCGGCGAAGCCGGATTTCTTCATATAATGCTGGCTCGCTATCGCTCGCCAGGACGAAATCGACACCTAGATGGGGATAAACGTCTTAAAATAGTTGGCTGAATGGGGCCGAATGGATACAAGCCAGAGAAAGAGAGAAAAGGACAGAAATAACAGAAAGCAGGTCACCCCCCTTAAAGCAAACCAGAGCATACAGAGAGACCCTAAATTAGTAGACAAAGCAATCCAAGCAAACAAAGGAAAGAACGGGGCTAGCAACAGTAGAGGAGTACGGTATACATGAACGATGACCTACTAGATATACATACATACATATACAACATACATACACACACATAATACATACATACATACATACATACATATACAACATACAGAACACACAAACAAAGGAAAGAACGGGGCTAGCAACAGTAGAGGAGTACACATGAACGATGACCTACTACAATAGACATACATATATATACAACATACACACACACACATAAGTACAGTACATACATACATACATATTTACATGCATACATACATACATATTTACATGCATACATACATACATATATACTTAAATACATACATATACAGTATATTATGTATATACAGACAGACACATACAGACAAACAGTAATTTACTCAATACAAGGAAGAAAGGGCGTAGCAAAGGTAGAGGAGTACCGTACACATGAACGATGACCTACTAGACTCTACTGTACTTACACACATAATATACTGTATATACAACATACACACACACACACTCACACACACAAATAAGACACCCAAGCGTTAAGGAGTACATTGGTTGCACTCACATGAACGGTATGACCTACTAGGCTATATCGTATACACACAGTCACATACATAATACGTACACACATGCAGCATACAACACGGTAGATACACACACACAAATAAACACAATGACGCGCGCGCACACACACACACACACACACACACACACACACACACACACACACACACACACACACACACACACACACACACACACACACATACACACACACACAAACACACACACACACACACACACACAACATGAATAATCAAACACAAAGACTCAAGCCATTGTATATTAATATGTTTGTTGGGATAAGCGGGACCAATTATAACATATCGTACGCATGATATTAAATTACGGTCATTTATCCCGTAATTTTTTACGGGCAATTGTTGTCTGGCAGCTTCCAAATATAAGTGTCAAAATAATTAAACTACGGTACCTATCATAATATACCTTCGATCTAGTTTCCGATTCCAATGCGAAAGACCCTCAAAATAATACGGAGAAAAAACTGACTCATCAAAATTTGCCGGAAAATGTGCTCGTGTGACACCGGATTGCACAGAACCACAGAATCCGAGCTCAGAACTTTCCCCCAAACCAAACCCACGAACAGTTATAACAGGAGTAAAATATTATGAGCCACGGAGCGCCAATAACACCACTAACTCACGTAGGCCTATATCACCACCACCAAACGCACCATTAACACCAATATGCTCACGTCTCACCACCATCACCCCCGCCACCATCACCAATAACACCACTAACTCACGTACATCACCACCACCACACACACCATTAGCACCAATATGCTCACGTCTCACCACCGCCACCACCACCCCACGCACCATTGGCACCAATATGCTCACGTCTCACCACCACCACCACCACCACCACCACACGCACCATTGGCACCAATATACTCACGTCTCACCACCACCACCACCACACGCACCATTGGCACCAATATACTCACGTCTCACCACCACCACCACCACACGCACCATTGGCACCAATATGCTCACGTCTCACCACCACCACCACCACCACACGCACCATTGGCACCAATATGCTCACGTCTCACCACCATCACCACCATCACCACCACCACACGCACCATTGGCACCAATATACTCACGTCTCACCACCACCACCACCACACGCACCATTGGCACCAATATGCTCACGTCTCACCACCACCACCACCCCACGCACCATTGGCACCAATATACTCACGTCTCACCACCACCACCACCACACGCACCATTGGCACCAATATACTCACGTCTCACCACCACCACCACCCCACGCACCATTGGCACCAATATGCTCACGTCTCACCACCACCACCACCCCACGCACCATTGGCACCAATATGCTCACGTCTCACCACCACCACCACCCCACGCACCATTGGCACCAATATACTCACGTCTCACCACCACCACCACCCAACGCACCATTGGCACCAATATGCTCACGTCTCACCACCACCACCACCCCACGCACCATTGGCACCAATATGCTCACGTCTCACCACCACCACCACCCCACGCACCATTGGCACCAATATACTCACGTCTCACCACCACCACCACCCCACGCACCATTGGCACCAATATACTCACGTCTCACCACCACCACCACCACCACCACACGCACCATTGGCACCAATATACTCACGTCTCACCACCACCACCACCACCACCACACGCACCATTGGCACCAATATGCTCACGTCTCACCACCACCACCACCACCCCACGCACCATTGGCACCAATATACTCACGTCTCACCACCACCACCACCCCACGCACCATTGGCACCAATATACTCACGTCTCACCACCACCACCACCACCACACGCACCATTGGCACCAATATACTCACGTCTCACCACCACCACCACACGCACCATTGGCACCAATATACTCACGTCTCACCACCACCACCACCACCACACGCACCATTGGCACCAATATACTCACGTCTCACCACCACCATCACCACCCCACGCACCATTGGCACCAATATACTCACGTCTCACCACCACCACCACCCCACGCACCATTGGCACCAATATACTCACGTCTCACCACCACCACCACCCCACGCACCATTGGCACCAATATACTCACGTCTCACCACCACCACCACCACCACACGCACCATTGGCACCAATATACTCACGTCTCACCACCACCACCACACGCACCATTGGCACCAATATACTCACGTCTCACCACCACCACCACCACACGCACCATTGGCACCAATATACTCACGTCTCACCACCACCACACGCACCATTGGCACCAATATACTCACGTCTCACCACCACCACCACCACCACCACCACCACACGCACCATTGGCACCAATATACTCACGTCTCACCACCACCACCATCACCACCACACGCCCCCTTGGCACCAATATACCCACGTCTCACCACCACCACCACCACCACCACACGCACCATTGGCACCAATATACTCACGTCTCACCACCACCACCACCACCACACGCACCATTGGCACCAATATACTCACGTCTCACCACCACCACCCCACGTACCATTGGCACCAATATACTCACGTCTCACCATCACCACCACCCCCCGTACCATTGGCACCAATATACTCACGTCTCGCCATCACCACCACCACCACACGCACCATTGGCACCAATATACTCACGTCTCATCACCACCACCACCACACGCACCATTGGCACCAATATACTCACGTCTCACCATCACCACCACCACACGCACCATTGGCACCAATATACTCACGTCTCACCATCACCACCACCACACGCACCATTGGCACCAATATACTCACGTCTCATCACCACCACCACCACACGCACCATTGGCACCAATATACTCACGTCTCACCATCACCACCACCACACGCACCATTGGCACCAATATACTCACGTCTCATCACCACCACCACCACCACACGCACCATTGGCACCAATATACTCACGTCTCACCACCACCACCACACGCACCATTGGCACCAATATACTCACGTCTCACCACCACCACCACCCCACGCACCATTGGCACCAATATACTCACGTCTCACCATCACCACCACCACACGCACCATTGGCACCAATATACTCACGTCTCATCACCACCACCACCACATGCAGGCACCAGCAAGCACACCAACCTGCAAGAGAAAGTAAAAACATGGATTTATATTTTTGATAGATTTGTGAATGTGTGTGTGTGTGTGTGTGTGTGTATGTGTGTGTGTGTGTGTGTGTGTGTGTGTGTGTGTATGTGTGTGTGTGTGTGTGTGTATGTGTGTGTGTTTTGTGTGTGTGTGTGTGTGTGTTTCTAAATATGTGTGTGTGTGTGTGTGTGTGTTTCTAAATATGTGTGTGTGTGTGTGTCTGTGTGCAGAACAAAACATGGATATAATTATATTTTTGATAGGTTTATGATTGTGTGCGTGTGTGTTATAATACTAATAATAATAAGAATAACTAATAATAATAATAATGAAAATAGACGGTTTATTTGAAGAATGGCAGGCCGAAGAGCTGAAAATACACAATTTACAATTTATTGGATGAACATGAGAAATGGAGGATGTACTGTACATTAATATTAGTATGGAAATGGCAAGCTTAGGTCAGTGTTTAAGTATAATTTATATTAAATCATCATTACCGTACATCAAATATGCTGAGTGCAAGTGCAACATATCAATTTACATTAACTTACACGTATAGCCTACACACATAATTATACATATAATACACTAATACACACGTTCAAATACAGGTACATGTGCACACATACTTCTACATGTCCCTATGAAACGTGTATCCGGTATGTAACGTGTATATAGAGACATCGCTATTTATACGTATACAGTACATATTTACAAACTTACAAACTATTTCTACGTACACATACTTACATATTTACAAACTTACAAACTATTTCTACGTACACATACTTACATATTTACAAACTTACAAACTATTTCTACGTACACATACTTACATATTTACAAACTTACAAACTATTTCTACGTACACATACTTACATATTTACAAACTTACAAACTATTTCTACGTACACATACTTACATACTTACAAACTTACAAACTATTTCTACGTACACATACTTACATATTTACAAACTTACAAACTATTTCTACGTACACATACTTACATATTTACAAACTTACAAACTATTTCTACGTACACATACTTACATATTTACAAACTTACAAACTATTTCTACGTACACATACTTACATATTTACAAACTTACAAACTATTTCTACGTACACATACTTACATACTTACAAACTTACAAACTATTTCTACGTACACATACTTACATACTTACAAACTTACAAACTATTTCTACGTACACATACTTACATACTTACAAACTATTTCTACGTACACATACTTACATACTTACAAACTATTTCTACGTACACATACTTACATACTTACAAACTTACAAACTATTTCTACGTACACATACTTACATACTTACAAACTTTCACACACATCGCTTCCTACATTAATTATATCTATACAAATACATGTGTGTGTGTTCTTGTGTACGTGTATGCCTGTGTGTGTATGTACCAAGAGAACACATAGTTAACCAGAAGTTAGGCTCGAACTAAAAACATAAATTCCTCCCTATAAAACGTTCTTACACACACACACACACACACACACAAACACACACAATGTACAATCGCACCTCCTAACGATAACAACAACCCGGCGAGCGATAGGTAGTGCATCCCAGTACTGTAATATGATCCATGGGGCTTAGGGGGAGGTAGTGGCTTTCTCTGGATCACCTTCTCCCTCATGTGTAGCCCCATTAGTTTTGACATTTTAAGACGTTTGTCGCATTAGTTTGTCGATTTTAAGACCTTTCGTCCCATTTCTTTATCAATATCAAGACCTTTCGTCCCATTTAGGTGTCGATGTTTTCCTGGAGAGCAATAGAGAGCAAGTAATTCATGAGGAACCGGCCTTCGGCCGGTACATTTTGTTACCAAAAAAATTACAAATTTATCTAGAAAGGGGATCTTGGGGGATGTTTTTTTATGGAGGTCTTGGGAGGAAACTAAAGAAAATATTATATCGGTAACAAGATTAACAAATTAATACAAATTTCCCCTTAAGTCAGCCTGAACAACAAGGCCCCCCCCCCCCCCTCCTTCCTCCCGATGGATCTGTTACCGTCATCCCCCGAGTGGAAGCACAGGGGATGAGTTAACTTTTAGACGGGGGGGGGGAAGAGACGAGGGGAGTTGGTGCACCGTTTCAGCCCGGGGTAATGGTGTTATGTTGGCCATCTCGTTGAGGCATTGGTCACTCCGATTCTCATGTAAGGACTCCGTGCATACATAAATATATATAAATATGCCAGGAAGAAATCGACACCTGGATGGGGATAAACGTCTTAAAACAGTTGGCTGAATGGGGCCGAATGGATACAAACCAGGGAAAGAGAGAAAAGGAGAGAAAGAGAAAACAAAAAAACGGTGACCCCCCTTAACTGCCCCAAACATACCGTACGATAATATACCAGGAATATCTGGCTGCGACTGTACCCTACATCCACCTACAGTATTTGAATATCTGAACCCCTTTAAAATCCTAACTCTTACTTTGGGGATACTGTATATAGCACGTTAAGGGGAGACAGACCGTTTTTTCTGGACCCCCTTCTCCCTAATGTTTAGCCCCACTACTAATGGGTTTCAGAGGCCGTGTTACATCGTTTTTCGGGAATAACTTCTTAACAACCAGTTGGATCAGTATGATATTTTGACACAGGTTTTTTCACACCGTGCCCTAATTTTCGTCAATATAGTGCATTACCAAAAGTGTAGAATTAAGCCACTTGTCCCTGTGTCATGAAGTTAAAGTCACACATTAATGACACAGAAACGAACAAGGCTACCGTGGCTTACCTGTGAGAACCACCAAACCATTATTGCTCCTCCATCAAACACGGTAGTTATCACCCACCACCCAACCCTACTATCGCCTTTAAATTCAAGTTATCTGTCAATATCAAAATATAAATATACAAAAAAACATACTTTTGTATATTTATATTTGATATTGACAGATAACTAGAATTTAAAGGTGATAGTAGGGTTGGGTGGTGGGTGATAACTACCGTGTTTGATGGAGGAGCAATAATGGTTTGGTGGTTCTCACAGGTAAGCCACGGTAGCCCTGTCCGTTTCCGTGTCATTAATGTGTGACTTTAACCTCATGACACAGGGACAAGTGGCTTAATTCTACACTTTTGGTAATGCACTATATTGACGAAAATTAGGGCACGGTGTGAAAAAACCTGTGTCAAAATATCATACTGATCCAACTGGTTGTTAAGAAGTTATTCCCGAAAAACGATGTAACACGGCCTCTGAAACCCATAGTAGTTTTGAAATTTTAAGACGTTGGTTCCATTATTTTGGGGATTTAATGACCTTTCACCCCATTTTGTTGTCAATATTAGGATCCTTCGTGCCATTTAGGTGTCGATTTATTCCTATCGCGCGATAGCGAGCCTGTAATTTTAGGTGGAATTGGCTTTTGGCCGGGACATTTTTCTACCGAAAAATTTACAAATCTATCTTGAAGGGGGGTCTAGTGGGTGTTTTTCTAATCTTGATGGAGGTCTAGCGAGGAAACTAAAAACATATATATATATATGAATAAATTAATTTATAGACCAAACAAACAGGCACTGTCTCCTTAATATATCGTATGAATTCAACGCAGATGCATACTATACAGGCACTCGGGAGAGCCATTACATCCGCCTAAGCTGGCCGAAGTATGCGCTCTACCGAGGGCCTCCTAAATGGAATCACTTCTTCCTTGGCGCACTTCCTATCTACCCACTATATTTCGTGAACATCGATTCGTAACTATTTGAAAAATCTTGCTTTACAGTCAAACAAACAGACAGGCAAAACAAAATTCCTCGTCCCATTTAGTTGACGGAGGTAATGAGTGAGTCTTAAGGGAGGATGGGCGTATTAATTTGCTAATGTAATTATTTTTTATAATTTGTTTAGTTTCTTCCCTAGACCTCCATCAAGCTAAAGAAACACCCGCCTTCAAGATATTTTTTTAAAAACTAGTAGGAATAACAAGGAGAAGGCGGACCAGAAAACGACCCATCTCCCCTTAAGAGTAAGAACTGCCGCTTCTAGGTAGGAAACCCAAAATGGTGGTTCCTATACCAAGCTAGTTACCTCTTCTCGCTGCGGGGTTCAGGGGATCGTTGTGATTTGTGTTGTGGCTTCACCGATACTCCTTAAGGGGAGGTTTCTAATTTGTTTCCTACTCCTCCAGCAATCTTAAAATTTCACCCCCTTGACCCCCTTTCAAGATAAATTTGTACATTTTTCGGTAGAAAAATGTCCCGGCCGAAGGCCGATTACTCTTAAATTACAGGCTCGCTATCGCTCGCCAGGATAAAATCGACACCTAAATGGCACGAAAGGTCATAAAATTTACAGAATGGGGCGGACATTCTTAAAAATCACCAAACTAATGGGGCAAACGTCTTAAAATCTCAAAAGCAAAGGGGCTAGACATGAGGGAGAAAGGGGTCAAGAAAAAAGTCCCTCAAGTGGAAATCTCCCCTTAACTGAACCAATAGAAGGAGTGTCTGTGTGTATGTGTGTATGAGAGAGAGAGAGAGAGAGAGAGAGAGAGAGAGAGAGAGAGAGAGAGAGAGAGAGAGCGAGCTAAGGAGTGTGTATGGTACTAAATAACTAATGAGCCGAGATGATGCGCGTCTTTCCCTGGCTTGTATCCATTCGTCCCCATTCAGCCAACTGTTTTAAGGCGTTTATCCCCATCC
The DNA here is from genome assembly GCA_032716605.1 of Paralithodes platypus. Taxonomy (NCBI): domain Eukaryota; kingdom Metazoa; phylum Arthropoda; class Malacostraca; order Decapoda; family Lithodidae; genus Paralithodes; species Paralithodes platypus. Next base: position 50,591,093 of record CM064579.1, on the reverse strand, counting down.
AGTTCTCGATATCTTCCTGGCGATCGATAGCGAGCCAGCATTGCATGGAGAAATCCGGTTTTGCCGGAGAAATTTGTCTATCAAAAAATGTACAAATTTAGATTGCTGTCAAAGCAAAAAAATATATATGCTGGCTCGCTACCGCTCGCCAGGAAAATATTGACACCTGGATGGGGGTAAACGTCTTAAAACAGTAGGCTGAATGGGGCCAAATGGATACAAGCCAAAGAGAGAGGGAGAGAAAGAGAACAAAAGCGAGGTGGGGCCCTTTAATATCTAATTACCGGTCTCAGCGCTGGAAACTTTACTCGTTATAATCATGGGTCGTTGCGGATCTACTCTATCCGGGCATATTCTTAAGGGGAGATTATTAATAATGTATTTACTTATGTTGGTCTAAATGGCACAACAAATCTTAAAATTGCCAAACTAAAGGGTCGAATAAATAAAAATATCCCCTTAGATGTCTGCTGAATGGAAGACCCCAGCAGCGCCAGCAGTAAATCGGATCACGATGTCTGCTCTCTCGCTCGCTCTCTCGCTCTCTCTCTCAATATATAAACTTTGTTTTGGATCAGCTGTACCTCCTCCACCATTCCCAATATATACATGTTGTTTTGGATTAGTGGTCCCCCCCCCCCCCCTCTTCCACCTCCACCATTCCCAAATGTATATACAGTTTGTTTTGTAACACTGGTAATCCCCCTCCCCCCTTCCACCTTCACCATTCTCAACATACCGTATACACTTTGTTTTGGATCAGCACTACCCCCCCCCCCCCCTTCCACCATTCTCAATATATATTGTACACCTTGTTTTGGATCAGTACCCCGCTCCCCATCCTTCCATCTCTTTTATTTTCAATATATACA